>JARQOD010000002.1:367288189-367377467 GCA_033576555.1 Oophaga sylvatica | reverse complement strand
AAACCCAAAATATGCACTTGTCAGGATCGCTGGTGTATCGTACTGATCGCTGCTGAGCTGCCAACAGGCAGCTCAGGCAGCATCTGGGCCCGCGAACTCGGGAAAACATCGTTTAAAGGGCCCGTCTACATAGCGATATCCTCCCGAAAACGCTGTGAGCACATTTTTGTGACGCAGCGCGAGCTACCACGAATCGCTGTTGGACATTCAGCGACGATCGCCCCCCTGGGGGTATCGTGATCATCGCGGAAATGTAGGACCTTTTTTTGACGCTGGTTTCCCTCTGACAGGACGCACGCGCGTGTAAAAGGGGGGGAAAACCGCGATCAAAGGTCCTGCATTTCAGGACGATCAGCGTCCCCGGGCGGGGGGTGATCGTCGCGAATGTCAACACAGCGTTTGCTGGTGAGTCCTGCGGGTCAAAAAAACTAGTGACTCAGCGGTTGGGTAGCTTTTCGTATGTGAGACGGGCCCCTTTTGTGGAAAATTAATTGATTGCTTTCCCCTTTCATTCAGGTCAGCCAGGGCCAATCAGTGAGTCAGAGGGGAAATGATTAACAAAAATTGGGGTTCCCCTTTGAAAAAAAAAGGGTGGGGTCCCCCCTTTTTTGTTAACCAGAGATGAAACAGACCGCTGAGGCCTGGATTTTCGGCTGTTTAAAGGGGCCAGATCCATGGACCTTGCCAGCCTGATAATACCAGGGCCCGCTTTGCATATCTTGGCTGATTAACAAAAATAGGGGATCCCCCCGAAAAAAAAATTTGGGGTTGGGGTCCCCCCATTTTTTTTAACCCCAGAAGAAACAGACCGTGAGGCCCGGATTTTCAGGGGTTAAGGGGCCAAGATCCTGGACCCTTTCCAGCCTAAATACCCCGGGCCCCAGCATCTGCTATTTGGCTGTTTTCAAAAATAGGGGATCCCCCGAAAAAAATTAGGTGGGGTCCCCCTATTTTGTTAACCACCAGATGAAGCAGACCGCTGAGGCCTGGTTTTTTCAGGTGGTAAGGTCCCAATATCCTGGACCTTGCAAGCCTGATTATTACCAGGCCACAGCAGTCTCTTAGCTTGGCTGGTTAACAAAAAAGGGGATCCCCTCAAAAAAAAAAAACAGCGTGGGGATCCCCCCATTTTTGTTAACCAGCCAAGTAAATGAGACTGCTGCGGCCGGTATTAAAAGATGTCAAGGCCCAGGTTTTGGCCCCAACAGCCTGTAATACGGCTACAGCAGCCCCACATTTGGCGCATCAAAGAGGCCAATTGTGGCATTTACCGGCTCTCCATTGCCCTGAGCGGTGGCAAGCGGGGTAATAAGGGTTTTGTACCCGTTGATTGCACGGTGACAATAAGCCCGGTTAATAATGGAGAGGTGTAATAAGACCCGATCCATTATTAATCCCAAATTATTAAATGTGAAAAAAAAAAGACAAAGCAAGAAAAAAGTATTTTAATGAAATAAAAGAGACAACACGTTTTCATTTCTTTTATTATTCACCATTCCTGGGCGCCATCGATTCCTGAAAAAAAGAAAAAAAACAAACCAACAGTATACCCACCGCCGCGCAGTCCTAGTAACGAGTCCCACGACGATCAACTCTGCTACATCGAAATGAAGGCAGGCCGAATCGCGACGCAAGCACAGCTGATTCCTGCTTCCCCGGCGGGCTCATCGGACTGACGCTTTAGGCCGGGTTACCCAGCATCATGCAGTTATCGGAGAAATGCATGTGACCGCCGGGGAAGGGATGGGGGGCCATGAAGCAGTCCGGCGTGACCGCCGGAATCTTCTGCCAGGAATGCCGCTGATCCTGACGAACCGCAGACGGGACACTGACAGTGCAGTGACATCCCATTCCGGTATCCGATAAGACGAAAATATCGGAACTCGGAATCGGAATTCCGAACACTAATATCGGCCCGTACCCGATATTTGCAGTATCGGAATGCTCCACTAGTTGTACCAAAATGATACAAGTTTAGAATCGTGGGTCTCTTTTCCGACATTATCTGCCTCCATGGGTAGCATAACCTGGAGACAGTTCCCTTTATTGATTGGTATGGGCTGTGGTGACTAATGAGCTCATTTAAACCTTTATCTTCCTAAGCATGTGTCTTTGGCTGTACATATTGCATGCCTAATATATCCATTTCTCCCCTTTCACCTCTTTTCCTTTTAGTTTCACCATCCAGGAATTAAATTAAAGAGAACTGTTTCCGTTCACCATAGGTTTGGGTAATGCTCTTGCTTTGTAGATGTGTTTTTGGTTTTCCAAGCTTTGTGTTTTTCATACAGCAAAAAGAAATAATTGTATTTGCCTCTTTGGAAAATACTGTCCACTTCACATTGCTTTGTTTGTTATTGGCTTTAAGGTGTATTTCCACCACAATTTGTATTTTTATAATAGCATGGTGGAAGAAATATAGAAAAACATTGTTTGGAGACAAATTCCCATAAAGGTACAAACGCAAGTAATTATGAGGATGAATTTCAGAAATTAACAAAAACCTGTGTGGAGTTAACCCCTTCATGACCACCATTTTGACCTTAAAGACCTTGCCCTTTTTTTGCAATTTGCAGTGTCCCTTTATTTAGGAATAACTGGGAGCTTAACGGATCTAGCGATTTCTGAGATTGTTTTTTTCGTGACTATTTGGTTATGGTTTGTAAATTTGGTTGTTAATTTTTGCGTTTATTTGTGAAAAAAATTTGGAAATTTGGCGAAAATTTTGAAAATTTTGTAATTTTCAAATTTTTAATTTTTTTTGTTAAACCAGAAGTTATGTGACCAAAATAGTTAATAAATAACATTTTTCCCAATGCAAATTTTTGGAAAACTTTTTTTTTTGTTTGGAAGTTATAAGGGTTAAAATTTGACACATTTAATTTTTACGCAAATTTACAAAAACCATTTTTTTTGGACCACCTCACTTTGAAGGACTTTGAGGGTTCTATATGGCAAAATACCCAAAAGTGACCCATTATTTAAAAACTGCACCCTAACTTTAAAACTCTTCAAAAGATTATTTACCTTGGTTTCACAGGAACTAAAAGCACGTGGAAGGAAAAAATGGACTTTTAATTTTTTACAAAAATTTTTTTTAGAAATTTTTTCTTTTACATGGGCAACAGGATAAAATGGTCCTAAAATTGTTGGGCAATTTCTCCGGTCACAGATCCTCTAGTGGTCATAAACCACTGTATGGGCGACGGCGGGCTGAAGGGAAGGGCGCCATTTGACTTTTTGAATGGAAAATTGTGGAATATTTAGCGGTTGCCGTGTACATTTTGGGAGTCCCTGGTTGCCTAAACTTTGGGTCCCCCAAAGTGCCCCATTTTGAAACAACCCCCAAGGAACTTATCTAGATGCATTAGTGAGACTTTGAACCCCCAGGTGCTTCCAAATTATCCGTAAAAAAAGAAAGTACTTTTTTTCACAAAAATTTTCTTTTTGCCTCAGTTTTTTCATTTTACATGGGAACAGTATAAATTGGATCCTAAAATTAGTTGGGCATTTTCTCCTGGTACACGATACCTCATATGTGGCATAACCATGTTTGGGCGCACGGCAGGTAGAAGGGAAGGAGCGCCATTTGACTTTTTGAATGGAAAATTAGCTCCAATCGTTAGGGGACACCATGTGTGTTTGGAGAGCCCCTGTGTGCCTAAAGTTAGAGCTCCCCCACAAATGACCCCATTTTGGAAACTAGACCCCTAAAGAACTTATCTAGATGCAAGGGAACACTTTGACCCCAGGTGCTTCACAGAAGTTCATAACGCAGAGCCGTGAAAATAAAAATCATTTTTTTTCTCAAAAAATGATTTTTTTTTTAGCCCACTATTTTTTTTTTCACAATGGTTACAGAGAAATTGGACCCCAAAAGTTGTTGTCCAGTTTGTCCTGAGTACGCTAGTACCCCATGTGGGTGGGAACCATTTTTGGGCACACGTTGGGGCTCGGAAGGGAAGTAGTAACGTTTGAAATGCCGACTTTGATGGAATGGTATTGTCACGGGTGTGTCGCGGCGGAGATCGTCGCGAATTGCAACCCTGACTTTTCGCACAGCTGAGTTTCTGGTGCTGGTGTTTTTCGGGGGCACTGAGGGAGTTAATTCTTTCTCTCTGACTGACCAGCCTCGCCCAGCTGCGTTTGATGTTTTGTTAATTAGCTTCCTTCATATACTGCTGGTCTGCTGGGGAAGTTGCCGGTGAAAGCATTCATTCAGACCAGCAGAGCGGATCGTTTCTGAGAAGACTTAAGCTAAGAGTGCCTGTTGTGGTTTTTCCTCTCCTCGCTTATTGTTTATCTCCTTTACCTTTTGTGTTCCTCTGTAGTGGAAGTTTTGTAGGCAAGACAGTGTTTTCTTTACCCCTTGTCTGTTTGTTTGTCTAAGACTGTGTGTAAGCTGTGACCTGCCCATTTCCTGTGGTGGTAATCAGGGTCCTTCTCAGGACTAGATTACAGTGGTCAGGGTCTACAGGAGACGGGTTACGCTGGTGGCCTGGACCTCTGTACCATTAACAGTACCTCCAGGTAGAGGGACTAGTCAGGACCCCAGTTCAGGGTCAGCTTAGACCCCGGTCCACCTCTATCCAGAGACAGCGTGACACGTAACAGTATAGACCCACAATTCATAGGATATTATGTCAGGTAAGACATTGCTGGCAGATACTATGTATACATGTTGATATTTTCTATTACATGTAATATAGAATGTTGTCACATTAGATATAGGTTACTATCATAGAATATATCTGTTATACGTCGTGACATTTTCACCGGCCACTCTAAAAGATTCTCCCAGCTACCATGGATCCAGTAGCCCAGTTAGCTCAGCAGTTACAGAGTTTGTCCATGGAGCTGACGGACGTTAAGTCCAAGGTTTTGTACCCCGGGAGCAAACCAGATCTGAACCTAAAGTAGCTCTCCCGGACGGTTCACTGGTGGGCGGCGACAAATTTTTTACCTCGGGAGCATGTAAATTATATTTTCGGCTACGGCCTCAGTCTTCGGGGAGTGAAGATCAGAGGGTGGGAATTGTCATCTCGCTCTTACAAGGGGACCCTCAATCCTGGGCGTTCTCTCTTCCTCCGACTCCTGGCTCTCCATCAGTAGATCGATTTTTTACAGCCTGGGTCTGGTATATGATGATCCGGATCGGGTCTCCTTGCTGAAATGAAGTTACGCAGATACAGCAGGGAGATCGTCCGGCGGAGGAATTTTCTTCTGAGTTCCGTAGATGGGCCACAGATACTCAGATGGAATGACCCAGCTCTTAGGAGCCAGTTTTGTCAAGGATTATCTGACAAATTAAAAGATGTGTTGGCTCAGTATGATTCTCCCCCGTCACTGGAGGCCGCTATGGCCCTTGCTATTCGCATTGATAGACGGCTTCGGGAGAGGTGCGAGGTAACTCCGCCTCCTGTGATGACTCCATTCTCCTTCTAAAGTCCCTAATATTGAGGTTCCCCTGGTTTGTTCTGAGGAGCCTATGCTGTTAGGAGGACATTGTTTCGAGGGAGGGGATCGGCGGTGCGCCGCAAGACAGGAAAGTGTTACTTCTGCGGGAGAAAGGGACATTTTGTTGGAGGGTGTCCATCCCGTACTTTGCTGAGCAAGGAGTCGCCGGAAAACTGTTGATCCCAGGTTGTGTGGTGGACGACAATTGGGAGTATGTATTTCGTCCCCAAGTCCGTCTCAGTTTCTCGTACCAGCGGAGGTGGTGGTAGGTACGAGAACTGAGAGGATTTCTGTTCTTCTGGATAGTGGGGCCGCGGCTAATCTGGTGGACGCTCGGTTTGCCCAGGTGCAAGGTATGCAACTGAGTGTATTGGCCAAACCTATCCCTATATTCTCTATTGACGGCCAGGCTCTCGGTCAAGGTAGCTTTGTGCAAGCCGTGCATAACATAGACCTTCGAGTGGGGGCAATACATAAAGAACTATTGTCTTGTTATGTGTTGGAGGGCCTTCCCACTCCTATTGTGTTGGGACTTCCTTGGTTAACTAAACATAACCCAGTTATTAATTGGCAATCCAGGGAGATAAGCCAGTGGGGTGAATTTTGCAATAGTAACTGCAATGAACACGGTCATCGGTGCGGTCGTGCCTAGAACCTTACCTCCTTTTCTGGAGGACTTTGAGGATGTGTTTTCAGAGGAAGGGTGTCAAGAATTACCTCCTCATCGCGCATATGACTGTGCTATAAAATTGCTTCCTGATGCTAAGTTACCAAAATCTAGGTTATTTAACCTTTCTGGTCCTGAGAGGCAAGCTATGAAGGATTATATTTCGGAAAGTCTGGCCAAGGGGCATATTAGACCTTCATCTTCTCCAGTGGCCGCGGGGTTCTTCTTTGTGAAGAAAAAAGATGGAGGCTACGCCCTTGCCTGGATTTCCGTGAGCTAATCGGATTACGGTCCGAGATCCGTATCCGCTCCCACTTATTCCTGATCTCTTCAATCAGATTGTGGGCGCCAAATGGTTCTTAAGTTGGATCTCAGGGGGGCGTATAATCTGATTAGGATAAAGGAGGGGGATGAGTGGAAGACGGCGTTTAACACTCCGGGGACATTATGAGAACCTTGTCATGCCTTTCGGTCTGACTACTGCCCCGGGGGTGTTTCAACATTTTGTTAATGACATCTTTTCGCCACCTAGTGGGACAGTTTGTTGTCATTTATCTAGATGACATCTTAATTTACTCGCCGGATCTTGTGTCTCATCAGGAGCATGTGAGAAAGTGTTGCAGATCTTGCGAGACAATAAACTGTACGCCAAATGGGAGAAGTGTGTATTCGCCGTACAAGAACTTCAGTTTTAGGATTCCTGGTGTCAGCTTCCGGTTTTCGTATGGACCCTGGGAAAGTGCGGGCAGTTCTTGAGTGGGATCTGCCAGAGAATCTTAAGGCACTACAACGTTTCCTGGGGTTTGCTAATTATTACTGGAAATTTATTCGTAATTTCTCATCCGTTGTCAAACCTCTCACTGACATGACAAAAAAAAGGGACGGATTTTTCTAGGTGGTCTGACAAAGCTTGTCAAGCATTTTCCCTTGAAAAAATGTTTTGCTTCAGCAACCCATACTCATCCAACCTGATGCATCACAACCGTTCATTGTGGAGGTAGACGCATCTGACGTAGGAGTGGGTGCGGTATTATCTCAAGGTCCGTCCCCTGGTAAATGGCATCCGTGCGCTTTCTTCTCTAAAAAATTGTCGTCCGCCGAGAGGAATTATGATGTCGGCAATAGGGAACTCTTGGCCATTAAGTTGGCTTTTGAAGAGTGGCGTCACTTTTTGGAGGGGGCAGTCCACCCGGTCACCGTCATTACTGATCACAAGATCTTGCTGTATTTAGAGTCTGCAAAACGTCTGATTCTAGACAAGCTAGATGGTCGTTGTTTTTTACCAGGTTTAATTTTGTCGTCACATATCGTCCTGGGTCAAAAAATGTAAAGGCTGATGCCTTATCTCGTAGTTTCCCGGGGGCCGGGAAGACGGATGACCCGGTTCCTATTCTTCAGGAGGGAGTTGTGGTGTCGGCTGTTTGCTCTGAGCTTGGAGAGGAGGTTTGGAGGCTCAGGGGGACGCCCCTGTAGGACCTCCAGGGAGACTGTTTGTTCCAGATCAATTAAGACAAAAGGTTATCGAGGCACATCATAATTCTGCTTTGGCAGGACCCCAGGGAGTAAAGCAACTGTAGATCTCGTTTCTCGCCGGTTTTGGTGGCCTAACTTAAATAAAGAGGTGGTAACTTTTGTCGCGTCCTGTGGGGTATGTGCGCGCTCTAAGACCCCACATACCCGTCCGTCTGGGGTCCTTTTACCGTTGAAAATCCCGAGCGTCCATGGACCCATCTGTCTATGGACTTCATTACGGACCTCCCTCCGTCTTCAGGTAAAACTGTCATACTAGTTGTAGTTGACAGGTTCAGCAAAATGGCACATTTTATTGCTCTTCCTGCTCTTCCTAATGCTAAAACTCTGGCGCAGGTGTTCATTGGGGAGATTGTGAGACTTCACGGGTTGCCTTCCGATGTGGTGTCGGATCGGGGTTCTCAGTTTGTGTCCAAATTCTGGAAGGCATTTTGTTCTCGTCGGGGATGCAGTTGTCATTTTCTTCGGCTTTTCATCCGCAGACCAATGGTCAGACAGAGCGTCTGAATCAGAGCTTAGAGACATATCTCCGGTGTTTTGTCTCAGAGAACCAAGAGGACTGGTCTTCTTTCTTGCCTCTGGCAGAGTTCGCTCTTAACAATAGGCGGAGCGAGTCCACTGGTAAGTCCCCGTTTTTTGGGCATATGGTTTTCACCCCCAGTTTTGTACTTTCAATGGGGGGGGGGTCTTCTGGGGTTCCTGAGGAGGAACGATTTTCGTCGTCACTTGCTTCAGTGTGGAGAGGAGTGCTTAATAATCTGAGCACTATGGGGAACCGATACAAAAAGTATGGCTGATAGGAGGAGAGTGTCTGGTCCGGACCTAAGTGTGAACGATCTGGTATGGTTGTCTACCAAGAATATAAAACTTAAGGTTTCCTCCTGGAAACTCGGTCCCAGATTCATCGGGCCATACAGGATCAGTTCAATAATTAATCCGGTGGCTTTCCGTCTTGACCTCCCTCCTACGTTTAAAATCCACAATGTGTTCCACAAATCGTTGCTTAAGAGGTACGTGGCACCAGTTATACCGTCTCCTCTACTCCTCCTCCAGTGGTGGTCAATGGTAATTTGGAGTTTCAGGTATCGAAGATCATTGACTCCGTCGGAATCGCCGGTCCCTTCAGTACCTTGTTCATTGGAGGGGTATGGTCCTGAGGAGAGGATGTGGGTTTCTGCGTCGGATATTAACGCAGACCGATTGGTTCAGGCCTTCCACACTACTCACCCAGATAGACCAGGCCCTGAGGGTCCAGAGGCCCCTCGTAGAAGGGGAGTACTTTCACGGGTGTGTCGCGGCGGAGATCGTCGCTATTGCACACCCTGATTTCGCACAGCTGAGTTTCTGGTGCTGGGTGTTTTTCGGCACTGAGGGAGTTAATTCTTTCTCTCTCGGTGCTGGACTGACCAGCCTCGCCCAGCTGCGTTTGATGTTTTGTTAATTAGCTTCCTTCATATACCTGCTGGTCTGCTGGGGAAGTTGCCGGTGAAAGCATTCATTCAGACCAGCAGAGCGGATCGTTTCTGAGAAGACTTAAGCTAAGAGTGCCTGTTGTGGTTTTTCCTCTCCTCGCTTATTGTTTATCTCCTTTACCTTTTGTGTTCCTCTGTAGTGGAAGTTTTGTATGCAAGACAGTGTTTTCTTTACCCCTTGTCTGTTTTGTTTGTCTAAAGGGTATGCCACACTAAACAACATCGCTAACGGGATCGCTAAAAAACGTCACTATTTAGCGATCCGTTAGCGATGTTGTAGTGTGCGGCATCTGCCAGCGACGAGCTTCCTGCTGTGATCTCGCTCGTCGCTGGAATCGCTCCGGACCCTATTTCATCGTCGGCGCTCCCGCTGGGTAAGTATTATCGCTGAGTGTGGCACCTTTTCTTAGCGATTTAGCGGTACTTTTGTACCGCTAAAGTCGTTAAGGAGATCGCTAACCGCGATAGCGTCCTTAACGATATCGCTAAGTTAAGCCGCACTCAGCGATATACAAACAATCCCGCTAGCGATCTCATTAGTATGCGACGCTAACGAGATCGCTAGCGGGATTGTGTAGTGTGGCAGTACCTTAAGACTGTGTGTAAGCTGTGACCTGCCCATTTCCTGTGGTGGTAATCAGGGTCCTTCTCAGGACTAGATTACAGTGGTCAGGGATCTACAGGAGACAGGGTTACGCTGGTGGCCTGGACCTCTGTACCATTAACAGTACCTCCAGGTAGAGGGACTAGTCAGGACCCCAGTTCAGGGTCAGCTTAGACCCCGGTCCACCTCTATCCAGAGACAGCGTGACACGTACACAGTATAGACCCACAATTCATAGGATATTATGTCAGGTAAGACATTGCTGGCAGATACTATGTATACATGTTGATATTTTCTATTATATGTAATATAGAATGTTGTCACATTAGATATAGGTTACTATCATAGAATATATCTGTTATACGTCGTGACAGGTATGCGGGCATCGTGTTAGGTTTGCAGAGCCCCTGATGTGCCTAAACAGTAGAAACTCCCCACAAGTGACCCCATTTTGGAAACTAGACCCCGCAAAGAACTTATCTAGATGTGTGGTGAGCACTTTGAACCCCCAAGGGCTACACAGCAGTTCATAACGCCGGGCATGAAAATAAAAAAATCATATTTTTTCCACAATCAGGATCTTTTAGTCCCCAATTTTTTTATTTTCCCAAGGATAACAGGAGAAATTAGACCCCAAAAGTTGTTGTCCAATTTGTCCTGAGTACGCTGATACCCCATATGTGGGAGAAAACTACTGTATGGGCGCACCTCGGGGCTCGGAAGGGAAGTAGTGACGTTTTGAAATGCCCACTTGATGGAATGGTCTGCGGGCGTCATGTTACGTTTGCAGAGCCCCTGATGTGCCTAAACTGTAGAAACTCCCCACAAGTGACCCCATTTTGGAAACTAGACCCCGCAAAGAACTTATCTAGATGTGTAGTGAGCACTTTGAACCTCCAAGGGCTACACAGAAGTTTATAACGCCCGGGCATGAAAATAAAAAAATCATATTTTCAGCTGCAGATGAAGGAAGAGAGCCACAGTAATTCATTACTGATGGGTAGGCGGAGCCCCAGATCAGGATGTTACCTCAGATCAAAAGAGTGATGACTGGCTGGCCCCTCCAGCTCGGGCTCCTCCTACTCAGCTCCAGTCTAAGATTTGAGGTCCAGAGGATGGTCGCTGCTAATGCAGCTCCTCAGAAAATTTTATTATTTTAATATTCGGACAGGAGACTTGGATCACTAGTTGGTCTAGAGGTCTCAGGGGTATCAGCGCTGCTGTACCCCAACCTCTCCCTTGGCGGATCTGTATTTACTCAAAGTCCCTGCAGAATCCTTGCCGGCCCTGGGGGATGAGGAGAGCTTCTCTGGCGGGAACGCAAACCACACGTGCGGTCACTGCGTTCTTCGCCCTGGGGGGAAGCATGGGCACTGCGCCAGAAACCCCTGAGGGTCCCTGTGGCGCCTTGGCTGGTGAGTACTCCACACAAATTTTAATAATAATTATGTGTGAGTGCTTTAGCGTCTGAATGAGCAGCGCTATTACTACATGTAAATGTCAGTAAGCTTCAGCGCTGCTGTGACAGCGCTAATACATGTAATGTCAGTAAGCTTCAGCGCTGCTGTGACAGCGCTACTACATGTAAATGTCAGTAAGCTTCAGCGCTGCTGTGACAGCGCTACTACATGTAAAGTCAGTATGCTTCAGCGCTACTGTGACAGCGCTACTACATGTAAATGTCAGTAAGCTTCAGCGCTGCTGTGACAGCGCTACTACATGTAATGTCAGTATGCTTCAGCGCTACTGTGACAGCGCTACTACATGTAATGTCAGTATGCTTCAGCGCTACTGTGACAGCGCTTCTACATGAAGATGTGGTGATTTTTTGTCCGCAGGCAGATAGCTGCAGGACAGAGAGGGAGCAGGAGCGGGGAGATTTCGCGCTCATTATTTGAGCTAGCAGGGGGCGTGGCCTATCTATCCCGGTCTTTTGAGCAGGAAGACGCGCGCTCTGGCTTTTCTCCTGCGACCCCCTCACTGTGGCGGCCATTACTCAGGCTCCTGGGCTCCTCGGACCGCTCCCCTCCTCATATAGACACCACGGCCAGCTGGGTGAGTGTGGATTCCTCACCCCGCAGCGCAGCGATCGCTATCCTGCAGCTGCAGTCTCATCAGAGACATAAAAATTGGCTGGGGCTCACAAATATATATATATTTTGGTGAGTTTGCAATATTAACCCCTTTGAGGGTTATTTCTACCTGCTAAATTTGCTGACTGGATACCGCTGGGGTAACTCTGCTTGGTGGAGCGTTAACCCTTCAGCGTTTGAAAAAAAAAAAAAAAAAAAAAAAACCGCATAGTTTTTTGCTGGTATTACCGCTTTGACCTGCTCATTCAGATGAGACATGTCTGAACAGAGTTCAGATGCCGCGGATCACGTCCCAGTGCCATTGCGGCAATCAGATACGCAGACCTCCACAGCGTCTAGCGCTGCGGTCGACAGCGGTGGAAAATTGGATGATATCGCTCGATCGATTAATAACTTATCTGACCTTTTAGGTCAATATGTGTCTGCTAATTCCTCTCAGAGGAAGCGACGCAGGCCGTTACCGGCCTCTACACGGAGCGAGTCAGATGTATCTGATATTGGGCAGAGTTCCCCTTTATATTCGGATGGAGAAATATCCGATTCAGATGCGGACGAGCCGCAGGGGCGTTCCTCTATGACGAAGCGTACGGAGGCATTAATTGAAGCCATGAGAGATATACTACAGTTACCGGAGGAGGTAACTAGTCGTCCTGGTAAATCAGCACGCATGTTCCAGGAGTCCCGTGCTTCGCGCACAACATTGCCAGCTCTGGATGAGCTTAATGGTGTGATAGAGGAGGAACGTCTATGTCCAGATAAGCGTTTTCATGGAACGCATTTCTTTGATACTCTTTATCCTTGCTCTACGGAGTTAAAGGCTAATTGGACTTCTGCTCCTGAAGTGGATGTGTCCTTATCTCAGCTTAGTAAATCCTCACTACTCCCTATTAAGGGAAAAGCGAGCTTACAGGAGCCTTTGGATAGAAAGGCAGAATTGGCGGCAAAAGCAAGCTATGAGGCTGCGGGTCATGGATTTCGAGCAGTGCTAGGATCCATGTGTGCTGCTAGAGCTTCTCTAAGCTGGTTGGCACGTCTGAAGACGGAGTTGCAAAATGAATCTCCGTTATCTGAGATACGGGAAACTTGTGAATGGTTAGAAACGGCAGCCTGTTATATCTTTGATGCCGGTCTGGATACGGCATCTCTGCTGGCCAAAGCGCAAGCTTCAGCGGTCACAGTCAGAAGAGCTTTATGGCTCAGACAGTGGGCCGGGGACGCAGTTTCCAAACAAGGGTTGTTGGCCTTACCTTACAAGGGTGGCCATCTTTTTGGATCCGACCTCACAGAGCTGATTTCCAAGGCTAAGGCAAAGGAATCAGCATTACCACAGCGAAGGGCCATGGCCTCGGTGTCCAGTAAGCTGGTGTTTATAGTGGTCGGCGGTCCTTTCGGGGCCGAGGACGATCTAGTCACTCCTCGTGGGGATCGGGTCGTCCTTCTTTCTCAGGAAAGAAATCCTCTCAGAAAACTCGTACTCCCTGGAAGCAGAGTTTCCGCCAGAACAAGCGGGAACTTGACAAGAAACCCGCAAAGTCGGATTGACGCCAGGGGTCCACTCGAGGATTCTCGAGTGGGGGGTCGCCTGCTTCTTTTCAAGGAGACTTGGATGGCTCGCGTTCCAGATTCCTGGGTAACGCGGATAGTGTCGGCAGGCTATTTCATAGAGTTTGCTTCTCAACCCCCAAATGTTTTTTGTCAATCTCGCGTTCCGTCGGAACCCGAGCTTGTTGTCGCTCTACAGCGAGAGGTCGAATCGCTACTACAAAAGGGTGTAGTGATACCGGTTCCGTCAGAGGACCGAGGAAAAGGTTTTTATTCCAACCTTTTTATAGTTCCCAAAAAGGAGAACAAATTTCGCCCGATTCTGGATCTCAAGCGATTAAACCGGCATGTCCATGCCCGGAAATTTCGCATGGAGTCGCTTCGTTCCGTTGTGGCAGCTCTGTCACAGAACGATTTTCTGGTGTCAATCGACATTCGCGACGCCTATTTGCATATTCCCATCGGAAAGGCTCATCAGCGCTTTCTTCGATTTGCCATAGGTCAGAATCATTACCAGTTCGTGGCTCTGCCGTTCGGCTTAGCCTCAGCGCCAAGGGTCTTTACAAAAGTTCTGGCGCCCCTCATGGCACTCCTTCGAAGACAGGGGATTACGATTCTCCCTTATCTGGACGATCTTTTGATCGTGGCTTCCTCGGAGGAGGAGGCATTGACGGCTCGGGATTTGTCTCTTCAGTTTCTGAAAGACTTCGGTTGGCTGGTCAATTGGGAGAAGTCGTCCCTGGAACCATCGAGGACAATTCTCTTTTTGGGAATGCATCTCGACACGTTTCGGTCGGTAGTTTCCTTACCACCAGACAAACAGTCATGTCTTCTTCGACATGTACAGATTATGACAGCCTCAACGGCAATGTCCCTACGGAAGTGTATGCGTCTTCTGGGACTGATGGTGGCGTCCATGGAGGCAATTCCTTTTGCCCAGTTCCACTCCAGGACTCTTCAAAGGTTCATCTTGAGTCGATGGAACCAGTCGCAATCGCTGGATTGCAGTGTCACCATTTCTCGCGCGGTGCGGGATTCTCTAGAATGGTGGTTACGTCCAGGGGCATTCTCCCTGGGGAAGTCTTTCCTCCCTCTGAAGTGGTCAGTCATAACCACCGATGCCAGCCTGACGGGCTGGGGGGGTGTTTGGACCAATCTCTGGATTCAGGGGGTATGGTCACCGGAAGAGTCTGTGCTTCCGATCAACATCCTGGAATTGAGGGCGATTTTTCTTTGCCTCCAACATTGGACGGTCCCTTTGAGCGGTCTGCCAGTCCGTGTGCAGACAGACAATGCGACGGCTGTCGCGTATATCAATCACCAAGGTGGGACAAGGAGTTCCAGACTCATGGTAGAGGTGTCCCGAATTCTGATTTGGGCAGAGGCCAATGTACCAGCCATTTCGGCGATTCACATTCCAGGGGTTCAGAATATTACAGCGGACTTTCTCAGTCGCAGAAGGATGGATCCCGGGGAATGGAGCCTCCACCCGGAAGTCTTTGCACTACTGTGCTCTCGCTGGGGAACCCCCCAAGTGGATTTGATGGCTTCCAGGTCCAATGCCAAGTTACCGACATTCATGTCCAGGTACAAGGACCCGAAGGCGGTGGCGGTGGATGCTCTAGTGGCTCAGTGGGATCAGTTCAAGCTGATCTATGTATTCCCGCCGATATCCTTACTTCCTCTAGTGCTGCGTCGGATCAGACTAGAGAGAATTCCAGCTATTCTGATAGCTCCAGACTGGCCAAGAAGGGTGTGGTTCTCGACAATAATGTCGCTGTTGGCGGCACCTCCGTTTCCACTCCCTCTTCAACAGGACTTGTTGACTCAGGGGCCCATTTGTCATCCGGACTTGATGTCCCTGCGTTTGACGGCGTGGCTCTTGAGACCGAGATCTTGACCCGTAGAGGTTTTTCAGCCGAGGTCATTGCTACCCTTCGTGCTGCAAGATGTCCGGCTACTTCTAGGATTTACCACAAAATTTGGGAAACCTTCTTTTCGTGGTGTTTGGGGTCTTCTCGGAACCCGAGAAAGTTTTCCATTCCCAACCTGTTGGCTTTTCTGCAACATGGGCTAGACAAGGGTTTGGCAGTTAGCACTCTGAAAGGTCAGATTTCTGCTCTGTCCTTATTATTTCGGAGAACCATTGCTTCGAATAGAGACGTGATCTCTTTTTTCCGAGGTATCTCTCGTAAGTTTCCGCCGCGGAAGGCACCTGTGTCTCCTTGGCGGCTCAACCTTGTTTTGGAGGCTCTTCAGCATAAACCTTTTGAACCTATGGTTTCTGCTAGCCTTTCTTTACTTTCTTGGAAGGTGGCTTTCCTTGTTGCAGTCACTTCCTTGAGGAGAGTTTCTGAATTGGCAGCTCTTTCTTGCTCGCCTCCTTTTCTGGAGTTTTTTCCGGATCGTGTAGTGCTTCGCACTCGGGGTGATTTTTTGCCTAAAGTGGTGTCACAATTTCATGTTAACCAGGATATTGTGTTGCCTTCACTCTGTCCGGATCCGAAGAATACGAAAGAGCGAGATTTACACACATTGGATTTAGTGCGGGCCTTGAAGTTTTATCTATCTATTACTCAAGGTTTTCGTAAGACGGACTCCCTGTTTGTGGTTCCGGCAGGTCGTCGGCGTGGTCAACGAGCTTCCAAGGGTTCTATAGCTCGTTGGATCCGGTCAGCTATTTTGGAAGCTTACCGTCTTCGGGGTGAATCTTGCCCGATTAAGATTCGAGCCCATTCCACGAGAGCTGTGGCTTCATCGTGGGCTTTTCATCAAGGTGCTTCGGCAGTGCAGCTTTGCCGAGCGGCGACTTGGCGCTCTGTCCACACGTTTACAAGATTTTATAAAGTGGACGTCAGTGCTTCCGCTGATGCAGCCCTCGGACGTAGGGTCCTGCAGGCAGCTGTAGTTTAAAGTTCTGGATGAATTTGTGTTTAGCGCTGGTTGCGCTTTGTTGTTAAGGTTGTTGGGTTTCTGCCTTTTATTGGTTTTTTCCCACCCTTATTTTTGAACTGCTTTGGGACGTCCCATCAGTAATGAATTACTGTGGCTCTCTTCCTTCATCTGCAGCTGAAACACGGATTTTGGTAAAGACTTACCTGTAAAATCCTTTTCAGCGAAGGAAGGAAGAGAGACACAGCACCCTCCCACGGCAGAAGTGTGTTGATGTTTTCAGATGCAGCGCGACCCTTATCTGATAGCGATTATCTGGGCTGAGGTCAGCGCGCTAAGGCTCTGTTCCAGCATCGCCAGCTCATCGCAGTAGTCAGGTTCCGTGTGTAGTACCTGGAACTCTGTGGTTTTTGGCTTTCTTTGCATGCATAACCTGTATCCTTGTGTTTTTTCTCTGAAGTTCCTTCAGAAGGGGTTATGTTGCTCCGCTGGTGATCTTGGCTCTTTTCCTAAAAGCTTTGATACGACTGGAGCTGAGTAGGAGGAGCCCGAGCTGGAGGGGCCAGCCAGTCATCACTCTTTTGATCTGAGGTAACATCTGATCTGGGGCTCCGCCTACCCATCAGTAATGAATTACTGTGTCTCTCTTCCTTCCTTCGCTGAAAAGGATTTTACAGGTAAGTCTTTACCAAAATCCGTGTTTTTTTCCACAAACATGATCTTTTAGTCCCCAATTTTTTTATTTTCCCAAGGGTAACAGGAGAAATTAGACCCCCAAAGTTGTTGTGCAATTTTTCCAGAGTACGCTGATACCCCATATGTGGGGGTAAACCACTGTTTGGGCATACGTCGGGGCTTGGAATAAAGGGAGCACTGTTTGACTTTTTGAACGCAAAATTTGCAGGAATCAATGGTGGCACCATGTCGCGTATGGAGACCCCCTGATGTGCCTAAATAGTGGAAACCCCTCAATTCTAACTCCAACCCTAACCCCAACACACCCCTAACACCAACCCTAACCCCAACACACCCCTAACCCTAATCCCAACTCTAACCATAAACCTAACCACAAGCCTAACCTAATCCCAACCCTAACTCCAAAACACCCCTAACACTTATCCTAACTCTAACCCTAACCACAAACCTAATCCCTAACCCAAATTCCAATCCTAACCCAAATTCCAACCCTAACCCAAATTCTAACCGTAACCCTAATTCTAACCCTAGTTCTAACCCCAAGGCTGGGTTCATATTGCGTTTTACCAGCCCGTTCAACACGTAGCGTTGACCGGCTGGTAATGGTATAGCATAACGCGATCGCGTTATGCTATACCAGCTAGCGCAGATGAATCATCAGATGATTCATCTGTGCTAGCGGTGACGGAGCCCAGACGCTGCAGCCCGTGTCCGAGGCTCCGTCACTGAATGACGGCACGTCGCGAACGCATGCCGCTTTACGGCATGCGTTGCGATGCGCACACAAATGGGGTGAATGGCAGCGTTAACGGACTGCGTTACACTGCGTTATACCGCGGTGAAACGCAGTCCATCTAACGGACTGCCATAATGCAATATGAATCCAGCCTAACCCTGAGGCCCCGTGCACACGTTGCGAATTCACTTGCGGATTTTTCTAAAATCCGCAGGTAAAATGACCTGCGAATTTAGCGCGGATTTGCTGCGGTTTTTCCCTGCGGTTTTACAACTATAAAACTATAATGGAATAGGTGTAAAACCGCTGCGGAATCCGCACAAAGAATTGACATGCTGCGGATTTAAATCCGCGCTGAAAAATCTGCAGCATGTGCACAGCGTTTTTTTTTACCATTTATTTGCATTGTACTGTACATGGTTTCTGGATCTGCTGTGGATCCACAGCGCCAAATCCGCTGCGGATCCGCAGCAAAATCTCCTCTGCGGATCAGCAGCAAAATCCGTTGCTGATCAGCAGCAAAATCCGGTGCTGATCAGCAGCAAAATCCGCTGCGGATCCCCAGCAAAATCCGCTGCGGATCAGAGGCAAAATCCACTGCGGATCGGCAGCTAAATCCGCTGCGGATCGGCAGCTAAATCCGCTGCGGATCGGCAGCGAAATCCGCTGCGGATCGGCAGCGAAATCCGCAATGTGTGGACAGGGCCTAATAGGAAAAAAAAAAATCTTTATTTTATTTTTTGTCCCTACCTATGACAGGGGGGTTCATTTACTTTTTATATTTGATCACTGTGAGAGTTTATCACAGTGATCAAAATAAATTTTTGTACTTTGAAAGGCGCATGCGCCGGCCGGCGCACTGCGCATGCGCCCGCCATTTTCCAAGATGGCGGCGCCCATGAAGAATCCCGGGCGGACGCCGGGACGGATCAAGGGGCCGCAGAAGACCGGGGGAGGTGAGGACAGGCGTGGGGGGGTGATCGGAGAGCGGGGGGAGAGGAGCACACCGGAGGGGAGAGGATCAGAGCGCACAGCAGATTATAGTAACGGCGGTGACCGATCGCTGCCTTGAATCGGTGGCGGTGGCCGATCACCGCCGTTACTCGGTGTGGGGAGGGTGAGAACACAGTGTCCAGCCATGGCAGATGCTATTGCAGCATCGGCCATGGCTGGATTGTAATATTTCACCACTTTTCAGTGGTGAAATATTACTAATCGCTCTGATTGGCTGTTTCACTTTTAACAACCAATCAGAGCGATCGTAACCAGGTGGGGTTAATCCACCCCCACTGTGGTGATGTGCAATAGGTCCTGTGCCTGCGGGTCGGGTGACCTTTCAGTGACCCCGGTCACCCGACCCGCAGGAACATGATTTATTGCATGATGCCTACGTCGGTGTCATGGGTCGGGATGGCACAGGTTTTCATGACGCCGACGTAGGCGTCATGGGTCGGGAAGGGGTTAAAGCTCCAGGCATTTCAGCACCATGTGCATAAATCATGGCAGTATTGCACAGGTGCCATCATGTTTGCTCCTGTGCTTCAGAATGCAGTGGCATGAAGCCTTAATCCTACTATGCAGGCTTTTGTTCTTAGCACAAGCAAGTGCTCATGAAAGGGGTTTTCCCGGAATAGAAAAAATAACTAAAGGAAATATCAATGTACACATTCCTTTAATTAGCACATTATTTCAGCTGCAGATGGAAGGAAGAGAGCCACAGTATTCATTACTGATGGTAGGCGGAGCCCCAGATCAGGATGACACCTCAGATCAAAAGCGTGTTGACTGGCTGGCCCCTCCAGCTCGGGCTCCTCCTACTCAGCTCCTTCAGTCTAAAATTTGAGGTCTCAGAGGATGGTCGCTGCTGAAGCAGCTCCTCAGAAGATTTTATTATTTTTATCGGACATGAGACTTGGACATGGGTCTGAAAGGTCTCAGGGGTCTCAGCGCTGCTGGACCCCACCTCTCCCCTGGCGGATCTGTATTTTACATAAATAGTCCCTGCAGAATCTTGCCGGCCCTGGGGGACGAGGTTAGCTTCCCTGGCGGGGACGCAAACCGCACACTGGGGTCACTGCGTTCCCTGCCCTGGGGGGGAGCATGGGCACAAGCGCCACAAATCCTGAGGGGTCCCTGTGGCGCTCAGCTGGTGAGTACTCCACAATATATATACAATGTGATGAGTGCTTTAGCGACTGCTGTGACAGCGCTATTACATGTGTGTTAAATGTACTATTAGCGCTGCTTTGGCAGCGCCGTGACATGTAGATGTGGTGTTTCTGTGCAACTTTTGTCCGCAGGCAGATGCCTGCAGGACAGGGGGGGAGTAGGAGTGAGGAGTTTTGGCGCTCATATTTTTGAGCCGGGGGGCGTGGCTTCACGCTTCCCGGTCTTTCAATGCAGGAAGCGCGCGATTGCGCTTCTCTTCCGGCTCCCTCAGCACGGCGGCCATTAAAAGAGCTCCTGGGCTCTTCAGACTCCGCTCCTCCCGTCTCAGGCACCAAACCAGCTGGGTGAGTGGCATTGTTTCCTCACCACACAGCGCTGATACATAGCGCTATTCTGCAGCTCGGTCTCACATAGAGACCTTGTTTTTTCTGACAGCCTGTGACATTAACCCCTCTTGAAGGTTTTACTTGGCATACAGCTGGGGTAGCTCTATATTTTTAAGACTTAACCCTTCAGCGGCTGTTTTGCGTTCACTTAAAAAAAAAAAAAAAAAAAACTGCGTTTTTTTCAGGTTTTCTGACATTTGGCCTGCCATATACTGTGTGAGGCATGTCGGAACAGGGTTCAGAAGGCGCGGACCATATTCCAGTTCCGCTTCGGCAATCTGGTACGCAGTCCTCCGCGGCGTCTAGCGCTGCGGTTGGAGATCACAGTGATGCAAAATTGGATGCTATCGCCAGTTCTATTAATGGCTTGTCTGACCTTTTGAGTCAATATGTGTCAGCTAGATCCTCTCAGGACAGAAAGCGACACAGACCGTTACCATCCTTCACCCGTAGCGAATCAGATGTCTCTGATTTAGATTGTGGTGAGGGTTCTCCTTTAAGTTCAGATGGGGAAATGTCTGATTCGGATAAGGAGGAAAGGCGGGGGCTCTCGTCCCTTGTGAGACGTACAGAGGCATTTATTGAAGCCATGAGAGAGGTTTTACAGTTACCGGAGGTGGTAACTAGTTTACCTGGTAAATCAGCACGAATGTACCAGGAGTATCGTACGTCACGATCAGCCTTGCCAGATCTAGATGATCTTAACAGTGCAGTAGAAAAGGAACGTCTGTGTCCGGATAAACGTTTTCACGGAACACGTTTCTTTGACGCACTTTATCCGTGTTCCACAGAGTCGAGAGATAATTGGATCCCCTCTCCTGAAGTGGATTTTTCCTTATCCCAACTTAGTAAATCCTCACTGCTTCCTGTTAAAGGGAAGGCGAGTTTGCAGGATCCACTGGACAGAAAAACGGAAATGGCGGCGAAATCAAATTATGAGGCCGCGGGTCATGGATTCAGAGCGATACTAGGATCCATGTGTGCTTCTAAAGCTTCTATAAGCTGGTTGGACCTTTTACACAAGGCGTGGAAAAATGGATCTCCGTCATCTGAGATGGAGGAGATTTTCGAATGGTTGGACACTGCAGTCCGATATATCTATGATGCAGGTCTGGACACTGCGTCGCTTCTGTCCAGGGCGCAGGCTTCGGCGATCACGGTCAGAAGAGCGCTGTGGCTCAGACAGTGGGCCGGGGATGCGGTCTCCAAACAAGGTTTGCTGGCCTTAGCTTATAAAGGTGGTCATCTTTTTGGGTCTGACCTCACAGAACTGATTACCAGGGCAAAGGCAAAAGAGGCGACGTTGCCACAACGCAGAGCTATGGCTTCTGTGTCTGGCAGGACATATAGTGGTCGGCGGTCCTTTCGGGGCCGAGGTCGATTCGCTCAGTCTTCTTGGGGATCGGGTCGTTCCTCTTTCTCAGCAAAAAAGTCCTCCCAGAAATCTCGCATTCCCTGGAAGCAGAATTTCCGTCAAGACAAGCGGGAAACCGACAAGAAGCCCGCCAAGACGGATTGACGCCAGGAGCCCACTCGAGGACTCTCGAGTGGGGGGTCGCCTGCTCCAGTTCAAGGAGACTTGGATTTCTCGCGTTCCAGATTCATGGGTAACGCGGGTCGTGTCAGCAGGTTATTTCATAGAATTCTCTTCTCGTCCCCCAGACACATTTTACCAGTCTCGCATTCCGACAGAACCCGAGCTTTTGGTCGCTCTGCAGCGAGAGGTCGAATTCCTTCTTCAGAAGGGTGTGGTAATACCGGTTCCGCCAGAAGACCGGGGAAAAGGATTTTATTCCAATCTGTTTGTGGTTCCCAAAAAGGAGGACAAATTTCGTCCGATTCTGGATCTCAAAAGATTGAATCGGCATGTCCACACCCGGAAATTCCGCATGGAGTCACTTCGCTCCGTCGTGGCAGCACTGTCGCAGAACGATTTTTTGGTATCAATCGACATCCGCGACGCTTATTTACATGTTCCCGTTGGAAGGGCTCATCAACGTTTTCTTCGTTTTGCCATAGGTCGGGATCATTACCAGTTCGTGGCTCTGCCATTCGGCTTAGCCTCGGCGCCCAGAGTATTTACAAAGATTCTGGCGCCTCTCATGGCGATTCTTCGAAGACAAGGAATTACGATTCTTCCTTACCTGGACGATCTTTTGATCGTGGCATCCTCGGAGGAGGAAGCAGTGACAGCTCGCAATCTGTCTCTTCAGTTACTGAAGGACTTCGGTTGGCTAGTCAATTGGGAGAAGTCGTTTCTGGAACCGTCGCAAGCTATCCTCTTTTTGGGAATGCATTTCGACACGGTACGGGCAGTGGTGTCTCTACCTCCAGACAAACAGTCATGTCTTCTTCGGCATGTACAAATCATGAAGTCTTCGATAACAATGTCCCTTCGCAAGTGTATGCGTCTTCTGGGTTTAATGGTGGCGTCCATGGAGGCAATTCCGTTTGCCCAGTTTCATTCCAGAGTTCTCCAAAGGTTCATTCTGAGTCATTGGAATCAGTCGCAATCGCTGGATTGCAGTGTCACCATCTCTCGCAGGGTGCGAGAGTCTCTAGGATGGTGGTTACGTCCAGGAGCCTTATCCCTGGGAAATCTTTTCTCCCTCCGAAATGGTCGGTCATAACCACAGATGCCAGCCTGACGGGCTGGGGGGGTGTTTGGAACGATTCCTGGATTCAGGGAGTATGGTCATCGGAGGAGACTGTTTTACCGATCAATATCCTGGAATTGAGGGCGATTTTCCTTTGCCTCCAACACTGGACGGTCCCTTTGAGCGGTCTGCCGGTCCGAGTGCAGACAGACAACGCCACAGCGGTTGCGTATATCAATCATCAAGGTGGAACAAGGAGTCCCAGACTCATGGCGGAGGTGTCTCGGATCCTGATCTGGGCCGAGGCCAGGGTTCCAGCCATTTCTGCAATCCACATCCCAGGGGTTCAGAATGTTACGGCGGATTTTCTCAGTCGCGAGAAGATGGATCCCGGAGAATGGAGTCTTCATCCGGAGATTTTTGCAATGCTGTGCTCCCGTTGGGGAACTCCCCAAGTGGATTTGATGGCATCCAGGTTCAATGCCAAACTACCAGTGTTCATGTCCAGGTTCAAGGACCGGAAGGCTGTGGAGGTGGATGCTCTGGTGGCTCCGTGGGATCAATTCGAGCTGATTTATGTGTTTCCACCGATATCCTTGCTTCCTCTGGTACTGCGTCGGATCAGACTGGAGAGAATCCCGGCTATGTTAATAGCACCAGATTGGCCAAGGAGGACGTGGTTTTCAACGCTAATGTCGCTGTTGGCGGCACCTCCATTTCCACTTCCTCTTCGACCGGACCTGTTGACTCAGGGGCCCGTTTGTCATCCGGACTTGAAGTCTCTGCGTTTGACGGCGTGGCTCTTGAGACCGAAATGTTGACTCGTAGAGGTTTTTCAGCCGAGGTCATTGCTACTCTTCGAGCTGCCAGATGTCCGGCTACTACTAGGATTTACCACAAAATTTGGGAAACCTTCTTTTCGTGGTGTTTGGGGTCCTCTCGGAACCCGAGAAAATTTTCCATTCCCAACCTGTTGGCTTTTCTACAGCATGGGCTAGACAAGGGTTTGGCAGTAAGCACTCTGAAAGGTCAGATTTCTGCTCTGTCCTTATTATTTCGGAGAACCATTGCTTCAAATAGAGACGTGCTCTCCTTTTTCCGAGGTATATCTCGTAAGTTTCCGCCGCGGAAGGCACCCGTGTCTCCTTGGCGGCTCAACCTTGTTTTGGAGGCTCTTCAGCATAAACCTTTTGAGCCTATGGTTTCTGCTAGCCTTTCTTTACTTTCTTGGAAGGTGGCTTTCCTTGTTGCAGTCACTTCCTTGAGGAGAGTTTCTGAGTTGGCAGCTCTTTCTTGTTCGCCTCCTTTTCTGGAGTTTTTTCCGGATCGTGTAGTGCTTCGCACTCGGGGTGATTTTTTACCTAAAGTGGTGTCACAATTTCATGTCGACCAGGATATTGTGTTACCTTCATTCTGCCCGGATCCGAAAAATGTGAAAGAGCGAGCTTTACACACATTGGATTTAGTGCGGGCCTTGAAGTTTTATCTATCTATTACTCAAGGTTTTCGTAAGACGGACTCCCTGTTTGTGGTTCCAGCAGGTCGTCGGCGTGGTCAACGAGCTTCCAAAGATTCTATAGCTCGTTGGATCCGGTCAGCTATTTTGGAAGCTTACCGTCTTCGGGGTGAATCTTGCCCGATTAAGATTCGAGCCCATTCTACGAGAGCTGTGGCCTCTTCGTGGGCTTTTCATCAAGGTGCCTCGGCGGTGCAGCTCTGCCGAGCGGCAACTTGGCGCTCTGTCCACACGTTTACAAAGTTTTATAAAGTGGACGTCAGTGCTTCCGCTGATGCAGCCCTCGGACGTAGGGTCCTGCAGGCAGCTGTAGTGTAAAGTTCTAGATGAACTTGTGTTTAGCGCTGGTTGCGCTTTTTGTTAAGGTTGTTGGGTTTCTGCCCTTTGTTGGTTTTTTCCCACCCTTATTTTTGAACTGCTTTGGGACGTCCCATCAGTAATGAATACTGTGGCTCTCTTCCTTCCATCTGCAGCTGAAAGACGGATTTTGGTAAGACCTTACCTGTAAAATCCTTTTCAGCGAAGGAAGGAAGAGAGACACAGCACCTCCCAGGGCAGAAGTGTGTTGATGTTTTCAGATGCAGCGCGACCCTTATCTGATAGCGATTATCTGGGCTGAGGTCAGCGCGCTAAGGCTCTGTTCCAGCATTGCCAGCTCATCACAGTAGTCAGGTTCAGTGAGTAGTGCCTGGAACTCTGTGGTTTGCCTTACTTTGCATGCATAACCTGTATTCTTGTGTTGTTTCTCTGAAGTTCCTTCAGAAGGGGTTATGTTGCTCCGCTGGTGATCTTGGCTCTTTTCCTCAAAGCTTTGGTACGACTGAAGGAGCTGAGTAGGAGGAGCCCGAGCTGGAGGGGCCAGCCAGTCAACACGCTTTTGATCTGAGGTGTCATCCTGATCTGGGGCTCCGCCTACCATCAGTAATGAATACTGTGTCTCTCTTCCTTCCTTCGCTGAAAAGGATTTTACAGGTAAGGTCTTACCAAAATCCGTCTTTTGTCCAGGGATGTAATCACTGTAGCACATCAAAATGGCTGTGGTCTTGTTACACTGTCAGAAACGGTTTCCTAGATTGTTAAAAGGGTTGTCCAGGATTGGGGCTCAAGTCTGCGGGCAGTCTATGTGACTTCAGACTTGTGAATCCTCACAGTGCCAGCTGTCAGGATTGTCTGGTGCTGTCATGTGACTGCAAGTATGGGATTTGCATATTTCTGGCCACATTCCGACTAGACTTTTCTGGCTTCATTCAGTCCACTCGTTGTATTGAGCGAGGCCACGCATGTCCGGTTTACACGTGACCGCATGTATGCAAATCACATACTTGCAATCACGTGTCCATGTGCTCCTGGCCCTGGAGGATCCTGACAAGGCACACACTGAGGATTCAGAAGTCTGTTCTACTGCTGCGCCTGCAGTCAGTCAGTGCTGGGGGCATGATTAGCGCGGTCGCTCTCTAAACACATAGTGGTGACTGAAACCACATGCTGACACTACCCTGGCCTATGACTGGAAGCTGAACGCTGTCACAAGAGATAAAGATCACTACGGGACTCTTGGTGCAGATGCCGCATTGTCAGAACACTATTACCCTGCAGAATAACCCATATCTGAAGGTCAATAGCGTTATTTTACATGACACATTGCCTTTAACATTCTAAAACAACTTTTCAGCAGCAGATGGAAGGAAGGGAGACACATTCATTACCAGTGGGTAGGCGGAGCCCACACAGGATAGAACACCTCAGATTACAAAAGAGTGTTGACCGGCCCTCCAGCTTGGGCTCCTCCTACTCCAGCTCTCCAGTCTAAAATTTGAGGTCACAGAGGATAGTCGCTGCTGAAGCAGCTCCTCAGAAGATTTTTTATTTTTATCGGACAGAGACTTGGGCCCCAGTGGTCTTGAGGTCTCAGGGGTCTCAGCGCTGCTGGACCCCCACCCATCCCTTGGCGGATCTGTATTACCCTGTAAGGTGGTCCCTGCAGAACCCTGCCGGCCCTGGGGGATGAGGATTGCTTCCCTGGCGGGGACGCAAACCGCGCTTCTGGGGTCACTGCGTTCCCCGCCCTGGGGGGGAAGCTATGGGCACAGCGCCACAAATCCCTGGGGGTCCCTGTGGCGCTCAGCTGGGTGAGTACTCTGCATTTTTTAATGTGTGTGAGTGCTTCAGCGGCTGTTGCGGCAGCCGCTGCTACATGTATCATGTCTCTGACTAGTGTTTTTTTGTCCGCAGGTGGATGCCTGCAGGACATGGGAGCGGAGCGGAGGAGTTCGCGCGCATTTTTTTGAACACGCTATCCCGGTCTTCTCGGGCAGGAAGCGCTCTAAGCGCGCGATCTTTCCTGCCTCTTCTCTTCCGGCCTATCTCCTCTAGCGTGGCGGCCATTACTGACGGCCTCCTCGGGCTTCTCTCTCTCCGCTCCCCCGACCGACCGAAAGGAACAAGGACACTGCACTGCGACCAGCTGGGTGAGTCGCTTCTACCTGTCAGGGCAGAAGCTTGACCCCCTCACCCCCATAGCGCAGGACAACTGCCACACTGAACGCTTCCGCTAACGTTCACGATAACGACGTATTCTAATGCGATCGTTTTTGTGATCGTTTTAATGTCACTAGTAGCTGCCACAGTGGGCGATCTCATTGACGACGCATAAGTGGTTAGCGATCTCCTTAGCGACTTTGGCGGTCATTGCGATGTACAAATCAGCGCAATATGTTAGCGATCTCGTTGGCGTTCTTGTTTAGTGTGGCATACCCTTGAGAACTGTCCTGCAGCTGCTACCTCATAAGAGGCACTTGGGGCTCGCACACCCTTTTCATTAAACAAGGGTTGTGGGGAGTCTGCGACATTAACCCCTTCTCAGGCGGTTAACCCTTAATTGGGGGACAGCTGGGGTGGCTCTCTCTTTAAGAGCTTTAACCCTTCAGCGTTCGATTTGCCTTTAGGAAACCACACTGTTCTAGTGGCTGACAAGTTTAACCTGCCATATACTGTGTGAGGGCATGTCAGATCAGGGTCCAGGAGTGCGGACCGTCTCCCAGATCCGCTACAGGATCGGTCTCGCGTATCTGACACGCAGACCTCGACGGCGTCAAGCGCAGCGGTCGGAGGTGTCAGTGATGTCAAAATGGAGGCCCTCGCTCGTTCTATTGATGGCCTTTCTGACCTTCTAGGTTATTGGGTGTCAGCTAGCCTCTCATGGTAGGAAGCGACACAGGCCGGTGCCATCCTTCCCGCGTAGTGACTCGGAGATCTCGGACATGGAGGGTTCCCCTTCGAGCTCGGATGGGGAGATGTCCGATTCGGATAAGGAGGATCGGCAGGGACACTCTGCCTCTCTTTTGGGCCGTACAGAGGCTTTTATTGAAGCCATGAGGGAGGCCTTACAGTTACCGGAGGAGGTAACTAGACGTCCTGGAAACTCGGCCCGGATGTTTCAGGAATCGCACAGGTCGCGATCAGCATTACCATCTCTGGATGAGCTTAATGGGGCAGTGGAGAAGGAACGCCTGTGTCCAGATAAACGTTTTCAGGGGACACGGTTTTTTGAGACACTGTATCCGTGTGCGACGGAGTTGATTGTGGATTCCTTCACCTGAAGTGGATGTCCCTTTATCCCAGCTTAAAAAATCCTCATTACTTCCTGTTAAAGGGAGGGCGAGTCTGCAGGATCCGCTGGACAGAAAAGCGGAGATGGCGGCGAAATCCATCTACGAGGCCGGGGTCATGGATTCAGAGCAGTATTAGGGTCCATGTGTGCTTGTAAAGCTTCCCTGAGCTGGTTAGACCGTCTACGGACGGCGTGGCAAGATGGATCCCCACTATCCGAGGTAGATGGGCTTTTCAAGTTGTTGGAGGATACAGCCCGATATGGCAGTGATGCAGGTTTGGATACTGCGTCACTACTGTCCAGGGCGCAATTCCTCGGCGATCACAGTCAGAAGAGCACTGTGGCTTAGACAGTGGACCGGAGACGCAGTTTCCAAGCAAGGTTTGCTATCTTTAGCTTACAAGGGTGGTCAGCTATTTGGATCTGACCTCACGGAGCTGATTGCCAAGGCAAAGGCAAAAGAAACGGCTTTACCGCAGCGAAGAGCTGTGACTTCTGCGTCTGGCAGGCCTAGTGCCGGTAGTAGTCGGCGGTCCTTTCGGTCCAGGGGACGTTGTGGTCAGCCCTCTTGGGGATCGGGTCGTCCCTCTTTTTCAGGAAAAAAGAACGCTCAGAAATCCCGCACTCCCTGGAAACAGAGCTTCCGCCAAGACAAGCGGGAAGCTGACAAAAAAGCCCGCTAAGGCGGACTGACGCCAGGGGCTCTCGAGTGGGAGGTCGCCTGCTCCAATTCGAACCGACTTGGGCTTCCCGTGTGTCGGACGCCTGGGTGACGCGGGTTGTGTTGGCAGGCTACTTCATAGAGTTTCTTTCTCGACCCCCAGACAGTTTTTTGCCAATCTCGCATTCCGTCAGAGCCCGAGCTATTTGCCGCTCTACTGCGGGAGGTCGATTCCCTTCTGCAGAAGGGTGTGGTGGTACCAGTTCCGCCGGAGGACCGGGGAAGAAGGTTTTTATTCCAACCTCTTTGTGGTCCCCAAAAAGGAGGACAAATTTCGCCCCATTCTGGATCTCAAAAGATTGAATCGGCATGTCCGCACCTGGAAATTCCGCATGGAGTCACTTCGCTCCGTTGTGGCGGCCCTGTCGCAGAACGATTTTTTGGTGTCAATCGACATTCGCGACGCTTATTTGCATGTTCCCGTCGGAAGGGCCCACCAACGCTTCCTTCATTTTGTCATAGGTCAGGACCATTACAGTTTGTGGCCCTGCCATTCGGGTTAGCCTCAGCACCTGGAGTTTTTACGAAAAATCTGGCACCTCTCATGGCGATTCTGCGAAGACAGGGGGTTACGATTCTTCCCTATCTGGACGACCTTTTGATGGTGGCGTCCTTAAAGGAGGAGGTGGTGACGGCTCGCAATCTATCCCTTCAGCTCCTGGAGGACTTCGGGTGGCTGGTCAATTGGGAGAAGTCGTCTCTGAAACCGTCGCAGTCAATCCTGTTTTTGGGAATGCATTTCGACACGGTACGAGCAGTGGTGTCTCTGCCTCAAGACAAGCAAGCGAGTCTTCTTCGACATGTACAGGTTATGAAGTCTTCGACAGCAATGTCCCTTCGAAGGTGTATGCGCCTTCTGGGTTTGATGGTGGCGTCGATGGAGGCAATTCCGTTTGCCCAATTTCATTCCAGGGCTCTCCAAATGCTCATCTTGAACCGTTGGGATCGATCGCAGTTTTCACTGGATTGCAGTGTCATCATCTCCCACAGGGTGCGAGAGTCTCTAGAATGGTGGTTACGTCCGGAAGTGTTATCCCTGGGGAAGTCCTTCCTCCCTCCGAGGTGGTCGATCATAACCACCGATGCCGGGCTGGGGGGGTGTCTGGAACGATCTCTGGATTCAGGGAGTATGGTCGTCTGAAGAGTCTGTCCTGCCGATCAACATCCTGGAATTGAGGGCAATTTTCCTTTGCCTCCAACACTGGACGGTCCCTTTAAGCGGTCTACCAGTCCGAGTGCAGACAGACAACGCGACGGCGGTCGCGTATATCAACCAAGGTGGGACGAGAAGCTTCAGGCTCATGATGAAGGTGTCTCGGATCCTGGTAGGGGCCGAGGCCAGGGTGCCAGCCATCTCTGCGATTCACATTCCAGGAGTTCAGAATATCACAGCAGACTTCCTCAGTCGCGAAAAGATGGATTCCGGAGAATGGAGTCTTCATCCGGAAATTTTTGCACTCCTATGCTCCCGTTGGGGGACTCCCCAAGTGGTTTTGATGGCATCCAGGTTCAATGCCAAGTTACCGACGTTCATGTCCAGGTACAAGGACCTGAAGGCTGTTGCGGTGGATGCTCTGGTGGCTCCTTGGGACCAATTCGAGCTAATCTATGTGTCCCGCCGATATCCTTACTTCCTCTGGTGTTGCGTCGGATCAGACTGGAGAGAGTCCCGGCTATGTTGATAGCCCCAGATTGGCCAAGGAGGACGTGGTTCTCGACACTGGTGTCGCTTCTGGCAGCGCCTCCACTTCCACTCCCTCTTCGCCCGGACCTGTTAACCCAAGGGCCCGTTCGTCACCCGGACCTGAAGTCTCTGCGTTTGACGGCGTGTCTCTTGAGACCGAAATCTTGATCCGTCAAGGTTTTTCAGCCAAAGTCATTGCCACTCTGCGAGCTGCCAGAGGTACGGCTATTACTAGGATTTATCACAAGACTTGGGAAGCTTTCTTTTCGTGGTGTTCGGGTTCTTCTAGGAACCCGAGGATTTTTTCCATTCCCAATTTATTGGCCTTTCTGCAGTACGGGCTGGACAAGGGTTTGGCAGTTGGCACTCTGAAGGGGCAGGTTTCTGCTCTGTCCTTGCTGTTTCGGAAGGCTATCGCCTCGCGTAGGGACGTACGTTCCTTTTTCAGCTGCAGATGGAAGGAAGAGAGCCACAGTATTCATTACTGATGGGTAGGCGGAGCCCCAGATCAGGATGTCACCTCAGATCAAAAGAGTGCTGACTGGCTGGCCCCTCCAGCTCGGGCTCCTCCTACTCAGCTCCAGTCTAAGATTTGAGGTCCAGAGGATGGTCGCTGCTGGAAGCAGCTCCTCAGAAGATTTTATTATTTTTATCGGACAAGAGACTTGGACATGAGTCTGAAAGGTCTCAGGGGTCTCAGCGCTGCTGGACCCCACCTCTCCCCTGGCGGATCTGTATTTTACATAAATAGTCCCTGCAGAATCCTTGCCGGCCCTGGGGGATGAGGAGAGCTTCCCTGGCGGGACGCAAACCACACGTGCGGTCACTGCGTTCCTCGCCCTGGGGGGAAGCATGGGCATAGCGCCAGAAACCCCTGAGGGTCCCTGTGGCGCTTTGGCTGGTGAGTACTCCACACAAAATTTTATTATTAATGTGTGAGTGCTTTAGCGTCTGATGGCAGCGCTATTACATGTATATCAGTATGCTTCAGCGCTGCGGTGACAGTGCTATTACATGTTTATCAGTGTATCTCACCAGTCTCTCCCTTGGCGGATCTGTAACTACATAATGGTCCCTGCAGAATCTTGCCGGCCCTGGGGGATGAGGAGAGTTTCCCTGGCGGGGGCGCAAACCACACGCTGGGGTCACTGCGCTTCCCGCCCTGGGGGGAAGCATGGGCATAGCGCCAGAAACCCCTGGGGGTCCTGTGGCGTTTCGGCTGGTGAGTACTCCACATTTTGGTAAATGTGTGTGAGTGTTTTAGCGACTGCTGCGGCAGCCGCTGTACATATATATGCCGGTGACTAGTTTTTTCTATGTCCGCAGGAGGATGCCTGCAGGACGAGGGAGAGGGGAGTACGCGCTCTTTTTATTTTTTGAATTTCGCGCCGCTTCTGAGCGCGCGCTTTACTGCAGCCTCCATTTTCGGCTCCTCTACATGGAGCACATGGAGGCAGAGCGCGGCGGCCATTGCTGATAAAGCGCTGCAAGCTGAAAGCTCCCCGGATCGTTCTCCTCCCCTCCCGGCAAGAATACGTGACCAGCTTGGTGAGTCGCTTCTAGCCCGCCGGGCAGAAGCTTAACTCCTTCACCTCCACAGCGCGGGCGCCGTCTGGGGCACTACTGAGTGACAGATTGAGCTGTCCTGCAGCTGTTCTCGCATAAGGGGCTCGCACACTCTTTTAATATTAATAAAGAGGCTGTGGGGAGTCTGCGACATTAATGCTGCCACTATACGTTTCCGCTGACGATCCTGATGGCGTCGCATAATATTGCGATCGTTTGTGTGTCATTTTTAGTGTCGCTGGTGGCTGCCAATCTGGGCAATCGCATAGGCGATTAGCGATCTCCTTGACAACTTTGGCGGTCATTGCGTTATAAAAAACAGCGCAATTTTTTAGCGATCTTGTGGAACGTTTTTATGTTTAGTGTGGCATGGCTGTCCTGCAGCTGCGACCTTATAAGAGGCGCCTGATATTCGCACACCTTTTTTTTTTCATTATCAAGGTTGTGGGGAGTCAGCTACTTTAACCCCTTCTTAGGCGGTTAACTCTTCATGGGAGACAGCTGGGGTAGCTCTCGCTTTAGAGCTTTAACCCTTCAGCGTTTGTTTTTTATTTAAGTACTGCTCTGGTTACTGACAGGTTTATCCTGCCATATACTATGCAAGGGCATGTCAGAGACCCTCTCCCAGATCCGCTACGGATCAGCATCGCGTATCTGACACGCAGATCTCGACTCATACACGGTCAGAGGTTCCAATGGTGTCAAAATGGAGGCCTTCACTGGTTTCTATTGATGACCTTTTAGGTTATGGAGTGTCAACTAGATCCTCTCAAGGAAGCGACACAAATCGGTGCTTTCCTCCTCGCTTAGCGAAGAAGTCCGATTCGGTCAAGGAGGATCGGCAGGGACACCCTGCCTCTCTCTCAGGGGCCGTACTAAAATTTCTGTGGAAGCCATGTGGACGTTACAGTTACCGGAGGAGGTAACTAGTCGTCCTGGTAAGTCGGCCCGGATGTTGCAAGGGTCGCATGGGTCGCGACGACCTTACAAACTATCCGTTTTTCTACGGAGTTATTTGTTAATTGGACCCCTTCTCCTGAAGTGAATGTCCCTTTATTCCAGCTTAGCAAATCTTCCTAGTAAAAGGGAAGACGAATCTGCAGGACACGCTGGACAGAAGAACGGAGATGGCAACAATTTCCATCTGGTAGCCGTGGATCATAGATTCGGTATTAAGGATCTAGGTGTACTTGTTAAGTTCCCTGAGCCGGTTGGACCGTCTAAGGACGGCGTGGCAAGTTTCCCTCTATCAAGGTAGATGGGCTTTTCTAGTTGAAGGATAATGCGTCACTGCTATCCAGGGCGCAATCCTCGGCAGTTACAGTCAGAAGAGCACTGTGACTTGGATGGAACGCAGTTTTCCAACAGGGTTTGCTATCTTTAGCTTAGAAAGTGGTCAGCTATTGACTGACCTCACGGAGCTGATGCCAAGGCAAAGGCAAAAGAAGCAGCTTTACCGCAGCGCAGAGCTGTGACTTCTGTGTCTGGCAGGACTTGTGCGATAGTTATCGGCAGTCCTTTTCGGTTCAAGGGATGATCTGACCAACCCTCTGGGGGTTTGTGTCGTCTCTCTCTTTTTAATAAAAAAAAAAAAAAAAAAAAAAAAAGGGGGGGAATTCTCAGAAATTCCGCATACCCTGGAAACAGAACTTCTGTTAAGGCAGAAGCTGGCAAAAAAAAAAAAAAAAAAAAAAAAATTCGCTAAGGCGGACTGACTTCTGACATTCCGTCAGAACCGAGCATGAAGTCGCTTCGCTCAGTTATGGCAGCCCTGTCGCAGAACGATCAATCGACATTCGCGACGCTTTTTGGCATGTTCCCATCGGAAGACCTCACCCAGGTTGTGGCTCGACCATTCGGTTTGGCTTTAACGCCCAGAATTTTTACAACGATTCTGACGCCAGAATCTCATGGCAATCCTTCAAAGACGGGGATTTACGATTCGTCCCTATTTGGACGGCCTTTTCGGTTGTGGCTTCAAGCCCCTACCTCCAGACAAGCAGGCATGTCTGCTCCAGCATGTACAGACTATGAAGTCTGCGACAGCAGTGTCCCTTCGGAAGGTATGCGCCTTCTGGGTCTGACGGTGGCGTCCATGAGGTTTTTTTCCGTTTGTCCAATTTCATTCCAGAGCTCTCCATAGGCTCATTCTGAGTCGTTGGGATCAATCGCAAGGTTCGCTGGATTGCAGCGTCATCATCTCTCACAGGGTGCGAGAATCCCTAGGATGGTGTTTATGTCCAGGAGCGTTATCCCTGGGAAAGCTTTTCCTCCCTCGAAGTGGTCGGTCATAACCACCGATGCCAGCCTGACGGGCTGGGGGGGGGTGTTTGGAACAATCTCTGGATTCAGGGAGTATGGTCATCGGAAGAGTCTGTTCTTCCGATCAACATCCTGGAATTGAGGGCGATTTTCCTTTGCCTCCAACATTGGACGGTCCCTTTGAGCGGTCTGCCAGTCCGAGTGCAGACAGACAACGCGACGGCTGTCGCGTATATCAATCACCGAGGTGGGACAAGGAGTTCCAGACTCATGGTAGAGGTGTCCCGAATTCTGATTTGGGCAGAGGCCAGTGTGCCAGCCATTTCGGCGATTCACATTCCAGGGGTTCAGAATATTACAGCGGACTTTCTCAGTCGCAGAAGGATGGATCCCGGGGAATGGAGCCTCCACCCGGAAGTTTTTGCACTACTGTGCTCTCGCTGGGGAACCCCCCAAGTGGATTTGATGGCATACAGGTCCAATGCCAAGTTACCGACGTTCATGTCCAGGTACAAGGACCCGAAGGCTGTGGCGGTGGATGCTCTAGTGGCTCAGTGGGATCAGTTCGAGCTGATCTATGTATTCCCGCCGATATCCTTACTTCCTCTAGTACTGCGTCGGATCAGACTAGAGAGAATTCCAGCTATTTTGATAGCTCCAGATGGTTAAGAAGGGTGTGGTTCTCGACAATAATGTCGCTGTTGACGGCACCTCCTTTTCCACTCCCTCTTCAACCGGACTTGTTGACTCAGGGGCCCGTTTGTCATCCGGACTTGATGTCCCTGCGTTTGACGGCGTGGCTCTTGAGACCGAAATCTTGACCCGTAGAGGTTTCTCAGCCGAGGTCATTGCTACCCTTCGTGCTGCAAGAAGTCCGGCTACTACTAGGATTTACCACAAAATTTGGGAAACCTTCTTTTCGTGGTGTTTGGGGTCCTCTCGGAACCCGAGAAAATTTTCCATTCCCAACCTGTTGGCTTTTCTGCAGCATGGGCTAGACAAGGGTTTGGCAGTCAGCACCTGAAAGGTCAGATTTCTGCTCTGTCCTTATTGTTCCGGAGAACCATTGCTTCAAATAGAGACGTGCTCTCCTTTTTCCGAGGTATATCTCGTAAGTTCCCGCCGCGGAAGGCACCCGTGTCTCCTTGGCGGCTCAACCTTGTTTTGGAGGCTCTTCAGCATAAACCTTTTGAGCCTATGGTTTCTGCTAGCCTTTCTTTACTTTCTTGGAAGGTGGCTTTCCTTGTTGCAGTCACTTCCTTGAGGAGAGTTTCTGAGTTGGCAGCTCTTTCTTGTTCGCCTCCTTTTCTGGAGTTTTTTCCGGATCGTGTAGTGCTTCGCACTCGGGGTGATTTTTTGCCTAAAGTGGTGTCACAGTTTCATGTCAACCAGGATATTGTGTTGCCTTCATTCTGCCCGGATCCGAAGAATGTGAAAGAGCGTGCTTTACACACATTGGATTTAGTGCGGGCCTTGAAGTTTTATCTATCTATTACTCAAGGTTTTCGTAAGACGGACTCCCTATTTGTGGTTCCAGTCGGTCGTCGGCGTGGTCAACGAGCTTCCAAGGATTCTATAGCTCGTTGGATTCGGTCAGCTATATTGGAAGCTTACCGTCTTCAGGGTGAATCTTGCCCGATTAAGATTCAAGCCCATTCCACGAGGGCTGTGGCTTCATCGTGGGTTTTTCACCAAGGTGCTTCAGCAGTGCAGCTCTGCCGGGCGGCGACTTGGCGCTCTGTCCACACGTTTACGAAGTTTTATAAAGTGGACGTCAGTGCTTCCGCTGATGCAGCCCTCGGACGTAGGGTCCTGCAGGCAGCTGTAGTTTAAAGTTCTGGATGAACTTGTGTTTAGCGCTGGTTGCGCTTTGTTGTTAAGGTTGTTGGGTTTCTGCCTCTTGTTGGTTTTTTCCCACCCTTATTTTTGAACTGCTTTGGGACGTCCCATCAGTAATGAATACTGTGGCTCTCTTCCTTCCATCTGCAGCTGAAACACGGATTTTGGTAAGAACTTACCTGTAAAATCCTTTTCAGCGAAGGAAGGAAGAGAGACACAGCACCCTCCCAAGGCAGAAGTGTGTTGATGTTTTCAGATGCAGCGCGACCCTTATCTGATAGCGATTATCTGGGCTGAGGTCAGCGCGCTAAGGCTCTGTTCCAGCATCGCCAGCTCATCGCAGTAGTCAGGTTCCGTGAGTAGTACCTGGAACTGTGTGGTTTTTGGCTTTCTTTGCATGCATAACCTGTATCCTTGTGTTTTTTCTCTGAAGTTCCTTCAGAAGGGGTTATGTTGCTCCGCTGGTGATCTTGGCTCTTTTCCTAAAAGCTTTGGTACGACTGGAGCTGAGTAGGAGGAGCCCGAGCTGGAGGGGCCAGCCAGTCAGCACTCTTTTGATCTGAGGTGACATCCTGATCTGGGGCTCCGCCTACCCATCAGTAATGAATACTGTGTCTCTCTTCCTTCCTTCGCTGAAAAGGATTTTACAGGTAAGTTCTTACCAAAATCCGTGTTTTCGCGGGGTAACCCGTCAGTTTCCGCCGCGGAAGGCGCTTGTGTCCCCTTGGCGGCTCAATCTTGTCTTGGAGGCTCTTCAACATGGGCCTTTTGAGCCTATGGACTCTGTTAATCTTTCCTTTCTCTCTTGGAAGGTTGCCTTCCTAGTGGCGGTCACTTCCTTGAGAAGGGTTTCTGAGTTGGCGGCTCTTTCTTGTTCGCCTCCTTTTTCTGGAGTTTCATCCGGATCGCGTAGTGCTTTGCACTCGGGGCGACTTTCTACCTAAGGTGGTGTCACAATTTCATGTTAACCAGGATATTGTGTTGCCCTCGCTTTGTCCGGAGCCGAGGAATGCGAAGGAACTGGCCTTGCACACAATGGATTTAGTGCGGGCTTTGAAGTTCTATTTGTGTATTACTCAAAGTTTTCGGAAGTTGGATTCTCTGTTTGTGATTCCAGCATGTCGTCGACGTGGGCAACGAACTTCCAAGGATTCTATAGCTCGTTGGATTCGGTCGGCCATTTTAGAGGCTTACCGACTTAAGGGCGAACCTTGCCCGATTAAGATTCGAGCTCACTCCACGAGGGCTGTGGGTTCATTGTGGGCTTTTCATCAAGGGGCCTCGGCAGCTCAGCTCTGCCGGGCGGCGACCTGGCGTTCCGTCCACACATTTACAAAATTTTATAAGGTGGACGTCAGTGCTTCCGCTGATGCGGCCTTAGGACGTAGGGTCCTGCAGGCGGCTGTAGTCTAAAGTTCTTGTGAACTTGTATTTAGCGCTAGTTGCGCATTTATTTAAGTTGTTGGGAATCTGCCTCTGTTGGTTTTTTGCCCACCCTTAGTTTCTGGACTGCTTTGGGACGTCCCACTGGTAATGAATGTGTCTCCCTTCCTTCCATCTGCTGCTGAAATACGGATTTTGGTAAGACCTTACATGTAAAATCCTTTTCAGCGAAGGAAGGAAGGGAGACACAGATCCCTCCCATGGCAGAAGTGTGTTGTTGTGTTTTCAGATGCGGCGTGACCCTTCTCTGATAGCGATTATCTGGGCTGAGGTTGGCGCGCTAAGGCTCTTTTCCAGCATTGCCAGCTCATCGCAGTGGTCAGGTTCAGTGAGTAGTACCTGGGACTGTGTGGTTTTTCTGTTATACATAACCTATCTATTTTTCTCTGAAGTTCTTCAGAAGGGGTTATGTTGCTCCGCTGGTGATTTTTGCTCTTCCTTAGCTTGTGTACGGACTGGAGAGCTGGAGTAGGTGGAGCCCAAGCTGGAGGGGCTGGTCAACACTCTTGTAATCTGAGGTGTTCTATCCTGTGTGGGCTCCGCCTACCCACTGGTAATGAATGTGTCTCCCTTCCTTCCTTCGCTGAAAAGGATTTTACAGGTAAGGTCTTACCAAAATCCGTATTTTGTCATTTTAGCAAAATAGTGGCCATTTTAAATAAAATCCATTGTCCCCAGAAGTGATCAATCCTTATAAAGGGAATCTGTCACCCCCTGGGACGCTTTTAAGCTATTACTATGGACATATAGGTGATAGAATAGTTAATTGTATTAACTGAATGTCTCATAGCTGTGGTCTTGTTGCTGAGAAATAGACTTTTAATCTTGTATATTAATTAGTTTTCAGCAGCAGATGGAAGGAAGGGAGACACAGTCATTACTAGTGGGTAGGCGGAGCCCACACAGGATAGAACACCTCAGATTAAAAAGAGTGTTGACCGGCCCCTCCAGCTTGGGCTCCTCCTACTCCAGCTCTCCAGTCTAAAATTTGAGGTCACAGAGGATAGTCGCTGCAGGAGTAGCTCCTCAGAAATTTTTTTTATTTTTATCGGACAGAGACTTGGACCCCCGTGGTCTAGAGGTCTCAGGGGTCTCAGCGCTGCTGGACCCCCACCTCTCCCTTGGCAGATCTGTATTACCCTTTAAGGAGGTCCCTGCAGAACCCTGCCGGCCCCGGGGGATGAGGGTTGCTTCCCTGGCGGGGACGCAAATCGCGCTTCTGGGGTCACTGCGTTCTCCGCCCTGGGGGGAAGCTACGGGCACAGCGCTACAAATCCCTGGGGGTCCCTGTGGCGCTCAGCTGGGTGAGTACTCAACATTTTAATATGTGTTTTGAGTGCTTCAGCTTGTCTTGACGGAAGCTCTGTTTCCAGGGAGTGCGGGATTTCTGAGAGTTCTTTTTTCCTGAAAAAGAGGGACGACCCGATCCCCAAGAGGGCTGACCGAACCGTCCCCTGGACCGAAAGGACCGTCGACTACTACCAGCACTAGGCCTGCCAGACGCAGAAGTCACAGCTCTTCGCTGCGGTAACGCCGTTTCTTTTGCCTTTGCCTTGGCAATCAGCTCCGTGAGGTCAGATCCAAATAGCTGACCACCCTTGTAAGCTAAAGATAGCAAACCTTGCTTGGAAACCGCGTCCCCGGTCCACTGTCTAAGCTACAGTGCTCTTCTGACTGTGACCGCCGAGGATTGCGCCCTGGACAGCAGTGAGGCAGTATCCAAACCTGCATCACTGCCATATCGGGCTGCATCCTCCAACAACTTGAAAAGTTCATCTACCTCGGATAGCGGGGATCCATCTTGCCACGCCGTCCATAGACGGTCCAACCAGCTCAGGGAAGCCTTACAAGCACACATGGATCCTAGCACCGCTCTGAATCCATGACCCGCGGCCTCGTAGATGGATTTCGCCGCCATCTCCGTTTTTCTGTCCAGCGGATCCTGCAGACTCGCCTTCCCTTTAACAGGAAGTAAAGAGGATTTGCTAAGCTGGGATAAAGGGACATCCACTTCAGGAGAAGGAATCCAATTATCAATCAACTCCGTCGAACATGGATACAGTGTCTCAAAAAACCGTGTCCCCCTGAAAACACTTATCTGGACACAGGCGTTCCTTCTCCACTGCCCCATTAAGCTCATCCAGAGATGGCAATGCCGATCGCGACCTATGCGACTCCTGAAACATCCGGGCCGACTTACCAGGACGTCTAGTTACCTCCTCCGGTAACTGTAACGCCTCTCTCATGGCTCCAATAAAAGCCTCTGTACGGCCCAAAAGAGAGGCAGAGTGTCCCTGCCGATCCTCCTTATCCGAATCGGACATCTCCCCATCCGAGCTTGAAGGTGAACTGTAACGCCTCCCTTCCATACCAGAGATCTCCGAGTCGCTACGCGGAAGGATAGTACCGGCCTGTGGCTCTTCCTGCCATGAGAGGATCTAGCTAACACCCAATAACCTAGAAGGTCAGACAGGCCATCAATAGAACGAGTGAGGGCCTCCATTTTGACATCACTGAGACCTCCTACCGCTGCGCTTGACGCCGTCGAGGACTCCTGCGTGTCAGATACGCGAGACTGATCCTGTAGCGGACCTGGAGACGGTCCGCACCTCCTGGGCCCTGATCTGACATGCCCTCACACCGTATATAGCAGGTTAAACCTGTCAGTAACTGGAACAGTGTGGCTTCTTAAGGGAAAGGAAAACGAACGCTGAAGGGTTAAAGCTCTTAAGGAGAGAGCTGCCCCAGCTGTCCCCCAATTAAAGGTTAACCTCCTATCAAGGGGTTAATGTCGCAGACTCCCTACAACCTCTGTTAAATGAACAGGGTGTACGAGCCCCAGACTGAAAAAGGACCTCTATATGAGGTAACAGCTGCAGGACAGCGCAGTCTGCCACCAAATTGTGCCTCAAAAAGGTGCCCTGCGCTGTGAGGGTGAGGGGGTTAAGCTTCTGTCCTGACAGACAGAAGCGACTCACCCAGCTGGCCGCTGTGCAGTGTTCCTTCGGTTGTCGGGAGGAGAGGAGAGTGAGGAGCCCGAGGCAGCCTTCAGTAATGGCCGCTGCGCTGGAGAGAGAACGCCGGAAGAAAAGAGGCAGGTAGAAATCGCGCGCTCTGAGCGCTTCCTGCCCGCGAAAGACCGGGAAGGCGCGAAGCCACGCCCCCCGCCGGCTTCAAAAAAAGCGCGCGCGACTCCTCCGCTCTCCCCTGTCCCATGTCCTGCAGGCATCCACCTGCGGACAAAAAACACACATCACCAACATGAAAAATGTAGCCTACCCACTAGTAATGACTGTGTCTCCCTTCCTTCCTTCGCTGAAAAGGATTTTACAGGTAAGGTCTTACCAAAATCTGTCTTTTCCAGGCTCCGGATTGTGCAGTGCTTGGAAGAAATCTCTGCCTCCGGTGTTCATTTGAGTGCCACCACCCTACTATGCACCTCACAGTGCGGTGTGACGTGCAGTTGTGGCATCGGAAGCTCGCGCCCCGCACTTGCACAATTATACGTACATATTCTGTCCTGCTATGGGCATTGCCTTCATTGTTCTTCTGCCCCAAGTGAGTTTCTGATACTAAAGTAGCAGTGTCACGCCTGAGCACAAGAACAGTGAAGACACTGCCCATAGCAGAGCGGAAGAGGTAAGTATACCGCTCGACTGCAGGGGGCAAGCGCGAGATTCCAGTGCCACAACTGCACGTCACATGGCACGGAGGCAGAGATTTCTTCCAGGCACTGCACGCCCCGGAGCCTGGAAGAACTAATTAACATAAAAGATTAAAAGTGTATTTCTCAGCAAGAAGACCGCAGCTATGAGGCATACAGGTAGGACTATTTTAACCCTTCTATTACCTGTATGCCCATAGTAATAGCTTAAAAGTGTCCAGGGGATCAGATTCCCTTTAAATTTCCTCTAGTTAATTTTTTTTTCTTGACTCAGTGAAGGTACTCGCTGCATAATTACTGCAGCCTTTACCGCTGACATCTTCTCTTGCTCTACCACGTCTTCTTGCTCCTCTCAGCACAGTGATCGTTCTGCCTTGTGTGACATACACAGGGATGTATAGATTCTATAGGCTTCTCCAGTAATGTGATTTAAGTAGAGATTACATGTCATTTGCAGGTATGACATAACGTGTGTGGCTTATGAAATGTTTAAATCTTAACAACTCAACCTAACCCATGTTTGCCTGCTACATGTTAATGTGTTTTGCTGAACTAAATGTGTCTTGCTTGCTATAACTTTTGCTCATCTTGCAAGTGCAGCCACAGGAGATGTAACCTCACCTCTGCATATTTCTCTTATTTAGCAAGGGGAAGGACTAATCTCGAGCTGCGAGAGAAGTTTATACTACCCGAAGGAGTTTCCCAGGGAATGACTCCCTTCAGGTCACGAGGGCGAAGGTCAAAACCGTCTTCCAGGACTGCCTCTCCTACTAGGTCCAGCTCTAGTGCCAGCCAGAGTAACCATAGCTGTACATCCGTCCCATCTTCACCCGCTACTCCTGCAAGTGGTTCAAAGGTAAGTTTTACGCATGACTAGTTACTGGTCTGACATTAACATGAGTATCATGGGGATGTCACCAGCGGTATGAAGAGCAGTACCTTTGGCTTTACAGATTCTTAATGCCATGTCTCTCTTCATGTTTTGGAGGTTTAAAATATATTGACAAAAGTAGACTATTCGGGTTTAATAGTGAGATCTTTCATTTATAAACAATTGCACCTCTTTGAGTACTTGTACTACTTATGTAAAGTGGTGTCTGCTATGAGATGGAGGGGATGAATGCATAAACCACATCTTCATGGCAAAGTTATCCTTTTTAAGTTTTATGCAAGAAACCAAGGTGCACTACATTACTTAATGTTACGTACACTTTAAAAGCTATCATTGTTTCCTTTTTATAATAAAAATAAATATTAAAATAAAAAGAATGTTGATTATTACTACAACTACCCTTTTATGTCCCCCTCCATTGTTATAGACTACAAATAAACCCTGTGTGTAGTCTGATCTTAGAGTTGTGATGCAAGTCCATCTGCTCTTTTTCTTACCATTTTACATACATATACATTCATATAAAAAGCAAATGTAATGGAGAACACAGGCTCTTAAATAACGGAACAATTGGGGATTGAAAGGCAGAAATGCATCTCTGCTTCTAAGAGAAGGTTGAGGCTCAGGTTTTCGCCAACACTCTGTTCCCCTCATTCTCAGGATTGGTGGTGGTCTTAGATTTCGGTCACCCACTTATTATAAAGCACCAGTGTATCCTAGCAATGTGCCATCACTGTATGACATGGGAAAACCTATACAATGGGCTGAGTTTCTCCACACAGTTTCTATGATTTAGACATTAAGGCTAAGTTCACAACGTTGCAGAATTGCCGCGGAAATTTCCGCGGCAATCCCGCACTTCTCCCGCGGGAAATACGCACTTTTTTTGTATGCGTATTCCCGCCAGAATAATAGCGTTTTGCAAGCGTAATTAGCTTGCAGAATGCTAGCGTTTTCCTAGCGATCTGTAGCATCGCTTGGAAAACTGATTGACATGTTGGTCACACGAGTCAAACATAGTGTTTGACACGTGTGACCAACTTTTTACTATTGATGCCGCCTATGCCGCATCAATAGTAAAAAGATCTAATGTAAAAATAATAAAAAAAATAATAAATAATGATATTCTCACCTTCCGGCGGCCCCCGCAGCCTTCCCGCCTTCAGCGACGCTCCCGGCAACTCCCGGTCCCAAGGATGCATTGCGACAAATCACCCCGATGACGTAGCATCACGTGAGACCGCTACGCCATCTGGGTGATTCTCGCAAAGGACTCTTGGGACCGGGAATTGCCGGGAGCGTCGCTGAAGGCGGGAAGGCTGCGGGGGCCGCCGGAAGGTGAGAATATCATTATTTATTATTTTAATTATTGTTTTACCAGGGATATGGTACCCAGGGTCTGGAGGAGAGTCTCCTCTGCTCCAGACCCTGGGTACCATCCGCACATGAACCGCTTACATTCCGCAAAATTAATGAACATGTTGCTATTTTTTCCGCGAAGCGTTTTTTTCGTGGAAAAAAACGCAACATGTGGCCAAAACATGCGGAATCAATTAACATGTATAGGATGCTTAATGCTTGCGTTTTTTTCGCGTTTTTACCGCGGAAAAAAACGCAAAAAAAAACGCAAATATTCCTGAACGTGTGCACTTAGCCTAAATGTTACCTTGTCTACGTGATCTGCTTTAGTATTTTGTTCAAATTTTGTTTGTTTAGATGTATTTTTTGTTTGCATTTTTGTGACAACTCATCACCCTTCTTCATCTCCGCTCACTTCCCTCATCCGTCCTGTGTCATTGCCCCTCCCGCAGACCCCACAGCAGCCATCTCGCTGTTACGAGAAGCCCTGGCTTGTAAACAGCAAGGCTGGCACGCCCTCTAGGGGCTCCGAATGCTCAGACTACCAGATTCCATCATGTGAGGTACAGTATGGTCCTCCAGCAATAGAACCTCCACCCTTTCCAAGAGCCATCTTCCTGCTAACACTCTGCCTCCTCATGTTTTCTAGAATTAACTAACAATTGTCTTTGGAATGGATGAGAAATACTTGTCATTATCCAAACAAATCAGCTTTCCCATTTTTGATCAGTTTCCTTCTAATATGTGAGGATTAAGGCATGTTGACATAGACACTGGTTGAAAAACTAAAGAATGGTCTCTATACTAAAATTACCATGGATTTTGTTTCCCTCTGATATTAATGCATGGTTTTATAATTCACTAAGATTTCTGCAAATTCTAAATCTTAATTCTTTCAGATTGGTGTTCACTCAAAATGCAATAAAAAATAGATAAGATTGCATGCATGCTCCTTCAGTCAATAGACTGTCACTTAACAGCACAGTATCATGATGAACATTAAGCATGGTCAATCATTTCTATTCACTTTACAAATGTTTTTTTCTTCTGTTGATATCTGGAATTTCTACTTATAAACACCACAACAGAATTAAGATTTCTTGTAGGATAAATGCTTTGCTTTGGGGTATTTCTACCTTGTTTCTAGTACAACATGCTAGAAATGCCTTTATTGACATAGATTAGAGAAATATTAATGTAAGTAATACCACTACCAGTGTGCGGTCTGATAACATTTGATTTGACCTAAGCAGAGACCGGATCTACACCAGCCTGAAGACAGGGAGAGCAATGCTGTTGACAGGCATGTGCAGTGGCTGACATCTGTTAGCTGGCCATAGACAGAACTGCTATCAATACTGGGAACCTATTTTGTTAAACACTGTGTCTGATCTGCGTGTTTTAGATCAGCATTGACATATAGATTTATGGGTAAAGATCCAGAGTTACTTGTTTCATCTTCATTTAAATCTCTTGACTTTTCTATTTTTAGGAGTCCAGTGGGCGGTCTTCCCTGCATGACTGCGTACAGAGAAAGATGTCAGTCACTCAGCAGGACCACCCACTGCACTCAATTGTAGAAAAGCAGGGATTTTAATATTAATATACAGTGATACTGAATTTGTTACCTTCTTAGCCTGCAGGTCATACCCCATGTTCAAAAAGGAACGACTTTGATAAGTGAAGAAGCTTTACTTGGCAGTTTTTAATCCGGGTTCATATAGGTGTATAAATATGTTCCTGCAAAGCAGATTTTCTATTAATATGCAGAAGTTTGTGTAAAATCTGAATAAACCTATTTAGGGCCCTAGCTTTCTGAATTCTTAGTGCTGCTGGTATCAGTCTTGTTGAAGCGATGATGCAGTAACACACCATTGTAGTGTGATAGTGAATAGAAAGTGACTTAGATTGTGTTTTATTGCTATGTATAGTAGTAAAACAGCATTTTTTTTCTTTTCAAGCAAACCATAAGAGCATAAATATTGGATTATCTGTCTATTGCATTGAGTCTTTTGTAATTTATTATTTTATGGGCATTTTAAGGTAACGCCAGCGCAAAGCAGCAAAATGAAGAAAGCTGCTATCCATACAAGTCGCTCTTCCCTAACAGGAGACATGTCTGGAACCACCCCATCTGGTGCCAAATCAAGTCGCCCTGGTACGTAATATCCGAAATACTATTGCTGCTGAATTGGAGCCTTTATTGGCGATAAATCTAATGATGATTGTACAATGGAAAAGGTTATTGTTCCTGACAATTATCTGTTCTATTTTTGCTCCTGAAATCATAACCTTGTGTGGACAAGCTAAGGCTCTGATGATACCTTGTCTGATATGTCCTTCTGGGGTACTTGCAGTAAAGGTCTCCTGAAGCACACACTGTATATTTTTTGCAGCTTTCCTGTGTATTGGAAAATAAAATTAAATGTTAAGTTGAAAAATAAGACAGGTCTAAAAGGTGTATGACCCACAGGTCTATAAAGTATTTCCCAGTGTATATGACAGGAGAAATTTTGTATGCAGGAAAAAATGGTGGGACAGAAATCCAATGAGAGAGGGCAATTAATAGCAGGAAAATTGCGTATCTGGTATAGCTGTGTTTAACACAACAGAAATTGAGGCCTGAGGAAATCAGCTGCTACAGATCCACGGGTTAACAAAACCGTAGAAGGACAGAAGAGTGGATATGTGGTTCCACTGCGCTGCTGAAGAAGAGCCCCAGGAAAAATCAGCTGATTGTGCTTATAACCTTATGAAGAAGTCGGGTGACTTTGGAACACGTTGATAATAAAACCGCATCAAGTTTTATTGTGTCTCCTGGATTTTTCCCTTAGATCTTCTTCAGCAGTGTAGAGGGAACCACACATTATCCACACTTCTGTCCTAGGAGAAACATTGTAACTTGGTTTGGAGTAGAATATATTAAGGATGACTATATTAACACAGCAACAACATGCTTTTAAAGCAAATAGTACATGATAAATGGTAAAATAGTGTAAACTTGGAAGGAAAAAATCAATACGCTTTGTAATACACATCCTGTGTGAAAGGAGGGAGCTGCAGAGAAGACGTGTTTTCCTTGTATATACAGATTCTCATCAATTCAGTTTTTTTATGGGCACTGTGATCGTAGACAGTGGCAGACCTCACGCGGCCGCTATGGGTCACACTAGTCGGGGGGGGGGGGTGTTGGGGTTTTGCGTGTCAGTGCTGAAACCCCTCCCCCACCTCCCAGCATAACATTTTCATCTATCTGCATCCTGGATTACACTATTTCCAGCACTATGTGAGGGGGCATTAAACCGTTTGGAGTGCATTATAGGGGCCGTTATACTGTTTAATGGCCCCTGCATAGCTCTTCATACTGTTTGGAAGGCTATGTGGGGGCCAATTATACTGTCTGGAGGGCTATGTTGGGGCCATTATACTGTTTCAAGGACCTATGTGGTGGGAATTATACTATTTTGAGGGCTATGTGATGGGCAATTATAGGGTTTTGAGGGCTATGTGGGGGCCAATTATACTATTTTGAGGGCTATGTGAGGGGCCATTACTGCAAGGGTTATGTCGGGGGCTATTATACTGTTTCTAGGGCTAATATGCTATTTCTGGGGCTATATGAGGGGCCATTATACAGTGTGGGGTTTATCATACTGTGTGTGGCGACATGAGAGATCATTATACTGTATGGAGGACTAAATTAGGACATTACTATGAGGCCCCATAATTTCTATGAACACCCCTGGTTGTAGACCATGTATAAAGCTGAGTTGCGTAAAAAGTAGGAAAAGTATACGTATGCCCAGTCCTGTATTAGCTCAAGTGACAGCACGTTTTCCCCAGAGATTCACTGACACCCAATACTGGGAGCTGTATAACTGCAATGAAAGGTAGTGGTCACATCACATTTTTTAGCTTACATCGGAGGTATACAATGGAAGTACTCCCTATATAAATCTCCAGTGGAAGGCTACAAGGTATCCCACTATATAGGCATACAGTGGGGTATATTGACCATGCAGCCCCTGCTCTTGACACTGACAACAGTGATCCCTGATTCAAAGTGTCTGCAGTGATTCTGGACTATATAGGGGTCCCCATGAGAATGTTATTGCTGGGCTAGCCCACATGCAGATGTCCTTACACAGCTCCCCCTAAAGCAGTGTAAAAAGAATGGTTTCATTCACCGTGATGTGCGCTGTCCTCAGAGAGCTGGAAATGCTTCTTTCATGTGTTTAAATGCAGAAATGTCTGCCAGGGTCTGTGTACACTTGATGCCCTCCTTGGTGGCTTTTCTCTTGCCTTTGTTGCCTCTTGGAGAAGTATTAGAGAACGGATGTAGAGTTCTCTTGGCACCAGGGACAGGCGGTAGCAGGACACTATGGAGATTCCTGTAGCTAGCCATGTATGGACAGTGAGCTGACTGCAGCTTCCTAACGTGTACATTTTTATCAAAGGTATTTGACATAAAAGAAAAGTATATGATTAAGTTACATGGGTTTTTAGCGGCCAGCCAGAGACCACAAGGTCACTCTTAGGCCCTCACTGAGCAGGTATAACCCTTTGATATACATTTAGCATGTATCAGCGCTTTCCCACGATACATACTAAACATGTCATACATGTGATGTGAAAAGGGCTAGAAACCGCTGTACTCGCATTTGTGAAAAAGTTAGCTTATTGTTCCACTCACTGGTGCCTTATTAAGAGGTACATATTATATATATTGTGTAGGTAAGTAAGGGAGCTTGCATTATTCATTAGTAAATGTCCTAATTAAAAGTCCAGGAATGAATGATGTCATGGAGTTCTCCATGTAACAGTTTTTGTTTTTTTTGTAGATCCTAAGAAAAGTGGTAGCCGTGCCGGGAGCCGCGCAGGAAGCCGTGCCAGCAGCCGTAGGGGAAGTGATGCCTCTGACTTCGACCTTCTAGAGACACAGTCCGCTTGTTCAGACACCTCAGAGAGTAGTGCTGCTGGGGGACCATCCCGCAGAGGACTGTCTAAACCTTCTAAAATCCCCACCATGTCCAAGAAACCCGCCAGCACGCCGAAATCTTCAGGAACCAAAAGATAGTCCTCACTGAAGCAAATCTCTGGCACAAGAGCAAAGTAGCCTGTAAATGGGGCGACTGAGACATTTTCTACCATGCACTGTACATCTGGATGTACGCCGATTCTCTGCAGAGAAATTTCTACCGTCTATACGTGTATACGAGAATATTGTTTATAACTGCCTTATCTGTTTCTTTTCTTTTTGTATGTTACTACTTCCATGTGAATATTTCTGTAGATACAAAGCCTTGTGTGAATTCCTGCTAAGATTCAGGGACTCTAGCAGAACGAAGAGTGTAAAACAAGAGAGTAGGTGGCTATTGATCGGATTTTGTGGGGTATGAGACCCTTTTTGTTAGGGTTAATATCCTGAGGCAACACTACTAAACTTTAATATGGGAATCCTCTGTTTTGTAAACTATTCTTTATTAAATTGCAGAGGGATCAGAGACTGACATGAGGTTTTAATAAGATTTAGTCTTTCTGAATCTGACCGCACTTGCACATTCTGCTTTGACCATATTGACATAACGATATCAAGTCTCTTAGCAGCCGCCGCTGAACGACACCACGTGTGACCGACTGCGAGATCCCGGTGCAGCATAGATTAGCGTATCTCCACAGCCATTTTGCACTCATGCCAGATTCAGCTGATTTTCTTATTGTAAACTACATTTGTTTTATTTATCTGCTTAGGATTTTTCTTATTTATTATTTAATGGTCATTCCACTTAGAATTTGTGCGACATGTTCATTTTTGTAAGAAACACTCACCATTTGTGCGTCCAATAAATGGGACTCACCAGCACAATTCCTTCCTCACGTTTGTATGCTGGCTTCCTCTGACAACACCGACCCTGTAGGTTGGAAGCGTTAGCGCTCGGATGGATTCCTCCCGTCATCGGTCATTACATCCGGTTCTAACCAGGCTGCTGTGTGATTTTCTCAATTATTTTGCGACAGATATTGATGCTGTACCAATGAACTGTTAAACAACAACACTTTTGTATTAAAATTGCTTGCAGTAACAACATTACCCCCATGCCTTTGTCATTTGTCCCAGCTTTGTTTTCTATACAGACATTCTAATAAATCATTTCCCATTTGCTTTTCCTTTTATATTGCAGATTCACGCTCTGCCCTTCATTATTCCCCTGCTCCTGTTACACTGGGCAGACCAGTTATTTCTGCAGATGTATATACTGATAGTTTACTCCGGGGTACACACGATCTGGCCACATCTAGTCACGCCCGCACACACCATACATAGCTAGCGTGTCTTCTACAGAAGAGGAAGTTAACTAGTTCTTCCTCATTAGACGGCGGAAGTGTCCTCTCAGACATATGAGGCTGCTTGTGCCTGAAGACTCTGCTTTTGTGTCTCCTCCACGCTGCCTTTTAGTAATCTGGTGTCATTCTACCTGCTCCGCCATCTGCTGGGTTTCTTTATTTTATCCTTAATTGATCGATTCCACCTGTTTGGCACCAGGGTGGAGATGGAGCTGTGGAGGCATTGTGCTCGATGGCTTATTGACTGCCGTGTGCTTCCTCCCAATCATCGAGTAATTCTGGACACTGCCCAAGTATGTGACCTCGCTCAAGCACTACGAGATGGAGTCCTTCTTTGCCAGCTGCTTAACAACCTGATGCCTCATAGTGTCAACTTGAGTGAAATCAACGTCCGGCCACAGATGTCACAGGTATGGGCTAGTGTTATACCCTGTGGTCTTGATACATGTATGAAACGTGCAAAGAGCTGCATTAAGAAGACATAAATTGCAACTTTCAGTGCTAACATTTCCTTACTACTGTTACTTCTTGCACCATCACCTTGGTTTCTTCCTCCTGTGCAATCCGTAGCACAATGGTGAATGTTTTCAGCAGCCGTCTACTAGCCGCACTGTCTGCATACGCTGCCTCCCTCCACTTATTTCAATAGAAAACTAGTCCGTTCAGTTAAGAAACTGGAAGGGGACATGTATAAGGATCTTGAAATGGGAAGTGGATTTATTTTTTTTTTACTTTGAGTGGTTCAGATGATTCCTAATTGTGGGTGAGTGGGAGCTTTCACTTCGGTAAGCAGAGAAAGATCATTGTTTACTCGAATGCCAGAGTTGGGCTATAGCGTGTATGCAAAATCCGGATGCTTAAGCAGATTCCCCAAACCTGTTCTTGGGTTATGTTCAGTGATTTGTTAATGCCTGTTTTAAAAATAGTGCAATATGGGGCAAACCCTTAAAATTGCAGAAAGTAGCACAAACTTACCAATTTGAGCATAGTACAGAAATCCAAGGTTATTTTGCGCTTTACATATTTAGAAAATATAAAATTGCTTCTGAATGAAACAGAGATGCACATTTGGACTCCGCTCTATTCATTAACTATGAGACTGCTGGAAAGGGATTCCCGTAGACAATAAATGGAGTGGAGGGAACATATGCGCACTTCTGTTATGTTTAGAAAGGGAATGCAGGGTGTGATTTATTTTATTTATTTGTGAATAACACTTAAACAAAAGGTTAATACTTGCGGCTTCTTATTCCCCAAGGAGAGGACGGGGAACTGTTTTTCTTACAACTGACTTCCTGGTTCTATCAATGGAGTACACAACAAACAGTGGAAGTATGAAAGTTGGCCGTCAATAAATACATTTCTAAAATTCCTAATAGTATATCCTATGTTGGATCCCCATGTTTGCAGCAGGTTGAGAAGCTGAGACCTCACCATACCCAGCAGATGCCGGCTGTGCTCCACAGCTGGCATCTCCCTGTTACAGCAGTATCTGGAGTTAGCTTCGATCACTGCTGCTTACCCGTTTTAATGTGGCTGTCAATAACAGACAGCAGCATTTAATTGATGATATTGTCACTTTAAAAAATTATGTATGTATTAAAAAATATAAAAATTAAAGTCACCCTCTTAACCTCCAGTAAGGAAATAAAAGAAAAATGTTTAATATCACTACGTCTGTAAACTAATCCATGCAGTAAACACTGTAAAACGAAAAAAAAAATTGTAGTGTTGGGGTTTTAGTTGCCATACTTGCCTTTTTTTTAAAAAAAAAACCTTTCACTTGGAATTTTTTTCCAGGGTTTTTTTTGGGGACCATGCATGGTATTCAAAACTACAACTCATCCCGCAAAATAAAAAATAACCCTCATTTAGTCAGAAAAATAACAAATATAGCTCTTTGAAGAGGGAGAGGAACAAAACTTAAGAGCAAAAATAAAAAGTTTGCTGTAATGGAAGAGGATTAAAGGGGGTATATTTATCTCCATTAAAGGGAATCTGTCACCCCAATTTCAGCTGCAGATGAAGGAAGAGAGCCACAGTATTCATTACTGATGGGTAGGCGGAGCCCCAGATCAGGATGTTACCTCAGATCAAAAGAGTGATGACTGGCTGGCCCCTCCAGCTCGGGCTCCTCCTACTCAGCTCCAGTCTAAGATTTGAGGTCCAGAGGATGGTCGCTGCTAATGCAGCTCCTCAGAAAATTTTATTATTTTAATATTCGGACAGGAGACTTGGATCACTAGTTGGTCTAGAGGTCTCAGGGGTATCAGCGCTGCTGTACCCCAACCTCTCCCTTGGCGGATCTGTATTTACTCAAAGTCCCTGCAGAATCCTTGCCGGCCCTGGGGGATGAGGAGAGCTTCTCTGGCGGGAACGCAAACCACACGTGCGGTCACTGCGTTCTTCGCCCTGGGGGAAGCATGGGCACTGCGCCAGAAACCCCTGAGGGTCCCTGTGGCGCCTTGGCTGGTGAGTACTCCACACAAATTTTAATAATAATTATGTGTGAGTGCTTTAGCGTCTGAATGAGCAGCGCTATTACTAATGTCAGCGTTACTATGTCAGTATGCGTCAGCGCTGCTGTGACAGCGCTAATACATGTAATGTCAGTATGCTTCAGCGCTGCTGTGACAGCGCTACTACATGTAAATGTCAGTAAGCTTCAGCGCTGCTGTGACAGCGCTACTACATGTAATGTCAGTATGCTTCAGCGCTACTGTGACAGCGCTACTACATGAAGATGTGGTGATTTTTTGTCCGCAGGCAGATAGCTGCAGGACAGGGAGGGAGCAGGAGCGGGGAGAGTTCGCGCTCTTTATTTGAGCTAGCAGGGGGCGTGGCCTATCTATCCCAGTCTTTTGAGCAGGAAGACGCGCGCTCTGGCTTTTCTCCTGCGACCCCCTCACTGTGGCGGCCATTACTCAGGCTCCTGGGCTCCTCGGACCGCTCCCCTCCTCATATAGACACCACGGCCAGCTGGGTGAGTGTGGATTCCTCACCCCGCAGCGCAGCGATCGCTATCCTGCAGCTGCAGTCTCATCAGAGACATAAAAATTGGCTGGGGCTCACAAATATATATATATTTTGGTGAGTTTGCAATATTAATCCCTCTGAGGGTTATTTCTACCAGCTAAATTTGCTGACTGAATACCGCTGGGGTAACTCTGCTTTGTGGAGCGTTAACCCTTCAGCGTTTGAAAAAAAAAAAAAAAAAAACCGCATAGTTTTTTGCTGGTATTACCGCTTTGACCTGCTCATACAGATGAGACATGTCTGAACAGAGTTCAGATGCCGCGGATCACGTCCCAGTGCCATTGCGGCAATCAGATACGCAGACCTCCACAGCGTCTAGCGCTGCGGTCGACAGCGGTGGAAAATTGGAATAACTTATCTGACCTTTTAGGTCAATATGTGTCTGCTAATTCCTCTCAGAGGAAGCGACGCAGGCCGTTACCGGCCTCTACACGGAGCGAGTCAGATGTATCTGATATTGGGCAGAGTTCCCCTTTATATTCGGATGGAGAAATATCCGATTCAGATGCGGACGAGCCGCAGGGGCGTTCCTCTATGACGAAGCGTACGGAGGCATTAATTGAAGCCATGAGAGATATACTACAGTTACCGGAGGAGGTAACTAGTCGTCCTGGTAAATCAGCACGCATGTTCCAGGAGTCCCGTGCTTCGCGCACAACATTGCCAGCTCTGGATGAGCTTAATGGTGTGATAGAGGAGGAACGTCTATGTCCAGATAAGCGTTTTCATGGAACGCATTTCTTTGATACACTTTATCCTTGCTCTACGGAGTTAAAGGCTAATTGGACTTCTGCTCCTGAAGTGGATGTGTCTTTGTCTCAGCTTAGTACATCCTCTCTACTCCCCATTAAGGGAAAAGCGAGCTTACAGGAGCCTTTGGATAGAAAGGCAGAATTGGCGGCAAAAGCAAGCTATGAGGCTGCGGGTCATGGATTTCGAGCAGTGCTAGGATCCATGTGTGCTGCTAGAGCTTCTCTAAGCTGGTTGGCACGTCTGAAGACGGAGTTGCAAAATGAATCTCCGTTATCTGAGATACGGCATCTCTGCTGGCCAAAGCGCAAGCTTCAGCGGTCACAGTCAGAAGAGCTTTATGGCTCAGACAGTGGGCCGGGGACGCAGTTTCCAAACAAGGGTTGTTGGCCTTACCTTACAAGGGTGGCCATCTTTTTGGATCCGACCTCACAGAGCTGATTTCCAAGGCTAAGGCAAAGGAATCAGCATTACCACAGCGAAGGGCCATGGCCTCGGTGTCCAGTAAGCCTGGTGTTTATAGTGGTCGGCGGTCCTTTCGGGGCCGAGGACGATCTAGTCACTCCTCGTGGGGATCGGGTCGTCCTTCTTTCTCAGGAAAGAAATCCTCTCAGAAAACTCGTACTCCCTGGAAGCAGAGTTTCCGCCAGAACAAGCGGGAACTTGACAAGAAAACCGCAAAGTCGGATTGACGCCAGGGGTCCACTCGAGGATTCTCGAGTGGGGGGTCGCCTGCTTCTTTTCAAGGAGACTTGGATGGCTCGCGTTCCAGATTCCTGGGTAACGCGGATAGTGTCGGCAGGCTATTTCATAGAGTTTGCTTCTCAACCCCCAAATGTTTTTTGTCAATCTCGCGTTCCGTTGGAACCCGAGCTTGTTGTCGCTCTACAGCGAGAGGTCGAATCGCTACTACAAAAGGGTGTAGTGATACCGGTTCCGTCAGAGGACCGAGGGAAAGGTTTTTATTCCAACCTTTTTATAGTTCCCAAAAAGGAGAACAAATTTCGCCCGATTCTGGATCTCAAGCGATTGAACCGGCATGTCCATGCCCGGAAATTTCGCATGGAGTCGCTTCGTTCCGTTGTGGCAGCTCTGTCACAGAACGATTTTCTGGTGTCAATCGACATTCGCGACGCCTATTTGCATATTCCCATCGGAAAGGCTCATCAGCGCTTTCTTCGATTTGCCATAGGTCAGAATCATTACCAGTTCGTGGCTCTGCCGTTCGGCTTAGCCTCAGCGCCAAGGGTCTTTACAAAAATTCTGGCGCCCCTCATGGCACTCCTTCGAAGACAGGGGATTACGATTCTCCCTTATCTGGACGATCTTTTGATCGTGGCTTCCTCGGAGGAGGAGGCATTGACGGCTCGGGATTTGTCTCTTCAGTTTCTGAAAGACTTCGGTTGGCTGGTCAATTGGGAGAAGTCGTCCCTGGAACCATCGAGGACAATTCTCTTTTTGGGAATGCATCTCGACACGTTTCGGTCGGTAGTTTCCCTACCACCAGACAAACAGTCATGTCTTCTTCGACATGTACAGATTATGACATCCTCAACGGCAATGTCCCTACGGAAGTGTATGCGTCTTCTGGGACTGATGGTGGCGTCCATGGAGGCAATTCCTTTTGCCCAGTTCCACTCCAGGACTCTTCAAAGGTTCATCTTGAGTCGATGGAACCAGTCGCAATCGCTGGATTGCAGTGTCACCATTTCTCGCGCGGTGCGGGATTCTCTAGAATGGTGGTTACGTCCAGGGGCATTCTCCCTGGGGAAGTCTTTCCTCCCTCTGAAGTGGTCAGTCATAACCACCGATGCCAGCCTGACGGGCTGGGGGGGTGTTTGGAACAATCTCTGGATTCAGGGGGTATGGTCACCGGAAGAGTCTGTGCTTCCGATCAACATCCTGGAATTGAGGGCGATTTTTCTTTGCCTCCAACATTGGACGGTCCCTTTGAGCGGTCTGCCAGTCCGTGTGCAGACAGACAATGCGACGGCTGTCGCGTATATCAATCACCAAGGTGGGACAAGGAGTTCCAGACTCCTGGTAGAGGTGTCCCGAATTCTGATTTGGGCAGAGGCCAATGTACCAGCCATTTCGGCGATTCACATTCCAGGGGTTCAGAATATTACAGCGGACTTTCTCAGTCGCAGAAGGATGGATCCCGGGGAATGGAGCCTCCACCCGGAAGTCTTTGCACTACTGTGCTCTCGCTGGGGAACCCCCCAAGTGGATTTGATGGCTTCCAGGTCCAATGCCAAGTTACCGACATTCATGTCCAGGTACAAGGACCCGAAGGCGGTGGCGGTGGATGCTCTAGTGGCTCAGTGGGATCAGTTCAAGCTGATCTATGTATTCCCGCCGATATCCTTACTTCCTCTAGTGCTGCGTCGGATCAGACTAGAGAGAATTCCAGCTATTCTGATAGCTCCAGACTGGTCAAGAAGGGTGTGGTTCTCGACAATAATGTCGCTGTTGGCGGCACCTCCGTTTCCACTCCCTCTTCAACAGGATTTGTTGACTCAGGGGCCCATTTGTCATCCGGACTTGATGTCCCTGCGTTTGACGGCGTGGCTCTTGAGACCGAGATCTTGACCCGTAGAGGTTTTTCAGCCGAGGTCATTGCTACCCTTCGTGCTGCAAGATGTCCGGCTACTTCTAGGATTTACCACAAAATTTGGGAAACCTTCTTTTCGTGGTGTTTGGGGTCTTCTCGGAACCCGAGAAAATTTTCCATTCCCAACCTGTTGGCTTTTCTGCAGCATGGGCTAGACAATGGTTTGGCAGTTAGCACTCTGAAAGGTCAGATTTCTGCTCTGTCCTTATTATTCCGGAGAACCATTGCTTCGAATAGAGACGTGATCTCTTTTTTCCGAGGTATCTCTCGTAAGTTTCCGCCGCGGAAGGCACCCGTGTCTCCTTGGCGGCTCAACCTTGTTTTGGAGGCTCTTCAGCATAAACCTTTTGAACCTATGGTTTCTGCTAGCCTTTCTTTACTTTCTTGGAAGGTGGCTTTCCTTGTTGCAGTCACTTCCTTGAGGAGAGTTTCTGAATTGGCAGCTCTTTCTTGCTCGCCTCCTTTTCTGGAGTTTTTTCCGGATCGTGTAGTGCTTCGCACTCGGGGTGATTTTTTGCCTAAAGTGGTGTCACAATTTCATGTTAACCAGGATATTGTGTTGCCTTCACTCTGTCCGGATCCGAAGAATACGAAAGAGCGAGATTTACACACATTGGATTTAGTGCGGGCCTTGAAGTTTTATCTATCTATTACTCAAGGTTTTCGTAAGACGGACTCCCTGTTTGTGGTTCCGGCAGGTCGTCGGCGTGGTCAACGAGCTTCCAAGGGTTCTATAGCTCGTTGGATCCGGTCAGCTATTTTGGAAGCTTACCGTCTTCGGGGTGAATCTTGCCCGATTAAGATTCGAGCCCATTCCACGAGAGCTGTGGCTTCATCGTGGGCTTTTCATCAAGGTGCTTCGGCAGTGCAGCTTTGCCGAGCGGCGACTTGGCGCTCTGTCCACACGTTTACAAGATTTTATAAAGTGGACGTCAGTGCTTCCGCTGATGCAGCCCTCGGACGTAGGGTCCTGCAGGCAGCTGTAGTTTAAAGTTCTGGATGAACTTGTGTTTAGCGCTGGTTGCGCTTTGTTGTTAAGGTTGTTGGGTTTCTGCCTTTTGTTGGTTTTTTCCCACCCTTATTTTTGAACTGCTTTGGGACGTCCCATCAGTAATGAATACTGTGGCTCTCTTCCTTCATCTGCAGCTGAAACACGGATTTTGGTAAAGACTTACCTGTAAAATCCTTTTCAGCGAAGGAAGGAAGAGAGACACAGCACCCTCCCACGGCAGAAGTGTGTTGATGTTTTCAGATGCAGCGCGACCCTTATCTGATAGCGATTATCTGGGCTGAGGTCAGCGCGCTAAGGCTCTGTTCCAGCATCGCCAGCTCATCGCAGTAGTCAGGTTCCGTGAGTAGTACCTGGAACTCTGTGGTTTTTGGCTTTCTTTGCATGCATAACCTGTATCCTTGTGTTTTTTCTCTGAAGTTCCTTCAGAAGGGTTATGTTGCTCCGCTGGTGATCTTGGCTCTTTTTCCTAAAAGCTTTGATACGACTGGAGCTGAGTAGGAGGAGCCCGAGCTGGAGGGGCCAGCCAGTCATCACTCTTTTGATCTGAGGTAACATCCTGATCTGGGGCTCCGCCTACCCATCAGTAATGAATACTGTGTCTCTCTTCCTTCCTTCGCTGAAAAGGATTTTACAGGTAAGTCTTTACCAAAATCCGTGTTTTGCCATATCAACTAAAGATATGGCTGAATAGTGCGTCCCATAACAAAGCTAGCGGTAGGTATCATATATCCTGATACCCCCGTTTTCATATCAAAATACCTTTGTGAAGTTGGTGTTTTTCGCTGTCAATCAGGTCAGGAGGGCAGCGTTTTCTCTGTCCTTCCCCCCCCCCCCCCTGCTCCTCGGCATCCGTTGCGTATCGCTGTCTGTGAATCCCACAGACGGCGTTCGGCTTCCCGCAATTGCGCAATTCAAATTCGGGCCGGCGCATGTGCAGTGTGCTTTGCCTGACAGTGGGCAAAGCATAAAATCATTACAGCGCATGTTCTACTCTTTCCTTGCCCCGGAAGTCGTCCACAGCAAGCAGTCATTTCCGGGGCATGGAAAGAGTAGAGCATGCGTTGTAATGATTGTATGCTTTGCCCACTGTTGGGCAAAGCACACTGCGCATGCGCCAGCCCGAATTTGAATTGCGCTATTGCGGGAAGCCGAACGCCGTCTGTGGGATTCACAGACAGCGATACGCAACGGATGCCGAGGAGCGGGGGGGGGAGGACAGTGAAAACGCTGCCCTCCTGACCTGACCACAGTGATTGACAGCGAAAAATACCAACTTTACAAAGGTATTTTGATATGAAAACGGGGGTATCAGGATGTGTGATACCTACCGTTAGCTTTGTTATGGGACGCACTATTCAGCCATATCTTTAGTTGATATGGCAAAATTGGGGTGACAGATTCCCTTAAAGAGCCAAGCAAATTACTTCACCCAAATGCCAAAAAGTGCAGCCACATAGAAGTACAATTATGAATTGCCTCTCAACCCGGTATGAAAGAAGGGCCTCCAACAATTGTTAGGGCCAGAAGATCACAACAAGGGTGTTGCACCATGGCCTTCCTCTTCTCCAAATCTTAGTGAGACCCTGTCATGCTCCCCACCGTCAGTGCACACTAAGAGCCAAACAGCCTAGGTCTGGTTTCCTCTGAAGGGATAATCCTGTCCAGTGGGCTGAAGAGCCTGATAGCCCACATTCCACAGATCTCCAAGAGGAACGTTACATAAGGACACAATATGCGGAAAAGATCCTTGTGATAAACAGATGAGTAGCTGAATTATAAAAATTCTTTATATTTTGATTAGCCATAAGGCCCAGGCAAATACAATGTGCAAGTCTGCTTAAAGGGGCATTCTCAAGTTTGGAAGTTATTACCTGTACAACAGATATCGAAGTTATCCCCTATCTGCACCATTCACACAGGGCTCAGAAGTGCATCGTACACACGTACATTTCTTTGTCCCTGAGCACTATCAAACTTCCCAAAAAACATGATTCTGACCGAGTCATTCAATATTATGAGGCAAAAGTAGTCACTTTGGACAAAAACAGGCAGCACTCTGTAGCACCACAGCATGCAAATATGAAAATTGGATTGCATTACTGCATTAGAAATATGAAAAATTGAGAATGCTTAGCGCATAAATTGGCCAATTCATGTGTACCTGGAAGCCACGTTAAGGCCACACACAATCTGCAGACCACAGTCTGCTTTTTCTAGAAGATGCCATGTTTTTGTAACCTTGGAAACTCCATGAAAGTGAAATTCCTGTCCGTTTTGCTGAGTGGTCTGGAATCAGTACTAATATAGAACTGCAATGAAATTCATCACCCTGCGACCTTCATCAACCGCTATGGAGGACGTTTGTGTGAGTCGTCACCTTATGTGACCTCTTTTAGATTCCTACCCCATTATTTTAGTGAGGGAAACCAACGCAGGAGCCATCAACTAGTCGCAGAGTGTTAATCTCAGAAATAGATTTACCGATTCTCTAAACTTGTTAGTGAAAAATGAGGAAATGGGCGACAGGGAAGTGAAGCACGAATTAACGATGGGTGTCTTACAAGAAACCAGGTCATTTTACATGTCGCATGATACCTTGTGGAAGCGTTCCATGAGAAAATATCCATTATTTCTGAAAACACCCTGAGCTCAGAGGTGAAGAGACTGGATGCACAAAAAATCCAGAGTGTCATGTTTTGCATATAATTTTGCATATACAGTCATGGCCAAAAGTTTTGAGAATGACACAAACATTATATTTTCACATGATCTGCTGCCCTCTGGTTTTTATGTGTGTTTGACAGATGTTTTTATCACAGGCAGAAATATAATAATTGCAAACATATGAGTAACAAAAGCTTATATTGACAGTTAGAATGAGTTAATGCAGCAAGTCAATATTTGCAGTGTTGACCCTTCTTCTTCAGGACCTCTGCAATTCTCCCTGGCATGCTCTCAATCAACTTCTGGACCAAATCCTGACTGATAGCAGTCCATTCTTGCACAATCAATGCTTTCATTTTGTCAGAATTTTTAGGTTTTTGTTTGTCCACCCGTCACTTGATGATTGACCACAAGTTCTCAATGGGATTAAGATCTGGGGAGTTTTCAGGCCATGGACCCAAAATCTCTATGTTTTGTTCCCTGAGCCATTTAGTTATCACCTTTGCTTTATGGCAAGGTGCTCCATCATGCTGGAAAAGGCATTGTTGATCGCCAAACTGCTCTTGGAGGGTTGGGAGAAGTTGCTCTTGGAGGACATTCTGGTACCATTCTTTATTCATAGCTGTGTTTTTAGGCAAGACTGTGAGAGAGCTGATTCCCTTGGCTGAGAAGCAACCCCACACATGAATGGTTTCAGGATGCTTAACAGTTGGCATGAGACAAGACTGGTGGTAGCGCTCACCTTGTCTTCTCCGAATGAGGCGTTTTCCTGATGTCCCAAACAATCGAAAAGGGGATTCATCAGAGAAAATAACTTTACCCCTGTCCTCAGCAGTCCACTGCATGTACCTTTTGCAGAATATCAGTCTGTCCATGATGTTTTTTCTGGAGAGAAGTGGCTTCTTTGCTGCCCTCCTTGAGACCAGGCCTTGCTTCAAGAGTCTCCGCCTCACAGTGCATGCAGATGCACTCACACCTGCCTGCTGCCATTCCTGAGCAAGCTCTGCACTGCTGGTAGCCCAATCCCGCAGCTGAAACACTTTTAAGAGACGGTCCTGGCGCTTGCTGGTCTTTCTTGGGCGCCCTGAAGCCTTTTTGGCAACAATGGGACCTCTCTCCTTGAAGTTCTTGATGATGCAATAGATTGATGACTGAGGTGCAATCTTTCTAGCTGCGATACTCTTCCCTGTTAGGCCATTTTTGTGCATTGCAATGATGACTGCACGTTTTTCTTTAAAGATAACCATGGTTAACAGAAGAGAAACAATGATGCCAAGCACCAGCCTCCTTTTAAAGTGTCCAGTGGTGTCATTCTTACTTAATCATGACAGATTGATCTCCAGCCATGTCCTCATCAACACCCACACCTGTGTTAATGGAGCAATCACTGAAAAGAGGTTAGCTGGTCCTTTTAAGGCAGGACTGCAATGATGTTGAAATGTGTTTTGGGGGATAAAGTTCATTTTCTAGCCAAATATTGACTTTGCAAGTAATTGCTGTTAAGCTGATCACTCTTTATAACATTCTGGAGTATATGCAAATTGCCATTAGAAAAAGTGAAGCAGTAGACTTTGTAAAAATTAATATTTGTGTCATTCTCAAAGCTTTTGGCCATGACTGTATACAGCCTGTGGTGTTAATATATTACTTCCCTACGTTTCCTCATATAAGAAGCTTTGGACTTGCTGCTATGGCTGCATTCAGACACACCTGACAAAAACGTCCGTAACTCTACACCACTGCCATCTTTTAATGGCTCGTTATACACTATTTAATCTTTCAGGGAAACTTTTTTAGCAGAAAAAACTGCACAACTGTTGCTATCGGCCGTGTGAACGAACACTGAAAATCTAATACAAAAGGGCTCATTATAATTAGTATTGGCTTTATAGTCGCCTCATAAGGCGACTCTCGTTTCCAGGACCTAACTTAATGCCAATCCTCTCTTAGGCTAGTTTCACACTAGCATATGGCCGAACTGCGGACTTCCTCCGTGAAGCTCCGCCCACGGCCGCGTCATTTTGTCTAATTGACAGCTCTCAATTATTAACCTGGCTTAAACTCACCTTCCAATAGCAAGGTGGCTTTAACCCATTATTAACCCATTCGCCACCGCTACAGGGCAATGGGAATAGATGGGCAAAGTGCCGGAAAGGGCGAATCTAATTATAGATTTGCCTTTTCTGGGGTGGCTGGGGGTAGATGTTAGTAGCCAGGGGGGCACAAAATAAATGCACCTTCCCTAGGCTAAGATTATCTGCCCCCACTCGCTGACTTTGTCTGTCTGGTGGAGAAAATAGGGCGGGAGCCCACGCATTTTTTGTCAACGAATTTACACCTTTCATTAACCCCTATAGGTGTGAAATTTTGCACACATACACTCATGTAATTGTTAGTGAAAACCATATCTCAAACTACATGAAATGACATGGTTAACTATATGTAAACCATGTGTCATTTCATGTCGGGTCTGTGATTTCACAAAAGCCGGCAATAGAATTAACGGCTATTACAGTATGTAGAAGTCTATGAACTATAAACATATGTGTATATATATATATATATATATATATTGTAAGTTTTTCAGGGGATATAGCTCTGGGATCGCCGTCTTGGGAGACGGAGTGGCATTAAGAGACCATTCACAGACAGTGGTTCTGTTAAAAACTGGCCGCAACCAGTTTTATTAAAGTCCACAGCAAACAGAACATAAATTAAAACAAAATCATAAACATAAAGCCTAGGCGTGTCCCGCCACTAATTACACTTAGATAGATTATCCTTTCTATCCGGGTCCAGACTCTAATAGCCTGTGCCCAAAACAACACATATGTTCAGTAGTTACCAGCGTGCAGCTCACATGAGGCTCCAATGGCGTCTGAAGTCAGATCCAGACTGAGAGATAGAGCCCCCTCTGAACTTCTCAAGCAGGTACTTATGGCTGCCTAATTAAGCAGCTGTGTTCACTCCGGGTTGCACTGCAAACCTGTCCCAGATAGGAATGGAATGAACACCGCACTGACAACCTATTTTATGCGCCCCAGCTAAGAAACCTGGGCGAGATATACACGCCGTCCAGCACACACCCCTTCACTGTCTCACATATCCCCCCCTCTTGTCCAGACCGGAGGACTGGTCAGAAATTCCGAAGAGACAGTGAACTCTGGACAAGGCATCAGCATTACCCTGTAATTTCCCAGGTCTATGCTCAACCGAGAAATTGAACTCTTGAAGTGAAAGGAACCACCTTGTCACCCTGGCATTCCTTTCCTTGTTCTGCTTCATCCATGTCAGAGGAGCATGGTCTGATTGCAATTTAAATCTCCTACCCAAGAGGTAATACCGTAGGGAGTCCAGCGCCCATTTGATTGCGAGGCACTCTCGCTCCACAATGGCATAATTTTGTTCAGCCGGTGTCATTTTTCGACTTAGATACAGGACTGGGTGTTCTTCACCCTTCACGACCTGTGATAACACCGCCCCTAACCCCACATTAGAGGCATCAGTTTGAACAAGAAACTCTTCCCTGAAATTAGGGGTGACCAGAACTGGTCTTTGACACAAAGCCATTTTCAACGACAGAAATGCTTTTTCTGCCTCCGGATTCCAATTTATCATTTTGGACTTCCCCCCTTTTGTCAGGTCAGTCAATGGGGCAGCAATGGAGGCATAATTTGGTACGAATCTGTGATAGTACCCAGTGATGCCCAAAAATGCTTTGACCTGTCGTTTTGTGAGGGGTACAGGCCAGTTTCGAATTGCCTCTACTTATCGATTTGTGGCTTGATCAGCCCTCTGCCAATCACATAGCCCAAGTACTTGGCCTCTTCTAGGCCAATTGCACATTTCTCTGGGTTTATGTTCAGCCCAGCTCCGCCTATCGAGTCTAAGACGGCTTGTACCTTAGCGAGGTGGCTCTCCCAATCAGAACTGAAAATTACCACATCATCCAGGTAGGCAGCTGCATAGGCTTAATGCGGGCGTAGGATCTGGTCCATAAGCCTATGAAAGGTAGCTGGGGCTCCATGCAACCCGAATGGCATCACCAGATACTGAAACAAACCTTCCGGGGTTGCAAAGGCCATTTTTTCTTTTGCCTCCTCAGATAGGGGTATCTGCCAGTACCCTTTTGTCAGATCGAGGGTTGTAATATAACGGGCACCCCCTAACCTCTCGATTAGCTCATCTACCCGTGGCATCGGGTATGCGTCAAACTTTGACACTTCGTTCAACTTTCTGAAATCATTACAGAACCTCCAGGTTCCATTAGGTTTTGGGATCAGAACAATCGGGCTACACCACTCGCTTTGGGCCTCCTCAATGACCCCGAGGTCTAGCATACGTTTGATTTCAGTAGAGACTATCTTTCTGCGGGCTTCTGGAATTCTGTACGGTTTTATTTTGACCTTAGTACCGGGCTCAGTCTCGACATGGTGTTTTACGAGAGAAGTCCGGACCGGGCAAGTCAGAAAACCTCTGCCGATTTTTCTGCAGAAACTCCCGTACTTCCTGTTTTTGGTGCACGGACAATGTCTCACCAATGGTCACAGGAGGTAGAGATGGTTTTACCCCTTTCTCTACTTCACCCGAGGCCAACAATGCCTCTCTGTCCCTCCAGGGCTTGATCAGATTGATATGATATATCTGGTAGGGCTTCCGTCTCCCGGGTTGGTGTACTTTGTAAGTAACCTCGCTCACTTTTTGTACGACCTCGTATGGACCATGCCACTTGGCCAAAAACTTACTTTCCACCGTGGGAATTAGAATTAGGACTCGATCCCCGGGGTTGAAAGACCTAATTTTTGCTGACCGATTATAGACTCTGCTTTGAGCTTCTTGGGCTCTCTGCAGATGATTCTTCACCAATGGCATAATTTTAGCCATCCTCTCTTGCATCTGGGCAATATGCTCTATAACACTCTTGTATGGAGTTGTCTCGGTTTCCCAAACCTCCTTGGCTATGTCCAGCAAGCCCCGCGGATGCCGACCATACACCAACTCAAAGGGAGAAAATCCCGTAGAGGCCTGGGGAACCTCTCTGACCGAAAACAATAAGTAGGGTAACAGGTAGTCCCAGTCCCTCCCATCTTTCTCTACTGCTTTCTTTAACATATGTTTTAATGTTTTATTAAAACGTTCAACCAACCCATCCGTCTGGGGGTGATACACAGATGTCCGAATGTGCGAGATTTTAAGCAACTTACACAGTTCCTTCATCACTTTGGACATAAAAGGTGTGCCTTGGTCCGTGAGGATCTCTTTAGGAATTCCTGTCCTGGAAAACATATGAAAAGTTCCCGTGCAATTTTTTAGATGCCATATTTCTTAAAGGGACCGCCTCGGGGTACCGGGTTGCATAATCAAGGACAACTAAGATGTATTGGTGTCCCCTGGCTGATTTTACAATAGGACCTACCAAGTCCATTGCTACCCTTTCAAAGGGTATTTCTATAACCGGCAGCGGGATTAATGGACTCCGGAAGTGAGACACCGGAGCATTTATCTGACACGAGGGCAGGTTTTACAATAATCCTCCACATCTCGATAAACCCCGGGCCAGTAAAACCTCTGAAGAATTCTTTCCTGGGTTTTGTCCATCCCCAGGTGCCCACCCAGCACGTGGTTATGGGACAAACCTAACACCATACTTCTATATGACTTAGGTACCAGGAGCTGACTCACGGCCTCTCCCTTTACTTTAGTGACCCTATACAGCAGGTCATTGTTCATGGCAAAATGGGGAAATTTTTCATCAGAGCCGGGCTCTTGTGGGATCTTATTCAGAACAGTTATATTCTCCCTGGCATGTTTAAGAGTGGGTCTTGCAATTGCTCACTCCCAAAATTGCCACGGGACACCGGTAGGTCAGGGACATTCTGTTCTAGAGAAACATCCTCCCCCAACATCACCTGAAATGGAAATTCATCATTTTTTTTACAGTCATCATCATTATCATTATCATGATTACTATCAGCATCATTATCATGGTCATCATCATCATCATGATCATCATCATTATCATGGTCATCATTATCACATAAGTTTAACGGCCCACTAGCCTTGTGTTCCGCCCCTCGGGACTGCGCACCCTCAGTAGGAGCTTCATCACACTGTCCAGCAGAAACATTTTTTTCCCAAAGACCCCAAAACAGGGGAAAGTCACGACCCAATATGGCGGGATGCATCAAGTTCTTCACTACCCCCACTTCATATGAGATCTCCCCGAGTTTTGTGACGAAGTCTGAGGAGGTTACTGGGTAGACTTTGACGTCTCCATGTATGCACACCACGCTTAGGTACCTATCTGTGACGAAGTTCCCATCAGCCAGACTAGCATGTATCAGAGTCACTCGACTTCCTGAGTCGAGTAGGGCCTGTACTGGGCACCCATTTATCACGACCTGACACAGCTGTGGGCCAGTCTCCTCGACTAGGGTGGCCACGCACACGGGCTCGGCGAGGAACGAGAGAGACTGTCCAGCGTCACAGTCCATAGGTTCCCCCACTAGTGGACAATTGGCTGAAATATGACCCCGTTCACGGCATCTCCAACACTGTCTCAGGTCAGGGTGTTCAGACGGGGAGACCTTCCTAGGTCTGGGTTCTCCTGGTAGGTAAGTATCACCCTTCCGCTCATACATGTCCCCTCGGGGCTGACCCGGACTATCAACAGCCCCCCTTGCCCCCACAGCTGGAACCCTCTTACCGGAGATGACGGAGGCCGGGTATTCCGAACTGATGATCGCTCGGACGGCTGGTCACGTAGATAGTCTTTGGTGGCGAAATACCTTTCTATTAGGCTGACCAGTTGATCGGCATCTTTGGGGTCTCCCTGTCCGACCCAGAGCTGGACCTCAGGGGGAAGGGCCCAGATGTACCGGTCCAGCACCACCTTTTCAACCATTTGGGCAGGGGTGCTGACGTCAGGTTCCAACCACTTTTTTACCAAAGAAATCAAGTCATACATTTGTGAGCGAGCAGGCTTGTCTCGCCTGTATCTCCAGTTATGGACTCTCCTGGCACGGACTGCCCTCGTCACACCCAGGCGGGCAAGAATCTCCGCTTTCAACTTAGTATAGTTTTTGCTGTCCTGCTCGCTGAGGTCAAAATAGGCTTTTTGGGGTTCCCCAGTCAGATAGGGCGCGACCACCATAGCCCATTCAGATTGTGGCAGATTCTCCTTCTCTGCCAGTCTCTCAAATATAGCCAGATATGCCTCCACATCGTCATGAGGCGTCATCTTCTGCAGAGTCTGTTTTACCGCCTTCTTTACAGCGGATAATGCCAGTAACCCGGCGTCTTCATTCGGGGACGAGGTGCTAGGAGTTTTTTTTAGTGCTGCAACCTGCTCCAGTAACAACCGGTTGGTTTCCTGCTGTTGCTGCTGGCTCCGCTGGGCCTCTAGGTGTTGTTGCTGCATGGCCTGCTGATGGTTGTGCTGCTGCATGGCCTGCTGGTTCTGGGCCAGCTGCTTAACGAGCTCCTCCATACTGCCGGACATCTTGGGCTGGCTTACAGCCTTCACCCAAGACATATACACTCCACAGTCTTCTCCACAATAAGTTCAGTTTTGCGGTGCAGACACCTTTTTTTTTTTTTTTCAAAGTCTTCAGCCACTGTGCTGCCCCAGCATTCAAGCACCAATTGTAAGTTTTTCAGGGGATATAGCTCTGGGATCGCCGTCTTGGGGAGACGGAGTGGCATAAAGAGACCATTCACAGACAGTGGTTCTGCTAAAAACTGGCCGCAACCAGTTTTATTAAAGTCCACAGCAAACAGAACATAAATTAAAACAAAATCATAAACATAAAGCCTAGGCGTGTCCCGCCACTAATTACACTTAGATAGATTACCCTTTCTATCCGGGTCCAGACTCTAATAGCCTGTGCCCAAAACAACACATATGTTCAGTAGTTACCGGCATGCAGCTCACATGAGGCTCCAATGGCGTCTGAAGTCAGATCCAGACTGAGAGATAGAGCCCCCTCTGAACTTCTCAAGCAGGTACTTATGGCTGCCTAATTAAGCAGCTGTGTTCACTCCGGGTTGCACTGCAAAACCTGTCCCAGATAGGAATGAATGAACACCGCACTGACAACCTATTTTATGCGCCCCAGCTAAGAAACCTGGGCGAGATATACACGCCATCCAGCACACACCCCTTCACTGTCTCACAATATATATATATGTCACAATGATGTGTGTATATGTATTCTGTCCATTCTTTATTAAAGCTGTCAGTGTGATTTTACAGTATAGCCGGGGATGAATTAGCGGCTATTATACTATGTAGAAGTGTATGAACTATAAATATCTATAATATAACGGTGGGAGTGTCACTCTGTCTGAAGCCTTTATAGACTGCGCAAGCGCGACACGCCTGCGCAGTCTGGCTCCAGACAGAGTGAGGCATCCAGAGCGGTGAGTACTCTGTATGGCGCCAGAGATCGCGGTATGCGTACTGGATGCATACTGCGATCTCCGGCGCCATACTCACATACTTACCTGACCGGGAGGAGCGTTGCCACGGCGCTTCTCTTCTCCCGGGGCAGGAGACCAGGAGTGCGCGTCGGATCGCGCATGCGCAATAGCGCTATCCGGCGCCATTTTGCTGAAGACACATTTACAGTGTGTCTTCAGCAATATGGCGCTGGACCGCGCGGTATGGGCATGCGCGTACTCCGGCGCCGCTCTCCTCCCCCGGCGTCCAGCTGAACGGAACAGCGCTGGAGCACAGGGATGAAAGGTGAGTATAAATGTTTGTTTTTTTTGGGGTATCTGTGCAGTTTAATAGCGGTGAGGGGGCCATGCACATACGGATAGGTGAGCGTGAGGGGACCATGCACATAAGGATAGGGGGGGCGTGAGGGGACCATGCACATCAGGATTGGGGGGTGAGGGGACCATGCACATCAGGATGGGGGGGTGAGCGGACCATGCACATCAGGATTGGGGGGGTGAGGGGACCATGCACATCAGGATTGGGGGGTGAGGGGACCATGCACATCAGGATTGGGGGGTGAGGGGACCATGCACATCAGGATTGGGGGGTGAGAGGACCATGCACATCAGGATTGGGGGGTGAGGGGACCATGCACATCAGGAATGGGGGGGGTGAGGGGACCATGCACATCAGGATTGGGGGGGTGAGGGGACCATGCACATCAGGGTTGGGGTTGAGGGGACCATGCACATCAGGATTGGGGGGTGAGGGGACCATGCACATCAGGATTGGGGTGAAGGGACCATGCACATCATGATTGGGGGGTGAAGGGACCATGCACATCAGGATTGGGGGGTGAGGGACCATGCACATCAGGATTGGGGGGTGAGGGGACCATGCACATCAGGATTGGGGGTGAGGGGACCATGCACATCAGGATTCGGCGGTAGGACACATGCACATCCGGAATTGGGGGGGGTGAGGGAACAGCACAATCAGGATGAGGGGTGAGACCATTGACATCAGTGTTGGTGAAGGGGACCATGCACATCAGGATTGGGCGTGAGGGGACCATGCACATCAGGAATGGGGGGTGAGGGACCAATGCACATCGGATATGAGGGTGAGGGGGACCATGCACATCAGGATTGGGGGGTGAGGGGAACATGCCATACAGGATGGGGGGTGAGGGACCATGCACATCAGGATTGGGGGTGAGGGGACCATGCACATCAGGATTGGGGGGTGAGGGGACCATGCACATCAGGATTGGGGGGTGAGGGGACCATGCACATCAGGATTGGGGGGTGAGAGGACCATGCACATCAGGATTGGGGGGTGAGGGGACCATGCACATCAGGAATTGGGGGGGTGAGGGACCATGCACATCAGGATTGGGGGGTGAGGGGACCATGCACATCAGGTTGGGGGGTTGAGGGGACCATGCACATCAGGATTGGGGGGTGAGGGGACCATGCACATCAGGATTGGGGGTGAAGGGACCATGCACATCAGGATTGGGGGTGAAGGGACCATGCACATCAGGATTGGGGGTGAAGGGACCATGCACATCAGGATTGGGGGGTGAGGGACCATGCACATCAGGATTGGGGGGTGAGGGGACCATGCACATCAGGATTGGGGGTGAAGAGGACCATGCACATCAGGATTGGGGGGTGAGGGAACCATGCACATCAGGATTGGGGGTGAGGGACCATGCACATCAGGATTGGGGGGTGAGGGACCATGCACATCAGGATTGGGGGGTGAGGGGACCATGCACATCAGGATTGGGGGGTGAGGGGACCATGCACATCAGGATTGGGGGGTGAGGGGACCATGCACATCAGGATTGGGGGGTGAGGGGAAACATTGTGCATTACCAGGATTGGGGGGTGAGGGGACCATGCACATCAGGATTGGGGATGAGGGGACCATGCACATCAGGATTGGGGGGTGAGGGGACCATGCATATCAGGATTGGGGGGGTAAGGGGGCCACGCACATCAGGATTGGGGATGAGGGGACCACGCACATCAGGATTGGTGAGGGGACCATGCATATCAGGATTGGGGGGGTAAGGGGGCCACGCACATCAGGATTGGGGATGAGGGGACCATGCACATCAGGATTGGGGGTGAGCGGTACCAATTGGACACATCAGGGTTGGGGGTTGAGGGGACCATGCACATCAGGATTGGGGGGTGAGGGGACCATGCACATAAGGGTTGGAGGTTGAGGGACCATGCACATCAGGATTGGGGGGTGAGGGGACCATGCACATCAGGATTGGGGGGTGAGGGGCACACATAAGGGGAAGACATGCACCAGGAATGGGGAGTGAGGGGACATGCACATCAGGATTGGGGGGTGAGGGGACTATGCACATCAGGATTGGGGGTGAGGGGACCATGCACATCAGGATTGGGGGGGTGAGGGGACCATGCACATCATGATTGGGGGGTGAGGGGACCATGCACATCAGGATTGGGGGGTGAGGGGACCATGCACATCAGGATTGGGGGGTGAGGGGACCATGCACATCAGGATTGGGGGTGAGGGGACCATGCACATCAGGATTGGGGGGTGAGGGGACCATGCACATCAGGATTGGGGGGGTGAGGGGACCATGCACATCAGGATTGGGGGGGTGAGGGGACCATGCATACCAGGATTGGGGGGGTGAGGGGGCCATGCACATCAGGATTGGGGATGAGGGGACCATGCACATCAGGATTGGGGATGAGGGACCATGCACATCAGGATTGGGGGGTGAGGGGACCATGCATATCAGGATTGGGGGGGTAAGGGGGCCACGCACATCAGGATTGGGGATGAGGGGACCACGCACATCAGGATTGGGGGTGAGGGGACCATGCATATCAGGATTGGGAGGTAAGGGGGCCACGCACATCAGGATTGGGGATGAGGGGACCACGCACATCAGGATTGGGGGTGAGAGGACCATGCACATCAGGATGGGGGGTGAGGGGACCATGCCATCAGGATTGGGGGTGAGGGGACCATGCACATCAGGATTGGGGGGTGAGCGGACCATGCACATCAGGATTGGGCGATGAGGGGACCATTCATACCAGGATTGGGGGGTGAGGGGACCATTCATACCAGAATTGGGGGTGAGGGGACCATGCATTCCAGGATTGGGCGGGAGGTGACCATGCATACCAGGATTGGTGGGTGAGGGGACCATGCATACCGGGATTGGGGTGAGGGGACCATGCATATCAGGATTGGGGGGGTGAGGGGCCATGCACATCAGGATTGGGGGTGAGCGGACCATGCACATCAGGGTTGGGGGTGAGGGACCATGCACATCAGGATTGGGGGTGAGGGGACCGTGCACATCAGGATTGGGGGGTGAGGGACCATGCGCATCAGGATTGGGGGGTGAGGGGACCATGCACATCAGGATTGGAGGGTGAGCGGACCATGCACATCAGGATTGGGCGATGAGGGGACCATTCATACCAGGATTGGGGGGTGAGGGGACCATTCATACCAGGATTTGGGGTGACGGGACCATTCATACCAGAATTGGGGGGTGAGGGGACCATGCATTCCAGGAATGGGCAGGAGGTGACCTTGCATACCAGGATGAGGAATGGGGTGCCATGCATAGTAGATTTGGGTGGGGGTGAGGGGACCATACATACCAGGATAGGGATGAGGGGTGCCATGCATACCAGAATAGGAGGGGGGAAGCACATATAGAATGGGAGACCATGTACCTATAAAAATGCTTGCCACCCGGGCGTAGAACGGGTTCATCACTAGTGTATATATATATATATGTGTCACAATGACATGTGTATATATATATGTATTCTATGTGTATGTATCTAGTGTTTTGTGAGCTGTCAGTGTGATTTTACAGTAGCCGGGGATGAATTGCCGGCTTTTTAAAGGACACTGGTGCGTATAAATCGGACAGCACTCGCATTGTGCGAGTGCTGTCCGATTTTTTTATCGCATCCATTGACTTGCATTAGCGATTATCATGCCAAAATCGCTACAAATCGCAGCATGTTCGATTTTTTTCTCACCGATTTCGGCTGAGAAAAAATCGCAAATGAGATGTCACCTATTGAATAACATTGGTCCGATTTCAATCCGATTTTTTATTGGCTTGAAATCGTCCGTTTTCGGCTCAAGTGAGTATGAGCCCTTACACTGAAATCTATATCTCTGTGGAGGGGTAGTGGCCCTGCTGTGATTAAAAACACCTGCGGCTAAGCGGTGGAGTGCTCAGTCAGAAGGCTAATGAATACAAGTTTCAAAAAACTGTCACATCCAAACATAAGTGTAAACAAGTGCTTAACCTAGCGTCACCAACTCATATACACTCAAACAAAACAGGCAGCACTCTGTAGCACCACAGCATGCAAACATGAAAATTGGATAGCATTACTGCATTAGAAATGTGAAAAATTGAGAATGCTTAGCGCATAAATTGTATGTGTACCTGGAAGCCACGTTAAGGCCACACACAATCTGCAGACCACAGTCTGCTTTTTCTAGAAGATGCCATGTTTTTGTAACCTTGGAATCTCCATGAAAGTGAAATTCCTGTCCGTTTTGCTGAGTGGTCTGGAATCAGTACTAATATAGAACTGCAATGAAATTCATCACCCTGTGACCTTCATCAACCGCTATGGAGGACGTTTGTGTGAGTCGTCACCTTATGTGACCTCTTTTAGATTCCTACCCCATTATTTTAGTGAGGGAAACCAACGCAGGAGCCATCAACTAGTCGCAGAGTGTTAATCTCAGAAATAGATTTACCGATTCTCTAAACTTGTTAGTGAAAACTGAGGAAATGGGCGACAGGGAAGTGAAGCACGAATTAACGATGGGTGTCTTACAAGAAACCAGGTCATTTTACATGTCGCATGATACCTTGTGGAAGCGTTCCATGAGAAAATATCCATTATTTCTGAAAACCCCCTGAGCTCAGAGGTGAAGAGACTAGAGGCACAAAAAATCCAGAAAGTCGTGTTTTGCATATAATTTTGCATATATACAGCCTGTGGTGTTAATATATTACTTCCCTACGTTTCCTCATATAAGAAGCTTTGGACTTGCTGCTATGGCTGCATTCAGACACACCTGACAAAAACGTCCGTAACTCTACACGACTGCCATCTTTTAATTGCTCGTTATACACTATTTTAATCTTTCAGGGAAACTTTTTTTAGCACAAACTGCACAACTGTTGCTATCGGCCGTGTGAACGAACACTGAAAATCTAATACAATAGGCCTCATTATAATTAGTATTGGCTTTATAGTCGCCTCATTTTTTTCAATGAGGAGTTTTCTGCCAGGCAATCGCCTCAGAAACTTGAAGCAGTTTTTGTTACTACGTACCGTACTTTTATTCAGTTCAGTGGTTGAATTTGGAGCCTTTTTCTGAGCAGAAACTCCACAAGAACTGGCGGGTTGCTTTTTTTTTCACACTGGAAAAATTGTGGAAAACACAGTATCGTGTGCGTCATAGGCCCGTTTTCCATTGATCAACCGAAAGATTATTCTAAGAGTATATAAAGTATTTTAATGTGGCTTTTGGAGCAAAATCTGCTCCGAAATTCTTGTAAAAAAAAAAGAAAAAGGTTTGAACATACTGTAAGGCCTTATCTCTGGGTCCTAATAAGGCTATGGTTTGTACAAAGGGCCCCTGCCAGAAACAATGTACAGTCATGGCCAAAAGTTTTGAGAATGACACAAATATTAATTTTTACAAAGTCTACTGCTTCACTTTTTCTAATGGCAATTTGCATATACTCCAGAATGTTATAAAGAGTGATCAGCTTAACAACAATTACTTGCAAAGTCAATATTTGGCTAGAAAATGAACTTTATCCCCCAAAACACATTTCAACATCATTGCAGCCCTGCCTTAAAAGGACCAGCTAACCTCTTTTCAGTGATTGCTCCATTAACACAGGTGTGGGTGTTGATGAGGACATGGCTGGAGATCAATCTGTCATGATTAAGTAAGAATGATACCACTGGACACTTTAAAAGGAGGCTGGTGCTTGGCATCATTGTTTCTCTTCTGTTAACCATGGTTATCTCTAAAGAAACACGTGCAGTCATCATTGCAATGCACAAAAATGGCCTAACAGGGAAGAGTATCGCAGCTAGAAAGATTGCACCTCAGTCAACAATCTATCGCATCATCAAGAACTTCAAGGAGAGAGGTTCCATTGTTGCCAAAAAGGCTTCAGGGCGCCCAAGAAAGACCAGCAAGCGCCAGGACCGTCTCTTAAAAGTGTTTCAGCTGTGGGATCGGGCTACCAGCAGTGCAGAGCTTGCTCAGGAATGGCAGCAGGCAGGTGTGAGTGCATTTGCACGCACTGTGAGGCGGAGACTCTTGGAGCAAGGCCTGGTCTCAAGGAGGGCAGCAAAGAAGCCACTTCTCTCCAGAAAAAACATCATGGACAGACTGATATTCTGCAAAAGGTACAGGCAGTGGACTGCTGAGGACTGGGGTAAAGTTATTTTCTCTGATGAATCCCCTTTTCGATTGTTTGGGACATCAGGAAAACGCCTCATTCGGAGAAGACAAGGTGAGCGCTACCACCAGTCTTGTCTCATGCCAACTGTTAAGCATCCTGAAACGATTCATGTGTGGGGTTGCTTCTCAGCCAAGGGAATCGGCTCTCTCACAGTCTTGCCTAAAAACACAGCCATGAATAAAGAATGGTACCAGAATGTCCTCCAAGAGCAACTTCTCCCAACCCTCCAAGAGCAGTTTGGGGATCAACCATGCCTTTTCCAGCATGATGGAGCACCTTGCCATAAAGCAAAGGTGGTAACTAAATGGCTCAGGGAACAAAACATAGAGATTTTGGGTCCATGGCCTGGAAACTCCCCAGATCTTAATCCCATTGAGAACTTGTGGTCAATCATCAAGAGACGGGTGGACAAACAAAAACCTAAAAATTCTGACAAAATGAAAGCATTGATTGTGCAAGAATGGACTGCTATCAGTCAGGATTTGGTCCAGAAGTTGATTGAGAGCATGCCAGGGAGAATTGCAGAGGTCCTGAAGAAGAAGGGTCCACATTGCAAATATTGACTTGCTGCATTAACTCATTCTAACTGTCAATATAAGCTTTTGTTACTCATATGTTTGCAATTATATTTCTGTCTGTGATAAAAACATCTGTCAAACACACATAAAAACCAGAGGGCAGCAGATCATGTGAAAAATAATATTTGTGTCATTCTCAAAACTTTTGGCCATGACTGTATTAAAGCATGCTGCAATCTACGCATAAGGCCTAAGATTTCTTGTTTCAGTGCAATAGTTAAAAAAAAAACAGTTGCAAAAGTTAGGGCTCATCCAGAAATTTTTCTCTCATGAATTTTCAATTTTTCTTTAATGAATTCTGTGTTTTTCATGGATAGGACTTGTACCTATTATAGTCTATGGGGCTGTTCACATGGCCATGTTTGTTTGTTTTTTGCAGAGTGTCAACCAAAAAGTCATGAAGACATGTCTGTTTTTTTTTTTTTTGTTTTTTTTATAAGTTTCTGGTCAAAATTACCCATGCAAGTCCATGGGTCCGTGAAGCACATGGATGGCAGTTGTCTGCAATCTGGGCGCTGTCCATGAGTAATTTTGTAATTGGTAGGATAAACTTTGTATTTTTTTATTTCCTGTTTTCAGTGAAAAATCACATGTTAAATAATGATGGGAGAAATTGACACATTGTCCAATCACTGGTGAAACTGATCCAAAATACTGGTGACCACCAGTCCATTTTTACATGGCACAATAATCATGGATGTACAAATAAGGCCTAAAGAAGATGATTGCAGGACACAGAAGTTGAGCCAACATTGATTAAAGGGAATCTGTCACCAGGTTTTTGCCACCTAATCTGAGCGCAGCATAATGAAGAGACAGAGACCCTGATTCCAGTGTCACCTGCTGGGCTGCTTGTTCTAGTCTTGATAAAATTAGTTTTATCAGCAGAAGATCATCACTAGAGGGCTAGTAAACCTGCTGTCATGTAGTTCAACCACACTTCCCACTACTGATTGGCCGCTTTCTGCGTACACTGTGCATAGGCAGATAGCTGCCAATCAGTGGTTTGGGCAGGATTGTAAAGAGCTCGGCGTTCAGAGAATTGGTAGATCTGCAACAGAAAAAACTTTTCTTTGATGAAAACTACAGCAAACAACCAAGTAAATCGCTGGAGTAAGGTTCTCTGTCTCTACATCATGCTGCTATCACACTGGGTAGTAAAAACCTTGCGACAGATTCCCTTAATTGTTCCAGGACCTCAAACCCCTTGTAAAATATTGCTTAAATGTATAATGAGTGAATGTGAATTTTTCTTTACTAGTCATTATTTCTTATGAATATGAATTGAGACATCCACAGTCCCTGCGCTCAAACCTTTTATTTTCTTTATTCGTTCATGATAAACTGCAGAGAGTTTTCAATTATACCCATAAAAAATAATCCAACTCTGCATACGGCCAGTCTTTTATATTACAGCTACATGAAACATGTTGCTTTACCACTGAAAATAAACACTGGACACTTAAGATAAATTCAAAACTTTACTCCAAAAAACTTTTATAAACAAAAATGAGCAAATTTAACTTTTTTTTTTGCCTTTGGTTTTCAATATTTGTGAGGTAATATATATAAACCTTTAACTGTGAAATGATTACAGGTTGCACATTATTGAAATATGAAAGAAAATTGCACATATTGCGTTTCCGGCTGCTGTCGCATTAAATTCATGAGCACATATGAGGATTGTAAGCAGATTATAAAGTACAGTACATTGGGAGCACCTGACGCACACATGGAAACTGTGTAGAAGAATAATCATACATCTGCCACTGTCGCCCATCATGAAACTTAAGTGACATTTCTTTGTCGTAGTCCTGTTTAGGTTTCCAGTCTCAAGATACTTGAAAGTCCCCCCAATCCTTCTGTATAGTACCATTTATTGTGCCAAATGGGCGGGACTACACCTTGTATCTTATCCCTGGTGTAGTGGATTTCAACAAACTTTTTTTTTCCCACTTTTTAAAGAATTTACTTGCATCTCATTCTTGCTGTGCTGACAGAGTCCCTTTAAGTCGGTCTATACCAAGCAATGTTTTCAATTGTAAAATGGTTGCTGCCCTATCCGGAGTCTTTGCCCTGTTTATTCACCTCGGCTTCATTGTTGCACTGTGCATTGACCCAGAGAGGCAGCAGTGACCCCACCATGACTAGTCACCCAGCAATTAGCATATCGCCACCACCATTATTAAATTTTTTTGGTATATGCAGTAATCAATAAGACAATATAAAGGTCTAGTTAGGAAGGGTTTATTGGTACCAATAAATACATGGTGGCGGTTTGGAGGGGCCTGGGAAAGCTGTCATGTAAATAATCATCAATCTGCACGTTAATGGCATTCAGAAACCGTCCAGTGCCGAATGCTGAGCTGGATGTCAGTCGACGCCGTTAGTCGATGCAGTTACAACCACCGTTCACTATGCACTGAGCGGTGACTGAAGCTGCGCCGGCACCACCCCTATGACTGAAAGTCCAAGGATGCTGGGAGGCATAAAGTTAATTTCCTCCTGGCAGCGGGGCTTTCGGTGTGTGCACCAGGCAGCTTCAGAATGCTATTAAGCTGCTGATTAATCCCATAACTGCATAATAGCATTTTTTTTACATGACCGGTTCGCTTTAAAGCTATGTTTCCATGATGAGTATTCGGTGTTTTTTTATATTGCAGATTCTCTCCAGCATTTTTGCACCAATTACCTAAATTAGATTACTTGTGTAATTATGTTTTTCAGCTGCAGATGAAGGAAGGGAGACACACTCATTACTAGTGGGTAGGCGGAGCCCCAGATAGGATTAACACCTCAGATTAAAAAGAGTGTTGACCGGCCCCTCCAGCTCTGGCTCCTCCTACTCAGCTCTTCAGTCTAGAATTTGACGTCTCAGAGGATGGTCGCTGCTGGAAGCAGCTCCTCAGAAGATTTTATTATTTTATTCGGACAAGAGACTTGGATCACCAGAGTTTGTCTAGAGGTCTCAGGGGTCTCAGCGCTGCTGGACCCCAACCTCTCCCTTGGCGGATCTGTAATTACCCTGAGGGTGGTCCCTGCAGAACCCTGCCGGCCCGGGGGGATGAGGATAGCTTCCCTGGCGGGGACGCAAACCACGCGCAGGGGTCACTGCGATCCCCGCCCTGGGGGGAAGCATGGGCACGCGCCAGAAACCCCTGGGGGTCCCTGTGGCGCTCGGCTGGTGAGTACTCCACATTTTTATAAAGATGTGTGTGAGTGATTTAACGGCTGCTGCGGCAGTCGCTGTACATTATACATGCCGGTGACTCTGAGGAGAAGGAGAGAGGAGTGCGCACTTTTTATTTTTGAATTTCCCGCGCTCTGAGCGCGCGCTTTATGGCAGTCTCCTTTTCTGGCTCCTGTACAGTGAGCACATCGGAGGCAGAGCGCGGCGGCCATTATATGAAAGGCTGAGGGGATAGCAAGCTCCCCGGACATCGCGCCCCTCCCCTCCCGGCAAGAGACGTTACCAGCGGGGTGAGTCGCTTCTAGCCTGCGGGCAGAAGCTTAACTCTTTCACCCCCACAGCGCGGACGCCGTCTGGGGCACTTAGAAGTGACAGATTGCGCGGTTCTGCGGCTGTTATCGCATAAGGGGCTCGCACACTCTTTTCAATTAATAAAGAGGTTGTGGGGAGCCTGTGATATTAATATTAATATTATTATTGCCACTAGCGTTTCCACTAACGATCCTGATAACGACGCATGCTATGCGATCGTTTGTGTGATCTCTTTTAATGTCGCTAGCAGCTGCCAATCTGAGCGATCTCATTAACATCGCATAAGCGGTTAGCGATCCCATTAATGACTTTGGCGCATTGCGATATACAAACAACGCAATTTTTTAGCGATTTTGTGGAACGTTTTTTCTTGTATAGTGTGGCATAACTGTCCTGTAGCTGCGACCTTATAAGAGGCGCTTGAGGCTCGCACACCTTTTTCATTATCAAGGTTGTGGGGAGTCTGCTACTTTAACCCCTTCTTAGGCGGTTAACTCTTAATGGGAACAGCTGGGGTAGCTCTCTCTTTAAGAGCTTTAACCCTTCAGCGTTTGTTTCTTTAAGAAGTTCTGGTTACTGACAGGTTTAACCTGCCATATACTGTGCAAGGGCAGTCCATCTCCCACATCCGCTACAGGATCAGTCTCGCGTATCTGACACGCAGACCTCGATTCAGCGGTCGGAGGTTCCAGTGACAAAATGGAGGTCATCACTAGTTTCTATTGATACATATCAAAAAACTGACCGGCACATCCAAACATAGATTCAGTGTGAACAGGTGCTAAACCTAGAGTCACCAACTCATATATATACAAGAAAAAAAGGTAGCACACTGTAGCGCTATAGCTTGCAAACACGAAATATGAAAAATATGAAAAATGAATTGCATCATTACCTTAGAAATATGAAAAATTGAGAAGTCTTAGCGCATAAGATGGCCAAATTATGTGAGCCTGATAGCCACGTCAAGGCTCTTCTCGTATATCAGGTCCTAACTAATGCCTATCCTCGCTTAGAAAAGTCTGTCTGCATGGGAACATATGAATCCTCTCTTCAGACTAAAATCTACATCTCTGTGGAGGGGTGATGAACCTGTTGTAATTAAAAAGCCTGTGACCACCAGGTGGAGTGCTCAGGTAGAAGGTAAATGAATACATATCAAAAAACTGACCGGCACATCCAAACATAGATTCAGTGTGAACAGGTGCTAAACCTAGAGTCACCAACTCATATATATACAAGAAAAAAAGGTAGCACACTGTAACGCTATAGCTTGCAAACACGAAATATGAAAAATATGAAAAATGAATTGCATCATTACCTTAGAAATATGAAAAATTGTCTTAGTCTTAGCGCATAAGATGGCCAAATTATGTGAGCCTGATAGCCACGTCAAGGCTCTTCTCGTATATCAGGTCCTAACTAATGCCTATCCTCGCTTAGAAAAGTCTGTCTGCATGGGAACATCATTTACCTTCTACCTGAGCACTCCACCTGGTGGTCACAGGCTTTTTAATTACAACAGGTTCATCACCCCTCCACAGAGATGTAGATTTTAGTCTGAAGAGAGGATTCATACGTTCCCATGCAGACAGACTTTTCTAAGCGAGGATAGGCATTAGTTGGACCTGATATATGAGAAGAGCCTTGACGTGGCTATCAGGCTCACATAATTTGGCCATCTATATGCCTAAGACTTCTCAATTTTCATATTTCTAAGGTAATGATGCAATTCATTTTCATATTTTCATATTTCGTGTTTGCAAGCTATAGGCTACAGTGTGCTACCTTTTTTTCTTGTATATATATGATTTGGTGACTCTAGTTTAGCACCTGTTACAGCTGAATCTATGTTTGGATGTGCCGCGTCAGTTTTTTGATAAGTATTCATTTACCTTCTACCTGAGCACTCCACCTGGTGGTCACAGGCTTTTTAATTACAACAGGTTCATCACCCCTCCACAGAGATGTAGATTTTAGTCTGAAGAGAGGATTCATATGTTCCCATGCAGACAGACTTTTCTAAGCGAGGATAGGCATTAGTTAGGACCTGATATACGAGAAGAGCCTTGACGTGGCTATCAGGCTCACATAATTTGGCCATCTTATGCGCTAAGACTTCTCAATTTTTCATATTTCTAAGGTAATGATGCAATTCATTTTTCATATTTTTCATATTTCGTGTTTGCAAGCTATAGCGCTACAGTGTGCTACCTTTTTTTCTTGTATAGTTTCTATTGATGGCCTGTCTGATCTTCTAAGTTATTGAGTGTCAGCTAGTCTCTCTAAAGGAAGACGACACAAATAGGTTTTCTTTCTCATGTAGCGAGGAGGATCGGCAGAGACACTCTGCCTCTCTCATGGGCCGTACTAATGAAGCCATGAGGGCGTTTCAGTTACCGGAGGAGGTAACTAGATGTCTTGGTAAGTCGGCCAGGATGTTTTCAGGAGTCGCATAGGTCGCGTCGGCTTTACAAACTGTATCCGTTGCTACGGAGTTGTTTGTTAATTGGACCCTTTCTCCTGAACTGAATGTTCCTTTATCCCAGCTTAGCAAATCTTCCTAGTAAGGGAAGGCGAGTCTGCAGGAACCGCTGGACAGAAAAACGGAGATGGCAACAATATCCATCTGCGAAGCCGTGGGTCATGGATTCAGTATTAAGGATCTATGTGTACTTGTAAAAGTTTTCCTGAGCCGGTGGAACCGTCTAAGGACGGCATGGCAAGATGGATCCCTTCTATCGAGGTAGATGGGCTTTTCAAGTTGAAGGATACTGCGTCACTGCTATCCAGGGCGTAATCCTCAGCAGTCACAGTCAGAACTGTGGCTTAGACAGTGGAACGCGGTTTCCAAACAGGGTTTGCTATCTTTAGCTTAGTAAGGGTCAACTACTTGAATCTGACCTCACGGAGCTGATTGCCAAAGCAAAGGCAAAAGAAACAGCCTTACCGCAGCGCAGAGCTGTGACTTCTGCATCTGGAACGGTAATTGTCGGTCTTTTCGGTTCAGGGGATGATCCGGCCAACCCTCTGGGGGTTTTGGTCGTCTCTTTCTTTTTAAAAAAAGGGGGAATTCTCAGAAATTCCGCATACCCTGGAAACAGAACTTCTGTTCACACAGAAGCTGGAAAAAAAAAAAAAAAACCTGCTAAGGCAGACTGACGTCTGGGTCTCATTCGAGCGCTCTCGAGTGGGGGGTCGTTTACTCCAATTCAAACCGACTTGGGTTTCCCGTGTGTTGGATGCCTGGGTGACACAGGTGGTGTTGGCAAGCTACTTCATAGAGTTTCTTCCTCGACCCCCGGACAGTTTTTTACTAATCTCGCATTCCGTCAGAGCCGAACTATTTTCCGCTGTACTGCGAGTGATCGATTCTCTTCTGTAGAAGAGTGTGGTGATACCGGTTCCACAGAGGACCGGGGAAGAGGATTTTTTATCCTCTTAGTGGTTCCCAAAAAGGAGGACAAATTTCGCCCTATTCTGGAAGATTGAATCGACTTGTCCACACTCGAACTTTCCGTATGGAGTCGTTTCGCTCCGTTGCGGCAGCCCTGTCGCAGAGCGTCTTTTTGGTCAATCAACATTCACGGCGCTTATTTGCACTCCAGTGCTTCCTTCGTTTTGTCATAGGTTTCTGGCACCTCTCATGACAATTCTGCAAAGACAGGGACTTACGATCTTCCACTACCTGGACGACCTTTCGATTGTGCCGTCCTCAAAGGAGGAGGCATTGACGGCTCGCAATCTATTCCTTCAGCTCCTGGAGGATTTCGGGTGACTGGTCAATTGACAGGACCATTACCAGTTTGTGGCTCGACCATTCAGCTTGGTCTTAACGGCCAGAGTTTTTACAACGAGAGAAGTCGTCTCTGGAACTGTCGCAGTGTATCCTATTTTTAGGAATACATTTTGACACGGTACGGGCAGTGGTGCTTCTACTTCCAGGCGAGCGGGCATGTTCCCCTCGACATGTACAGATATGAAGTCTTCGACAGTAATGTCTCTTCGGAAGTGTATGCGCCTTCTGGGTTTAATGGTGGCGTTCATGGAGACACTTCGTTTGCCCAGTTTCATTCCAAAGGCTCATCCTGAGTCATTGGGATCGATCGCAAGCTTCTCTGGATTGCAGTGTCATCATCTCTCACAGGGTGCGAGAATCCCTAGGATGGTGGTTACGTCCAGGAACGTTATCCCTGGGGAAATCTTTCCTCCTCCGAGGTGGTCGGTCATAGCCACTGATACCAGCCTGACGGGCTGGGAGGGGTGCCTGGAACTATTTTTTTGGAGCCAGGGAGTATGGTTATCGGCAGAGTCTGTTCTACCGATCAACATCTTGGAATTGAGAGCAATTGTTCTTTTGTCTCCAACACTGGACGGTCCCTTTAAGCGGTTTATCAGTCTGAGTGCAGACAGACAACGCGTCGGCGGTTGTGTATATCAACCACCAAGGCGGGACAAGGAGCTCCAGGATCATGATGAGGTGTCTCGGATTCTGTTATGGGCCGAGACCAAGGTTCCAGCCATCTCTGCGATTCACATCCCAGGAGTCCAGAATGCCACAGCGGACTTCCTCAGTCCGAGAAGATGGATCCTGGAGAATGGAGTTTTCATCCGAAAATTTTTGCACTGCTGTGCTCCCGTTGGGGAACTCCCCAAGCGGTTTTGATGGCATCCAGGTTCAATGCCAAACTACCGACGTTCATGTCCAGGTACCCGAAAGCTGTGGCGGTGGTTGCTCTGGTGGCTCCGAGGGACCATTTCGAGCTAGTCTATATGTTTCCGCCGTTATCTTTACTTCCTCTGGTGCTGTGTCGGATCAGACTGGAGAGAATTCCGGCTATGATTGATAGCCCCGGATTGGCCAAGGAGGACGTGGTTCGCGACACTGGTGTCGCTCTTGGCGGCACCGCCATTCCCACTTACTCCTCGCCCGGACCTGTTAACCAGGGGCCCGTTCGTTATCCGGACTTGAAGTCTCTGCGTTTGACGGCGTGGCTCTTGAGACTGAAATATTGACTCGTAGAGGTTTTTCAACTGCAGTCATTGCCACTCTGCGAGCTGTCACAGGTTCGGCTACTACTAAGGTTTATCACAAAACTTGGGAAGCCTTATTTTCGTGGTGCGGGTTCCTCAAGGAATCCGAGGATTTTTTTCCATTCCCAATCTGTTGGTTTTTTCTACAGTACGGGTTGGACGAAGGTTTAGCAGTTAGCACTCTGAAAGGTCAGGTTCCCCTGTCCTTGCTGTCTCGGAAGACTATCGCCTCGCGTAGGGACGTGCGTTTCTTTTTTTCAAAAGAGTAACCCGTCAGTTCACACCGCGGAAGGCGCCTGGGTCTTCTTGGCGGCTCAACCTTGTCTTGGAGGCTCTTCAGCATGTGCCCTTGAGCTTATGGGTGCTACTAAAACTTTCGTTACTTTCTTGGAAGGTTGCATTCTTAGTGGCGGTAACCTCTTTAAGAAGGGTTTCTGAGTGGGCAGCTCTTTCTTGCTCGCCGCCTTTCCTGGATTTTTACCCGGATCGAGTAGTGCTTCGCACACGAGGCGACTTTCTACCTAAGGTGGTGTCGTAATTTTATGTTAACCAGGATATTGTTTTGCCCTCGCTTTGCCTGGGCCCGAGGAATGCAAAGGAATAAGATTTGCACAAACTGGATTTAGTGTGGACCTTCAAGTTCTTTTTGTCGGTCATTCAAGGCTTTTCGGAAACCAGATTCCCTGTTTATGATTACAGCAGGTCGTAAACGTGGTCAACGAGCTTCCAAGGACTCTATAGCTCGTTGGATTCGGTCGACCTTTTTGGTCTTACCGACTTAAAGGCGAACCTTGCCCGATTAAGATTCGAGCTCACTCCACGAGGGTTGTGGCTTCATCGTGGGCCTTTCATCAAGGGGCCTCGGCAGTTCAGCTCTGCGAGCGACGACCTGGCGTTTCGTCCACACATTTACAAGTTTTATAAGATGGACGCCAGGGCTTCCGCTGATGCAGCCTTAAGACGTAGGGTCCTGCAGGCAGCGGTAATTTAAAGTTTTTAATTAACTTATATTTGGCGCCTGTGGCGCATTTATCTAGGTTGTTGGGTTTCTGCCTATTTTGGTTTTTTCCCACCCTAATTTTTGGACTGCTTTGGGACGTCCCACTAGTAATGAGTGTGTCTCCCTTCCTTCATCTGCAGCTGAAAGACGGATTTTGGTAAGAACTTACCTGTAAAATCCTTTTCAGCGAAGAAGGAAGGGAGACACAAGTCCCTCCCATGGCAGAAGTGTGTTGTTATATTTACAGAAGCAGCGTGGCCCTTCTCTGATAGCGATTTTCTGAGCTGAGGTTCGACGCGCTACGGCTCTGTTCCAGCATTGCCAGCCTATCGCAGTTGTCAGGTTCAGTGAGTAGTACCTGGGACTGTGTGGTTTTTCGTTGCAAATGCATGCATAACCTGTACTTTTGTATTTTTCTCTGAAGTCCTTCAGAAGGGGTTATGTTGCTTCGCTGGTGATATTGTTCTTCCTAAGCTTTGGTACGACTGAAGACCTGAGTAGGAGGAGCCCGAGCTGGAGGGGCCGGTCAACACACTTTTGAATCTGAGGTGTTAATCCTATCTGGGGCTCCGCCTACCCACTAGTAATGAGTGTGTCTCCCTTCCTTCTTCGCTGAAAAGGATTTTACAGGTAAGTTCTTACCAAAATCCGTCTTTAGTGCGTTTCTCTTTAATTATGACTGTTTATCTAGAGCAGCGGTTCTCAACCTGTGGGTCGCGACCCCGGCGGGGGTCGATCGACCAAAACACAGGGGTCGCTTAAAGCCATCGGAAAATACATATTTCCGATGGCTTTAGCCCAGTGGCGTAGCGTGGGCGGGCGTAGCGCTCGTAGCGTACGCGGGCGTAGTGATCGTAGCGTGGGCGGGCGTAGCGCTCGTGTGGGCGTAGAGCTTGTAGGCCGGCGGGGCGGGGGGCGGTCCGCCCCAGGCGGCACGTGTGTGGGGGCGGCGTGGCAGCAGCAGTAATTCCTTCTCCTCTGTGGGAGAAGCGCGGAGGCACAGTGCAGCGGCCCGGGACCCTCCGGAGCTGAGCGGCGGGTCGGTGAGTCCACTGTGTGGGGAGAGGGGGGACCCGACCTGAGCAGGCGGCACAATACTTAACGCTCCCGTGCCTCCGAAGCTCTGGGCTCAAGGGGGTGCCTGCAGGGCGCCCGCGCTTCCTGTCACAGCAGCGCTGCTGGATGACGTCATCATTCAGCGGCCGGCTGTGGCAGAGAGTAAGCGCAGGCGCTGGACAGGTGAGATGTGAGGTGTCTGTGTGTGTATCAGTGTGTGTGTGTGTGTGTGTCTGCCTGCGTGTGTGTATGTGAGAGAGTGCTGCGGTGCTGTCTGTGTGTGGTGCTGTATGTGTGATGGTGGTGGTGGGAGGCCTCGATGATGATGGGGAGCCAATGATGATGATGCTGGGCAGGCAATGATGTTGATAATGATGGGGGGCCAATGATGATGGGCAGGCAATGATAATGATGGGGAGCCAATGATGATGGGCAGGCAATGATGATGGGGAGCCAATGATGATGGGCAGGCAATGATGATGATGATGGGGAGCCAATGATGATGGGCAGGCAATGATGTTGATGGTGAGCCAATGATGATGGGCAGGCAATGATGATGATGATGATGGGGGGCCAATGATGATGGGCAGGCAATGATAATGATGGGGAGCCAATGATGATGGGCAGGCAATGATGATGGGGAGCGAGCAATGATGATGGGCAGGCAATGATGATGATGGGGAGCCAATGATGATGGGCAGGCAATGATGATGGGGAACCAATGATGATGGGCAGGCAATGATGATGATGATGATGGGGAGGCAATGATTATGATGGGGAGCCAATGATGATGGGCAGGCAATGATGTTGATGGTGAGCCAATGATGATGGCAGGCAATGATGATGATGATGATGGGGGGCCAATGATGATGGGCAGGCAATGATAATGATGGGGAGCCAATGATGATGGGCAGGCAATGATGATGGGGAGCCAATGATGATGGGCAGGCAATGATGATGGGGAGCCAATGATGATGGGCAGGCAATGATGATGATGATGGGGAGCCAATGATGATGGGCAGACAATGATGATGATAGGGAGGCAATGATGATGATGATGATGATGGGGAGGCGATGATGATGATAATGGGGAGGCAATGATGATGATAATGGGGAGTCTTTCCACAGTGCCCTTTCCTGAGCCGTAACAGTGCAGAATGCAGCACAGTGCAGAGGAGAGCTCCATATTTTGTATGGAGCATTATTTGGGGTCCAATATTCTTTATGGAGCATTATATTTGGCCCATAATACTGTATGGAGGACTATGTGGTGCCCATAATATTGTATGGAGGACTGTACTTATTTTTTGGTTTGGGGGTCACCGCAACATGAGGAACTGTATTGCGGGGTCACGGCATTAGAAAGGTTGAGAACCACTGATCTAGAGAGAATGGGATGAAGAGGTAGTGTGGGAGTGGGAGACATTAAATGTGTAGTTAGAGAGGTATGAGGAGATCCAGGAAAGGGCAAAGTCTGTGATACCGAGGGAAGACAAGATCTGTAGTAGGGGGCAGTGGTCAACTGTGTCGAAGGCAGAGGACAAATCTAGAAGAAGTATAGAGAAATGTTTGTTAGCTTCGGCAGTAAGTCGTTGGTAAGTTTGATTTAGGCAGTTTGGATAGAATGGTAGGGGCAGAAGCCGGATTGAAGGTTGTCAATGAGTTGGTTAGATGAGAGGTGGGAGAAAAGTACAGTGTGGACGTACTTTTCGAGGAGTTTGGAGGCGAACATTGACAGTGATATGGGCCAAAAACTGGATGTAGAGGTCTGGTTGGGGATGGCCCCTTCTCCCAGTCCCTCCACAGGAAAATGATCAGCACATCCGACGCAGCACAGGGATGAAACCGAAAGTGGAGGGACTGGGAGAAGGGGGCAGGCGCAGCTAAACATGTTGACTGCGCAGGCGCCAGATTCCCAGCCCCGCTGTGTGAATACATGACAACACACTGCGGGGCGGGATCTGGTGCCTGAAAAAGATGCAGGCGCAATCGCCTTCTGTCAGTCCCCGGGCAGCGCGCTCTGCGCATGCCCGAGGACTGTTCCAAGAGCGGAGGCGCCCCACAGCAGGTTAATCAAAGAAAAACAACTCAGGAGAAGGGGCTGTGACGCTGAATGGGGTGATGGACGGATGGGAGGAGGATTACAGGGAGACAGACGCCGACCTATGGGACGCAATTATGGTATGGGGACATATTTTTAAAAGTCTATATTTCAGCATTGCAGGGGACCAGAAGAAAAAGAGCCACCTTCACAGATTGCAGCCTTAGTGCTGCTGAAGGTGGCTCTTTTACTTAAAAAACGCCCGGGGGGGGTGACCGGTTCCCTTTAATCAGTAGAAAAATTGTTGACTGTGGTAGTTATTCGGGTATTCAAGAACTATATAAAGAAGGGAACCATGCGATTTTCCAGCATACATACATTTAGAATAGAACTTATGGTAGACTACTGGAATGCAATATCTCTCGTGATATGTTCATCTTCTATGGAACTATGAAATTCATAAATTCTGGTCAAGAGTGGTTAACATTTTATCAGATTTAGTGGAAGTCTATCGGTTATATTGCTGAGATATGTTTTATTTGGAATCGTAGATAAAGAATTATGCTCTCATTATATCAGGATTCTTCTCAGAGAAGAATTATTTATGACAAAGGTAGCTGTCGCTATGCACTGGATGGGAGAGAAATCCTCTTCTATTTCTCAATGGAAAAATATAGACAATGATATATTAACAAATGACAATGTTGTATGCAAAAAAAAAAGTTTGCCCTCAGAAACATCAGTTGTCTTAGCTATTGCATTATTTCTGTGCTGTGTATAAATATGTGATTCTTCAGATTTTGTATTAGTCTTTGCCTGATGAAGAGACCTGAGTAGTCTCGAAAGCTTGCAATTTGTTACCATCTTTTCAGGTAGACATTAAAAGGTATCAACCACTGAGGACTCTCAAGTCTAAATATTTTTCTGTGAGAAGTGGTGTAATTCACCCTCACCCAGTCCTTGGGGGCGGCTCTAGCCAAAGCTAGTCTCTAACAAGTGTCGAGTCTGTTCTATACGCACAGGTATAAAAATGTAAGCGTCTATTTTGTATCTGTTGATAGTTGTTATTTTTGTATTACTTTCCTTAGTTGGATCCACACACTGATATACAGTAAATTGTATGTATTCTTTAATAAAACAAGTAAAAAAGATGTCATTTACATATATTAGAAATCTGCTAAGTTCCCTGTTTTATAAATTTAGGCTACATTTATGTCTTTGTGCTGCTTTCTGTAATAAACAGAACCCAAAATGCAGGTTGGCTCCAT
>JARQOD010000002.1:367235598-367288089 GCA_033576555.1 Oophaga sylvatica | reverse complement strand
CAGTACAGAGAGGTGTGCGTTGTAATCCTTGGATTGCAGTACAGACATGTTATGCTGTATTGCTTGGGTATGTGCAGCACAGAGAGGTGTACGTTGTGATCCTTGGGCATGTGCAGTACAGAGAGGTGTATGCTGTATTGCTTGGGTATGTGCAGTACAGAGAGGTGTGCATTGTAATCATTCAGCATTGCAGTACAGAGAGGTGTATGTTGTGATCATTGAGCATTGTAGTACAGAGAGGTGTATTTGTTCTAGCATGTGCAGTACAGAGAGGTGTATGTTGTGATCATTCAGCATGTGCAGTACAGAGAGGTGTATGTTGTAATCATTCAGCATGTGCAGTACAGAGAGGTGTATGTAGCATGTGCAGTACAGAGAGGTGTATGTTGTGATCATTCAGCATGTGCAGTACAGAGAGGTGTATGTTGTAATCATTCAGCATGTGCAGTACAGAGAGGTGTATGTAGCATGTGCAGTACAGAGAGGTGTATGTTGTGATCATTCAGCATGTGCAGTACAGAGAGGTGTATGTTGTAATCATTCAGCATGTGCAGTACAGAGAGGTGTATGTTGTTATCATTCAGCATGTGCAGTACAGAGAGGTGTATGTTGTGATCATTCAGCATGTGCAGTACAGAGAGGTGTATGTTGTAATCATTCAGCATGTGCAGTACAGAGAGGTGTATGTAGCATGTGCAGTACAGAGAGGTGTGCGTTGTAATCCTTGGGTATATGCAGTACAGACAGGTTATGCTGTATTGCTTGGGTATGTGCAGCACAGAGAGGTGTGCATTGTAATCATTCAGCATCTGCAGTACAGAGAGGTGTACGTTGTGATCCTTGGGCATGTGCAGTACAGAGAGGTGAATGCTGTATTGCTTGGGTATGTGCAGTACAGAGAGGTGTGCATTGTAATCATTCAGCATCTGCAGTACAGAGAGGTGTATGTTGTGATCATTGAGCATCTGTAGTACAGAGAGGTGTATGTTGTGATCATTCAGCATGTGCAGTACAGAGAGGTGTATGTTGTGATCATTCAGCATGTGCAGTACAGAGAGGTGTATGTTGTGATCATTCAGCATGTGCAGTACAGAGAGGTGTATGTAGCATGTGCAGTACAGAGAGGTTGTTATGTTGTGATACAATTATGCATGTGCAGTACAGAGAGGTGTATGTTGTGATCATTCAGCATGTGCAGTACAGAGAGGTGTATGTAGCATGTGCAGTACAGAGAGGTGTATGTTGTGATCATTCAGCATGTGCAGTACAGAGAGGTGTATGTTGTGATCATTCAGCATGTGCAGTACAGAGAGGTGTATGTAGCATGTGCAGTACAGAGAGGTGTATTGTATCATTCAGCATGTGCAGTACAGAGAGTGTATGTGTAATCTTCAGCAGGGCATACAGAGAGGTGTATGTAGCATGTGCAGTACAGAGAGGTGTATGTTGTGATCATTCAGCATGTGCAGTACAGAGAGGTGTATGTTGTGATCATTCAGCATGTGCAGTACAGAGAGGTGTATGTAGCATGTGCAGTACAGAGAGGTGTATGTTGTGATCATTCAGCATGTGCAGTACAGAGAGAGGTGTATGTTGTGATCATTGAGCATGTACAGTACAGAGAGGTTTACAGTTCCCAGCTTCATCACAGTATCCATCGCTGCAGTGCACAAGTTTATGGGATTTTGAAAACACTAATTATTTGTATTATACTGTGTTGCTGTGGATTTACAGTGTGAAATCTGCACAGAATTCTGAATGTGTGACCATTAGTGTTGAGCGATACTGCTCAATATCTAAAAATATCGTATCGGAATGGTATCGCCGATATCACTAAATATCGTCGATATCCGATTCCGATACCGGAAGTCCCATGTAAGTCTATGGGAACAAAATATCGCAACAAAAAAAACCTTTCTTTCGTTGTAAACACAAAATATACACACATAGAATACATATTATATATATATATACATGTCATTGTGACATATATATATACATATATTTATAGTTTATACACTTCTACATAGTAAAATAGACTCTGATTCAATTGCCGGGTAAAGCCGTGACATGCCCCATAGAAGTCGACGGGCTCGGTGCCGAGTACCCTCAAAACCTCTGGCTCTGTGCGACTCAACTTGGGCGTCACAAACAGGATTCTGTAGCTCGCTATAAGCGAGTCCTGTGTGCCTGAATTGAACTGGTTTTATGCTTGAGAATTGCTAAAATCATCAGAGAATGTATTTGCCATTTTTCCGCCATATCTGCGTCACGACGAGGCACTGGTGAAGAAGAAGGGCGTGCTCTTCGTGGGTGTACACTCACTTAGTGGCGCGAAAACGATGGCCGACCACTCTAAATGGTACTGCAATGTAAGATCGTGCCCCACAGCTCTTCAGTTCCGCCTCCTCATCCTCCTCAGTGTGCGGAAAGTAACACGAAGGTCCCGCCTCCCTACAAAAGAGGGTCCCTCTCCAGATGCTAATGACACATGTGACTTGGCAGAGATGGCTAATGGACACGAGCAGAAGTGTGAAGGGATGGAGCAGTCAGAGCTCTCCCCCCACGGAAGCGACCCGATCGCCACGGAACCACCGTTGGGCACCCGGCCTGGAAACCCTCCTACGCTGCAAGAAGCGGAGGATACCCTAAGAGGCCTGGCCCGGCACCGGGAGGAGGTCGCCAGGATGGAAGCCAGCTGGCGTGCCCTAAAACTAAACTTGGAGCGGCGCCAATCCCTCTTACCTGAAGTGTCTGTACCGGAAGGTGAGGCACCCGTTCTAGTAGAGGAGTCCGTGCGGGCATCCCAGCCCTTGCAATGTGATCCGGTTGACGTTGTCGCAGTGGAGGCACCCGTTCCTGCAAAAAACTCTGCACCGGCAGCACCCCAGATCCCGCTTTCTGCCCCCGTCGCTGAGACAGAAGAAGCGACACCCGTCCTCATGGAGGAGGCCGCGCAGGCACCAGAGGTCTACCTGTCTGTACCGGAGCCCCGACTGTCATCTGTTCCAGAGCCGGCTGCTTCCTCCGCAGGTGAGCGCCGCCAGGACTGTCGGGCGCCAGAGAGAGCTGCCGCAAACCGGACATCGTAAGCTGCAGTTTGATGGTGGAGACATGGAGATGCTGGTGGAGGAGAATTCCAACCGGCGTCAGGAGGAAGAGTGGAGACGTTGGGAGCGGGAAGCAGAGCGACAAAGGGAGCAGCGAGAATCCCAAAAGCTTCGGCAACGTAACCTGCAGAAGGACCGGGCAGATAAGGACCGGATGAGAAAAGATAAAGGAACCCTGTGGGAGCCGCGGCGTAAGGGTGCAGTACGGAGCTTTAAATTGAAAGGTGGTTGGGGCTTCATCCAGGAGCCTGGACTTTATTTAGAGTGTTTGTGACCCGGCGGGATGTGGAGACTCACCTCCCAGAAGGACACCCGGGGAGGGACCTGTTGCCAGGAGACTTGGTGACTTACACCCGACACTGGGGTTACAATGGATGGTACGCCCTAAATGTTACCAGGTGCGACCCCTACTCCCCAGAGTGTCAGGAACCTGTGAGACCCTCGGAGCCTTCAGCCTCCCACATCCAGGCCTCTGCACAAGTGCCCACCCCACGCCGTAAATCTCCCCAGCCTCCCTCAGTGGTCTCCTCAGCAGCCCCAGCTATGGACATGATAACTATAGCTGGCCCGTACCCGGCGCCTGTTAGGCCCCCTGGGGTTCGTTCAGTCCGGGACATAGGGCTCCAGACCCGGAGGGAGATGAAAGAGGTGGCCACACAGACACAGATAGCGGGTCACGACTTGACTGTACAGGCCACACGACGTCATCAGGTCCTGGTGGTCCTTGGTGTCTCGGATGTTTGGCAAGCATCAGAAGAGTACAGGTGGTACCTGGAACACCCCTGCCAAAGAATTATAAATAACCCGGACAGGGTCCCTGTATGTAAATAGTTAAATTGTTGATGTACCCGGACGGGTGAATGTTCATAAAATTTTTTTTAATTTAATAAAAAACACAACACAGTTTTCATTACTTTTATTACAGTCTCATCCTGCGACGCCATCGATCTCCTGTAAAAAAATGAAAAAAAAAAACAGCAGTATACCACCTGTCCGACGCAGTCCATAGTAACGAGTGTCCCACGACGATCCAGCTCTGCTACATCAGAATGACAGGCAGAGCCTGTCATCCCGGCGCAGCACAGCTGATTACCTGCTTCCCCGGCGGTGACGTCATCGGACTGGTTTACGGCCGGGATTACCCTGCAGTCACTGCAGTTATCGCGAAAAACTGCATGTGACCGCCAGGGAGAAGATAATGGCGGCCATCAAGCAGTCCAGGACGTGACCGCCGGAGATCTTCTGCCAGGTAAGTGCCGCTGACTCCTGACAGACCCGACCGACGGACACTCACAGTGACAGTGACAAATCCGATTCCGGTATCCGATATGACGAAAATATCGGTACTCGGAATCGAAAGCCCGATACAGCTAATATCGGCCGATACCCGATATTTGCAGTATCGTATCGCTCAACACTAGTGACCATGGCTACAAGCATCAGGCACAAGATTTGAAGAAGGCTAGTTGTGACTACAGCAACAAAGGGGATGTCATTCAAGACTCGGGGGCAGGGTCTTCTCACTGGTCTGTGACTCTTATACATATTAATGCCAACTTTACTCTTTACAGGTTACAAGCCTAAAAGACATGCATTAAAAAAAATCATTCATTTTTCTACTCCTTAGAAAGCAGCATGTTTGGATATTTTGTCTGGTCATGTAATAAGAGATGGTGGATTTTTCGATTGGTTATATTTCTCTGACAGGTTCCCCATATACAATTGATAGCTGTCAGCCGAATGATGATTCCTTCCAGTTATTTGCCCATTACCACTTAGCAAACTTTGGTCGTGTGACAGCCTTACTGTTTTGGAAGTTGGAATTAAACCTGTGCAGATTATACCTATATACTGTATATTATGCTAAGTACGGTATATTTGCAAATTGATATGTTTATTCTGTATTATCTGTATTATCACCCAAAAATGCACAAGGATTCCAACAATCCATTGTATTCCACCAATTAGGGACAGTATGGACACAGAGATCGCAGAAGTTAGATTTTTACCCAAATAGTCCCCCTTTAATCCAGAGATAAGCAGTGCCAGATAAACTTGTAGGCCACTTTTCTCTCCATGTACGTGGTAGATTCATTAAACCTGATTATTTTTTTCAGTGCAAGAAGCGACCGTGACATTCCGTGCACGTGAACATAGTTTATGGGTTGTGTGAACACATAGCGAGACACAGGCTGTTGTTTCAGTTCCTGTGTGGGTTTCACTCACTTCCTGTTACAGCTTTACTATTTCAGCAACTGCTGGGAAACTCCAGCGTACAGCATAATGGCACACAAGAGAAGAGCGGCCTGATGTCATATGTCTATGATGCATGAAACATAAGTACAAGCTCATCCTATTCTGTGCTGACATAGCATGGTATAGTCATGTTGTGGGCTTGTACGCAATGCTGCCCACATGAAAACAGTAGCATACCAGTAGAATATATTTTAAAGGATTAGTCCAAGACATTTTTTTTTTATTTACTATGGGGCTGAAAGCTAGCAAGCAGGTAGGTGCTAGTGCTACCTACCTGCCTATTGTACAAGACGCCAATCACTGCTGGTACAGAATAGTCACAGACCACTCCTGCAGCATCCACTGATGTCATGTCCACAGAGCAGTGGCTTTTTTTTGCTCTGCTCTGTTCACAAGGCATGAATGCTGACATCATACTGTTTGACAGCCGGCTCCACGCTGCCGAACTGCAGGGAGCTGGTGGTAAATCAGCATTATGTCGGCACTTACACCCCTCGACAGAGCAGCCCGGAAGAGCTGAATCGCCATCAAGATCAGTCAGTGACCGCTTTGAGCAGGCGCCGGCTTGAACAGGCGGGTAGTTAACCACTATCTGCCTGTTAGTTTTTAGGTCCATAGTAAAAAAAAGTTTTGCATAAACCCTTTAAAACCCTACTCTGTGTACAGATCTACTGACAGGTACTCTTTACAAAGCCCAAATAAACCAGTAATGTTAGGGGTACATGAAGACCAGTCAACTTTGACCTATTAACACTTACCAATCAACTGTTTACAAGTCAATCGACAGTTATTTGCTGGCCTGTTTGCATGGACCGATGAGAACTGTTAAGAGCAAAACGATCGATAATACAATCGTTCTGTCTCCATAAAGTATTGTTATCAGCAGTACATACCCTTTTTACATGGCGCGATATGAGGCAGATAAAGATTATATTTTTGGCAACAAAAAAGATCGACTCACTAACAAACTAACATTTTGTTCATTTGTTAGGTGATCACATGTTTACACAGACCAGTCATCAATAACAAGTATTCTTACCATTATTAACACTTTACGTCAGTGCTGTACAACCTTCTGTCATCCAAGGACAACATTTTCAGATTAAAGCAATCCTACGGACCATGATAAAATATATATGAGATATGACACAACTAGAGTTGGTGCGAATCGATTCACACAACCTAGTCCATCGACCATGACAGTGGTCTGTGGCCATTGGACTGGAGAGGGAGTACCAAGTCTTACCTTTTGGCATCCATGGCTCGTCTTCTTTGGTGTTACATGTGTGTCACGCTGCAACGATAATGTTGCACCAGACAGGCTAGTCAAAAGAAGAGCCAGGGATGCCATCAGGTAAGAGATGGTTCTCTCGCTCCTGTCCAATGACCACAGACCTTTGTTGTTGCTGGACTGCGTCATGCAAATCAATTTGCACTAACTCTACAATCTACTGAAAGTATATGTTATTAATGTTTGTTAAGTTGCCCATTCCATTTCTAGGACTCCCGACTATTGTTAGAGTGAGGGTCACCTTCTCACCTGATCACATTCCAGAAAGAAAGAGACTATGTATGCAGTTCTCTCTGTTGTAGTTAATGCTCAAACAGTCAAGTGTTTCATCTCTCCCATAAACTCTAATGAATGTAACCACACTCATCTATGGCTTCCTCTCTTCCACATCTTCTTCTCTCTGGACTGTAAAATATCGGTCAGGAGGCCCCAATTCTGCCAATATATGGGGGGCTGAGAGATAGCCAAACAATACACCATTAGTACATACCCATCACTGTTCCCACACTACGGGAGCCCAATTCTGCCAATATATGGGGGGCTGAGAGATAGCCAAACAATACACCATTAGTACATACCTATCATGTTCCCACACTACGGGGACCATTCTGCCATGGGCTGAGAGATAGCCAAACAATTACACTTTCTAGTCATACTTTCATGTTTCCTGGCTTGCGGGATATGAGGCTCACAGAATTGACTGTTCACTAATTTTGATAATCTTTCTGTAGTCCACTTATTTCATGTATTACTCTGGCTTGCTGGAAAGAGAACCCTCTCAATCTCTCCTATGCAGTTCTTGTACGAGTGCCCAAATCTGTCTACAATATTCCATGTACCAATCAGTATGTAAGCTTGACGTTTTATTTTAGCCTACCACATTTATTGGTGTCAAACCTCATTTCCCACTTCTCTATTCAAGTTTCCAATATCCAAATACAGTAATAATGTCTTCATTTTTGCTAATTATGTTACACCATTTTTTATTACCTACATACAGTAAACTAATATTTTACTATGCAACCTCACTACAAGGTCATCAAAAATAATGAAAATCAATATGGCCTGATTTTAACCCCTTCATCTAAACTTTTCTGAAATTCACAATGAATTTATAAACTTCTACATATGTTATACAAGGAAGTTCAATTTCCTAAAAGGAAGTTTGTTTTTCGCCTGCAAGAACAGAGTTAGATCATCATTTCTGCTGTTGGAGCTTCTGCTTTGAGACTCTGCTGTTCCATGGGCAAGATACCAAAAATTCTTAACAAGAGTGTGTAATTCAATTATATAAATTCCCAATACAAGGAAAGATTGTCCAATAATGCGTCCTTCAGGCAGTGGCTGCCACACAGTGGCTGCCAGAGTAAAGTCTGTCCTTTCTCATTTGCTGTAAAACTAGCAAATGGTGAGTGACGACACAATAAATCAGAATGAATACAGATCCTGCTGTTGGTCATTGCTCTGTAATGCCTCTGAGAAGATCATAGAGTCGTCATGTCAAGTCGTACACTGGAGACAATTATCCATACCTGGATTATGTTTGGGGCTCAAAATAAATTGTTTAATACCGGGGACACCCTTAATAGGGCGCAGAATATGCTAAGAAGATGTTGTTAAGGACATGGGCCTGTGGGTCTGCTATAGGTTACAATTATTATTAGTCATGTTAATATGCCATGGAAATGAAGACATCATATCAGTAATATTACCGTGACATTACTCGATCGAGCATCCGGGTGCTCGGGTGCGCTCGTTACTCGATCAAGTATTGTGGGTGCTCCAGCGCCATGCTCGAGTCCCCACCATGCAAGTTTTGCACCTGGTAGCCAATAAACATGCGGGATTTGCTTAACATACACAGTAATGTGGTAGCCATATTAGATACTGGCATTACTGTGACTGGCCTGCCACAATGCATCTTTAGGTCTTATATAAAACCCGGTGACGCGATGCTCGGCACACTGTCCTCAGGAACTAGTTCAGTGAGAGATGTTATAGGAGGGAGAGCATATTTTAGAGCAGACATCTGGGCAGTATTTAATATTGTAATTGCAGTACTTGTATACCAATGCTGCACTTTTAAGATAAGTCCTTTCCAGGGCTAAATTTTTATTTTTCTAAAAAAAAACGGTTACCTGCATTCAGTGGAGGGACAGGTTTGGATTAGAGGCATATAAGATATGGTTAATATTGTTATTGCAGTACTTGTATACCTATTCACCATTAAAAGAGAAGACCTTTTCAGTTACAAGCCAAATTTATATATGAGATAGCCAAGAAGAGTGATTAGGGTTAGGATTAGGGTTGGGATTAGGGTTAGGATTAGGGTTGGTATTAGGGTTAGGGTTGGTATTAGGGTTGGAATTAGGGTTAGGGTTGGAATTAGGGTTAAGATTAGGGTAAGGGTGTGTTGGGGTTAGGGTTGGGATTAGGGTTAGGCTTGTGGTTAGGGTTATGGTTAGGGTTAGGGTTATGGTTAGGGTTGGGATTAGGGTTAGGGGTGTGTTGGGGTTAGGGTTATGGTTAGGGTTGGGATTAGAGTTAGGGGTGTGTTGGGGTTAGGGTTGTGGTTAGGGGTGTGTTGAGGTTAGGGTTGGAGTTAGAATTGAGGGGTTTCCATGCTTTAGACACATCAGGGGGTCTCCAAACGCGACATGGTGCCACCATTGATTCCAGCCAATTTTGCGTTCAAAAAGTCAAACTGTGCTCCCTCCCACATATGGGGTACCAGCGTACTCAGGACAAACTGGACAACAACTTTTCTGGTTCAATTTCTCCTGTTACTCTTGTGAAAATAAAAAATTGCGGGCTAAAAGATCATTTTTTGAGGAAAAAAAATTATTTTTTATTTTCACTGCTCTGCATTTTAAACTTCTGTTGAAGCACTTGGGAGTTCAAAATGCTCACCACACATCTAGATAAGTTCCTTGTGGGGTCTAGTTTCCAAAATGGAGTCACTTGTGGGGGTTTCTACTGTTTAGGCACATCAGGGGCTCAGCAAACATAACATGACACCCTCAGACCATCCCATCAAAGTCTGCATTTCAAAACGTCACTACTTCCCTTCCAAGCCCAGATGTGTGCTCAAACAGTGGTTCCTCCCCACGTATGGGGTACCAGCGAACACAGGAAAAACTGGACAACAACTTTTGGGGTCCTATTTCTCCTGTTACCCTTGTGAAAATAAAAAATTGCTGGCTAAAAAATAATTTTTTGAGGAAAATTTTTTTTATTTTCACTGCTCTGCGTTATAAACTTCTGTTGAAGCACTTGGGGGTTCATAGTGCTCATCACACATCTAGATAAGTTCCTTGGGGGGTCTAGTTTCCAAAATAGGGTCATTTGTGGGGGTGCTCCAATGTTTAGGCACACAGGTACTGTCGAAACGCTACATGGTGTCCGCTAACAATTGGAGCTAATTTTCCATTCAAAAAGTCAAATGGTGCTCCTTCCCTTCCGGCCCTGCCGTTCACCCAAACAGTGGTTTATGACCACATATGAGGTATCGGTGTACTCAGGAGAAATTGCCCAACAAATTTTAAGGATCCATTTTATCTTGTTGCCAATGTGAAAATGAAAAAACTGAGGCTAAAAGAAAATTTTTGTGAACAAAACATACTTTTTTTTTACGGATCAATTTGTGAAGCACCTGGGGGTTCAAAGTGCTCACTATGCATCTAGATAAGTTCCTTGGGTGGTCTAGTTTCCAAAATGGGGTCACTTGTGGGGGAGCTCCAATGTTTAGGCACACAGGGGCTCTCCAAACACAACATGGCAACCGCTAAATATTCCAGCATATTTTCCATTCAAAAAGTCAAATGGCGCTCCTTCCCTTCTGAGCCCTGCCGTGTGCCCAAACAGTGGTTTATGACCACATATGAGGTATTGGTGTACTCAGGAGAAATTGCTCAACAAATTTTAGGATCCATTTTATCCTGTTGCCCATGTGAAAATGAAAATATTGATGCTAAAAGAAAATTTTTGTTGGAAAAATTAAAATGTCGATTTTTTCCATCCACGTTGCTTTAGTTCCTGTGAAGCACCTGAAAGGTTAATGATCTTATTGAATGTAGTTTTGAGTAGCTTGAGGGGTGCAATTTTTAGAATGGTGTCACTTTTGGGTATTTTCTGCAATATAGACCCCTCAAAGTGACTTCAAATGTGAGGTGGTCCCTAAAAAAAATTGTTTTGTAAATTTTGTTGTAAAAATGAGAAATCGCTGGTCAACTTTTAACCCTTATAACTTCCTAACAAAAAAATTTTTGTTTACAAACTTGTGCTGATGTAAAGTAGACATGTGGGAAATGTTATTTATTAACTATTTTGTGTCACATAACTCTCTGATTTAACAGAATAAAAAAAAAAATTTGAAAATTGCTATATTTTCTAAATTTTCTCCAAATTTCAATTTTTTTCACAAATTAGCGCAACAATTATCGACCTATATTTACCACTAACATGAAGCCCAATATGTCACGAAAAAACATTCTCAGAATTGCTAAGATCCGTTGAAGCGTTCCTGAGTTATTACCTCATAAAGGGACACTGGTCAGAATTGCAAAAAATGGCCAGGTCATTAAGGTCAAAATAGGCTGGGTCACAAAGGGGATAAATATGTACAGTAGGTACGGAAAGTATTCAGACCCCTTTACATTTTTCACTCTGTTTCATTGCAGCCATTTGGTAAATTCAAAAAAGTTCTTTTTTTTTTCTCATTAATGTACACTCTGCACCCCATCTTGACTGAAAAAAAAAACAGAAATGTAAACATTTTTGCAAATTTATTAAAAAAGAAATACTGAAATATCACATGGTCATAAGTATTCAGACCCTTTGCTCAGTATTGAGTAGAAGCACCCTTTTGAGCTACTACAGCCATAAGTCTCCTTGGGAATGATGCAATAAATTTTTCACACCTGAATTTGTGGATCCTCTGCCATTCTTCCTAGCAGATCCTCTCCAGTTCCGTCAGGTTGGATGGTGAACGTTGGTGGACAGCCATTTTCAGGTCTCTCCAGAGATTCTCAATTGGATTTAGGTCAGGGCTGTGGCTGGGCCAGTCAAGAATGGTCACAGAGTTGTTCTGAAGCTACTCCTTTATTATTTTAGCTGTGTGCTTAGGGTCATTGTCTTGTTGAAAGGTGAACCTTTGGCCAAGTCTGAGATCCAGAGCACTCTGGAAGAGGTTTTCATCCAGGATATCTCTGTACTTGGCCGCATTCATGTTTCCTTCAGTTGCAACCAGCTGTCCTGTCCCTGCAGCTGAAAAACACCCCCATTTCCCTATTAATACCAGAGTTTGCAGGCATATAAATATATACTTAACTTAAAATGTGCATGGTGTGCAGTAAGGGACAGGGAAGGTATTTGCTGCTGATGGATCACGCAAAAACGAGGCCATGGGCCGGATGAAACCTAGGTTCCTGTCCCATTTTACATGGGGGTGCGAGACACCACTCTTGAAGACAGAACAGTGCAAACGGTTGGTTGGATGGCAGATAATGCTTCTAGTATTTTCCCATCACCACCCTGTCTCACTAGCCAGAAGTCTGGACCACATAATCCTCACCCTGATTCTCCTTCTTCTCACAATGATGAGTTCCAGGAGACAAGCATTCCCACACTTGGACACTCCAAGGACCTCTTCACATTTCCGTTTATTTATTCTGGCCTTTCGATCTGCACGTTTAAAGAGGGACATGATGAGATCGTGTATAGTGATGCCCAAATAATTGAGCAGCTACAGTCAGAAGAAGACAACGGTGGAGAACGGCAATTAGTGTTTCAGGAAGTAGGTGATAATGAGACACAGTTACCAAAAAGTGATGTTGTTAAGTCAAGTCAGGAGGACCAGAGTGCGTAAATGGAAGATGAAGTAGTGGACGATAAAATCAGTTTCCCAACCTGGGAAGTGCCATGCATAGCGAGGCCAACAGTGCAGAGGGGGAGTGATCCATAGCATTGCAACAGGCAGAAAGACTCAGTGGGTGGCCAGAGGGAGGAGGGAGAGCAACTGTTTCCCAGAGAACCCACACGTGGCAAGTTTCCACGCCAAGGGTTAAGTGCCCCAGTCTGGTGTTTCTTTAAAGAAAGTGCAGATGATGAAAGATTGGTAATTGGCAATCTGTGCCATACCAAGATCAGCAGGGGTCTGACCAGTACCAGCCGGACCACCCCCAGCATGCTCAGTTACATGTCATCAAAGCATCAGACTAGGTGGGCTCAATGCCTGGATTCACAATCAATGTGTGCAGGTGACACCACTGCCTTTTCCCTTATGCTACATGCTTGCCAATCCCTTGTCCATGATGCAGGCAAGGATGCTTCCCACTCTGCACCGGTTGTTGCACGTTCGCAATCACCATCAGCAACCACGTCCAATTCCTTGTCCCAGAGCAGTGTTCAGCTGTCCCTACTCTAGTGTTTGGAACACAAACGAAAATACCCAGCCACCCACCAACAGGCCCAAACAACAATCAGGCACATTTCCAGACTGATTCCTGGAAATATTGCCATTTAGGCTTGTGGTGACAGTTGTCCCTTAGTACTTGGCCCCCAACTGCCACTACATCAGCATATGTCCCTTCACTTGTGTCCTTAGCCAACACAGTTACTGGGAAGGTCCCCTTAATGACATTACATTTCCCTGACAGCAAACTAGGTGAAGTTTGTGGATGCCGTGCTACCGACACCGAGGATTGAGGGCCCTAGTTCCATCAGGGTTTCTTACACTTCCTACACAAATTCCTGCACCTCCTCCTCCTCCATCTTTGAAATTTCATTTTGGAGCACGTCATCTATATGAGTCGCAAGCTGGAAGCACTGCCTCGGTGAAGCAGTAACAGGTTCTTTGTCACGATCCATTTTTGGATTCATGGCAGCTCTTGTTCCACTATGATTTAAATGTTGCTTTTTTACTTTCAGACAAGCGGGGTTAATGTCAGTTTTCCTTGCTGACAGCTTGTTGAAGCTGCATAGTTTCTAGGTCAGCTGATGTGGGTGGTGACCACTCCCACCATCCTTTAAATGGTCACTTGATACATCAGCTGACTGTCGGTGATAGAGCAATCTATATTGATCAAGCCTAGAGTAAGGAGGTCTCTGGCTGCTGTGGTATATCAGCTGGTTTCGTGGAGTCCATGGTCTGGGTGCCTTTCTTCTGCTGTGCGGTGTTTTGCAGCAGAGGAGGCTATCAAGCTAAGTTTGGTGTTTTTTCCTCGTCTGTTTCGTGTTTGTCACTATCCCCTGTGTTGTTCCATTTGCAGTGGTGAGGTTAGTGCCCTTGCCGGCCAGTGCACTAGCCAGGGCAGTGCTAGGTGACAGTGAGGGACGAGGTTCCTGATGGCGTGGGGGAAAGGACCCTCTTAGGGCGTTAGGGGAGTGCAGGGTCAGGCTCAGGTTTGAGCAAGAGGTGTCCATCCCTCTTTTCCCTATCAGTAGGGCCTTCCTCTCCCCATTTCCACCCCGTTGTGTGTGTGTCGTGCCGTCCGTCGGCTGATCCCCCCTCCCGTTGGGTCGTTTCATATCGTGACATTATCACCAACCGATACTTTTTTCCGGTGAACCAATGGCTCAAGCACAGGTTTTTGCTCAGCTGATCCAGACCCTCACTGATGAGGTTAAGGAGCTGCGGTGTCGTGTGGTGCAGCAGCTTCAGCAGTTAATGGGGTTCTGGGTCTCGGCTCATGTACAGGCTCAACTCGAACCCAAGATATCTCTCCCTGACAGGTTCTCTGGAGAGAGAGATACATTTTTGGTTTTTAAGGAGGTCTGTAAGTTATATTTCAGGCTCCGCACTGTTCTTCAGGGAGTAAGGAACAGCGTGTGGGGATTATAGTCTCTGTTCAAGGGTGATCCCCAATTCTGGGACTTATCCCGCCCGACTGATTCACCATCTCTGCGGCCAGTAGACAAGTTTTTTGCAGCGCTGGCGCTAGTGTATGGGGATCCTGATGGCGTCTCCCTGGCTGAGTCTAGACTCCGTAAGATCAAACAAGGGGGCCGACCGGCTGAGGAATACTGCTCAGAGTTTAGGAGATGGGCCACTGACACACAGTGGAACAACCCTGCTCTTAGGATTCATTTCTGTCAAAGTCTGTCAGCTAGGCTACAGGATACTCTAGTGCAGTACGTTACTGCTAGGTCATTGGAAGCCACCATGGCTCTTGGTATCTGGATGGATAGACGCCTCAGGGAGATACATACACCAAATCTGCCCCCTGTTGTTCTTTCTAGGGAGGAGGACACACTGGTGCAGAAGGATGAACCTCGTGTGGAGGGAGGCGACCAGGGTGTGTATATTTCCTCCATCTTTTTCATCTCGGTGTACCATTCATGCTGGTAGTGGTTGGTGGGGTTACTGAGACTGTACTGGTGCTTGTGGATAGTGGAGCGGGAGTCAATTTGGTGGATTCTCGCTTTGTTCTGACTAATGGTCTGATGGGTAGGACGCTGGCAAGACCCATTAGTGCTCAGGCTATTGACTGTTCTTCTCAGCCAGGGGAGATGGACCCAAGTCGTACATATTAACCTGCGTATAGGGACTCTTCATGAGGAGTCCCTGTCATGCTACGTCATCTTGGAGGGTATGCCTTCCCTGGCTGAAGAAGCACAACCCGGTCATAAATTGGCGGTCCAGGGAGGTAGTCAGTTGGGACCAGTCTTGCAATGACTGCTGCCTGAGAGCTACTGTTTCTGCCGTCCTTCTTAAACCTACCCCTTTTTCTCTGTTGGAGGCAGCTAAGGAGCTACTTGGGAGGAGGGGCAGGATTCAACCTTCACCACAGGTAAACCCTGAGTCCCGGTGTCCTCCCAGTGGTTCCCTCTGTATGTAGTGAGGGTATGAGTTTAGTGACACAGGGAGACGCCTCTGTTGTCGGTTCCTCAAAGAGTTCACCATCCTTTGGCTAACACATGAATAGAAATAAACGTTGATGTCCAGTCCTGTGTGTGAATGAGTACGTGTGGGTGTCCACCATAAACATCAGGTGGAAGTACGCAACTGGAACCTGGAGTTCTATGGGGGATCGGACCTTATAGGATATCGGCCATTCTCAGTCCGGGGACTTTTCAGCTGGAGTTACCCCTAGTAATGTACGTACACAACGTATTCCACAGGTTGGCGCTCTGGAGATTTGTTCCGCCTCCAGAGTCTACGTTATTGCCATTTCCATTTGGCTGCGTTTGCCGTAAACCTGAGGATCAGGTGACTGCGGAGGTGAATCTTTGTGGATCAAGGCGTCCTCACGGTACATCGCTTCCGGTGTTGAGGGTCCAGAAGCCCCTCAAAGAAACGGGGGTTACTGTCGCGATCCATTTTTTTTTTTGGCAGCTCTGGTTCCACTATGATTTAAATGTTGCTTTTTTCCTTTCAGACAAGCGGAGGTTATTGTCATTTTCCCTTGCTGGCAGCTTGCTGAAACTGCAGAGTTGTTAAGTCAGCTGATGTGGGTGGTGACCACTACCACCATCCTTTTAATGGTCACCTGATGCATCAGCTGACTGTCGATGACAGAGCTATCTATATTGATCAAGCCTAGAGTAAGGAGGTCTCTGGCTGCTGTGGTGTATCAGCTGGTTTCTTGGAGTCCGTGGTTTGGGTGCCTTCCTTCTTCTGCTGAGCTGGGCTTTGCAGCAGAGGAGACTATCAAACTAAGTTTGGTGTTTCAGCTGCAGATGAAGGAAGGGAGACACAGTCATTACTAGTGGGTAGGCGGAGCCCACATAGGATAAACACACCTCAGATTAAAAAAGTGTTGACCGGCCCCTCCAGCTATATAGGGCTCCTCCTACTCCAGCTCTCCAGTCTAAAATTTGAGGTTCACAGAGGATAGTCGCTGCTGGAAGCAGCTCCTCAGAAGATTTTTTTATTTTAGTCGGACAGAGACTTGGACCGCCAATGGTCTAGAGGTCTCAGGGGTCTCAGCGCTGCTGGACTCCCACCTCTCCCTTGGCGGATCTGTATTACCCTGTAAGGTGGTCCCTGCAGAACCCTGCCGGCCCTGGGGGATGAGGATTGCTTCCCTGGCGGGGACGCAAACCGCGCTTCTGGGGTCACTGCGTTCCCCGCCCTGGGGGGAAGCTACGGGCACAGCGCCACAAATCTCTGAGGGGTCCCTGTGGCGCTCAGCTGGGTGAGTACTCCACATTTTAATGTGTTTGAGTGCTTCAGCGGCCGCTGCGGCAGCCGCTGCTACATGTATTCAGTGTGGTGATTGTGTACTTTTGTCCGCAGGTGGATGCCTGCAGGACATGGGAGCGGAGAGCGGAGTGAATCGCGCGCTTTTTTTTTTAAACCGGCGGGGGGCGTGGCTTCGTGCTCTCCCATTTTTTCATAGGCAGGAAGCGCTCTGAGCGTGCGCTTTATCCTGCCTTTTTCCTTCCGGCTTCTCTCCTCTAGCGCGGCGGCCATTACTGACGGCCTCCTCGGGCTCCTCACTCTCCGCTCTCCCCGACCGACCGAAAGGAGACACAACACCACGGCCAGCTGGGTGAGTCACCTCTACCTGTCAGGGCAGAAGCTTGACCCCCTCAGCGCAGGACAAGGTATTGTCACACGGAACGCTCCCGCTACGATCACATTAGCGACGCATAGTTTTGCGATCGTTTTTTTTCTTTTGTGATCGTTTTTTTATGTCGCTAGTAGCTTCCACGGTGGGCGATCTCATTGACGACGCATAAGTGGTTAGCGTTCTCTTTAGCGACTTTGGTATTGTGATATACAAATCAGCGCAATATGTTAGCGATCTCGTTGACATTCTTGTTTAATGTGGCATACCTTTGAACACTGTCCTGCAGCTGTTACCTCATAAGAGGCACCTGCGGCTCGCACACCCTTTTCATTAAAACAAGGGTTGTGGAGAGTCTGCGACTTTAACCCCTTCTTTGGCAGTTAACCCTTTATTGGGAGACAAAAGCTGGGGTAGCTCTCTATTTAAGAGCTTTAACCCTTCAGCGTTCATTTTGCCTTTGAAAACCACACTGTTCTGGTTGCTGACAGGTTTTTACCTGCCATATACTGTGTGAGGGCATGTCGGATCAGGGTCCAGGAGCGGACCATCTCCCAGATCCGCTACAGGATCAGTCTCGCGTATCTGACACGCAGACCTCGACGGCGTCAAGCGCAGCGGTCGGAGGTTACAGTGACGCCAAAATGGATGCCCTCGCTCGTTCTATTGATGGCCTGTCTGACCTTCTAGGTTATTGGGTGTCAGCTAGATCCTCTCATGGTAGGAAGCGACACAGGCCGGTGCCATCTTTCTCGCGTAGCGACTCAGAGATTTCTGATATGGAGGGCTCCCCTCCAAGCTCGGATGGTGAGATATCCGATTCGGATAAGGAGGATCGGCAGGGACAATCTGCCTCTCTTTTGAGCCGTACAGAGGCTTTTATTGGAGCCATGAGGGAGGCGTTACAGTTACCGGGGGAGTAACTAGATGTCCTGGTAAGTCGGCCCGGATGTTTCAGGAGTCGCATAGGTCGCGATCAGCCTTACCATCTCTGGATGAGCTTAATGAGGCAGTGGAGAAGGAACGCCTGTGTCCAGATAAACGTTTTCAGGGGACACGGTTTTTTGAGACACTGTATCCGTGTACTACGGAGTTGAGTGCTAATTGGATTCCTTCTCCTGAAGTGGATGTCCCTTTATCCCAGCTTAGCAAATCCTCATTACTTCCTGTTAAAGGAAAGGCGAGTCTGCAGGATCCGCTGGACAGAAAAACGGAGATGGCGGCAAAATCCATCTACGAGGCCGCGGGTCATGGATTCAGAGTTGTGCTAGGATCCTTGTGTGCTTGTAAAGCCTCCTTGAGCTGGTTAGACCGTCTACAGACGGTGTGGCAAGATGGATCCCCACTATCCGAGGTAAAGGGGCTTTTCAAGTCATTGGAGGATGCAGCTCGATATGGCAGTGATGCAGGTTTGGATACTGCCTCCATGCTGTCCAGGGCACAATCCTCGGCGATCACAGTCAGGAGAGCTCTGTGGCTTAGACAGTAGACCGGAGATGCGGTTTCCAAGCAAGGTTTGCTTTCTTTAGCTTACAAAGGTGGTCAGCTATTTGGATCTGACCTCACTGAGCTGATTGCCAAAGCAAAGGCAAAAGAAACGGTTTTACCGCAACGAAGAGCTGTGGTCTCTGCGTCTGGCAGGCATAGTGCCGGTGGTAGTCGGCGGTCCTTTCGGTCTAGGGGACGGTTTGGTCAGCCCTCTTGGGGATCGAGTCGTCCCTCTTTTTCGGGAAAAAAGAGCGCTCAGAAATCTCGCACTCCCTGGAAACAGAGCTTCCGCCAAGACAAGCGGGAAGCTGACATACAGCCCGCTAAGGCGGACTGACGCCAGGGTCTCACTCGAGGGCTCTCGAGTGGGAGGTCGCCTGCTCCAATTCAAGCCGACTTGGGCTTCCCGCGTGTCGGACACCTGGGTGACGCGGGTTGTGTCGGCAGGCTACTTCATAGAGTTTCTTTCTCGACCCCCAGACAGTTTTTGCCAATCCCGCATTCCGTCAGAGCCCGGGCTAATTGCCCCTCTACTGCGGGAGGTCGATTCCCTTCTACAGAAAGGTGTGGTGGTACCAGTTCCACCGGAGGACCAAGGAAGAGGTTTTTATTCCAACCTCTTTGTAGTCCCCAAAAAGGAGGACAAATTTCATACCATTCTGGATCTCAAAAATTGAATCGACATGTCCGCACCCGAAAATTCCGCATGGAGTCACTTCGCTCAGTTGTGGCAGCCTTGTCGCAGATCGATTTTTTGGTGTCAATCGACATTCGCGACGCTTATTTGCATGTCCCCATCGGAAGGGCCCACCAACGCTTCCTGCGTTTTGCCATAGGTCAGGACCATTACCAGTTTGTGGCCCTGCCATTCGGTCTGGCCTCAGCACCCAGAGTTTTTACAAAAATTCTGGCTCCTCTCATGGCGATTCTGCGAAGACAGGGGGTTACGATTCTTCCCTATCTGGACGACCTTTTGATTGTGGCGTCCTCAAAGGAGGAGGCGGTGACGGCTCGCGATTTATCCCTTCAGCTCCTGGAGGACTTCGGGTGGCTGATCAATTGGGAGAAGTCGTCCCTGGAACCGTCGCAGTCAATCCTGTTTTTGGGAATGCAGTTCGACACGGTACGAGCAGTGGTTTCTCTGCCCTCAGACAAGCAAGCGAGTCTTCTTCACCATGTGCAGGGTATGAAGTCTGCAACAGCAATGTCCCTTCGAAGGTGTATGCGCCTTCTGGGTTTTATGGTGGCGTCAATGGAAGCAATTCCGTTTGCCCAATTTCATTCCAGGGCTCTCCAAATGCTCATCTTGAACCGTTGGGATCGATCACGGTTTTCACTGGATTGCAGTGTCATCATCTCCCACAGGGTGAGAGAGTCGCTAGAATGGTGGTTACGTCCGGAAGCGTTATCTCTGGGGAAGTCCTTCCTTTCTCCGAGGTGGTCGATCATAACCACCGATGCCAGCCTGACGGGCTGGGGGGGCGTCTGGAACGGTCTCTGGATTCAGAGAGTATGGTCGTTGGAAGAGTCTGTCCTGCCGATCAACATCCTGGAATTGAGGGCAATTTTTCTTTGCCTACAACACTGGACGGTCCCTTTAAGCGGTCTACCAGTCTGAGTGCAGACAGACAACGTGACGGCGGTCGCGTATATCAACCATCAAGGTGGAACAAGGAGCTTCAGGCTCATGATGGAAGTGTCTCGAATCCTGGTATGGGCCGAGGCCAGGGTGCCAGCCATCTCTGCGATTCACATTCCAGGAGTTCAGAATTTCACAGCGGACTTCCTGAGTCGCGAAAAGATGGATCCCGGAGAATGGAGTCTTCATCCGGAAATTTTTGCGCTGCTGTGCTCCCGTTGGGAACTCCCCAAGTGGATGTGATGGCATCCAGGTTCAATGCCAAGTTACCGACATTCATGTCCAGGTACAAGGACTCGAAGGCTGTGGCGGTGGATGCTCTGGTGGCTCCTTGGGACCATTTCGAGCTAATCTATGTGTTCCCGCCGATATCCTTACTTCCTCTGGTTTTGCGTCGGATCAGACTGGAGAGAGTCCCGGCTATGTTGATAGCCCCAGATTGGCCAAGGAGGACGTGGTTCTCGACACTGGTGTCACTTCTGGCAGCGCCTCCACTTCCACTCCCCCTTCGCCCGGACCTGTTAACCCAAGGGCCCGTTCGTCACCCGGACCTGAAGTCTCTGCGTTTGACGGCGTGGCTCTTGAGACCAAAATCTTGACCCGTCAAGGTTTTTCAGCCGAAGTCATTGCCACTCTGCGAGCTGCCAGAGGTCCGGCTACCACTAGAATTTATCATAAGACTTGGGAAGCCTTCTTTTCGTGGTGTTCGGGTTCTTCTAGGAACCCGAGGAGTTTTTCCATTCCCAATTTGTTGGCCTTTTTGCAGTACGGGCTGGACAGGGGTTTGGCAGTTAGCACTCTGAAGGGGCAAGTTTCTGCTCTGTCCTTGCTATTTCGGAAGGCTATCACTTCGCGTAGGGATGTACGTTCCTTTTTTCGCGGAGTAACCCGTCAGTTTCCGCCGCGGAAGGCGCCTGTGTCTCCCTGGCGGCTTAATCTTGTCTTGGAGGCTCTTCAACATGGGCCTTTTGAGCCTATGGATTCTGTTAGCCTTTCTTTGCTTTCTTGGAAGGTTGCCTTCTTAGTGGCGGTCACTTCTTTGAGAAGGGTTTCTGAGTTGGCGGCTCTCTCTTGCTCGCCTCCTTTTCTGGAGTTTCTCCCAGATCGCGTAGTGCTTCGCACACGGGGCGACTTTCTACCTAAAGTAGTGTCACAGTTTCATGTTAACCAGGATATTCTGTTGCCCTCGCTCTGTCCGGAGCCAAGGAATGCGAAAGAACGAAGCCTTGCACACATTGGATTTGGTGCGGGCTTTAAAGTTCTATTTGTCTATTACTCAAAGTTTTCGGAAGTCTGATTCTCTGTTTGTGATTCCAGCAGGTCGTAGACGTGGGCAACGAGCTTCCAAGGATTCTATAGCTCGTTGGATTCGGTCAGGCCATTTTAGAGGCTTACCGACTTAAGGGAGAACCTTGCCCGATTAAGATTCGAGCTCACTCCACAAGGGCTGTGGGTTCATCGTGGGCTTTTCATCAAGGAGCCTCGGCAGCTCAGCTCTGCCGAGCGGCGACCTGGCGTTCCGTCCACACATTTACGAAATTTTATAAGGTGGACGTCAGTGCTTCCGCTGATGCGGCCTTAGGACGTAGGGTCCTGCAGGCGGCTGTAGTTTAAAAGTTCTTGTGAACTTGTAGTTGGCGCTATTTGCGCATTTATCTAGGTTGTGGGTATCTGCCTTTTTTGCTTTTCTGCCCACCCTTATTTTTGGACTGCTTTGGGACGTCCCACTAGTAATGACTGTGTCTCCCTTCCTTCATCTGCAGCTGAAACACGGATTTTGGTAAGAACTTACCTGTAAAATCCTTTTCAGCGAAGAAGGAAGGGAGACACACATCCCTCCCATGGCAGAAGTGTGTTGTTGTGTTTTCAGATGCGGCGTGACCCTTCTCTGATAGCGATTATCTGGGCTGAGGTCGGCGCGCTAAGGCTCTGTTCCAGCATTGCCAGCTCATCGCAGTGGTCAGGTTCAGTGAGTAGTACCTGGACTGTGTGGTTGTTTCGGCTATATGCATAACCTGTTTTCTTGTTTTTTCTCTGAAGTCCTTCAGAAGGGGTTATGTTGCTACGCTGGTGATATTTGCTCTTCCTTAAGCTTGGGTACGACTGGAGAGCTGGAGTAGGAGGAGCCCTGTATAGCTGGAGGGGCCGGTCAACACTTTTTTAATCTGAGGTGTGTTTATCCTATGTGGGCTCCGCCTACCCACTAGTAATGACTGTGTCTCCCTTCCTTCTTCGCTGAAAAGGATTTTACAGGTAAGTTCTTACCAAAATCCGTGTTTTTTCCTCATCTGTCTCATGTTTGTCACTGTCCCTTGTGTTGTCCCATCTGCAGTGGTGATGCTAGCTCCCTTGTTGGCCAGTGCACTGCTAGATGACAGCGAAGGATGAGGTTCCTGACCACGGTGGGGGAAGGACCCACTTAGGGTGTTAAAGAGAGTGCAGGGTCAGGCTCAGGTTTGAGCAGGAGGTGTCAATCCCTCATTTCCCTATCAGTAGGGCCTTCTTCTCCCCATTTCCATCCTGTTGTGTGTGTCGTGCCATCCGCCCACAGACCCCCCCATTGCATCGTATCATATCGTGACACTCTGCTGAAACAAATTTGTTTAGGTGACAAACCGCACACCACCGCAGAGTTGTTGAAAGGTATAGCATACCAGACAGATCTGTGTCTCTCGCAGCTGAATCTACAACCAGGCATGGTCGTTTGTGATAATGGCGGTAACCTGGTGGTGGCTCTGAAGTTGGAAATATTGCACATGTACCATGCCTGGCAAACGTGCTCAACTTAGTGGTTCAGCGGTTTCTGAAAACCTACCCAGAATTTCCTGAGCTACTTGTGAAGGTACGCCGTGTGTGCGCCTATTTCCACAAGTTAGCTACAGCTGCCGCCAGTCTGGCAGTGCTGCATCAGCGCTTGCAAGTGACAGCTCATTGACTGGTATGCAACATGACCACATGCTGGAACTCCACATTACAATGTTGGCATGACTTTGTGAGCAGCAGAGATCAGTAATTGAATGCTAGCTACAATATGGCTGTCGGTATTCAGGTCAGCCTCCGCACATAACAACCAACGAGTAGGCATAGTCTGACATCTGTGAGGTTCTACAAAACTTTGTGGAATCAACCAAGATGGTGAGTGGCAATGACACGATAATCAGCGCAACCATCCCTCTTCTGTGTGTACTCAAATGCCCATTGCTCACAATTAAAGAGGACGCTTTGCATGTGGACCAGGTGAAGATGGAGAAAGAAAGAACACAGGGTGATTCTACCCAGCACAGCCTCATCTCATCTTCTCAGTGTGGATTGGGTGAAAATGAAGAGGAGGAGGTTGAGGAGGAACAGGAGCTGGTTGCCTGCGCTACAGAGGGTAGTACCCACACCAGCTTCATCCCGTTTGTTCAGCATTGATGGGCTGAAGAGTAGGAGGTGGAGTAGAGGCAGACGGAGATGGAGAGTCGTCCTACTGGTGGGGACAGGGAAGTGTTGCCTGTTGGGAGTCTGGCACACATGGTTAACTTTATGTCCTGCTGCCTTTTGTGTGAATGTAGCGTTATACGCATTTTTGCCAACACTGATTACTGGTTGTTTACCCTTCTCTATCCACACTACAAGGAGAACTTTACATCTCTTCTTCCTGCGGCAGAGAGGGCAAGTAAAATGATGCAATACCAGAAGTCGAACAATTAGTACAAAAATTCCCATCAGACAATTCTGGTGCCAGAGGTAATAAACCCTTGGGCAACCAAGGAGGAGAGACAGGGTAGACACACACCAGGTTCAAAAGAGGCAGGGGAAAACTATCAAAGGTCTGGGACAGGCCTCGATGTGCGGGATACAATGGGAACGTAAAGTATTCAGTCCCCTTTAATCCAGTTTTTTTTAATAAATTTGCAAAAAATTCTACATTTCTGTTTTTTTCTCATCAAGATGGGGTGCCGAGTGTACATTAACCCCTTTCTGACATTAGATGTACTATCCCGTCCATGTGACCTGGGCCCGTATGACCATGGATGGGATAGTACGTCACATGCGATCGGACGCGCTCACGGCCGGGTGTCAGCTGATTCTCCCGGCACTTTAACCCCCGGCACACTGCGATTAAACATGGCATAGGGAAGCATCTGGCAGGGAGGGGGCTCCCTGCGTGCTTCCCTGAGACCCTCAGAACAACACGATGTGATCACGTTGTTCCAAGGTCCTTCTCCCTGCAGGCCCCCGAATCCAAGATGGAACGGGGTCCTTCCGAGTCCTGCAGGGAGGTGGCTTGTCAATGCAAGCCTCCTGCACTGCCTGTCAGATCGCTGATCTGACACAGTGCTCTGCAAAGTGTCAAATCAGCGATCTGACATTATATAGTAATGTCCCACCCTGGGACAATGTAATAATGTAAATAAAAAAAATTATACTGTGTAAAAATATTTTTTTAAAAATCCCTAAATAAATAAAAAAATATATATTTCCCTAATAAACACATTATTATTATGTAAATAAAAAATAAAAGTACACATATTTAGTATCGCTGCGTCCGTAACAACCCGCCCTATAAAACTGTCCCACTAGTTAACCTCTTTAGTGAACCCCTAAAGAAAAAAAACAAAAACAAGGCATAAAACAATGATTTACCATTAGTGATGACCGAGCACGCTCGGGTGGTCTCCAAAAATTTGGAAGTGCTTGGAGATTTAGTTTCTGTTGCCGCAGCTGCATGATTTGCGGCTACTTGACAGCCTGAATACATGTGGGGATTGCCTGTTTGTTAGGGAATTCCCACATGTATTCAGGCTGTCAAATATCCACAAATCATGCAGCTACGGCAACAAAAACTAAATCTCCAAGCACTTCCAAATACTCGGAGACCACCCGAGCAACGAGTATTCACTGTTTATCATCATACCGCCGAACAAAAAGTGGAATAACACGCGATTAAAAAGACAGATATAAATAAACATGGTACACCTGAAAACATCATCTTGTCCCACAAAAAACGAGCCACCATACAGCATCATCAGTGAAAAAATAAAAGTTATAGCTCTCAGAATAAAGCTATGCAAAAATAATTATTTTTTATATAAAATAGTTTTATTGTATAAAAGTGCCAAAACATAAAACAAATATAAATGCGGTATCGCTGTAATCGTACTGACCCAACAAATAAAACTGCCTTATCAATTTTACCACACGTGGAATGGTATAAACGATTCCCCCAAAAGAAATTCATGAATTGCTGGTTTTTGTTGATTCTGCCTCCCAAAAATCGGAATAAAAGCGATCAAAAAATATCATGTGCCCGAAAATGGGACCAATAAAACCGTCAACTCGTCTCACAAAAAACAAGACCTCCTATAACATGTGGGCCAAAATATGTAAAAATTACAGCTCTCAAAATGTGGTGAATGGTGATGCAAAAACTATTTTTTGCAATAAAAAGCGTCTTTTAGTGTGTGACAGCTGCCAAACATAAAAACTTGCTATAAAAACCACTATAAATAGTAAATCAACCCACCCTTTATAACCGCCTTAGTTATGGAAAAATAATAGAATAAAAAAAAAATTATTTTCATTTTCCCATTAGGGTTAAGGTTAGGGTTGGGGCTAAAGTTAAGTTTAAGGCTGGGGCTAAAGTTAGGGTTAGGGTTAGGGCTAAAGTTAGGGTTAGAGCTGGGGCTAAAGTTAGGGTTAGGTTTGGGGCTAAAATTAGGGATGGGGCTAAAGTAAGGGTTAGGGTTTAGGGCTAAGGTTATGGTTGGGGCTAAAGTTAGGGTTAGGGTTGGGGCTAGAGTTGGGGTTAGGGTTTGGATTAGGGTTAGGGTTGGGATTATGGTTAGGTGTGTGTTAGGGTTAGGTTTGTGGTTAGGGTTGGGATTAGGGATAGGGGTGTGTTGGGGTTAGGGTTGGAGTTAGAATTGAGGGGTTCCACTGTTTAGGCACATCAGGGGCTCTCCAAATGCAAAATGGCATCCGATCTCAATTCCAGCCAATTTTGGTATGAAAATGTCAAATGGCGCTCCTTCCCTTTCGAGCTCTGCCATGCGCCCAAACAGTAGTTCCCCCCACACATGGGGTATCAGTGTACTCAGGACAAATTTCACAACAACTTTTAGGGTCCAATTTCTCCTCTTACCCTTGGGAAAATAAAACATTGGGGACAAAAAGATTATGTTTGTGTAAAACAGTATGATTATTTTTTTTCACAGCTCTACGTTATAAACTTGTTTGAAGCATGTGGGGGTTCAAAGTGCTCTCCACACATCTAGATAAGTTCTTTAGGGGGTCTAGATTCCAAAATGGTGTCACTTGTGGTTTTTTTTAACTGTTTAGGCACATTAGGGGCTCTCCAAATGCGGTATGGCGTCCGATATCAATTCCAGCCAATTTTGGTTTGAAAAAGTCAAACGGTGCTCCTTCGCTTCCAAGCCCTGCCGTGCGCCCAGTGGTTTTCCCCCACATATGCTGTATTGTCGTACCTTATCTGTCAATTTTCTCCTTGCACTCTTATGAAAATAAAAAAAATTGTTTTTAAAAGATAATTTTTGTGACTAAAATGTTAAATGTTTATTTTTTCCTTCCACATTCCAAAAATTCCTGTGAAGCATCTGAAGGGATAATAAACTTCTTGAATGTGGTTTTGAGTACCTTGAGGGGTGCAGTTTTTAGAATGGTGTAAATTTTGGGTATTTTCTGGCATATAGACCCCTCAAAGTGACTTCAAATGTGAGGTGGTCCCTAAAAAAAATTGTTTTGTAAATTTTGTTGCAAAAATGAGAAATCGCTGGTCAACTTTTAACCCTTATAACTTCCTAAAAAAAAAAATTACTCCCAAAATTGTGCTGATGTAAAGTAGACATGTGGGAAATTATTTTTATTAACTATTTTGTGTTACATATTTCTCTGTTTTAAGGGCATAAAAATTAAAAGTTTGAAAATTGCTAAATTTTCAAAAATTGTCATATTTCTGTTTTTTTTCATAAATAAATGCAAGTTATATCTAAGAAGTTTTACCACTGTCATCAAGTACAATATGTCACGAGAAAACATTCTCAGAATCGCCAAGATCCGTTGAAGCGTTCCAGAGTTATAAGCTCATAAAGGGACAGTGGTCAGAATTGTAAAAATTTACCTGGTCATTAACGTGCAAACAGCCCTCGGGGGCAAAGGGGTTAATGAGGAAAAAAATGAACTTTTTTGAATTTACCAAATGGCTACAATGAAATAAAGAGTGAAAAATGTAAAGGGGTTGGAATACTTTCCGTACCCACTGTAGTCTGACAAGGAGGGAGAAGTTTTTGAAGATGGTAAAGGAGTATCTACTGTAGCTGACCGTACCAGCGTCCTCTGTGATTCCTATGTGCCATACAAATATTTGGCATCCCAGCTGGACACATTGAATGAACTTTCCCTCTATTCCTTAGAGGTGATTGGCCTGCTCTGTCGCTGGCGTTTTGTCAGGTTGGGGCCATAATAACTGATAGGTGCATCTGCCTGTCAACTGAAAATGCTGACAGGCTTTTTATTAAAATGAAGAAGGCCTGGATTGTCCCAGAATTCTCAACCCCACTATATGACAGTAGCAGAATATAACTCAAAATCTTTAGAGGGTCATCAAACTTCCATCACTCAAAATCTTTATAGGGTCATCAGCTGGCCCTCACTCAAAATTTTTAGAGTCATCATGCGACTCACTCTAGTTTTTCCAGGATGTGTATGATGCCTTCCTTCATAATTTTTAGATGATGTATATGAGGCCTATCTCTATGACTTTCTTACATATATATATATATATATATATACATATATATATATATATATATATCTATATCTATACACCCCCAGGGGTAAGTGTTTTTCAGCCCTTGTTCTTAGTGCATAGGCTTTACCAGTCTAGGAGTCCCACGCCTTCAAAATTGAAAAAAAAATATTCTGAGGTCCTCCTCCTTATGTCTTCCAGGGTGTATTGCAGTCACACCTTCTAATTTTTGGCAGCCCTTGCATTTAGTTCATGGGCTTTATGAGTCTAGGAGTCCCACTACCTAACAATTTTAACAGAATGCCTATGAGGTCCTCCTTTATGTCTTTATACAGGATGTGTCGGAGTCCCTCTTCCTTCTAATTTTTGGCAGCTCTTGTATTGTCCGCACAGGCTTTGCGAGCTTGAGTCCCTCCTCCTTAAATGAAACAGGATGTGTCTGACCATGTTACACACACCACATGCCCAGATACAGTAGTAAAATGTTACATTTACTGTTGACTCCTGATGAGTGTAATTTTATTTCCCCCTCTACTATGTCATGTGCTGTAGTCATAAGCGACGGGAAAATACGGTGAGAGATGGCACGGCTATTAAAAGGTGGAGGAGGTGGATTTTGTTTGTTTTTCTCTTTTTAATTTTGCCTTTTAATGCCAGTCATTAGTGTTGAGCGATATTGCTCGATATCTAAAAATATCGTATCGAAATTGTATCGCCGATAGCACTAAATATCGTCGATATCCGATTTCGATACCGGAAGTCCCATGTAAGTCTATGGGAACAAAATATCGCAACAAAAAAAAACCCTTTCTTTCGTTGTAAACACAAAATATACACACATAGAATACATATATATATATATACATGTCATTGTGACATATATATATACATATATTTATAGTTTATACACTTCTACATAGTAAAATCGACTCTAATTCAATTGCCGGGTAAAGACGTGACATACCCCATAGAAGTCGACGGGCTCGGTGCCGAGTACCCCGAAAACCTCTGGCTCTGTGCGACTCAACTTGGGCGTCACGAACAGGATTCTGTAGCTCGCTATAAGCGAGTCCTGTGCGCCTGAATTGCACTGGTTTTGTGCTTGAGAATTGCTAAAATCATCAGAGAATGTATTTGCCATTTTTCCGCCATATCTGCGTCACGACGAGGCACTGGTGAAGAAGAAGGGCGTGCTCTTCGTGGGTGTCACTCACTCAGTGGCGTGAAAACGATGGCCGCCCACTGTAAATGGTACTGCAATGTAACATCGTGCCCCACAGCTCTGGAGTTCCGCCTCCTCATCCTCCTCAGTGTGAGAAGGTCCCGCCTCCCTACAAAAGAGGGGCCCTCTCCAGATATGACACATGTGACTTGGCAGAGATGGCTAATGGACACGACGAGCAGAAGTGGGAAGGGATGGAGCAGTCAGAGCTCTCCCCCCACGGAAGCGACCCGATCGCCACGGAATCACCGTTGGGCACCCGGCCTGTAAACCCTCCTACGCTGCAAGAAGCGGAGGATACCCTGAGAGGCCTGGCCCGGCACCGGGAGGAGGTCGCCAGGATGGAAGCCAGCTGGCGTGCCCTAAAAATAAACTTGGAGCGGCGCCAATCCCTCTTACCTGAAGTGTCTGTACCGGAAGGTGAGGCACCCGTTATAGTAGAGGAGCCCTTGCAATGTGATCCGGTTGACGTTGTCGCAGTGGAGGCACCCGTTCCTGCAAAAACCGCAGCACCGTCAGCAGCACCCCAAATCCCGCTGTCTGCCCCGGTCGCTGAGACAGAAGAAGCGACACCCGTCCTCATGGAGGAGGCCGCGCAGGCACCAGAGCACTACCTGCCTGTACCGGAGCCCGACTGTCATCTGATTTAGAGCCGTCTGCTTCCTCCGCAGGGGAGCGCCGCCAGGACTGGGGGGCGACAGGAGAGCTGCCGCAAACCGGACACTGTAAGCTGCAGTGGAGTGGTGGAGACATGGAGCAACTGGTGGAGGAGAATTATAACCGGCGTCAGGAGGAAGAGTGGAGACGTTGGGAGAAGGAAGCAGAGCGACAAAGGGAGCAGCGAGAAACCCTAAAACTTCGCCAACGTCACCTGGAGAAGGACCGGGCAGATAAGGACCGGATGAGAAAGGACAAAGGAACCCTGAGTGAGCCGCGGCGTAAGGGTGCAGTACGGAACTTTAAATTGAAAGGTGGGTGGGGCTTCATCAAGGAGCCTGGACTTTATTTAGAAGTCTTTGTGACCCGGCGGGACGTGGAGGCTCACCTCCCAGAAGGACACCCGGGGAGGGACCTGTTGCCAGGAAACTTGGTGACTTACACCCGACACTGGGGTTACAATGGGTGGTACGCCCTAAATGTTACCAGGTGCGACCCCTACTCCCCAGTGTGTGAGGAACCTGTGAGACCCTCGAAGCCTTCAGCCTCCCACATCCAGGCCTCTGCAAAAGTGCCCACCCCACGCCGTAAATCTCCCCAGCCTCCCTCAGTGGTCTCCTCAGCAGCCCCAGCTATGGACATGATAAGTATAGTTGGCCCGTACCCGGCGCCTGTTAGGCCCCCTGGGGTTCGTTCAGTCCGTGACATAGGGCTCCAGACCCGGAGGGAGATGAAAGAGGTGGCCACACAGACCCAGATAGCGGGTCACGACTTGACTGTACAGGCCACACGACGTCATCAGGTCCTGGTGGTCCTTGGTGCCTCGGATGTTTGGCAAGCACCAGAAGAGTACCAGGTGGTACCTGGAAGAGGCCAGCCAAAGAAGTCTAAATAACCCGGACAGGGTCCCTGTATGTAAATAAATAGTTAAATTGTTTATGTACCCGGACGGGTGAATGTTCCAAAAAATTTTTTTAATTTAATAAAAAAAAACAAAACACAGTTTTCATTTCTTTTATTACTGTCTCATCCTGCTGCGACGCCATCGATCTCCTGTAAAAAAATGAAAAAAAAAAAAAAAGTATACCACCTGACCGACGCAGTCCATAGTAACGAGTGTCCCACGACGATCCAGCTCTGCTACATCAGAATGACAGGCAGAGCCTGTCATCCCGGCGCAGCACAGCTGATTACCTGCTTCCCCGGCGGTGACGTCATCGGACTGACTGCTTTACGGCCGGGATTACCCTGCAGTCACTGCAGTTATCGCGAAAAACTGCATGTGACCGCCAGGGAGAAGATAATGGCGGCCATCAAGCAGTCCAGGACGTGACCGCCGGAGATCTTCTGCCAGGTAAGTGCCGCTGACTCCTGACAGACCCGACCGACGGACACTCACAGTGACAGTGACAAATCCGATTCCGGTATTCGATAAGACGAAAATATCGAAACGAATTATCGAAAGGCCGATAGAGCTAATATCGGCCGATAGCCGATATTTGCATTATCGTATCGCTCAACACTACCAGTCATTATACAGGAAAGAATGTTTCCTAACATTTTTTCCTGTAAAATCCATTTTATCTTCAGTTTTGTTGTCAGTCTGTAATAATGGCGTAAAACTCTGACAACAATGATCCCAGCAGTGATCTGGGAGTCAGAGAATCATCCAGGCATATATCCCATGCAATTCCCATTCCATTTGAGAGCTGTTTCCATACATTTCAATGATTTTCCTGCCACCCCAACCCTCTTGTTAGGGTCTTCTGGGAAAATACTTGAATTTCCCGTTGACTTCCATTATACTCATCAGTCAATACGAGCCCGTCTGAGTGTCCATCCTGCTCGATTCGAGTACCGAGCACTCGAACATTTTAGTGCTCACTCATCACAAGTGGTTACCCCTTACAGGATCTGATGTCACTAATGAATGACATTCATCTACATATTGTAAAAAGGTAAAAGCATACAGAGTTCATTGCACAAGCTATTTTAATGATTCCACTTGCACAAGGCCAAGTAAGTGGTTCTGGCCACGTAAACAGGTACATGGATGCAGCCGCACAAAGGATACTGACTCATACAGATAATAACTATCTACACAGTTAGTAAAGCAAGTCTAAATACAGGAAAATGACAATTTTGGTGTAATAATAATTCAGACAAAAGAGCACTATCTCTGCACTCTCTTCATCCTGTGGCTACAGTCTGACCCTAGTATGGGCACTTATAGCCTGAGTGGAGCCCTAAAAAAGTGTTACACAGACTATTTTTCCTTCTCTGGCATTAAAGCAAATAGCCACTATCTATTAGGCTCACTAAACTTTATGGTACTCTGTTAACCCTTTTCTGGGCAACTTACTAAAGGACATGCACTAAATACAATTTTGCTGAAACAGCAATATTCACATAAAGCATATGCAATCCACATGGGTATACAAAATGTTTGCATAAATTCACATTAATGGGTAGTATTAAGGATAAGATGACTTATCGGCACGACAGTGTCCTGGTCGAATTTGTATGGCCTTCCTTCAGTTTGCTCCAACACCAGGCCCTAACAGAAGTCCACCAACTGTGCACTCCCGGTAGGCTACAAGTCTCGGCCCAGTTTCACACCGGAGCTGAAAACAATTCTTTTCACCACAGATCTGCTCTCCTCGTCTTCGATTTCTGGGAAATAAACTCACAGTCCCCGCTGCTCATGCAACTGAACCACTTGTCACGGGTCCCGAATTCTTTTGATGATTGTATCCACCTTGTAGTGCAGCAGTATCCACACTGAGCAGTGATGAGGCAGTGACCCAGCAAAGTTCAAAGCAAAGTCTCTTTTTATGTTCAGCGTACTCACAAAAATACACAACACACAATATCCTCCGCTTCGCAGGCGGGAAACAGGATAATCCACTTCCGGATTGCAGCTGGGTACAAGACAGTCCATCTCCAGATCGCTGCCGGGCACAAGACGGTCCACCTCTGGATCACAGCCGGGCACAGGACAGTCTACCTCCGAGACCTGTTGCCGTGGGCGACTGCCCCACCATGTACGCTGAGGGGTGCCAGGCCTTTTGGCTCCGATTGCCTGAGTTGCTCCACACAGGTGGAGCTCTGCAGAGCCTCCTGCTCTGCATGCTTGCAAGACCAAACTGACACACTCAACCCTCTGCTTCAGGGTTTTTTTATAAGGAACCTGTGACCGTAGGCTACATGGAAAATATGGCCGGGAAGGAAACGGACAGCCCCACTACCATCCTGTAGTCCGTTTAAAAAATAAAAGCCCATAGCAGGTATTCTTAAATCTGCCTAGGACAAATAGCTTGCCCAAGACTAACACTTATTTTTATTTTGCATTGAAATCACAGCTATGCCTGTGACTGCAATGCACTTCCGCTGCCTCAATACACCTCTGTGCGCATCCTGTGGGGACACATAGCGACCCTCGCATATGTCACCGGTCACTGCCTCACAACCTGTAAAACAGGACTCTCTTCATGCAGAGCCGCAGCTCCCATTGTCCTAGTATCTGTAGGGTACCAATAATAGGCAAGGTCACCTGTTCCTTGAAATTAGGTTTCTGACTTAAGGTCATTCATCTCCATAGTTTTGACAATTCTGGGTCCGTCAAATGAACTTGCACCCACTCGTTTCATAGTCAACATTCTTGTCATTGCTCCTGAGAGGCCACTAAAACTGTCAGAAACCATCTAAAGTCTAGGGTCTCGTCCTCCTCCAGCTCCTTGTCCATATTCTGGATCAGTTGCTCATGGGTAATACACCCTTTGCCCAATAGGCTATCTGATACTGGAATTTAGACATTCTGGCCCCCAACTGGTATTCTAATTCTCCCTGCTTTGCACCTTCCAGATGAGCCAATAGGTTATCAGTCCGCACATGAACTTCAGACCCTGAAAGATATTCTGCAAACTTCTCAGTCATGGCCCATACCAAGGCCGATTGCTCCAGTTTGAATGAGCTGTAGTTCTCATAATTGCTTTCCATATCAAATAGAGATCTGTTGGAGTATGTCATCAGCCTTTCTTGTCAGTCTTGGACTTGAGCCAGCATGGCTCCCAAGCTGTAGAGACTGCCATTGGTGTACAAAACAAACAGTTGTGAAAAGTACGTTGTATGCCAAAATGGGAGCATCCATTAATCCAATTTTCAATGTCTGGAAGGCCTCCTCTTGACTTAAGGGTATGCCACACTAAACAACATCGCTAACGGGATCGCTAAAAAACGTCACTATTTAGCGATCCCGTTAGCGATGTTGTAGTGTGCGGCATCTACCAGCGACGAGCTCCCTGCTGAGATCCTGCTGTGATCTCGCTCGTCGCTGGAATCGTTCCGGACCCTATTTTATCGCCGGCGCTCCCGCTGGGTAAGTATAATCGCTAAGTGTAGCACCTTTTCTTAGCGATTTAGCGGTACTTTTGTACCGCTAAAGTCGTTAAGGAGATCGCTAACCGCGATAGCGTCCTTAACGACATCGCTAAGTTAGGTAGCTACTAGCGATATAGAAACAATCCCGCTAGCGATCTCATTAGTATGCGACGCTAACGAGATCGCTAGCGGGATTGTGTAGTGTGGCAGTACCTTTAGTTCCCATTGATTCAGCCAACTCTTGGCCTCTACTGCTGTTCCACTGAACAACGCATGGAATGGGGCTGCTGTCTTTTCAAAGTCCTTTACAAACCTTTGGTGGTATCGGGAGAGACCAAGGAACATGATTAGCTCTCTGAGTTATAAGAGCAGGTCACGTTTCCATGGCTGCCATCTTTTCCTTCGTTGGATACAAAACTTCACTGGAGACCGTTTGTCCCAAGTATTCAATCTCTTTCTGAAACAGATGGCATTCCATGGTTTTATTTTCAATCATGCTTTTTGAACGTAGTGTAGTATATTACAATGTTATCTAGATATATCAGAGTTGCTTCAAAATTCAAGTCACTGAGACAACTTTAAATCTGCTCCTGAAATGTTGACGTGTTAGTCACTAAACGGCATGCAATTAAACTCAAACAGTCCAATACTGAGAATGAATGCCGTGTTCATGAATCACGCTCGGCTATGGAGACCTGCAAATATCCAATTGAAGAGATGAAAACAACTCCACTGTTCAATGCTGACAGGGACTCTTCTATCGTGAGCAAGAGGTATGAGTCCTGGACTGTGCAGGTATTAAGTCGTCTATAGTAAACACAAAACGTTAGGTTCCAGTCCCTCTTCCGGATCAACACAATTGGCACATGCCCAAAGGCTTTGATTCTCTCGTATCACTCTTGTTTGCAGCATCTGTACCAACAGATCTTTCACTTCTTGATACATCTGAGGGTGAATATGTAGATATCTTTATCAGATTAGGGCCAGTCAGCTGCAGTGGCCTGTTAGACCATGCCAAGAGCATGGTCTAAAAGGCATTTTGTTAGGGTCTCACTGACAGGTATAATGAATTGCAGTGCTGATGCATTGTAATGCATTATACCAGTGATTTGAGTAATAAAATAAAAGTTACATAGAGGGACTAAGTAAAAAAGTTAAAAAAAAAGTTTAATTTTTTTTTTTTTTTTTAAAAAAGCACAAAATAAATTAAAAAATGCAAAAACATTACCCCAATAAATAGGTAAATTTAAGTAAAAACAAAAAAATACACATATTTGGTATTGCCTCATCCAGAATAACCTGATCTATAAAACTGTTACACAAATTAACCCCTGCAATGAACCCTGTAAAAATATACAGTACAGACCAAAAGTTTGGACACACCTTCTCATTTAAAGCTTTTTCTGTATTTTCATGACTATGAAAATTGTAAATTCACACTGAAGGCATCAAAACTATGAATTAACACATGTGAAATTATATATTTAACAAAAAAGTGTGTAACAACTGAAATTATGTCTTATATTCTAGGTTCTTCAAAATAGCCACCTTTTGCTTTGATGACTGCTTTGCACACTCTTGGCATTCTCTTGATGAGATTCAAGAGGTAGTCACCGGAAATGGTTTTCACTGCACAGGTGTGCCCTGTCAGGTTTAATAAGTGGGATTTCTGGCCTTATAAATGTGGTTGGGACCATCAGTTGTGTTGTGCAGAAGTCTGGTGGATACACAGCTGATAGTCCTACTGAATAGACTGTTAGGCTAAGTTCACACGTTGCGGAATTGCCGCGGAAATTTCCGCGGCAATCCCGCACTTCTCCCGCAGGAAATACGCACGTTTTTTGTATGCTGATTCCCGCCAGAATAATAGCGTTTTGCAAGCGTAATTAGCTTGCAGAATGCTAGCGTTTTCCTAGCAATCTGTAGCATCGCTTGGAAAACTGATTGACAGGTTGGTCACACGAGTCACACATAGTGTTTGACACGTGTGACCAACTTTTTACTATTGATGCCGCCTATGCCGCATCAATAGTAAAAAGATCTAATGTAAAATAATAAAAAAAAATAATAAATAATGATATTCTCACCTTCCGGCGTCCCACGCAGCTTTCCCGCCTTCAGCGACGCTCCCGGCAACTTCCGGTCCCAGAAGTCCTTTGCGACAAATCACCCCGATGACGTAGCATCACGCGAGACCGCTACGCCATCTGGGTGATCTCGCAAAGCATCACTGGGAACGGAAGTTGCCGGGAGCGTCGCTGAAGGCGGGAAAGCTGCGTGGGACGCCGGAAGGTGAGAAATATCATTATTTTTTATTTTAATTATTGTTTTACCAGGGATATGGTACCCAGGGCTGGGAGGAGAGTCTCCTCTGCTCCAGACCCTGGGTACCATCCGCACATGAACCGCTTACATTGCGCATAGTGGGCATAGCCACATGCGGAAAGTAAGTGGTTCAATGCATTCCTATGGCAGCGGAATCACCGCGTTACTCTAAATTAATGAACATGTTGCTAGATTTTCCGCGAAGCGTTTTTTTTCGCGGAAAATACCGCAACATGTGTACAAAACATGTGCAATCAATTAACAAGTATAGAATGCTTAATGCTTGCGTTTTTTTCGCGGTTTAACCGCGGAAAATCGCGGAAAAAACCGCGAAAAAAACGCAATTATTCCTGATCGTGTGCACTTAGCCTTAGAATTTGTATTATGGCAAGAAAAAAGCAGCTAAGTAAAGAAAAAGAGTGGCCATCATTACTTTAAGAAATGAAGGTCAGTTAGTCCGAAAAATTGGGAAAACTTTGAAAGTGTCCCCAAGTGCAGTTGCAAAAACCATCAAGCGCTACAAAGAAACTGGCTCACATGAGGACCGCCCAGGAAAGGAAGACCAAGAGTCACCTCTGCTTCTGAGGATAAGTTTATCCGAGTCACCAGCCTCAGAAATCGCAGGTTTACAGCTGCTCAGATTAGAGACCAGGTCAATGCCACACAGAGTACTAGCAGCAGACACATCTCTATAACAACTGTTAAGAGGAGACTTTGTGCAGCAGGCCTTCATGGTAAAATAGCTGCTATGAAACTATTGCTAAGGACAGACAACAAGCAGAAGAGACTTGTTTGGGCTAAAGAACATAAGGAATGGACATTAGACCAGTGGAAATCTGTGCTTTGGTCTGATGAGTCCAAATTTGAGATCTTTGGTTCCAACCACCGTGTCTTTGTGCGACGCAGAAAAGGTGAACGGATGGACTCTACATGCCTGGTTCCCACCGTGAAGCATGGAGGAGGAGGTGTGATGGTGTGGGGGTGCTTTGCTGGTGACACTGTTGGGGATTTATTCAAAATTGAAGGCATACTGAACTAGCATGGCTACCACAGCATCTTGCAGCGGCATGCTATTCCATCCGGTTTGCGTTTAGTTAGACCATCATTTATTTTTCAACAGGACAATGACCCCAAACACACCTCCAGGCTGTGTAAGGTCTATTTGACCAAGAAGGAGAATGATGAGGTGCTACGCCAGATGACCTGGCCTCCACAGACACCAGACCTGAACCCAATCGAGATGGTTTGGGGTAAGCTGGACCGCAGAGTGAAGGCAAAAGGGCCAACAAGTGCTAAGCATCTCTGGGAACTCCTTCAAGATTGTTGGAAGACAATTTCCGGTGACTACCTCTTGAAGCTCATCAAGAGAATGCCAAGAGTGTGCAAAGCAGTCATCAAAGCAAAAGGTGGCTATTTTGAAGAACCTAGAATATAAGACATATTTCTAGTTGTTTCACACTTTTTTGTTAAGTATATAATTCCACATGTGTTAATGCATAGTTTTGATGCCTTCAGTGTGAATGCACAATTTTCATAGTCATGAAAATACAGGAAAATCTTTAAATGAGAAGGTGTGTCCAAACTTTTGGTCTGTACTGTAAATAAAAAACTTGGCAAGAAAGCTATGAGTTTTCATTATAGCAATGAAAACGTTAACTCGTCCCACAAAAAAACAAGCCTATCTTCTATGATTCGACGGTGTCAGTCTTTTTAAACTTGCATAAAAGCGCAGTCGAACACAGTTTTGTGCACCTCTGAAAAGAAGGACACTGCCGAACAGAGGTCAGACGGAGTCCAGAGTAACTCTGCTGCCTCATTGTAGTGAATGGATACCTCAGGGGTGTAATCTGAATCACGTCATTCAGAGATTTAGATGTGAATACTTTTCCGTCCAAAGATGACAAGAGTATTCTTAAGGTACTGCCACACTAAACAATCCCGCTAGCGATCACGATAACGACGCATACTAATGTGATCGCTAGCGGGATTGTTTCTATATCGCTAGTAGCAGCCTAATTTAGCGATTTCGTTAAGGACGCTATCGCGGTTAGCGATCTCCTTAACGACTTTAGCGGTACAAAAGTACCGCTAAATCGCTAACAAAAGGTGCCACACTCAGCGATATATACTTACCAGCGGGGCGCCGATGATAAAAATAGGGTCCGGAACGATGAGAACGACGAGCGAGATCACAGCAGGATCTCAGCAGGGGCCACGTTGCTGGTAGATGCCGCACACAACAACATCGCTAACGGGATCGCTAAATGGTGACGTTTTTTAGCGATCCCGTTAGCGATGTTGTTTAGTGTGGCAGTACCTTTAGTGATACCTTTATTGGCTAACCAGAAAATTATATGTTCGCAAGCTTTCAGAGCACACAGGCTCCTTCTTCAGGCAGGATTACAAATAGCTTAATGAAAAAAAGGCACAACATTTAAGGGTTATTACAGTAAAGACATTTGGTGAGAGGTGTGATGCCTCTTAAAGATAAGCCAAGGAAATCGAATTAGCATTTTCTTACAAATGGAGAGGCAGTGGGAATGATGTTCTTAGTTATCTGAAGTCCTTCTGCTGGAAGTGTGAATAGTGTCTATGTAGTGAGTCATAAATCCTGGTGTTAAATTGAGTCCTAGTGTCAAGAGATATTGAACATCCTTATAAGTTTGAATTTCCCAAATTTTTTCTCTCTCTCTGTCATCTTTAAATTACCCTTTTATCTTATTTATACTTTTTACTATTTAAAATTTAAGAATTAAGACTTTTAAGTCTGTCATTACAGTGGTCCACGTTCCAGAAAATGTTTTCCCACAGGCGTGTCTATTTCATTCCTGAATGTATGTCAGTTCTGCAGTGATATCGAGGAATTCTTCCGCAGATTGCGACTCAAAGAATTCTTTCATAACCATGCAGATATCACATCACAAGACAATGTGAACGACACAGCAAAAAATAAAAAGAGGACAAACTGGACCCTGCAACCTGGGCACAATCAAACTCTTGATCACTACATAGACTGTTTCCGCAAAAAAGTTAAATCTGACATTTTGGACAGACACCATAAAGTGCCAAACAATATCAGCATGGAGGAAAGAAAAGCTATACAATCCTTAAAAGCCAACAACAATATCATCATCAAACCAGCAGACAAAGGAGGAGCTGTAGTCATCATGAACACGACAGATTACATCCAGGAAGCAAACAGACAACTCTTGGATATAAAATACTACACTCCACTTCAGAAAGATCCCACCAAAAATACACAGAGGAACTAACACGTATCATCAATGGATTTTATTCTACTTCATCCTCACTACTTGAACTAGTACCAGGCAATCCCAAAACAGGTACCTTCTACATGTTGCCTAAAATACATAAAGAAGGTAATCCTGGGAGGCCTATCATCTCTGGTATTGGGACTTTAACTGAGAATATCTCCGGCTGGGTGGAGAGCATTCTGAAACCCTTGGTGAGGAGCACACCCAGCTATATCCAGGACACCACGGATATTCTTTGAAAATTGTCAGCGCTGGGCCCACTTCCGGAGGACACTATACTAGCCACCATGGATGTAGAGTCTCTCTATTCCAACATCCCTCATGAGGATGGAATTGCAGCATGCAAATATTTCCTTCAAAAGAACAATCTAGCCACAGAACCAACACTACAATTCATCAGGTTTGAACTATTTTTCTTTTAGGAACAATTTATACCAACAGTGTATGGGCAGCGCCATGGGAAGCAAAATGTCCCCACAATATGCTAACCTATTTATGGCGAAACTGGAGGAGGAGTTTTTGTCATCCTGCTCTATTAAACCTCTTGCATACTTCCGCTACATTGATGATTTGCTAATAATCTGGACAGGCTCAAAAGATGATCTGCTCACCTTCCACAATAACTTCAACAAATACCACCCAACCATCAAGCTCACCCTCAACTTTTCAAAGTCCCAAATACATTTTCCTAGACTTGACCGTATACATCAAGGACAACGCCATACAAACATCAGTTTACCATAAGCCCACAGGACGTCCAGCATACCTTAGATGGAACAGCTTTCATCCAAGACACACAAAAAAATCCATCATCTACAGTCAAGCTCTGAGATATATTTGGATCTGTTCAGACAGTGAAGACAGGGAACTACAGATGCTATCTCTGAGGAATACATTCCTACAACAAGGACACCATCCACTGGTAATAGATGAACAGATCCACAGGGCTACAAGAATCCCAAGAAGCAACCTCCTGGATTACAAACTGAGAGAGGACAACAACAGGGTGCCTCTTGTGGTCACATACAACCCCCACATGAGCATCCTAAGGAAAGTTGGTGCTGATCTCCAACCTATATTCCACAGAGACCACAAATTGAAAGACATATTCCCAGAACTATCACTTCTCTCCTACAAACAGCCCCCTAACTTAAGGAATCTCCTTGTCAGAAGTGTCCTCTCATCACCATCAGTGACCGGCACATTCCCATGTAACAATAAAAAATGCAAAAGTTGTACCCATATATTACCAACAAATATAGTCCACGTACCAAACACAAATCAGGACTATAACGTCATGGGTTTCCTTTTCATGTACATCCTCCAATGTAGTGTACATGATACAATGCACGAGGTGCCTGGAGCTATCTGTAATGGAGAAACCATGCAAAAACTACAGACAAGGTTGAATTTACACAGACATACAATCAGGAATGAAATGGACACGCCTGTGGGAAAACATTTCTCTGGAACTGGACACTGTATGACAGACTTAAAAGTCTTAATTCTTAAATTTTAAAGATAAAAGAATAATAAGATAAAAAGGTAATTTTAAAGATGACAGAGAGAGAAAAATTTGGAAATTCAAACTTATAAGGATGTTCAATACTTTGACACTAGGACTCAACTTAACACCAGGATTTATGACTCACTACATAGACACTATTCACACTTCCAGCAGAAGGACTTCAGATAACTAAAGGTACTGCCACACTACACAATCCCGCTAGCGATCTCGTTAGCGTCGCATACTAATGAGATCGCTAGCGGGATTGTTTCTATATCGCTAGTAGCTACCTAACTTAGCGATGTCGTTAAGGACGCTATCGCGGTTAGCGATCTCCTTAACGACTTTAGCGGTACAAAAGTACCGCTAAATCGCTAAGAAAAGGTGCTACACTTAGCGATTATACTTACCCAGCGGGAGCGCCGGCGATAAAATAGGGTCCGGAACGATTCCAGCGACGAGCGAGATCACAGCAGGAAGCTCGTCGCTGGCAGCTGCCGCACACAACAACATCGCTAACGGGATTGCTAAATAGTGACGTTTTTTAGCGATCCCGTTAGCGATGTTGTTTAGTGTGGCATACCCTTAAGAACATCATTCCCACTGCCTCTCCATTTGTAAGAAAATGCTAATTCGATTTCCTTGGCTTATCTTTAAGAGGCATCACACCTCTCACCAAATGTCTTAACCCTTAAATATTGTGCCTTTTTTTCATTAAGCTATTTGTAATCCTGCCTGAAGAAGGAGCCTGTGTTCTCTGAAAGCTTGCGAACATATAATTTTCTGGTTAGCCAATAAAGGTATCACTAAGAATACTCTTGTCATCTTTGGACGGAAAAGTATTCACATCGATTTTTCTGGCTAACACGGTACCACAATATAATTTATTATTGTACATCAGAGATTTAGATGGAAACACTGATTGAAAATGTTCCCAATAAAAGCTTCAATTCAATCCAAAGGAAAAGCAAGTTCCTACTCAGGTCTGTCATCTGTCAATGGAAATTATTCTATGATAATTTGTTCTCCAAGAGTCAAATAGTGCTCATTCCATCCCGAGTTTCACTGATTGGCTAAGCGGTACTAAACAGCCACATATGGGTATTGCCATGTTGAGCAGAAATTGTGCCATAGTCTTTCCTTGCCCCGGAAATTATTGCTTGCCTTGGACGACTTCCGGGGCAAGGAAAGACTAGCGCATGCGCTGTAGTCATTTTATGCTTTGCCCACTGTTGGGCAAAGCATACTGCGCATGTGCAGGGCCATATTTTGAATTGCGCAATTGCGGGAACCTAACGTCGTCTGTGGTATTCACAGACGGCGTAACGCAACAGATGACGAGGAGCAGGGGCGGGGAGGACATGAAAACCGCTTCCCTCCTGACCTGACTGCAGTGATTGACACCTACAATCACCAACTTTAAAAAGGTATTTTGATATGAAAACGGGGGTATCATGATATATGATACCCACCGTTAGCTTAGTTATGGGACGCACTATTCAGCCATATCTTTATCTGATATGGCTATTTTGGGGTGACAGATTCCCTTTAAATGGTGTAAATGTCTTTGGGCTGTGCAGGTGTTAATCTGCTCTGTTGAGAGCTCCTGGTGCTAAGGCTCTCAGCTGAGCAGTGTTAGCCACTCCCATCTCCTACATAATCTGGGTCCTGACTAACACACATATCAGAGCTAGCTTTTGCTGCATGGCTTGGAGGTTGTTGTGGGTGGTTATTTGAGTAGGTGGTTTCTTGGATTTATCTGTGACTGTTGTTTGGTTTTCAGTGTGTGATAATTCCCTCTCTTCTCCTACTTTGGTTTAATGCCATTCTTCACTCCCCAGTGCATACCTCTGTTATATGTGTGTGTATATTTGTATGTTTAGTATTTTCAGTTACTCTTGTTCGTATTACCTTGCTAAGTCTGGTTGGTGTATTGCGGTACACTATTACTCCCCTCTTCTTTGGCTGGGGGAAGTGTACAGACGGAGGGTGGATTCAGGAGTTATGTCAAGGTACGTGGCCCCAGCATCTTAACCATCAGAAGTAATGTGGGGAGCAGGCCGAGCTAGGGCACCCCCTTGTGTTAGGAACAGGGAAAGAGCCCATGGTCCCAGGACACCCGACAAGAGAGTCGAGACACTATTCCAGACAAAATTGCACTCCAGAATTTAATTGGCTCTCCTTCCCTTCCAAGCTTTGTTGTGCACTATATATGGGGTATCAGTGTACTCAGGAGAAATCAAACAACAAATTTCTGGGTCCATTTTATCTTGTTACTCTTTTGAAAATGAAAAATTTGGGGCTAAATCTACATTTTTGCAGGAAAATTTTTTTTTATTTTCACAGCTCAACATTATAAAAAATCTGTGAAGCACCTGTGGGTTCCAGGTTCTCACTACACCTCTAGATAAGTTACTTGAGGGGTGTAGTTTCAAAAATAGGGTCACTTACTAGGGGGTTTCCACTGTTTAGGCACATCAGGGGCTCTGCAAATGCAATATAGCGTGTGCTAACTATTCCAGCTAATTTTGTGCACCAAAAGTCAAATGGCGCTCCTTCTCTTACGAGCCCTGCCGTGTGCCCATATAGTAGTTATCCACCACATATGGGGTTTTTAATGCACTCAGGAGAAATTGCAAAACAAATTCTATTGTCAATTTTGTCCGTTTTATCCTTTTAAAAATGCAAAATGTGGGGTTAAAGTAATATTTTGGTGAGAAAAAGTAAAATTTCCATTTTTTCCCTCCACATTGCTTTAATTCCTGTGAAGCATCCAAAGAGTTAATAATCTTCTTGAGTGTTGTTTTGAGCCCCTTGAGGTGTGTAGTTTTTAAAATAGTGTCACTTTTGGGTTTTGACCTCTTAAAGTCCTTTCAAATGGGATGTGATCCTTAAAAAAATTAGTTTTCTAACTTTTGTTGGAAAAATGAAAAAATGCTGATAAACTTTTAATCCTTCTAACTTCCTAACAAAAAAACTATGTTTCAAACATGATGCTGATGAAACGTAGACATATGGTAAATGTTATTTATTAAGTATTTTGAGTGGTTATCTGGTTTAAGGGCATAAAAGTATAAGGGCCTGTGCACATGTTGCGGATTTGCAAAAACCGCTGCAGTTCTGCAGGCAGGGCACTGTGTAATGTAAATCTATGGAAAAAAAAAAAAGCTGTGCACATGATGCATAATTTTCCGCGCGGATTTGGTGTGGTTTTAAAACCGCAGCATGTCAATTCTTTGTGTGGATTCGCTGCGTTTTTACACCTATTCCATTATAGGTGTAAAACCGCAGGGCAAATCCGCACAAAAAACCGCGTCAAAACCGCACCTGCGTTTTCTGCCAAGAGGTGCGGATTCTGTGCTGAAAAATCCGCAGGCAAATCCGCAACGTGTGCACAGGCCCTAAAAATTCAAAGTTTGAAAATTTCAAAATAAACACAAATCTTATCCACCAAAATTTACCACTAACATGAAGTACAACATGTCACAAAAAACAATCTCAGAATCACTGGGATATGTTAGAGTTCCAGAGTTATTACCAAATAAAGTAACACTGGTCAGAATTGAAAAAATTGGCATGGTCAGGAGGGTGAAAACAGATTTGGGGTGAACTGGGTCATACAGAAATAACTTGCACTTAAATGTAGCAAATGGGTTTTTAGTTTCAGAACTTTCTGCAGTTGATCAGCTGTGTGTGAGCATAACTTTACCCCTTCATGACCGGAGGTATTTTCCGTTTTGCATTTCTCCTTCTTCCCAGAGCCATAAGTTTTTTTATTTTTCCGTCAATATGGCCACGTGAGGGCTTGTTTTTTACGGGACAAGTTGTCCTTTGAATGACACCATTGATTTTTCCATATCGAGTACTAGAAAACGGGAAAAAAATTCCTAGTGCGTTGAAATTGCAAAAAAAGTACAAACCCACACTTGTTTTTTGTTTTGCTTTTTTTACTAGGTTTCGAAATGCTAAAACTGACCTAACATTATGATTCAACAGGTCATTACGAGTTCATAGACACCAAACATGTCTAGGTTCTCTTATATCTAAGTGGTGAAAAATATTCCAAACTTTGGTAAAGAATAAAAAAAAATTGCGCCATTTTCTGATACTCATAGCGTCCCCATTTTTCGTGATCTCGGGTTGGGTGACATTTTTAATGATACCATTTTGGTGCAGATATGATCTTTTGATAGCCCGTTATTGCATTTTAATGCAATGTCGCGGCGACCAAAAAAACTTAATTGTGGCGTTTTGACTTTTTTCTCACTACGCCGTTTAGCAATTGAGTTAATCCTTTTATTTTATTGATAGATCAGGCGATTCTGAATGCGGCGATACCAAATATGGGTATGTTTGATTTTTTTTTATTGCTTTATTTTGAATGGGTGAAAGGGGGGCGATTTGAACTTCTATATATATATTTTTTTTTTATATTTTTAAAAACTTTTTTTTAAACTTTTGGCCTCATGCTACGAATGAAGCTGCCATAACCTAATCGGCTCTGCTACATACAGGCAATGATCAGTTCACCTATATGTAGCTGAATTACTCACTTGCTATGACTCTATGAGCGCCGACCACCGGATGGCGATCACGGCAAGCCGGCAGTGACAACCATAGAGGTCTCCAGGAGACCTCTGGTTGTCGTGCCAACCCACTGGTGAGCCACGATCACGTGAAGGGGGTCACCAGTGGGCGGATTTCCAGCACGATTGCCGGAAGCGCATGTTAAATGCCGCTCTCAGCATTTGACAGCGGCATTTAACGGGTTAATAGCCATGGGTGGTTCGTGATTCCATTCGCGGCTATTTCGGGCACATGTCAGCTGTTCAAAATAGCTGACATGTCCTGGCAAAGATGGGGGCTCACCGCCGGAGCCCACATCAAAGGGAGGGTGTCCGACATCGGCGTACTATTATGCCTGATGTCGGAAAAGGGTTAATAGAGGTGTTACCTTTCATTAGAATCTTGCCTGTGATGATCATATGATTGTTGAGAAGTGATCTCTACAAAACAGAAAGTATCAGCCTAATATGGGGCTAAATGGGCAAAGCTGAAGATTTCCGGATTATTTTTAATATTGATAAGGATAATCTTAGTTACTTACCGGTAACAGGATTTTATAGAGCCTATGACAGGAAACCTACTGAATAAAAAGGTGGTACCTCTCCTCTGCATCATTTGGGATTAAGTAACTAAGATTTTTCCCCTTCTCCCATGACAGCACCATCTGAGAGATTTATATAGAACAAAGCACCATAGGGAGGAAACACCCTTGTAACACCTTTCTCCCAAGTATAGATCAGCAGAGGAAGACAGGTCAAGTTGGTAATGTTTATAGAAGGAGGAAGGAGAGGACCATGTTGCCACATATCCAGTCAATAGACACTTCCATCTTCTCTGCCCAGGAGATTGCCACGACCCTGGTAGAATGAGCCTTCAAGTTTTCTGGAACTGACACATTACTGGAGGAGTAGGCTAACCTGATGGCCTCCCTAATTCATCTAACTAGGGTACCCTTGTCACCTTGAGGCCTTTCCTAAGCCCCTGGAATGAAACAAACAAGGCCTCACTCTTCCTCCATTGTTTCGTCCTAGCCAAGTAAGTACTCTTCGAGGACACGGCTAACATTTAGAGTGTGAATTCTTCCACATTTTTTAATTTATTAAAAAGAGAAGGGAGAACAACTTCCCGACTCGTATGGAATTTTGTGGCCACTTTCGGGAGATAGGCTGGGTCTGGTTTTAAGAAAATCCTATTCTCAGAAATCTGCATAAACGGATAGTTAACTGACAATGCCTGTATGTCACTGACTCTACGGGCTGAAGTTAGTGCCACTAATATTACAGGTTTTAGGGTGAGAATCTTGACTGGCAATTCTTCTAGCGTTTCAAAGAGGGCTTTAGTTAATGCCTCTCGGACCAAATTTATATCCAGAGAGGTATTCATGGGCCAGGTACCGGCCTGTATCTCTCTCATGCCTTGACAAATCTGAAAATCCATCTATTAGTCTTCAGATTATAGTTGTATAAGGCCCTTAGGGCCAACACCTGCGCATTAAGAGTGCTAGTAGATAGGCCCATTTCTACACCTTTCTGGAGGAATTCTAACATGGCATTAATTGGTATTTTACCCCCTAAAGTTTGCCCTGAACTAGACAAGAACCTTGCCCAGGTTCTGCCATATATCTTAGTTGTTACAGGTTTTCTGCTTTTAAGCAGAGTAGAGACTATGTTCGGGGAAAAACCTTTCTGAATCAAAAATGCCCTCTCAAATTCCAGGCCTTCAAATGAAGGCCCGACTTCTGCGGAACAAGAACTTGACCCTGAGTGTGGAGATCCGGAACATCTGGAAGGATTCATGGATCTGATACAGACATCATCCTTATCCATTAGAACCATGTCCTCTTGGGCCAGAATAGAGCAATCAGAATGATCCTCCCTTGTTCCTCCCTAATCTTCCTAAACACTGCAGGAATCAACATCAATGCAGGAAAGGCATAGGCCATGTCGAAGTCCCAATGGATCTGCTGAGCATCTGCGTGGGGTTTTTTCTTGGATCTAGAATCTTTTTATCTTCCTGTTTTGCTTGTTTGCAAACAAGTCTATGTTTGCTTGGCCCCAACGATCCACAATCTGCTGGAATATTATCTGATTCAGCTCCCATTCTCCCTGTCTTAAGCCCCCGTCACACACAGCGATCTCGCTAGCGAGATCGCTGCTGAGTCACTAGTTTTGTGACGCAACTGCGATCTCCCCTGCGATATCGCTGTGTGTGACACTGATCAGCAACCGGTCCCCAGCCGGGTATCACTGATCGTTGTCCAAAGGCCAGGACATTTTTTTGATTGTTGGTCTCCCGCTGACCAGCACGCGTGTGGCAGGCAGGAGACCAGCGATCAGCTGGTAACCAACGTACACATCGGGTGTCATGATCACTGGTGAGCTGCCAAACAGGCAGCTCAGGCAGCGATCAGGACAGCGACACTGCGGGAAGCGTCGCTTAGTTACCCGCAGTGTACATTGGATACCAGCGCGCTGCTGCAGGGGAGCTGGTAACCAAGGTACACATTGGGTTTCCAGGCGCCGCGCAGCGCCTGGAAAAACCAATGTGTACCTTGGTTACCAGCTCCCTGCACCAGTGGGCTGGTATCCAACGTACACTGCGGGTAACTAAGCGACGGTACCCGCAGTGTCGCTAACCTGATCGCTGCCTGTTTGGCAGCTCACCAGCGATCATGTAGCGACACACCAGCGATCCTGACAAGTGCATATCATTGTCGGGATCGCTGGTGTGTCGCTATGTGTGACGGGGCCCTTAGTTGATTGGCTTTTTAACATGTAGCATCTGTTATTTTTGCAGATACTGTAGATCACAGCCTCTTTACATCAATCTGATTATGTGTAAAAAACAAAACGGAGACATGTTCCTCTTCGATCCGTGTCGTGAATTGAACTTGCCAATACAAGTCAGTGGCCCTGTGGAAAAAAAAACACATCCATGTGCTGTCCATGCTTTTATTGTCTAATGGTTAGAAGAGGATAAGACATTTTTTTTCATACTAAAAAATAAAAACAGTTGCAACAAGGATTGTATTTAATTGATACATGGACCAAAAATGGATGCAATACACTGAAAACAACACAAACCGGTTTTGATTTTAAGAGAAAAAAATATATATTTGACACTTGTCTCAAACAATAGGTCAATTTATCACAATTCAAACCCTATAAAATTGACAACTCTCTAAACTGCCAATTCACTTTATGCTCAAAAAGTAGCGCCAAGAAAATCTGAACAGTTGTCAATACCAACCAATCAAATGTTAGGTTTCCCATTTATCTATTCATATGAAAAATTGAAAAGAGAAATATGATTGGTTGCTTTAAGAAGCTGTTAAAGGTTTTTTTAGTATTAGATTATAAAAATGTTAACATTTCTTTCTTTTCACTTTATTTTAGGTTATCAACACACTGTCTATGTTATCCTGGACACAGGTTGCACAAAGTAAAGGTCTTTCGTAAGTACTGCATGTTATCTTATTGCTATGGTTTATTTTTAAAAAAATTTTTGTCAGTGATGCTTAAAAAAGTAACATTGATGCGTTATAAAATGATCAAATGACATGTGCTGTTTGTTTTCAGGCCGTTCCCTACTGAGGATTATGAAGCAGATGATGACATCTACAGTGGTCTCTCTGATCAAATTGAGTAAGTTAGAAAAAGCCAGATCTGAAGTAATAATACAAAAGACACCAAACTATGTATTTCTTAATATTCACTTTTTATAAATAATGTGCTTTCAATGTTTTCCTCATTTCCCTGTCATTTTATTGACCTAAAGCCTGAGAATATGTCTGCAAAATGCCAACGATGGGATTGTTTTAGGCCTCTTTCACACATCCGTTTTTTGCCGTCAGGCGCGATCCGGCGCTTTTTAAAAAAAACGGATCCGGTTTTTTAAACCGCCGGATGCGTTTTTTATAATTGACTATCATTAGCGCCGGATGTCATTGCGTTGTGTCCCTTTTTTTTCCGGATCCAGTGGAAATGTACATTCTGGCGGCCGGACAAAACGGACACGGCAAAGTTTTTTTTTCTGCCGCATCCGACGGGTGCAAACAATACAAGTCTATGGTGCCGGATCAGTCTTTTGTGCAATCTCTCTCTCTCTTCCTCTACCTGTCTCTCTCTCTCCCTCTCCCTCTACCTCTCTCTCTCCCTCTCCCTTCCTGCGTACCTGCATTTTCTGGGTTGAAAAGTTCAGGACGGATCTGGCAGAAAACCTGATCCGTTGCATCAGTTTTTTCACAATCAGCGCCGGATCCGTCCTTTCCGGTTTTGGACAGATTGTGCCTGACGGCACAAAATGGATGTGTGAAAGAGGCCTAACCATGAATGTCAGCTAAGTACAGTTACTTGTAAATAAATATATCTTCTTTCTATAGGCAGCTAAACACACAACATTGTCCAGGGGCACGTACACATCTCCAGGGCATGTCTATGCTTCCCCTTTAAATGTCTGTCTAGTCAGGGACAGGAATAGTTAAACAAGTGGGCTGGATCTGCAGCCACCAGAGGAAAGAAAGCTGCTGTTTATTCAGAACTGCCCAGATCATTGGCCAGGGCAGACGTGCATTATACAGGGAACTGCCAGGCCTCCAGACAGGAGTGAACTGTTGCCCTGGATTCTACTGGACTGAGGGTGTGTGTTTATATGTAAAATCATCCTTAAAACCCATCCTGCGTGATATATGTGAATCTAATGAAGATGTAGAGTCCCTGTGGGTGGAGATTAGGGGAGGGGGGAAAAAATATAAATTACTGATAGGGGTTTGTTATAAGTCTCCTAAAATAATGGAAGCAACAGAGAATATCCTCGTAAAGCAAATAGATGAAGCAGCGACTCAAGGAGAAGTCATTATTATGGGGGACTTCAACTACCCTGATATACATTGGGGAACAGAAACCTGTAGTTCCAGCAAAGGTAATAGGTTTTTGGCAGCTATGAGAGACAATTACCTTTCACAACTAGTTCAGGACCCAACAAGAGGGGGGGCACTGCTAGACCTAATATTAACCAACAGGCCAAACCGCATATCAAATATAAGGGTTGTGGGTCACTTGGGTAATAATGATCACAAAATAATAAGCTTTCATGTATCCTTTAATAAGATGTGTAGTCGAGGGGTTACAAGGACACTAAACTTCAGGAAGGCAAATTTCCAACGGATGAGAGATGATCTTAGTGCAATAAACAGGGACGATATCCTGAGACATAAAAATACACAAAGAAATGGGAGACGTTTATTAGTATCCTGATAGGACCTGTGCACAGTATATACCCTATGGGAATAAACATTGCTAGAATTAGGAGGAAACCATTATGGCTAAATAGAGCTGTAAGGGGCGCAATAAGGGACAAAAAGAAAGCGTTTAGGGAATTAAAGCAAGTAGGTAGTGATGAGGCATTAAATAAATACAGAAGACTGAATAAATTCTGTAAAAAGCAAATCAAGACAGCAAAGATTGAGGCAGAGAGACTCATTGCCAGAGAAAGTAAAAATAATCCCAAAGCATTCTTTAACTACATAAATAGCAAGAAACTAAAAATGATAGTGTTGGTCCCCTTAAAATAGTCTGGGTGAAAATGGTGGATGAGGATGAGGAAAAAGCCAATATGCTAAATGACATTTTTTCAACTGTATTTACACAAGAAAATCCCATGACAGATAACATGATCAGTGATAATAAAATTTCTCCATTAAATGTCACCTGCTTAACCAGCAGGAAGTACGGCGGCGCCTAAAAATCACTAAAGTTGACAAATCCCCAGGCCCGGATGGGATACACCCCCGAGTACTGCAGGAATTAAGTACAGTTATAGATAGACCATTATTTTTAATCTTTAAAGATTCCATAATAACTGGGTCTGTACCACAGGACTGGCGTGTAGCAAATGTGGTGCCAATATTCAAAAAGGGGGCAAAAAAATGAACCTGGAAATTATAGGCCAGTGAGCTTAACATCTACTGTGGATAAAATCCTGGAGGGTTTTTTAAGAGATACTATATTGGAGTATCTGAGGCTGAATAACCTCATGACACAGTATCAGCATGGGTTTACGAGGGACCGTTCTTGTCAGACTAATCTGATAAGCTTTTATGAAGGGGTAAGTTCAGGACTGGACCAAGGGAATGCAGTGGACGTGGTGTTCATGGACTTCTCAAAAGCTTTTGATACAGTGCCACAAAAAAGGTTGATACATAAAATGAGAACAATGGGGATAGGGGAAAATATGTGTAAGTGGGTTAAGAACTGGCTCATGGATAGAAAACAAAGGGTGGTTATTAATGGAGCACACTCGGACTGGGTCACCGTTAGCAGTGGGGTACCATAGGGGTCAGTATTGGGGCCGCTTCTCTTTAACATATTTATTTATGTCCTTGTAGGGGCATACAGAGTAGTATTTCAATATTTGCAGATGACACTAAACTCTGCAGGGTAATAAATACAGAGGAGGACAATTTTATATTACAGGAGGATTTATGTAAACTAGAAGCTTGGGCTGATAAATGGCA
>JARQOD010000002.1:367199456-367235498 GCA_033576555.1 Oophaga sylvatica | reverse complement strand
TTTAGGAGGCTACTTCATAGGAAAATTTTTGAGGACAACCAACCAGTCCCCACTCCAAACCGGGACCATCAGTCCTAGCCGGTTGAAACCGTGGGCCTTCTCCTGAGAGAGGGACAACCTCTACTACCTGGTCCCAAATCTGTTCATACGTCCCAACAGGTCAACACCGGACAGACAGAAGCCTCCGTCGTCCTGAAAAAATCGAGGGTGAAACCCAGAATTACAGAAAAACGGAGACATCAAAGTGGCAGAGCTAGCCCTTTATTAAGGCAAACCAGCCAAAGGCAAAAAAAGGACCCAGTCATCTGATCGCGACACAAAGATTAAGATAAGTCTCAATGTTGGTTTGTTCTTCAATTTGACCATTGGTTGAGGATTGAAAATGCCGGGAGAAAGACAATTGAACCCCAGTTTAGCAAAAAGTCCCCCAAAATTTGGAAAAAATGGACTCCTCTGTCAGACACAATGTTTCGGAATGCCGTGTAAACGAAACCACGTGTGAAAGGAACAACGGCACCAATTCAGAGGGGAAGGCAACTTAGGTAATGGCACAAAATGTTTCATTTGGAAAAACGTATCACAAATTACCCAGATGGTGGTATTCTCTGAAAACGGAAGATCGGAAATGAAATCCATAGAGATAGGGTCCCATGGTTCTTGGGCAAGGCAAAGGATCAATAAACCACTGAGCGAGGAAGGTTGAGCGGAGCAAGTCCCGCAGGACTGCACAATTCCCTGACATCACGGACAAGGTAGGTGTCATGTGTGATCGCCACGAAGATGCGCGTTGCACATTTGACTTCTCACGCTGAGTTGCTGTTTCTTTGTGGTTTGGCATTAGGGGTTAATTCTGTCTGTGTCAGTTCTGGGATGGGTGCAGTTTCCCCCCGGCTGCAATTAATTATTTGTTGATTGGTTTCCTTTAAATCTCTGGGTCGGTTGGGAGTTGCCAGTGAAATTTTTCATGCAGACCACAGATGGATTGTACTGTTAACTTAAGTTAAAGAGCTCCTTAGTTGTTTTAAAGCTACCTTGCAGAGTTTAATATCCCAGATCATTTAGTTCCTTCTGTGTTTGAGTGTGTATGCAAGTCTGGTTTTCTCCAGTCTGTCTTATTGTCTAATCTGTGTATTTAGCAGAGATCAGCCCATATCCCTTTGGTGGAATCAGAATCCTTCTTAGGAGTTTACGGGTTCAGGGTGATAGGAGACAGGGTTAGGCTGGGAGACTTGGACCTCTGAAACCATTTCAACCTCCAAGGTGAGGGGTTTAGTTAGGACCCCAGTTTAGGGTCAGGTTAGACCCCCGGTCCTCCTCTTTCCTGTGGGACAGTGTATCAATTCTAAGATTAACCTGGTTCAACGGATATCGTGTCAGGTAAATCTATTATATTTAATGTATGTTGCTAATCTATATGTTGTAAGGTGTTGTTCTTTTAAGAATATTTTTCTGACTCGTACACATTCATAAGGACCGGTGAATTTTCACTGGGGCCCATAAAATTATTCCATTTGCCATGGATCCGTAGCCCAGCTGGTCTGCGTTGCAGGGATATCCTGGAGTGCGGACTTAAGTCCAAATTTTGTCTCCCCGGGCAAACGATTTGAACCTAAAGTACTCCGGACAGGTCCACTGGTGGGCGAGAAAAATTTTTTTTTCCTTAGGGAAGCTTTAATTGTATTTTCGGTTGGCCTCGATATCAGGGAGTGAAGAGCAGAGAGTGGGAATTGTTATTCGCTCCTACAAGGGGACCCAATCCTGGGGCCTTCTCCCTTCCTCCGGGTCCCGGCCTACAGTCAGTAGATCGATTTTTTATGCCTGGGTTTGTATATGATGACCCAGACGGGTTTCCCCTTGCTGTGAAAAAAATTACGTAAGATACGCAGGAGATCGTCCGGCGGAGGAATTTGCTTCTGGTTCCGTAGAGGGACAGATACTCATGGAATGACCCGCTCTTAGAAGCCGTTTTGTCATGGGCTTTCTACAAATTAAAGGCTTTTTTGGCTCAGTATGATTCTCCTCCATCATGGAGGCTGCATGGCCCTAGTTCCGGGACTTTATAGACGGCTCCGGGAGAGGTGCGGGTAACCCGCCCCCTGTTTTACTTTCCCCCATATAAAGTCCTTATGTTGAGGTTCCCCTTGTCTGTTCGGGGAGCCTACAGTTGGGGGGACAATTTGTAGGAGGGGATTGGCGGTAGGGGACAGAAGGTGTTTCTTCTGCGGGGAAAGAGGGACATTTTGTTGGGGGATATCCATCCCTGCCTTGTTTGGCAAAAAAGTCGCCCGAAAACTGTTAATCCCAGGGGTTTTGTGGGGACGACAACCGAGATATGTATTTCGTCCGCTAGTTTTCTCAGTTCCTTGTACCAGGGAGGTGGTGGTTGGTACGAGAGTGGGGGAGATTTTCTGTTCTTTTGATATGGGTCCGGGGCATTGGTTGAGTCAGTTTGCTCAGGCTCAAGGTAGCCTGAGTGTATTGGTCAAACCGATCCCTTATTCTCCATTGACCCCGGCCTCTCGGCCAAGGTAGCTTTGTTTTGAGGTTAAACATTGACCTTCGGGTAGGGGCAATACATAGGGAAATTTATCTTTTATTGTTGGGGGTCACCTACTCCTATTGTGTTGGGACTTCTTGGTTGGTTAAAAAACCCTTGTGATTAATTGGCGTCCGAGATATAAGCCAATGGGGGGGGGTTTTGCAAAAGTAACTGGAACACATCATCTTGCGGTCTTGCCTAGTACTTTGCCCCTTTTTTTGGGGATTTGGGTGTGTTCTCTGAGGAGGGGTTAGGAGTTGCCTCCTCATCGGTGTTGTGCTTATAATTACTTCCTGAGCTAAGTTACCTAAAGCTGGTTATATAACTTTCTGGTCCTGAAGGCAGGCTATGAAAATTATATTTCGGAAAGTCTGGCCCAAAGGGCATATTAGACCTTCATCTTCCCCAGTGGCGCGGGTTTTCTTTGTGAGAAAAAAGATGGAGGCCTAGCCTTCTTGGATTTCCGCGAATTAATGGATTAACTGTTCGAGATCCGTATCCACTCCTTGTTTTCCTGTCCTTCAATAATTGTTGGCGCCAAATGGTTCTCTAAATTGGTCTAGGGGGGGGCGTATAATTATTAGGATAAAAGGGGGGTGAGTGGAAAAGGCGTTTAACACGCCGGAGGGCATTATGAGACCTTGTCATGCCTTTTGGTTGACACTGCACCAGCAGTATTCCAACATTTTGTTAATGACATTTTTCGTCATCTGGTGGGGCTGTTTGTGGTCGTATATTTGGATGACATTTTAATTTACTCACCAGATCTTGTGTCTCACCAGGAGCATGTGAGACAGGTGTTGCAGATCTTGCGAGACAATAAACTATACGCCAAACTGGAAAAGTGTGTATTCGCCGTACAGGAACTTCAGTTTTTGGGTTTCTTGGTGTCAGCCTCCGGTTTCCGTATGGACCCTGAAAAGGTGAGAGCAGTGCTTGAATGGGATCAGCCAGAGGATCTTAAGGCTCTGCAGCGTTTTCTGGGGTTTGCTAACTACTACCGGAAATTTATTTGTAATTTCTCATCTGTTGTCAAACCTCTCACTGACATGACAAGAAAAGGGACAGATTTTTCTAAATGGTCGGACAAAGCTTGCCAAGCTTTTTCCTCTTTGAAAAAATGTTTTGCTTCGGCACCCGTTCTCATCCAACCAGATGCATCACAGCCGTTCGTTGTGGAGGTGGACGCGTCTGACGTAGGGGTGGGTGCAATATTGTCCCAGGGTCCGTCCCCTGGTAAATGGCATCCGTGCGCTTTCTTTTCTAAAAAATTGTCGTCCGCCGAAAGGAATTATGATATCGGCAATAGGGAACTTTTGGCCATTAAGTTGGCTTTTGAAGAATGGCGTCACTTTTTGGAGGGGGCAGTCCACCCGGTCACCGTCATTACTGATCACAAGAACCTGCTGTATTTGGAATCTGCTAAGCGTCTGAATTCCAGACAAGCTCGATGGTCGTTGTTTTTTACCAGGTTTAATTTTGTTGTCACTTATCGCCCTGGATCTAAGAATGTTAAGGCGGATGCCTTGTCTCGCAGTTTCCCAGGGGCCGGGAAAATGGATGACCCGATTCCTATCCTTCAGGAGGGGGTGGTAGTGTCGGATGTATGTTCTGAGCTTGAGGAGGAGGTGTTAGAGGCTCAGGGGGACGCCCCTGCAGGACCTCCAGGGAGACTGTTTGTCCCAAATCAGTTGAGACAAAAGGTTATTGAGGCACATCATAATTCTGCTTTAGCAGGACATCCAGGGAGTAAGGCTACTTTAGATCTCCTTTCTCGCCGGTTTTGGTGGCCTAACGTTAATAAAGATGTTTTAACTTTTGTCGCGTCCTGTGGGGTTTGTGCTCGCTCTAAGACCCCTCATACCCGTCCGTCTGGGACCCTCTTACCCTTGAAACTTCCGGAGCATCCATGGACTCATTTGTCTATGGACTTCATCACGGACCTTCCTCAGTCGTCAGGGAAGACTGTCATACTGGTGGTTGTTGACAGGTTCAGTAAGATGGCACATTTCATTGCTCTTCCTGCCCTCCCTAATGCTAAAACTCTGGCGCAGGTGTTCATTGGGGAGATTGTGAGACTTCATGGGTTGCCTTCTGATGTGGTGTCAGATAGGGGGTCTCAGTTTGTGTCCAAGTTTTGGAGGGCATTTTGTTTACGTCGGGGGATGCAATTTTCATTTTCCTCGGCTTTTCATCCGCAGACCAATGGTCAGACAGAGCGTCTGAATCAAAGCCTAGAGACTTATCTTCGGTGTTTTGTCTCAGAGAACCAGGAGGACTGGTCTTCTTTCTTGCCTCTGGCAGAGTTCGCTCTTAACAACAGGCGGAGCGAGTCCACTGGTAAGTCCCCGTTTTTTGGGGCATATGGTTTTCATCCCCAGTTTTGTACATTCAATGGGGGGGGCCCTTCTGGGGTTCCTGAGGAGGAGCGTTTCTCGTCGTCACTTGCTTCAGTGTGGAGAGGTGTATTGAATAATCTGAGTGCTATGGGGAACCGTTATAAACGTATGGCTGATAGGAGGAGAGTTTCTGGTCCAGATCTTAATGTGAACGATCTGGTATGGTTGTCTACCAGGAATATAAAACTTAAAGTTCCCTCCTGGAATCTGGGCCCCAGATTCAACGGGCCGTACAGGATCAGTTCCATAATTAATCCTGTGGCATTTCGTCTGGACCTCCCTCCTACGTTTAAAATCCACAATGTGTTCCACAAGTCATTACTTAAGAGGTACAGGCACCAGTCATACCATCACCTCTACCTCCTCCTCCAGTGGTGGTCAATGGTAACTTGGAGTTTCAAGTGTTAAAGATCATTGACTCACGTCTGAATCGCCGGTCCCTTCAGTACTTGGTGCATTGGAAGGGGTATGGTCCAGAGGAGAGGACGTGGGTTCCTGCGTCTGACATTAACGCAGATCGTTTGGTGCGGACCTTCCACAGAACTCACCCGGGCAAACCTGGCCCTGAGGGTCCGGAGGCCCCTCGTAGAAGGGGGGGTACTGTCATGTGTGCATCGCCACGAAGATCGTCGCGGTTGCACATTCTGACTTCTCACAGCTGAGTTGCTGTTTCTTTGTGTTTGGCAGTTAGGGAGTTAATTCTGTCTGTGCTCAGTTCTGGGACTGGGTGCAGTTTCTCCCGGCTGCAATTAATTATTTGTTGATTGGTTTCCTTTAAATCTCTGGTTGTCTGTGTTGGGAGTTGCCAGTGAAATTCTTAATGCAGACCACAGATAGGATTGTATCTGTATAGACTTAAGTTAAAGAGCTCCTTAGTTGTTTTAAGCTCACCTTGCTTAGAGTTTAATATCCCAGATCATTTATGTTCCTTCTGTGTTTGAGTGTGTATGCAAGTCTGTGTTTTCTCCAGTCTGTCTTATATGTCTAATCTGTGTATTTAGCAGAGATCAGCCCATATCCCTTTGGTGGTAATCAGAATCCTTCTTAGGACTGATTACAGGGTTCAGGGACTGATAGGAGACAGGGTAAGGCTGGAGACTTGGACCTCTGAACCATTATCAGTACCTCCAAGGTGAGGGATTAGTTAGGACCCCAGTTTAGGGTCAGGTTAGACCCCCGGTCCTCCTCTTTCCTGTGACAGTGTATCAAGTCCTCAAGATTAACCCTGAGTTCAACGGATATCGTGTCAGGTAAATCTATTCTATATTTACATGCTGATGTTGCTAATCTATATGTTGTATAGAGTGTTGTTCTTTTAAGAATAGTTTACTGACATCGTACACATATCATAAGACCGCGTGACAGTAGGCCACCAAAAGGACCGACTAACCAAGTCTCTGGTACCAAAAATTCCGGGATGCCCAGCCAATGCGGAACAATGAATCTCAGACATCACACTCTTTTTCCATTGGTCCGGGACAAACAATTTTCCAACAGGGCAGCGCTCGGGCCTATCCTCCTGACACCCCTCCAGAGCAAGTCTCAAATTGGGCGAGATGGCGGAAAGAACTACACCCTCTTTCAAAATAACAGAAGGATCAGATAACTCAGGAGAGTCCGCAAGGAAACTCCTCGAGAGGGCATCCGCCTTAACATTCTTAGTGCCAGGAAGAAAGGAAACCACAAAATTAAAACGTGTGAAAAACAAGGCCCACCTGGCCTGTCTAGGATTGAGTCGCTTGGCAGATTCCAGATAGACCAGATTCTTATGGTCCGTAAGGACCACCACCTGATGTTTGGCTCCCTCCAGCCAATGTCTCCACTCTTCAAAAGCCCACTTCATGGCCAATAACTCCCGATTACCCACGTCATAATTACGTTCAGTAGGAGAAAATTTTCCCTCTGTATCTCTGGGTGCTAGGGAGGATCTTTTCTCCCAATGGAGTTTGCACAGTTGTCTGGCCGTGTGGATCAGCTTGCCACTGAGGTTCGGAGTATTGCTATCTATCTTGCTGGGTTGCCTGTTGTGGAACCTAGGATCCCCATGCCAGATTTGTTTTTAGGGGATCGAGCTAAGTTTCAGAATTTCAAAAATAATTGTAAATTGTTTTTTGCCTTAAAATCTAAGTCCTCAGGAAACGCAGCGCAGCAGGTTCAAATTATCATCTCTCTCCTGCGCGGCGATCCTCAGGATTGGGCTTTTTCCCTGATACCCGGGGATCCTGTTTTGAGTGATGTTGATGCGTTTTTTCAGGCTTTGGGGTTATTGTACGATGAGCCTAATGTCACTGATCAAGCTGAAAAAGCCTTGTTGGCATTAAATCAGGGGCTTGATGACGCTGAGTTATACTGTCAGAGATTCCGTAGGTGGGCAGTCCTGACCAAATGGAATGACGACGCTTTGGCGGCCCTTTTCCGGAAGGGTCTGTCAGATAATGTAAAGGATGTTATGGTGGGATTCCCTGTCCCCTCTGGTCTCAATGATTCTATGTCATTAGCGATTCAAATTGACAGACGTTTGCGTGAGCGGAGAAGTATGCGTGGAATGGTGTTGCCTTGTGAACCAGCTCCTGAAACCATGCAGTGTGATAGAGTGGTGTCTGGGGCACAGCGTCATGAGTTTCGAAAGCGCAATGGGTTATGTTTCTACTCTGGTGTATTGCCTTTTTTACCTGCACTCCTCAGCTACCGAAACATAACAAATCCGCCTTCCAATTTTGGAACATACAACACATCCTGTACAAGTATCTTTGAATCTTGTCCGAACTTGTTTGAACAATTTAGCATACCTTGTCCGATACCTTCTGTGGTTATTTTGCTTCCATCTGCAAGATAAATGGCTTCTTTCTTATCTAAATCAAGATCAGTAAAGAAATTCTTGTCACTTGTCATATGACTTGTTGCTCCTGAATCAATAAACCAACCAAGTGATGATTTCTTGTCTGTTATATTGAATGTGCCATTCCAATTATTCTCACGCGAATCTGAAATTGTGTTTTTTACTTTTTGTGTATGCATTTTATGTTGTAATTTTTGTTGTTCTGCTTTCCATGTGGTACAGTCTTTCTTTAAATGACCTTTTTTCTTACATCTGAAGCATTCTCTTGTCTCTTTATTATAGGGTTTTTTAAATTCTGTAGCTTTAAGAGCGTTTTCACTGTCTTTTTCAGTAGAAGGATCATTGCTTTGTTCTTTTCTTCTCTGATATTCATCTATGAGTCTTGTTTTCACAAACTCTAATGTAATGTCTGTTTCAGGTCTTGTCTCTAGTGCATTTATTAAAGCAGTATATGAATCTGGTAAACTGCACAACAATATAGCTGCTATATGACTTTCTTTAATATCTTCACCAATAGATCTTAGCTGTGATATCACTTCCATAATAGAGATTATATGCTTCTGCATGTCACTGTCTGCACTTAGTCTCATACTGTAAAGCTTTCTTAATAAAAATAATTTGTGATTTAAGCTGGGTCTTTCATATAGCTTTCTTAATGCTTCCCAGATACCTTTCGCTGTTTCTTCATTTCTTATATGTATTAATTGAGCATCATCCACTAATAAGCTAATGGTGGCTCTCGCTTGTCTATTTTTCTTATCCCATGTCTGATTATCCTGATCAGGTCTATCTGTAGTGATTACTTCCCATAAATCATCTTTAGACAATAACATCTCTACTTTGAACTTCCATAGCTGATAGTTCTCATCATTCAGTTTAGCTACTGTGAGTTTTAGCTCTGTGCTACTTGTCATTTTTAACTTATCTTACTTGTTTGGAGAGATTTGCAATGAAGAATTCTTCTGCATTCACCAGAGTCTTGCTGAGAGTTCCAGTGTCCTGGGTATCTGGTATTCTTGGGGCTTGGGATCTGTGGTGTCTGGATTCTTTGGTGCCTGGATGTTTGGGTATCTGGGTACGCTGTATCTGGGGTGACTGTATCTGGGTGTCTGGGCCCATAACCTGTTGCACAGCTTCTGAATCCACACCTTTGCAGTAGAAAACTTCACAGAGAAGGCTGCATGGGATAACAAGCTTTTACTTCTTACAACATGAGGTAAAAGAATAATGCACAGTCATTTTAGCATTGCATCAGGAAACAGGAACAAAACGAAAGTGAAACAACAAATGTGACTATTTCTTGTACAATACAGAAGGAAACGTTATACAACATCACCATCTACTGTCAGGTCAGCATAAAGTACTCCTTTTACTTATAATAAGTCCTAATCTGTTGCATATGCCAACAGTATCAAGGCTACAAGAACGGAATCTCTTATTAGCAGGAACAAGAGTTTCTGTTTTTCGCAATCATCAAGAAGACCTTAATCAATTTTTCAACCATGTCGACAGTTTAACCTTTTGTAAGGACGTCTTGGGGTTGTTTGATGCTCTTGGATGCGAACATGATCCGAAGGAATGGCGACTGTTCATTTACTCATCAGTTTTAAGTCTGAAGACTGTTTTACTACACAACGTATGAGAATATGGAGTTACTGTTGACCCACATTAATTATAGAAATTATAACTGGAACATATGTGGTGATCTAAAAGTTGTTGCACTTCTTCTTGGACTGATCTTGAATATACCAAGTATTGTTGTTTTATTTGTGAGTGGGACTGTCGTGCACTAGAAAAGCACTATTTCAGAAATGACTGGTCACTCCGTGAAAACCTGGTTGCTGGACAGAAGAATGTTAAACATAATCCTCTGGTTGATCCAGCAAAGATATTTTTCCCTCTTTTTCATATTAAACTTGGGCTTATGAAGAATTTTGTCAAAGCAATGAACAAAGAATCGGAAGCCTTTGCTTACTTGCGACAGAAATTTCCAAGAATAAGTGATGCAACGATTAAAGAAGGTATTTTTATTGGCCCACAGATCAGAGATATAATGAATGACAGTAGCTTTGATGGTCTTTTGCAAAGTGCTGAACAAGTGGCATGGAGGGCCTTTAAAGATGTGACCTTCAACTTCTTTGGCAACAGTAGGGCACCAAACTTTGAACAATTTATGAACAACATGCTCGCAGCATATCATTTGATGAAATGCAATATGTCACTAAAAATGCTTTTTCTACATTCTCACTTGGACTTTTTTCCAGCCAATCTTGGTGCTGTTAGTGATGAACATGGTAAAGATTTCACCAAGACATTGCGCTGATGGAGAAAAGGTACCAGGGAAAGTGGAATACGTCAATGCTGGCAGACTATTGCTGGAATCTTATTCGAGAAGCATCTGACATGGATAATAAACGAAAGTCATCTGCAAAACACTTTTGAACAATTGCTTTTGCTACTGACATCAATGCACATCTATGTAGTGTCTCAGACGTCATAATGTAGACTAAAAACTGTTGTTTCTTAAAAACCTTACGTGATAAAGACTTTTGGAGCACATATTCGTGTTCAGCATATCAAAATCTATAAAATACAATAAAATTTTCACAGGGGACAAAAACTTCCCTGAAATTTGTTGCGCAGTGGTTTGCAAAGTGACAACTGATTTGATGGCACAATTGTCACAAACTCATGGTCTGATGACCTTTTTATAACGTATAACTATACTGTGATTTTTTTTTTCCAGATGGTGCTGGCTCTGCTCTAAAAAAGGTAAAATGTATAGAATAAACAGGCAATCCATTTCATGCCGTTTTTGCATTGTTCCTAAATATTGGGCTGGTTTTATGGAAAATGGGCAACAACAAAAGTGGAGCCCCCTCCAATCGCCTTTTTTAGACAGTGCTTTGAGTATTTAAAGGAAACCTGTCACACAAAAAAAATGCTATTAACCTGCAAATATAGGATTAATCTGCAGGTTATTAGCATTCTGAACCTGCCCGGCTCCCACACTTAGACCCTTGCTGCCGCGAGGAAATTAACTTTATTCCTCCCTGTAGCGTCCTGGTTTCAGTAATGGCGGTAGCACCAGTGCGGGTTCAGTCATCTCTCTGTCTATAGAGAGCGCCGGATGTAACTGCAGCCCCGACACTGACTGACAGTTGGGTCTAATGTTGAGCGAGCTGTCAGTCTGTGCTGTGGGTGGTAACAGCTGCCGTTCTCTATACACAGAGCGGTGACTGAACCCATGTTGGCGTCACCCCTACGACTAAAACCAGAGTGCTACCAGGAGGAATAAAGTTAATTTCCTTGTGGCAGAGAGGGTCTAAGTGTTGACATCGGGCAGGTTCAGAGGTCTACTAACCTGCAGATTAACCCGATATCTGCAGGTTAATAGCGTTTTTGACATGACAGGTTCCCATTAAAAAATCCTTATAATAATTCAAGGATTAATTTACATTTCCTTGGTGGTTTAAAGCAGTGGAAGGGTCAAAGGTAAATCCAGGTTCCTCAAGTGTCCCTATTCATAAATGACCATTACATACACTTACAGGTGTATTGTCAGCATATTTCTAAATTCAGTGAAAATTAATATCATTCTACATGTAAAATCAATTTTTATTTGTTGCTGCCTGTTGCTAGATATTAGGAAAAAGAGTGGGGTGAGACAGGGTATACAGGTAAAATAGTAAAATTTGTACTATGGAGAATAAAATAAATGAGCAGTAGACCAACAATTGGTGAAGATGACTGTATTGGAAATAGTTCCATGGCAAGGCCTCATTCACATGTCAGTATTTTGCATTACTATTTGTATGCCAAAACCGGGAGTGGAAGTTACAGAGAAAAACTAGAATTGAAAGATTGACACCTGTTCTGTGTTTTGGAGACTTTCCTGAATTTGACATACAAATATTGATGAAACACTGATGCAAAAATACTGACTACTGAGGCCTAACTGGTCTGGTGTAGCATGACTGCGGTAAGAAAAGAAAATTGTGTGCAAGTGTGAAAAGAGTACGAAGAAATAAGTGTAGTAAAGAAAATGTGCAATAGTTGTAGTATAGTGTTATATTATTATTTTGCTTGTTTTATATAGTGCCATTATACAATACCAAGAATAGTTAGAATTGCCAATTCTTATACCTTATAATGTCATGTTTAGCAGAAAGCTGGTCGCGGGACACCAAATAAAAGAGCAGAAGCAGGTATGTTCTTTCTATAGACAAGCAGAATTTATGCAAATGTCGGATAATGGGGCATAAGCATCTTGGGAAGTGGATAGATCGTCCTTCTGATAAAAGATCCCTGTTGAGATTAACCTAAATTCCACACCTAAATCTAAGTGATGACCATGTCTGTCTATACATGTATGTCTATACAGGTCTTACGAAGATGGAGACTTGTCACAACTATGCGGGAATTCCTCCACCCCCTATTGCTTTTGGCCGACCGCTACAAATGCAAAAGGGTGACGTCATAGAACTGACGAAAGCAGAAGCTGAGCAGAACTGGTGGGAGGTAAATGGTCTTATATTATGTCCAAGGATGAAATTCCTGCTTGTTCACATGTATTTTATAGAATAAAATAAAGTCCTTTATTAGAAATAAAACAAAATACAGTTTTCAATTTTTATTTAAAAAACAACAATATCCCTCACCTCTCTGTCGTTCAGTCCCACTCCGTAATCTATGTCGGGGGATGAATAGTTTTCAACCTGGACGGTGTCAAGATGCGACCGTCCAGGCTGAGAACAACAGGTGAATGAGCTGCTGTGAGCGCAGCATCATTGATTAATGGTGACATCATCGAGGTTACCTCCGGTCAGTGAGGCTGCGTTCCAAGCTGGTCTGAACTGTGGTGACCTCAGCACCGTGGGAAAAAGTCAGTGAGAGAATGATGAGAGCCATCTTCAGCACCTGGTGCCTAGGAACAATGCTTACTGTACTGCTTCTTCCCTGGGGCTGGAGTGTGTCACAAGGATGACATCCCAGTGTGCCATCCAAGTACATATGTACGGGACGTTTTGCGGTCCGTGCTGATGGTGAAAAAAGCGGACATGTCCGCTTGTTTTGCCCATGGACACAGGATCCGTGGAAACACACTGACGTGCACAGGCCCATTCGCTTGAATGGGTTTATGTGTGTCAGTGTCTCCGGTACGTGTGAAAATTGTCACCACACATACTGGTGACAGAGATGTGTGAAAGAGCCCTTAAATTTCAATTGTTGATACCAATCAAATCCATTTCTTCAAAACTGAACCTTTATAGATTCAGACTGCAGAAAACTTCCACTGTATATTACACTAGATTTCCAGTTTGTTTTTCAACAAACCAGGCTCGGACAAAAATTGAAATAATTGCAGCAGGCAAATTTCAGCTATGCTTGGGTCCATTTGCAACTTCGGGAGTTTGTCCGCATGGCTGATGGGTGCAGGAGCTGCCTGCCATTATAAGATGCAGTGATCTAGTACATAAAATAGATGAGAGTAGTGCTTGCTGTGATTTTTCAGACACAGAATTTAGGTGGCAAGCACATTCTCTAACATTGGTGAGTGTGCTGCTCGGGTGCAGTCTGCTGTGCATATGGAAACCACCGTACCAGAAAACACAGTCACCTGAACGTAGCCTTATCCTGCTTCCAGTAAAAACCAAGGATAGGTATTTTGGATCCAATTGCGGAGATCCTGTGAAAAGCTGCCCCCTAAGGCTTGCTATATTATATGCCATTTGTTCTGTTAGGTTACGTTCCCATGGAGACTTGAAGAGTATTTGGTGCTTTTTCGATGTTGCAGAATTTCTGCACCCATTCGGTAAATTAGGTTACTTGCATTTCTTTCATTCCGTTTTTTAAGTGCATTTTAGCACATGGTTTTATTGTGTATTTGTCTTTTGTTGGTATGTTATGTTTTCAATTATGCTGCTTTGTATTTGATGCTTCCTGAACGGATTACATGTGGGTTTTTTAGTGCCTTTCGGGTGAGGAAATGCACTAAAAATGCTAATGCATTTTATTCCTGCACAATTTCTGTGGTTATTGCAATAGGGACAATGCACACATAAAACTCAGCATACTCCCTAAAGGAATTGAAATGTTGTGGATTTAAAAAACAAACTGCAGGTCAGTGTATGCGGCGTGGAATAAAAAACACAGTGAGCATGAGATTTCTCTAAATCTCATCCACTTAGTGGAAACTGTAGGAAACTGCGTTTTTTGCTCAGCGAAAATATAGTGTCAAAAACTCATTGTGGGAACTTAACGTTACACACAATAAAAAACAGAAGCACCCAATTAACATTTATTGTTTGAAAAAAAAAATATGAGCATGTTTCCACCTGTCTAATACATTACAATCTGTACAGTCCTATATGGCACGTTTTTCTCTTCTGCTAAATTGCCTTTAATGACTGGTTTCATATCCATTATCATTATCTCACAGTATATCCTACAAATCCAGACCTAAACCAATGGCACTTCCTACCATAGACAACATCCAAAGAGATATTGGTAGCATATAGCCATAAAATTCAATGCTTTATGAAAAAGAGCATATACAACCTTATAGAGTAGGCTTTGTTCCCTGACGCGCGTTTCGCATTAGCTTAGTCCCAGAGGTATCACAGATTTGATCCCCGACGCGCGTTTCGCGTTAGCTTCGTCCCAGGGGTATCACAGATACCCCTGGGACGAAGCTAACGCGAAACGCGCGTCGGGGATCAAAGCCTACTCTATAAGGTTGTATATGCTCTTTTTCATATGATTGTCTATATGCATGGCACAGTGGAATGGATTTTTCAGGTGGAATGTGGTCACTATAGTGTCATACTTGTGGTGGCACTCATTTATTATTGTAGTACATAGTTTTTTGATTGGCTTTATGCACTAATGAATCTTATAAGGTAGTTGGTACTAGCCGACACCTGCCATTCCCCTTATGTACTTACTACTATCATTTCTGAATACACTTATATATTTGGCTGTGTATATTGGTTATGATTATTGACATCATTTCACTAAGATATTCTGTACCGCTGGCAATCAGTACATGGAATATTTATTCCTTATTAGGAGTTATGCACTAGTGCACTTTATATGTATATCTCTCATAGACCAGTAATGATTTTTTGGTCAGTGAGTGGTCACTAGACCGGATGTAAATGAGATTTGATAATCTGTCACTACTTCATATATCATTCACAGTATATTTTTGCACTAGCGTCATTATCATTGTTGTCTGTGGTACTAGGATGTCTCTATATGAATTTTGATAATCTATGTTGGATATTAAACACTGTGTTTTTGTATTGTACTTATACATACCTTATATGAGTATTTGTTGATGTACATCTCTTTTTATATATCTTTTTAATTTTTTGTTTTTTTTGATATTAATAAAGCATTGAATTTTATGGCTATATGCTTTCAATATCTCTTTGGATGTTGTTCATTATCTCACAGGCAGACATTTTTCCTATGTGTTACTGTTACAGCTACAATAGTAGAGTGTAAATGGTGGTTGACAGGACCGCATGAGAAATAAGCTCCTGTTTTGTTAGGATGTGCGCTTGCAGTTGGCATCTGTGACATGTTAATCTTTCTATTAGGGGCGAAATACATCCACAAACGAAATTGGCTTCTTCCCTTGCAATCTGGTGAAGCCTTATATATATGTAAGTGGAACATTTATCTGTAATATGCTTCTTTATACTGTAAATGTGCCATGTGTAATTGCCTATGACATCGTGCTTACCATGTATAAGCCTCCGCTGCAATCATACATCTGTGTGTATTTCTGTATTTCCTCCGACATAACACTAGTCAGACTCTACTTTCCATAGTAAGTAAAAAAAATGTATAGAAATAGAAATGGAATAGATTTATTGTCCATCTGGAAGATTGGATCATTTAAGTAATCTATAGTGCATTTCTTCGGTTCTGTTTTTCCCACGCATTACTTACTTCCCATTTATAGATATAATACTCATCATGAAGAAACATGATTTCTAGGTTTCTGTTGCTATACATAGATAAATCTACTTCCCAATTCTACGTAAAACTGTTAAAAATAATATATAACATATATTTTCTAGGTCCTTGCACATTGTGCTGTATTTGCTGTGGATATATAGTCTTTTTTTCCAGTTGCACATCCACAGCGTAATACCGTACATCAGTGCCTGTACACAACGTCTTTTTCAGGCTGCAGAAACTGCCTGAAAAACCATCAAAAAATGAACATAAGCATTTCTATGTAAAAACGACTTGCTGTGCATATGATCAGGTTTTTGACCATTTCAGGTTTCTAAAAGCACCAAGTGGGTAAAAGAACCGATCTGACCAATCTTCTGGCATTTTTCGCTCAGAAGGTGGTCTATACTTTAAAATACAAGTCAATGGGAAAGTTCAAAAGACACTGGCAGATATCTTATTTGGATGTATTTTTGGAGCATTTTATCTTCATTTTGCTTCACTATTCAATGGAGTGAAAAAATTGTCAGGTATACGACAGTAAAAAAGACCTCACAAAAAAACCTGAGAAAACCCTTTAAAACATGCTGACAGCCAAAACCATTGGAAAAATACTCAAGAAACAACCGTAAAAATTCCACAAAATACACTTCATATCCTAGTAATTAAAGGGATTTTCCCATGATTAAAGTTAATTTTAAAGTTAATTTTAATCAATACATCTTTGAATCATAATAAGTTCCACAATTGGATGTGTTTTAAAAAAATGTTCCTGTGCTGGGATAATCTTATAAATGTGCCCCTGCTGTGTGCTGTGTAATGGCATTTTATTTAAACACAACCAATTGCGGAAATTATTTTATTCCAAGAACTATTAGTTGAAATGTACTTTGTGGGAAAGAGTCTTTAAGTAGGTACACAAATCTCATCTACATGTTGAGGACGACTTTGCACGTAAATTCTAAATTGACATGCAATTGACAATTCAAATTGTTAATTTTTTGTGTGCAATTTATCATGAACTTTACCCGTGCGAAGCATAGGGTTAAGTAATCAGCAATTCTGCAAGAAAATCTATGAATTTGTGAAAATTTTGTTGGAAGAAAGGTGAGCAGCACCTCAGGTGATGATGATGAACCCTTTTTAAGGTATTTTATATATTTCTCCTTCGTCTCATTGGGGGACACAGGACTGTGGGGACGCAGGACTGTGGGTGTATGCTACTGCCGCTAGGAGGCTGACACTAAGTAGATATAAAAAAAAGGTTGGCTAATCCTCCGCCATATACACCTTGACACTGGCCGCAGGCAAACCCAGTTTTTGCTTAGTGTCTGATGGAGGCACACGTCTGGTTTCATCCAGACCATTTTTTTTCTTTCCATGGAGACGAGATAGGGCGACGGACCCTTTTGAAGGTGTCCGATCTCCCCAAACCATCAACGGGCAAGCACGTGGAGTGTCGCCTCCACGTATCCTCTCCCGCAACGTGGGACACTTGCCGGACTCAGCCGTGACCACCCTAGGGTATTGAAACCCTAGGCTGTACAGAGGCAGAGGCAGTCCATGCAGCCCCCACTGCACCAGCAATGCTGGACTGCGGTGCTGCAAGGAGGTGGACGGTCACTCTCCTCATCCCCTGAAGGGATGACGAAGTTAGGGTGCCTGCACCATCCTTAGTTCCATTTTTTATTTCCATTTTTGATTTGTATAGCCCTCCTCTAACCAGGATTGAGGGGGGCTGGGAGGCTCCTGTAGTGGTCCTTCAGGATCAATCTTGCATGCGGTCCCACAGTCCTGTGTCCCCCAAGAGCGGAGAGTGGTGAGTCTGGAGCAGCGGCGGTACCCTCGGGCGGCGCCAGAAATCTGGTCCCCGGCTTCCTGGGGCCTTCCCCCGGCTCCGCGTCTTCCGGCGGGCCCACCCCGACTTCCGGGCGGGCACCGCCAATAATCTAGGCCCCGGCTTCGGCCGGAGACTAGGCCATGGCCTGGGGCCTTCCCCCTGCTCTGCGTCTTCTGGCGGGCCCGCCCACGACTTCCGGGCGGGCTCCGCCAAAAATCTTGGCCTCGGCTTCGGCCGGAAAATAGGCCGCGGCCTGGGGCTTTCTCCCAGCTGTACGGTCTTCCGGCGGGCCCGCCCCCGTCTTCTGGGCGGGCACCGCCAATAATCTAGGCCCCGGTTTGGGCCGGAAAGTAGGCTATGGCCTGGGGCCTTCCCCCAGCTCCGTGTCTTCCGGCGGGCCCGCCCCCGACTTCCGGGCGGGCTCCGCCAATAATCTAGGCCCCGGTTTCGGCCGGCAACTAGTCCACAGCCTGGGGCTTTCTCCCAGCTGTGCGGTCTTCCAGCGGGCCCGCTCCCCGACTTCCGGGTAGACATCAACGATAATCTAGGCCCCGGCTTCTGCTGGAACTAGGCCGCGGCCTGGATCTCCGGGCCCAGCAGCAAATATTAGTGGGCCGAGTCCAGCAACTCCTCCCCAAAGCTCAACCGCCCCTAGCATATGACAGAGGTGGCAGGGACCCGCAGGCCCTATTTCAGAAACGCCCACACTGGATGGGGTTCGCTTTTTGAAGTTTCAAGACTGCAGCAGACAGCAGCAGCCTCCGTGGACTTCTCGGCGCCCATTCTTACTCAAGGATGTCTGGGGACACAGGACTGAGGTAGGTGCTTTATAGCTACGCCACACTACACACCACTCCGCTGCACCTTATTTTTTGTGCTACCTCAAATTATAACGGCACAGGTACAGCATGTCTAGAAGGGCTAAGACTCACACGGTGCTGTATACAGCATGCATTGCCTGTAGGTCCCCTTTTCCGCATGCCCAGACTAATTGGGTCTGCGAAGCCTGTGACTCCGAACGTGCCCAGGAGCCCTCCCCTATAACTGAGCCCAGTGCGTCAGGTCCCCCAGAATGGGCCCTGTCTCTGTCAGAATCTATGGCATAATTAGCGAGAGCAATAGAGTCCCTTCAAGCTCCCGATAGGGGCAGGGACGGCGGTTCACCCGTCTTGGCCATTTCTCGGAACCTCCAGCTTGCAGGGGCTGCGCTCTCACCAGGCAGACGCCGGGGAAGTGAACCCACACAGTGTTGCCTGTGCCATCTGGGGCCTCGGCATCTATCAGTTCCGTTTCTCGCTCTCCCTCTCCAGCGGAGGCGAGTGAACAAAGTTCGGACTCTGACTCCGAAGGGTCCATCAATCTAGAGGCACCTAATTGTCAAGAAACAATTGACAGTCTCATTGAGGCAATCAATCAAACCCTTGGGGTAGATGATGAATCCACCTCGGCCTCTGGCCATAAGGTGTCCTTCAAACGACCCAGGCAACCTCATAAGGTTTTTGGTGCTCACCCTGAATTTGAGGACCTAGTGCAGCGCCACCGAGAAAAGCCGGACAAGCACTTTTCAGGACAAAAAGCTCTCAATACCAGATATACTTTTGCCCCTGAGCTCCTTAAGAAATGGGAGGAATCTCCAGCGGTCGACCCCCCGGTGTCACGTTTAGCGTCTAAGACGCTCCTCTCCCTTCCCAACGGTTCCTAGATCAGAGATCCAACGGACCGTCTAATTGAAAGCTTGGCTCGCTCAGTGTTTGAGTCGTCTGGTTCTGCTCTCTCTCCCTCTTTTAAAGCAACTTAGGTAGCTAACGCCATGATATCCTGGTCGGAGTCTCTAAATAGAGCCCTCAACGGAACGGATGTGCCATCAGAGGTAATTGAGATCTCCAATCAGATCGCTCTGGCAGGAGATTTTTTGATTAATGCTTCCATGGATGCGGCGAATTGCGCAGCACTAGCTGCCACCAACGCAATTGCTATTAGGAGAGCCTTGTGGTTGAGGACATGGCGAGCAGACTCAACCTCAAAAAAGTCACTTATGTCCTTACCTTATCAGGGTGGCCGATTATTTGGCGAGAGACTGGATCAGCTCATATCTGATTCTACAGGAGTGAAAAGCAGTTTCCTTCCTCAGCAAAAAAGTAGGCAGCCCTTTCGCCGCCAGCTTCAGCCTCGGTTCAGGGCCTTTCACAACCCAGGTTGGACCACGGCAGCAAACTCTGGCGCATCAGGTCGGCCCAATCAGCCCAGAGATCGTCAGGTCTCTTACAAGACCAATCCGTTGGGAAGAATGCTAGCCCACCAGCCAAAATCTAGAGGATCCAGGTCCTACAGATTTTCGGCCAAATGACTGGAGGCAGGATCCGGTCAATTCATCCAGAGTGGGCGGCCGCCTACTCTGGTTTCGCCCCACCTGGCTACCGGTCACTCAAGACAAGTGGGTCAGAGAGCTAGTCTCCTCGGGGTACAAGATAGAGTTTATCAGCCATCCCCCAAATCATTTTTTTCCCTCGCGCCTTCCCAAAGTGGAAACCCGGGTTCACGCCTTATTCAAGGCAGTCGAATCACTTCAGCGCAGCGGGGTTATCATTCCAGTACCGAAGGTGGAGTGATGTCACGGGTTCTACTCCAACCTGTTAATAGTACCCAAGAAAGACGGCACTGTAAGGCCTATTCTGGACCTAAAGTGTCTGAACAGGTTTGTCAGAGTTCGGCATTTCCGAATGTAGTCCCTCCGCTCGGTCATTGCGGCTATGGAAAAGGGGGAATTTCTAGCGTCAATAGACATCCAGGATGCCTATCTTCACATCCCCATATTCCCCTCTCATCAGAGATTTCTACGGTTTGCCATCAGGAACCTTCACTTTCAATTCGTAGCCTTGCCCTTCGGTCTAGCCACAGCCCCCAGGGTTTTCACAAAAGTCATGGCTGCCGTGGTGTCCATTCTGCGCTCAAAAGGGGATAGTCGTCTTGCTATAGTTAGACGATCTCCTCATCAAGGGTCCGTCTTTTCAGGCCTGCGAGGAAAGTGTCAGCATTACGTTAGACACTCTGGTTCGCTTGGGGGGCTGGTGAATTTGAAAAAATCATCTCCCATGCCATCTCGGAAGATCACCTTTTTGGGGATGATCTTCGAGACCACTCGAGGTTTGATAATCCTCCCTCAGGACAAGGCCCTAGTTCTCTGTCTAGAGGTACGAATCCTTCTCCAGCCGATTCCTCACACCATCCAGTTTTGCATGAGGGTCTTAGGGAGGATGGTAGCAGCGATCGAGGCCATTCCTTTTGCACAATTTCATCTCCGCCCCTTCAGCATGCCCTCTTGGCAGCGTGGGATGGGAACCCTTACTCTCTCAATCTCAGGTGTCATCTGTCTGCCCGGGTCAGACAGACACTTACGTGATGGACAATGAGCACCTCTCTTCAGCAGGGGGGATGTTTTCCCCCAGTCCATTGGCTGATAGTCACAACGGACGCCAGCCTTTTCGGATGGGGAGCAGTATTTCGCCACTACACAGCCCAGGGATCTTGGTCCCTGCAGGAATCAATCCTCCCGATCAATATACTAGAGATTCGGGCCGTTCGGCTGGCTCTGAGGCATTTTCACCATCATCTAGCTGGCCTCCCTGTCCGGATACAATTGGACAATGCCACGGCCGTGGCATACATAAATCATCAGGGAGGTACCCGCAGCAGGGCGGCCATGCACGAGGTAAAACATATTCTTGCCTGGGCAGAGAGAAATCACTCTGTGATATCGGCGGTTCACATTCCGGGCGAGGAGAACTGGGCAGCGGACTTCCTGAGCCGTCAGGGTATAGCGTCAGGGGAATGGTCACTCCATCCCGACGTATTTCAGCAGATATGCCTACGCTGGGGAACTCCGGACGTGGACTTGATGGCCTCCAGGATAAACGCCAAAGTACCCAACTCCGTCTCCCGATACCGGGATTCACAGGCAATGGTGGTGGACGCCCTGGTTCTACTGTGGAATCAGTTTCACCTCCCGTACTTGTTTCCACCGTTGGCTCTGCTTCCAAGAGTAATCAGAAAAATAAAGATAGAGGGGGTCTCAGCGATATTAGTCACTCCAGATTGGCCTCGTCACTCATGGTACGCAGAGCTGATACAGTTGCTCGCCGAGGCTCCCTGGCGTCTGCCAGAAAGCGCAGACCTTCTCTCCCAGGGCCCAGTTTACCACTAGAACTCAGCGGTCCTGTGTTTGACAGCTTGGCCGTTGAATCTTGGATCCTGACCAGGGCCAGATTCTCCCAGAAGGTTGCTGCCAAAATGGCTAGCGCCCGAAAACCCGCCTCGGCACGTATCTACCACCATACTTGGAAGATCTTCTTTACATGGTGCAGGGAACTGTCATGGGTGCATCGTCACGAAGATTGTCGCGATTGCACATTCTGACTTCTTGCAGCTGAGTTGCTGTTTCTTTGTGTTTGGTAATGAGGGAGTTAATTTTCCTAGCTCTTGCAAGACTAGTCCAGCCTCGCCCGGCGCTTTGATTATGTTCATTACTTCCTTATATAAGCTGCCAGTACGCTGTAGATGCCGGTGAAAGCATTCATACAGACTGCAGATAGGATCGGTTCTGAGAAGACTTAAGCTAAGACTCTTGTTGTTTCCTCACTTGCTGATAGTTTATCTCCTAGACTTGGTGTTCCCTCTGTTGTTTTAATGTTGTATGCAAGACAGATTTACTTTATCCTGTCTGTCTCGTTTGTCTATACGTTTGTTAACCTTACTGTCCATTCCCTATGGTGAATCAGGTCCTTCTAAGGACTAGATTACAGGGTCAGGGATTTATGAGACAGGGTTTACGCTGGTGCCTGGACCTCTGTACCTAACAGTACTCCAGGTAAGGGACTAGTCAGGACCCAGTTTAGGTCAGCATAGACCCGGTCCACCTCTAGACCAGTAGACAGCGTGAAAAGGATTCTATGACCCACAGGATATTTGTCAGGTAAACTATGCTATAATACATGTTAATGTTACCTATTATAGTTATATAGAATGTTGCCCCACTTGATAGATTACTGACATTATATTTGATACATCTGCTTTGACAGCGTGACAGGAACATGGTTATTCCCCGCTTCAGTTTTCAATTCCCGACATTTTGGCATTTCTCCAAGCTGGCCTAGATCCAGGCCTAGCGCTAAGCACTCTTAGAAGACAGATATCAGCCTTGTCTGTTCTTTTTCAGCGTAGAATTGGCACTAATTTACAAGTTAAGACCTTTATTCAGGGTGTTGTCCATGTAGTACCCCCCTACAGGGCTCCCTTAGAAGTCTGGGATCTCAACCTTGTTCTGGGAGTTCTGCAGGAATCTCCATTTGAGCCTCTCCTGGAGGTTTCTTTGACATACCTTTCTTGGAAGGTTGTGTTTCTAGTAGCCATAACATCCATAAGGCGGGTCTCGGAGCTGGCGGCACTATCCTGCCGAGCTCCGTACTTACTTTTTAATCACGATAAGGTGGTGCTCAGGCCAACACCTCCATTTTTGCTAAAGGTTGTGTCCTCATTCCACATCAATGAAGACATTATCTTGCCCTCATTTTGCCCAGAGAGGACGCACCGGGTGGAGAAAGCTCTCCATACTCTGGATCTGGTGAGAGCACTCAGGAGGTATGTATCACGAACGGCATCCTTTCGGCAGACGGACACACTGTTCATCCTCCCCGAGGGTCGCAGGAAGGGACTCGCTGCTTCAAGATCAACTTTGGCAAGATGAATATGGTTAACCATTCAGGAGGCCTACAGCATCAGAGGCGTTGTGGTTCCCGCAGGAATCAGGGCTCACTCCACAAGGGCGGTGGGTGCTTCCTGGGCTCTTCGGCATCAGGCTTCGGTGGAACAGGTTTGTAAGGCGGCAACCTGGTCCAGTCTGCATACTTTCTCTAAACATTATAAAATTCATACTCAGGCTTCAGCGGATGCAAGTCTGGGTAGAAGGATTCTTCCGGCAGCGGTAGCGCACCTATAGGCAATGCCTGATCACGGCTTACACTGTGGAGTCAGTTTCCCACCCAAGGGACTGCTTTGGGACGTCCCACAGTCCTGAGTACCCCAATGAGATGAAGGAGAAATACGGATTTTTGTGTTACTCACCGTAAAATCCTTTTCTCCGAGACGGTCATTGGGGGACACAGCAACCACCCTGATAGCCAGATGGCTTCGCATTTTTGTGTTAATTCTATTTTTGTCTGTTCCAGTGGGTTTATTTCTGGATATATTGTACCTGTGTTAACGCTGATTTAATTTTTGTCCTCCTACTGCTTTTTGCACTAAACTGAGTTCGCCTGCGGCCAGTGTCAAGGTTATACGGTGGAGGAGGAGCTAACCTTTTTTTATATCTACTTAGTGTCAGCCTCCTAGCGGCAGTAGCATACACCCACAGTCCTGAGAAAAGGATTTTACGGTAACACAAAAATCCGTATTTTTTTAAATTATTTAGCATTTTAATATTTAATTTCAATTACTTACAGAACGCAGTAGCCTGCAGTAACCTGTCATCCTTTATTTGGTAAGTGCATTGAATTTTTAACATTTAACCCTATAGTTGAAACTTATAAATAAGGAAATGCAGCTATAGATACGGTTATTAACGTTCTAGTCCTTTCTTTTTCTATGGAATAGAAAAACATAATTTGTTTCTGGGAGCACAATGGGGGCTCCAAATGTTATTGACTGGTTTTATTAGCTAATATGCTAGGGAAATGGCTGTGGCCTGAAGCTCTGAGGAAAAGCATAGGTTTTCAAAGTTTTTTGCTGGCGTAGATTTGCATAGACTAACCTGTAGTAAATTGGTAGTGCACTATTTAGTACGGGATCCTCACCATATGAGAAAAGTAAAGTATAAATAAATAGTATTTCTATTTGTTTTATCGTTTTCCTGTCTCCAATGAAATGACCTAAGATATTCAGATCTAATTTGAATCATTATGAAGTTTTTAGAATATTCCCATTCTGTGTTTAGGTATGCGGGTCCAATGGAAAGGAAAGAAGCTGAGCATCTCTTGGCCAGTCGATCTGATGGCACTTTCTTGGTCAGACAGAGAGTAAAAGACTCTGGAGAATTCGCAATCAGCCTAAAGTAATGCAACTGTTGTATTCTTCATTGTACTAATGATTACAGTGTACAAGTATTGTTTTCTGTTGCTTGCTTTATTGTGGTTGACATGCTCTGACACCTAGCTGCACTTCTATATTGTTAGATTTAATCAGGAAATCAAACATATGAAGGTGACCGTTTTTGAGGGACTCTGGAGGTTGACAGAGAAAAAAGGCTTCAAGGGACTTCCTGTAAGTGAACATTTTCCCATGTTATTACATATATTTAGCTACATCAAAATATCTGATATCTTTTAATACAGGAGAAATATGAGATCCATGAGAAATCGCATCTATCATTGCGGAATAATACTTATATCCCATACAAAGTACTCTTAGCACATTACATGAAAATGTAGTCACAATTTGACCTGTATCGTTTCAAGAGGAAACGCTGGAAGCTGCAATCACAAAAAGATCATTACTGTGATCAAACTTCTTTCTGTGGGAAAATGCTATTGATTATGTATGCAACAAATTTCGTTCGATATACTTGCTATTTATTTTGACAAAGTTGTAAAAATCAAAACCTCACTTCAAAAATGTTCATTCTTTCCTTTTGAATGTTTTTCCTTAACATAGCAATATCAGTGATCACATTCAAGCTGTTTAAGTCATTACATGTACTAAATTACATCATCTCTTTGGACTACAGATTTTACCTTTATGTTAGAATTATGGGCAAAGTTCGATCCAGAGTGGAAATTCCAACACAAAAAAAAAAACACAAGAGCCATTCAGGACCCCCTCCATTGAAGTACTTTGACGGTTCATATAGAAAATACAACTGAAATTATAATGAAACTGCAAACCGAAGGTACTGAAAACTACATTCAGAAGTCTATTAACCTTGACCAGTACTTCACAGGAGCTGGAAGCAACTGGATAGAAAAAGATTACATATTTAACTTTAGCATAGATGATTATTACAATTGTTTTTGTAATTTCTGCAAGGGAAAATGGAGACAAAGGACATGAAGGATTAAATTTTAGCAATAACTTATCTTGAGTAACGTCCATTAACCACCAATATGCGGGTATACCAGTTTTAGGCTGGACACGCGAGAGGCATTGGGGAAGATGAGGCCGTTGTACTTTTCTTCAAACTAAAGCTTGTGCCGCAATAGATGGCCGCCATATGGTCTCTGATATTAGGAGGGAAACTTATACGATAATATAAACGGAGCAGAAATAAGCACCCAACAGAGTGACAACACAATCTTTGATAACAGACACCTAAAAGAAACACGTGAATTTGTTTGAAGAACGACATTTGAACCCTGAGAGGTTTGGAAAAGCTGAATAATCAGGGTGAAAAAAAAACAAAAAATGCTGTTCCTGAAAAATGATTTGTGAATCGAAATTGCATTTCTTCAGGAAATACCCCAAAACTTGTTGTCCAATTGTCCTGACTTAACGAGTACCCCATAATAGTGGGGGGGAAACTGATTGATGGCTAAGGCAGTCAGGTTGAACATAGAACAGTAATATTTGGTAATGCAAACAATGAGGAGTCATGTAAGTTGTAGTGCCAGATGAGCTAAACAGTGAAGAAACCCCACAAGTGACCCTTAATTTAAGCTGATAGCTAGACCCCAAAGGTAACTTATCTAGGATACTTTGTGACACTTTATCACCCGAATGCTCAACAGAGTTTGTAATGCCACGGGCAGAAAATAAAAAATCCTATTTTTTTTCCCACAAAAATTATCTCTTAGTCACTAATTTTTTATTTTCCCATAGGTAACATGAGAAATTGGACCACAAAATTTGTTGTCCAATTTGTCCTGAGTACGCTGATACCCCATATGTGGGGGGAACCACTGTTTGGGCGCATGGCAGAGCTCGGAATGGAAGGAGCACTATTTGACTTTTTCCAACCAAAATTGGCTGGAATTGAGATTGGACGCCATGTTGCATTTGGAGAGCCCCTGATGTGCCTAAACAGTGGAAACCCCCCACAAGTGACCCCATTTGGGAAACTAGACCCCCTAAGGAACTTATCTAGATCTTTGGTGAGCTATTTGAACCCCAAGTGCTTCACACAAGTTTATAACGTAGAGCCGTAAAATTAAAAAATTATATTTTTTCCACAAAATTGATCTTTTCACCCCAATTTTTATTTTCCCAAGGGAAACAAGACTCCAAAAGTTATTGTGCAATTTGTCCTGAGTGCGCTGATACCCCATATGTGGGGGTAAACCACTGTTTGGGTGCATGGCAGAGTTTGGAAGGGAAGGAGCGCCGTTTGACTTTTTCAACGCAGAATTGGCTGGATGCCATGTCGTGTTTGGAGAGCTCCTGATCTGCCTAAACAGTGGAAACCCCCCACAAATGACACCATTTTGGAAACTAGACCCCTCAAGGAACTTATCTAGATGTGTGGTGAGCACTTTGAACCCCAAAGTGCTTCACAGAAGTTTATAACGTACAGCCATAAAATAAAAAAAAATCTTTTTTTTTTTTACAAAAATGATTTTTTAGCCCCCAATATTTTATTTTCACAAGGGTAGCAGGAGAAATTGGACCCCAAAAGTTGTTGTCCAATTTGTCCTGAGTATGCTGATACCCAATATGTGGGAGTAAACTACTGTATGGGCGCACGTCAGGGCTCGAAGGGAAGTAGTGACGTTTTGGATTGCAGACTTTGATGGAATGGTCTGGGGGAGTCATGTCGCATTTGGAGAGCCCCTGATGCGCCTAAACAGTGGAAACCCCCACAAGTGACCCCATTTTGGAAAATAGACCCCACAAGGAACTTATCTAGATGTGTGGTGAGCACTTTGAACCCCGAAGTGCTTCACAGAAGTTTATAACGTACAGCCGTAAAAATAAAAAATCCTTTTTTTTTTTACAAAAATGATTTTTTTCGCCCCCAATATTTTATTTTCACAAGGGTAACAGGAGAAATTGGACCCCAAAAGTTGTTGTCCAATTTGTCTTGAGTACGCTGATACCCAATATGTGGAGTAAACTACTGTATGGGCGCACGTCGGGGCTCGGAAGGGAAGTAGTGACGTTTTGGATTGCAGACTTTGATGGAATGGTCTGGGGAGTCATGTCGCATTTGGAGAGCCCCTGATGCGCCTAAACAGTGGAAACCCCCACAAGTGACCCCATTTTGGAAAATAGACCCCACAAGGAACTTATCTAGATGTGTGGTGAGCACTTTGAACCCCGAAGTGCTTCACAGAAGTTTATAACGTACAGCCGTAAAAATAAAAATCCTTTTTTTTTTACAAAAATGATTTTTTTCGCCCCCAATATTTTATTTTCACAAGGGTAACAGGAGAAATTGGACCCCAAAAGTTGTTGTCCAATTTGTCCTGAGTACGCTGATACCCAATATGTGGGAGTAAACTACTGTATGGGCACACGTCGGGGCTCGGAAGGGAAGTAGTGACGTTTTGGATTGCAGACTTTGATGGAATGGTCTGGGGGCGTCATGTCGCATTTGGAGAACCCCTGATGCGCCTAAACAGTGGAAACCCCCCACAAGTGACCCCATTTTGGAAAATAGACCCCACAAGGAACTTATCTAGATGTGTGGTGAGCGCTATGAAGCCCCAAGTACTTCACAGAAGTTTTATAACATACAGCCGTAAAAAACAAAAAAATCTTTTTTTTTTTTACAAAAATGATTTTGTCGCCCCCAGTTTTTTATTTTCCCAAGGGTAACAGGAGAAATAGGCCAAATTGCACAATAACTCTTGGGGTCCAGAGTATGCTGATACCCCATATGTGGGGTAAACTACTGTTTGGGCGCATGGCAGAGCTCAGAAGTGAAGGAGCACCATTTGACTTTTTCAACGCAGAATTGGCTGGAATTGAGATCAGACGCCATGTCACATTTCGAGAGCTCCTGATGTGCCTAAACAGCAGAAACCCCCCCAAATTCTAACTCCAACCCTAACCCCAAACACCAATAACCCTAGTCCCAACCCTAACCACAAACCTAACCCTAACACACCCATAACCCTAATCCCAACCCTAATCCTAACGTTAGCGCCAACCCTAACCCTAATACTAACGTTAGCGCCAACCCTAACCCTAACTTTAGCCGCAACCCTAACGGGAAAATGGAAATAAATACATTTTTTTTAATTTTATTATTTTTCCCTAACTAAGGGGGTGATAAAGGGGGTTTGATTTACTATTTATAGCGGGTTTTTGTGATTGGGAGCTGTCACGCTAAAAGACGCTTTTTATTGCAAAAAATAGTTTTTTGCATCACCACATTTTGAGAGCTATAATTTTTGCATATTTTGGCCCACAGAGTCATGTGAGGTCTTATTTTTTGCGGGACGAGTTGACGTTTTTATTTGTACCATTTTGAGCACGTGACATTTTTGATCGCTTTTTATTTCGATTTTGGGTGGTTAGAATGAACAAAAATCAGCAATTCATGAATTTCTTTTGGGGGAGGCGTTTATACCGTTCCGCGTGTGTAAAATTGATAAAGCAGTTTTATTCTTCGGGTCAGTACGATTATGGCGATACCTCATTTATATCATTTTTTTAGGTTTTGGCGCTTTTATAGAATGAAAACAATTTTATATAAAAATCATTATTTTTGCATCGCTTTATTCTGCGAGCTATAACTTTTTTATTTTTTCGCTCATGATGCTGTGTGACGGCTTGTTTTTTGCGGACAAGATGACGTTTTCAGTGGTACCATGTTTATTTATATCGGTCTTTTGATCGCGTGTTATTTCACTTTTTGTTCGGCGGTATGATGATAAAGCATTGATTTTTTGCTTCGTTTTTTTTTTAAGGGGTTCACTAAAGGGTTTAACTAGTGGGACAGTTTTATAGGGGGGTCGTTACGGACGCGGCGATACCAAATATGTGTACTTTTATTGTTTTGTTTTTTTATTTACAGGAAAAAATGAATTTATTGGGGAATATTTTTTTTTTTTTTTTATGATTTTTTTTACACTTTTTATTTTTACTTTTTTACATCACAGTATTTTATCAGATCGCTGGTGTGACAGTGTGCACAGCACACAAGGGTTAATGTGCCTAGAGCGTCCGTGACCGCTCCTGACACACAGTCACGGTGTCAGCTGTGATAATCAGCTGACACCCGGTGGCGATCAGCTGCGCTCCCCCTGGGAGCGCAGCTGATCGCCCATGACGTACTATTCCGTCCATGGGAATTAGGTCCAGGGTCACATGGACGGAATAGTACGTCTGATGGCAGAGAGGGGTTAATGAGGTTGTCCCATGAACAAAGTACATCTTAAACAATTGACATAAAAATGAGTCCAGCTCACCATAATAGACCTTATGTGTTCAGAGCACAGGAAACGCTGTGTCAAGGCATGGAACAATCACAAAACAGAAAAAAAAATCCAGCTCAATGTACTTGTGAACAAACTTCTTTCTTGTTGGAATAATGCATATTGATTTGTATGTATTGCAACAACTACTACTGTACTGTTTGATATGTTGTGCATATTGTGAGGTTGTTGACAAAGTTTTGTAAAAAAAAAACCCTCACTCACAGACAGGATGCCTCCTCCTTCTCTTCCTGTGTTGTTGTAATGTTTTTCATGCTGCAGCCATAGCAGATATCAGGCTGATCACATTTCATGCTGTGTTGTAAGTCTATACTGGATGTGAATAAATCTACATTCTCTGTTGCTGACTCCAGATGTTACACTGGTTAATCCGCTGCTAACAGGTTATGGGCCCAGAGTTCCTAGAATGCCCAGAGTCCTAGAGTCCCAGAGATCCCCAGAACACAGAGAAAAGAAAAGAAAGAAAGACAGCAAAGATGGCCACCAGCAGCAGCAACTCCATGAAGTTTACAGTACCAAGTCTCATTAACCAGAACTATCAATCCTGGAAATTCAAGTGAAGATGCTGCTGATAAGGGAAGGTACGTGGAAATACACACAGGAGCCTAAACCTGACCCAGTACCACAGGAGTGGATAGAGATGGATCAGAAAGCACAGAGTACCATATCACTCAGCATAGATGATGATCAGATTGTTCATGTGTGTAAATGTGATACTGCAAGAGAAATGTGGGAGCAGCTGCAAAAGGTACATGAGAGGATTAATTTAAGCAATAAACTGTATCTTATGAGAAAACTGTACCAGTCTAAGCTACAGAAAGGCCAGGATATGCAGGAGTATATCAGGAGTATTCTAGAGCTTGTAGAACGCTTGAGAGGCATTGGGGAAGATCTGAAGGACTTTCATGTAGCTGCATTACTGCTTAGTGGTCTTCCAGAGAGCTATGACACGCTTGTGACCGCACTAGATGCGCGCCCAGATGATGAACTTACTCTGGAGTATGTAGGAGGGAAGCTTATAGATGAATATAAACGGAAGGCAGAATTTATAAGCACCAAGACAGAGTCTGCTTTACAAACACAGAGTCTATATGATAACAGAAAGCACCTAAAAGAAACACGTGAATGTTTTGTTTGCAAGAAATCAGGACATTTGAAAGCCGACTGCAGAGTTTGGAAAGCTAGAATGAATCAGCTGAAAAACCCAAACAGTCAGCAAAGGTTAAGAGTGCTGTGTCTGGAGAAAATGATTCTGTGAATACTGAAATTGCATTTACTGTCAGTGCAAATACATCAAAGCATGCATGGTGTATAGACTCTGGAGCAACTAGTCACATGACTAATAACAGAGACTTTTTTCTAAGCTTAATCAAATAAGTCAGAGAAAGTGATTATGGCTAATGGTCAGTACATGAGTTCAGAAGGCATAGGAAATGGTAATATTGATTGTCAAATCTCACCAACACAAAGCAGGAAGATCCCAGTAAAAGATGTGCTCTATGTGCCTAGTCTTGAGAGTAATTTACTATCTGTGAAGAAACTCACAAAACAAGGAAATGAAGTTACATTTAAGCATGATAGCTGCATCATCTCAAAAGAGGGTCACACACTAGCAGAGGGAAAAATCACAGATGAACTTTATCAGCTGAAATGTAAAGAGTGTGTGTATACTGCTCAACAAGAAGAGCACAATAACTGTATTCATGTATGGCATAGGCGTCTGGCACACAGAGACCCAGAAGCAATAAGAAAGTTAGTTCAGAAGCAACTAGCTGATGATATCACAATTGATCTATGTAACCAGACAATGAAGTGTACTAGCTGCATCAAAAGGAAAATGTCTAGAAAAGCTTTTCCTAAGAGAAGTACTACAAGAACAGAACAGCCACTAGATTTAATACACACAGATGTCTGTGGTCCAATGAGCACTCAGACTCCTGGGAAGAAGAGATATTTTCTCACATTTATTGATGATCATTCCAGATATATAGTTGTACATCTGCTTCACAGCAAGATAGAAGTTCCAGAGAAACTTGAAATATATCTAGCTGAGGTATATAATAAATTTGGAAGAATGCCAAAGATTCTACGTGCAGATAATGGGACTGAATATACAAGCAATGAGACACAGAGCATTCTAAAGAAAAATGGAATCCTATTTCAGACCACTGTACCGTACAACCCTGAGCAAAATGGTGTTGCGGAAAGAAGGAACCGAACACTCTGTGAAAGTGCAAGAAGTATGTTATTTGATGCAAATCTGCCTACAACATATTGGGGTGAGGCAATCATGACAGTTTGCTATCTTCAGAACAGACTACCAGGTAAAGCTACAGAGAAAACTCCATTTGAGCAATGGAACAGCAGAAAGCCAAAACTGCACCACATAAGAATATTCGGAAGTAAAGCATTTGTACATATTCCCAAAGAAAAGCGAACTAAGTGGGAATCTCACGCTAAAGAAGGTATCCTGGTAGGCTACAGTGAAACCCAGAAAGGTTATAGGATTCTACACCCAGAAACAAACAAGGTCACAATAAGCAGAGATGTAGTGATTGATGAGAACTTTGTATCACCCAAGTTTTGTGACATCACGCCAGTAGTCCGGCTGAAGTCACAAATCAATTACAAGACAACAACAAGGAGGATGTAGAAGTCTGGCTGGATTCTTCAACCACTGAAGGAACAACAGAAAAATCAGAAGAATCTGAAATCAGAAGATCGTCAAGATCAAACAAAGGTATACCAGCTAAACGTCTATCCTACATTGTCAAGACACTACCTGAGTCAGAGCCGCAGTCATAGGATGAAATGCAAGGACTACCTATCCATGAAAGAACAAAGTGGATTGATGCCGCTAATGAGGAAATCAAGTCGCTTCATCAACTCCAAACATGGAAACTCACCAAGCTACCACAGGGCAAAAAGGCAATCAAGTGCAAGTGGGTCTTTAAAACCAAATATGACTCTGAAGGTAAAGTCCACAGATTTAAAGCAAGGTTGGTCGCAAAAGGATATTCTCAAAAGTATGGTGAAGATTACGATGCTACATTTGCACGCCCCCTGAGGAAGGAGAGCAATCTCCGAAATGTGCGTCGGGGTTGCTGGCGATTACCGGTGGCGTCTCCCCATCCACACTGCGGTATGTTATACTACATAATTGACTACTATTTATATTATTGGATCGGTTATTGTCTATCCACGGTGTGTATGTTCCACTAATTGTTCCTCTATTTGACTAATGTGGTTTGTATACCACACTATATCTGTATATGGGCTTATATAACAGTTCAATTACTATGGGGAGTCACCACTGGATATCCCAGTGAGTGCTTGATGGGTTTACCCGAGTGACATTTGTATCTCTACCCTTACCTGCTTTTGTCCTGTCTTGTTGTCAATACATTTTATTCTTTTGACTTAATAAAATATTGAATTTTATATCATATATTGGATTCTGTGACTGACTGTTGTGGTGGTGGTGTTTTTGTTTGATATGTTGTGCATATTGTGAGGTTGTTGACAAAGTTTTGTAAAAAAAAAAAAAACCCTCACTCACAGACAGGATGCCTCCTCCTTCTCTTCCTGTGTTGTTGTAATGTTTTTCATGCTGCAGCCATAGCAGATATCAGGCTGATCACATTTCATGCTGTGTTGTAAGCTGTCTATACTGGATGTGAATAAATCTACATTCTGTTGCTGACTCCGGATGTTACGCTGGTTAATCCGCTGCTAACATTTCTTTATGCCTGGAAGTGCTCAGTAGAGGATAAAACAGCATCAGCAATGTAAGCTACATAATATGCGACATCGACGCATTTCAGGTGACTGCGCACCCTTAATCAGGATTGTGATTTGTTCACAAGTTCGCTGAGCTGGATTTTCTTCTGTTTTTTCTTAAACAATACACTTTGTCCACAACCATCAGATAATTTGTTCTTTTCATGACTAATTGTATTATTTATAAAAAGTCAGCCAATAACAAGGTTATACATAAAAAAAGAGAATGAACCGCACCTCCAAAAATCCACATTTGATCCCATCACAGAAGAAGTCTCCCTCACATCTCTTCCAGTCTCTCTCTCCAGTTGTCACAACTCACCAAACTACAATCTTTAATCTGTCACTCTCCTCTGGCATTTTCCCATCCTCCTTCAAACACTCCATCGTTACTCCATTACTAAAGAAACCCGCTCTCGACCCTTCATGCACAAACACCTACAGACCAGTCTCCAATCACCCTTTCATCTCTAAACTTTTGGAGAGCCTAGTCTACTCACGCCTTACCTGTTACCTCTCCACTCACTCCCTCCTAGACGCTTCAGAGTCCGGCTTCTGCCCCTATATTCGACTGAAACTGTACTCATCAAAGTGACCAATGACCTTCTGACAGCAAAACGTAACGGTGACCACTCTCTGCTCATTCTTCTCGACCTTTCTGCAGCTTTCGACACGGTTGACCACCGTCTCCTACTGTCTAGGCTCCAGTCACTAGGCATTAAAGACACTGCTCTCTCCTGGCTCTCTTCCTATCTTTCTGACCGCTCCTTCAGTGTTTTGTTCTCTGGCTCCACGTCATCTCCTCTTCCTCTCACTGTTGGGGTACCTCAGGGCTCAGTCCTTGGCCCCCTTCTCTTCTCTCTCTACACGGCCCCAATTGGACAGACCATCAGCAGATTTGGCTTTCAGTACCATCTTTGTACTGATGACACACAACTATATACGTCATCCCCAGACTTTACCCACGCTGTACTACAGAACGCCACCGACTGTCTGTCCGCAGTCTCCAACATCATGTCCGCTCTCTATCTGAAACTCAACCTCTCCAAAACTGAACTTCTTGTGCTCCCGCCGTCTACTAACCTCCCTAAATTTGACAATTCTCTCTCAGTGGGCGGCACCATAATAACACCCCGGCAGCAGGCTCGCTGTCTGGGTGTTATGTTTGACACCAATCACTCCTTCACCTCCCATATACAATCTCTTGCCCGCTCTTGCCGCCTACACCTAAAGAACATCTCTAGAATCCGCCCTTTTCTCACCATGGAAACAACAAAAACCCTCACTGTAGCATTGATCCACTCCCGCCTGGACTACTGCAATGCTCTATTACTTGGCCTCCCCATTACTCGACTATCCCCTCTCCAGTCCATACTGAATGCAGCAGCCAGGGTCATCCATCTGGCTAATCGGTACTCGGACGCGTCCGCACTTCGCCAGTCCTTACATTGGCTGCCAATTCATTAAAGGATCCAATTCAAAGTACTTGTTCGCACCTACAAAGCTCTCCACAGTGCAGCACCCCCCTACATCTCCTCCCTCATTTCTGTCTATCAGCCTAACCGACTGCTGCACTCTGCAAACGACTTTCGACTAACCTCTGCACTAATCCGTACCTCCCAGTCCCGACTCCAAGACTTCTCCCGCGCTGCGCCAATCCTCTGGAATGCTCTACCCCAAGAAATTAGGACTATCCACGATTTGCATGGTTTCAGGACCTCACTCAAAACACAATTGTTCAGAGTGGCCTATCACATTCACTAATCAAAGTCATTCTAGGTGTAAGTGTGTGTGTGTAGCCCATTCACTATCTCCATCCATCCCTCACTCCCTCAAGATGGCTGGACCATCATTGTAAATACAAAATTGTATATACACACCTGTACTTTGTATCTCCCCTACCTCATTGTAGATTGTAAGCTCTCACGAGCAGGGTCATCTTATTTTGCTTTAATTATTGTATTGTTAACGTTTTTACTTATGACTTGTGTTTTGAAACTGTTAAACTGTAAAGCGCTGCGGAATATGTTGGTGCTATATAAATAAAGATTATTATTATTATTATTATTGAACAACTGTAGTGCTGTCAAGGACCAAAAGATTCTGAGGCACCAGGAAAACAATTTCTCATTGAGATAAAAAGTGACTTATTCTTTCTTTCTTTAAAAGCATATGGCAGTAGTCACAAGTGAGGTAGATGAATAAAGCAACGTTTTGAACATGATAGGCCTTTTTCGAGTCAAAAATTACAA
>JARQOD010000002.1:367161648-367199356 GCA_033576555.1 Oophaga sylvatica | reverse complement strand
AGACCCCCAAGGAAACTTATCTAGATCTTTGGTGAGCTATTTGAACCCCCAAGTGCTTCACACAAGTTTATAACGTAGAGCCGTAAAATTAAAAAATTATATTTTTTTTCCACAAAATTGATCTTTTCACCCCAATTTTTATTTTCCCAAGGGAAACAAGACTCCAAAAGTTATTTGTCAATTTGTCCTGATGCGCTGATACCCCATATGGGGGTAAACCACTGTTTGGGTGCATGGCAGAGTTTGGAAGGGAAGGAGCGCCGTTTGACTTTTTCAAACGCAGAATGGCTGGATGCCATGTCGTGTTTGGAGAGCTCCTGATCTCCCTAAACATGGAAACCCCCCACAAATGACACCATTTTGGAAACTAGACCCCTCAAGGAACTATCTAGATGTGGGTGACACTTTGAACCCCAAAGTGCTTCACAGAAGTTTATAACGTTACAGCCATAAAATAAAAAAAATCTTTTTTTTTTTTTACAAAAATGATTTTTTAGCCCCCAATATTTTATTTTCACAAGGTAGCAGAGAAATTTGACCCCAAAAGTTGTTGGTCCAATTTGTCCTGAGTATGTGATACCCAATATGTGGGAGTAAACTACTGTATGGGCGACGTCAGGGCTCGGAAGGGAAGTATGACGTTTTTGAATGCAGACTTGATGGAAGGTCTGGGAGGTCATGTCGCATTTGGAGAGCCCCTGATCGCCTAAACAGTGGAAACCCCCCACAAGTGACCCCATTTTGAAATAGACCCCACAAGGAACTTATCTAGATGTTTGGTGAGCACTTTGAACCCCGAAGTGCTTCACAGAAGATTTATAACGTACAGCCTAAAAATAAAAAATCCTTTTTTTTTTTTACAAAAATGATTTTTTCGCCCCCAATATTTTATTTTCACAAGGTAACAGGAAAATTGGACCCCAAAAGTTGTTGTCCAATTTGTCTTGAGTACGCTGATACCCAATATTGGGAGTAAACTACTGTATGGCGCACGTCGGGCTCGGAAGGGAAGTAGTGACGTTTTGGATTGCAGACTTTGATGGAAGGTCTGGGGGAGTCATGTCGCATTTGGAGAGCCCCTAAGCGCCTAAACAGTGGAAACCCCCCACAAGTGACCCATTTTGGAAAATAGACCCCACAGGAACTTATCTAGATGTGGTGAGCACTTTGAACCCCGAAGTGCTTCACAGGAAGTTTATAACGTACAGCCTAAAAATAAAAAATCCTTTTTTTTTTTACAAAAATGATTTTTTTCGCCCCCAAAATTTTATTTTCACAAGGGTAAACAGGAGAAAATTGACCCCAAAAGTTGTTGTCCAATTTGTCCGAGTACGCTGATACCCAATATTGGGAGTAAACTAACTGTATGGGCACACTCGGGGCTCGGAGGGAAGTAGTGACGTTTTGGATTGCAGACTTTGATGGATGGTCTGGGGGCGTCATGTCGCATTGGGAGAACCCCTGATGCGCCTAAACAGTGGAAACCCCCCACAAGTGACCCCATTTTGGAAAATAACCCCACAAGGAACTTATCTAGAGTGTGGTGAGCGCTATGAAGCCCCCAAGTACTTCACAGAAGTTTTATAACATACAGCCGTAAAAACAAAAAAATCTTTTTTTTTTTACAAAAAGATTTTGTCCGCCCCCCAGTTTTTTATTTTCCCAAGGTAACAGGAAAATAGGCCAAATGCACAATAACTCTTGGGGTCCAGAGTATGCTGATACCCATATGTGGGTAAACTACTGTTTGGGCGCATGGCAGAGCTCAGAATGAAGGAGCACCATTTGACTTTTTCAACGCAGAATTGGCTGGAATTGAGATCAACGCCATGGTCACATTTCGAGACTCCTGAGTGCCTAAACACAGAAACCCCCAATTCTAACTCCAACCCTAACCCCAAACACAAAAACCCTAGTCCCAACCCTAACCACAAACCTAACCCTAAACACCCCAAACCCTAATCCCACCCTAATCCTAACGTTAGCGCCAACCCTAACCCTAATACTAACGTTAGCGCCAACCCTAACCCTAACTTTAGCCGCAACCCTAACGGGAAAATGGAAATAAATACATTTTTTTTAATTTTATTATTTTTTCCCAACTAAGGGGGTGATAAAGGGGGTTTGATTTACTATTTATAGCGGTTTTTTGTGATTGGCAGCTGTCACGCTAAAAGACCTTTTTATTGCAAAAAATATTTTTTTTGCATCACCACATTTTGAGAGCTATAATTTTTGCATATTTTGGGCCCACAAGTCATGTGAGGTCTTATTTTTTGCGGGACGAGTTGACGTTTTTATTTGTACCATTTTGACACGTGACATTTTTTGATCGCTTTTTATTTCGATTTTTGGTGGTTAGAATGAACAAAATCAGCAATTCATGAATTTCTTTTGGGGGAGGCGTTTATACCGTTCGCGTGTGGTAAAATTGATAAAGCATTTTATTCTTCGGGTCAGTACGATTATGGCGATACCTCATTTATATCATTTTTTTAGGTTTTGGCGCTTTTATAGAATAAAACAATTTTATATAAAAAATCATTATTTTTGCATCGCTTTATTCTGCGAGCTATAACTTTTTTATTTTTTCGCTCATGAGCTGTGTGACGGCTTGTTTTTTGCGGGACAAGATGACGTTTCAGTGGTAACCATTTTATTTATATCGTCTTTTTGATCGCGTGTTATTTCACTTTTTGTTCGGCGGTATGATGATAAAGCATTGATTTTTGCTTCGTTTTTTTTTTAAGGGTTCACTAAAGGGGTTTAACTATGGGACAGTTTTTATAGGGGGTCGTTACGGACGCGGCGATACAAATATGTTTACTTTTATTGTTTTGTTTTTTTTATTTACAGGAAAAAAATGAATTTATTGGGAATATTTTTTTTTTTTTTTTATGATTTTTTTTTACACTTTTTATTTTTACTTTTTTTTACATCACATATTTTATCAATCGCTGGTGTACAGTGTGCACAGCACACAAGGGTTAATGTCCTAAGCGGTCCGTGACCCTCCTGACACACAGTCACGGGTGTCAGCTGTGATAATCAGCTGACACCGGTGGCGATCAGCTTGCCTCCCCCTGGGACGCAGCTGACGCCCATGACTTACTATTCCGTCCATGGGAATTAGGTCCAGGGTCACATGGACGGAATAGTACGTCTGATGGCAGAGAGGGGTTAAATGAGGTTGTCCCATGAACAAAGTACATCTTAAACAATTGACATAAAAATGATCCAGCCACCATAATAGACCTTTATGTGTTCAGAGCACAGGAAACGCTGTGCAAGGCATGGAACAATCACAAAACAAGAAAAAAAAAATCCAGCTCAATGTACTTGGAACAAACTTCTTTCTTGTGGAATAATGATATTGATTTGTATGTATTGCAACAACTACTACTGTACTGTTTGATAGTTGTGCATATGTGAGGTTGTTGACAAAGTTTTGTAAAAAAAAAAACCCTCACTCACAGACAGGATGCCTCCTCCTTCTCTTCCTGTGTTGTTGTAATGTTTTTCATGCTGAGCCATAGCAGATATACAGCTGATCACATTTCATGCTGTGTTGTAAGTCTATACTGGATGTGAATAAATCTACATTCTCTGTGCGACTCCAGATGTTACACTGGTAATCCGCTGCTAACAGGTTATGGGCCCAGATTCCTAGAATGCCCAGAGTCCTAGAGCCCAGAGATCCCCAGAACACAGAGAAAAGAAAAGAAAGAAAGACAGCAAAATGCCACCAGCAGCAGCAACTCCATGAAGTTTACAGTACCAAGTCTCATTAACCAGAACTATCAATCCGGAAATTCAAATGAAGATCTGCTGATAAGGGAAGGTACGTGGAAATACACACAGGAGCCTAAACCTACCCATACCACAGGAGTGGATAGAGATGGATCAAAACACAGAGTACCATATCACTCAGGCATAGATGATGATCAGATTGTTCATGTGTGTAAATGTGATACTGCAAGAGAAATGTGGGAGCACTGCAAAAGGTACATAGAGATTAATTTAAAGCAATAAACTGTATCTTATGAGAAAACTGTACCAGTCTAAGCTACAGAAAGGCCAGGATATGCAGGAGTATATCAGGAGTATTCTAGAGCTTGTAGAAACCTTGAGAGGCATTGGGAAATCTGAAGGACTTTCATTAGCTGCATTACCGCTTAGTGGCTTCCAGAGAGCTATGACACGCTTGTGACCGCACTAGATGCCGCCCAGATGAGAACTTACTCTGGAGTATGTAGGAGGGAAGCTTATAGATAATATAAACGGAAGGCAGAATTATAAGCACCAAGACAGAGCTGTTTACAAAAACAGAGTCTATAGATAACAAAAGCACCTAAAAGAAACACGTGAATGTTTTTTTGCAAGAAATCAGGACATTTAAAGCCGACTGCAGAGTTTGGAAAGCTAAATGAATCACTGAAAAAGCAAAACAGTCAGCAAAGGTTAAGAGTGCTGTGTCTGGAGAAAATGATTCTGTGAATACTGAAATTGCATTTACTGTCATGCAATACATCAAAGCATGCATGGTGTATAGACTCTGGACAACTAGTCACATACTAATAACAGGCTTATTTTCTAAGCTTAATCAATTAAGTCAGAGAAAGTGATTATGGCTAATGGTCAGTACATGAGTTCAAAGGCATAGGAAATGGAATATTGATTGTCCAAATTTCACCAACACAAAGCAGGAAGATCCATAAAAGATTCTCTATGTGCCTAGTCTTGAGAGTAATTTACTATCTGTGAAGAAACTCACAAAATAAGGAATGAAGTTACATTTAAGCACATAGCTGCATCATCTCAAAAGAGGGTCACACACTAGCAGAGGGAAAAATCACAGATGAACTTTATCACTAAAATGTAAAGAGTGTGTGTATACTGCTCAACAAGAAAGCACAATAACTGTATTCATGTATGGCATAGCGCTGCACACAGAACCCAGAAGCAATAAGAAAGTTATTCAAAGCAACTAGCTATGATATCACAATTGATCTATGTATCCAGACAATGAAGTGTACTAGCGCATCAAAAGGAAAATTCTAGAAAACTTTTCCTAAGAAAGTACTACAAGAACAAACAGCCACTAGATTTAATACACACAGATTCTGTGGTTCCAATGAGCACTCAGACTCCTGGGAAGAAAGATATTTTCTCACATTTATTGATGATCATTCCAGATATAAAGTTTGTACATCTGCTTCACAGCAAATAGAAGTTCCAGAAAACTTGAAATATATCTAGCTGAGGTATATAATAAATTTGGAAAGAATGCCAAAGATTGTACTGCAGATAATGGACTGAATAACAAGCAATGAGACACAGAGCATTCTAAAGAAAAATGGAATCCTATTCAGACCACTGTACCGTACAACCCTGAGCAAAATGGTGTTGCGGAAAAAGGAACCGAACACCTGTGAAAGTGCAAGAATTATGTTATTTTGATGCAAATCTGCCTACAACATATTGGGTGAGGCAATCATGACAGTTTGCTATCTTCAGAACAGACTACCAGGTAAAGCTACAGAGAAAACTCCATTTGAGCAATGGAACAGCAGAAAGCCAAACTCACCACATAAGAATATTCGGAAGTAAAGCATTGTACATATTCCCAAAAGAAAAGCGAACTAAGTGGGAATCTCACCTAAAGAAGGTATCCTGGTAGGCTACATAAACCCAGAAAGGTTATAGGATTCTACACCCAGAAACAACAAGGTCACAATAAGCAGAGATGTAGTGATTGATGAGAACTTTGTATCACCCAGTTTTGTGACATCACGCCAGTAGTCCGGCTGAAGTCACAATCAATTACAAGACAACAACAAGGAGGATGTAAAGTCTGGCTGGATCTTCAACCACTGAAGGAACAACAAAAAATCAGAAGAATCTGAAATCAGAAGATCGTCAAGATCAAACAAAGTATACCACTAAACGCTATACCTACATTGTCAAGACACTACTGATCAGAGCCGCAGTCAGGATAAATGCAAGGACTACCTATCCATGAAAGAACAAAGTGGATTGATGCGCTAATGAGAAATCAAGTCGCTTCATCAACTCCAAACATGGAAACTCACCAAGCTACCCAAGGGCAAAAAGGGCAAACAAGTGCAAGTGGGTCTTTAAAACCAAATATGACTCTGAAGGTAAAGTCCACAGATTTAAAGCAAGGTTGTCGCAAAAGGATATTCTCAAAGTATGGCGAAGATTACGATGCTACATTTGCACGCCCCCTAGGAAGGAGAGCAATCTCCGAAACGGCGTCGGGGTTGCTGGCGATTACCGGTGGCGTCTCCCCATCCACACTGCGGTATGTTATACTACATAATTGACTACTATTTATATTATTGGATCGGTTATTGTCTATCCACGGTGTGTATTTCCACTAATTGTTCCTCTATTTGACTAAATGTGGTTTGTATACCACACTATATCTGTATATGGGCTTATATAACAGTTCAATTACTATGGGAGTCACCACTGATATCCCAGTGAGTGCTTGATGGTTTACCCGAGTGACATTTGTATCTCTACCCTTACCTGATTTGTCCTGTCTTGTTGTCAAACATTTTATTCTTTTGACTAATAAAATATTGAATTTATATCAATATATTGGATTCTGTGACTGACTGTTGTGGTGGTTGGTGTTTTTGTTTGATATGTTGTGCATATTTTTGAGGTTGTTGACAAAGTTTTGTAAAAAAAAAAAAAACCCCATCACAGACAGAGCCTCCTCCTTCTCTTCCGTTTGTTGTAATGTTTTTCATGCTGCAGCCATAGCAATATCAGCTGATCACATTTCATGCTGTGTTTAAGCTGTCTATACTGGATGTGATAAATTCACTTCTGTTGCTGACTCCGGATGTTACGCTGGTTATCCGCTGCTAACATTTCTTGTGCTCAGTAGAGGAAAAACACATCAGCAATGTAAGCTACATAATATGCGACATCGACGCATTTCAGGTGACTGCGCACCCTTAACAGGATTGTGATTTGTTCCAAGTTCGCTGAGCTGGATTTTCTTTTCTTTTTTTCTTAAACAATACACTTTGTCCACAACCATCAGATAATTTGTTCTTTTCATGACTAATTGTATTATTATTTATAAAAAGTCGCCAATAACAAGGTTTACCATAAAAAAAGAGAATGAACCGCACCTCCAAAAATGCACATTTGATCCCATCACAGAAAAGTCTCCCCACATCTCTTCCATCTCTCTCTCCATTGCACAACTCACCAAACTACAATCTTTAATCTGTCACTCTCCTCTGGCATTTCCCATCCTCCTTCAAACACTCCATCGTTACTCCATTACTAAAGAAACCCGCTCTCGACCCTTCATGCACAACACCTACAGACCAGTCCCAATCACCCTTTCATCTCTAAACTTTTGAGAGCCTAGCTACTCACGCCTTACCTGTTACTCTCCACTCACTCCCTCCTAACGCTTCAGAGTCCGGCTTCTGCCCCTATATTCGACTAAACTGTACTCATCAAATGACCAATGACCTTCTGACAGCAAAACGTAACGGTGACCACTCTCTGCTCATTCTTCTCGACCTTTCTGCAGCTTTCGACACGGTTGACCACCGTCTCCTACTGTCTAGGCTCCAGTCACTAGGCATTAAAGACACTGCTCTCTCCTGGCTCTCTTCCTATCTTTCTGACCGCTCCTTCGTGTTTTGTTTCTCTGGCTCCACGTCATCTCCTCTTCCTCTCACTGTTGGGGTACCTCAGGGCTCAGTCCTTGGCCCCCTTCTCTTCTCTCTCTAAACGCCCCAATTGGACAGACCATCACAGATTTGGCTTTCAGTACCACTTTTGTACTGATGACACACAACTATATACTCATCCCCAGACTTTACCCACCTGTACTACAGAACGCCACCGACTGTCTGTCCCCAGTCTCCAACATCATGTCCGCTCTCTATCTGAAACTCAAACCTCCCAAAACTGAACTTCTTGTGCTCCCCCGCTACTAACCTCCCTAAATTTGACAATTCTCTCTCCAGTGGGCGGCACCATAATAACACCCCGCAGCAGGCTCGCTGTCTGGGTGTTATGTTTGACACCAATCACTCCTTCACCTCCCATATACAATCTCTTGCCCGCTCTTGCCGCCTACACCTAAAGAACATCTCTAAATCCGCCCTTTTCTCACCATGGGAAACAACAAAAAACCCTCACTGTACATTGATCCACTCCCCGCCTGGACTATGCAATGCTCTATTACTTGGCCTCCCATTCTCGACTATCCCCTCTCCAGTCCATACGAATGCAGCAGCCAGGGTCACCATTGGCTAATCGGTACTCGGACGCTCCGCACTTCGCCATCCTTACATTGCTGCCAATTCATTAAAGATCCAATTCAAAGTACTTGTTCGCACCTACAAAGCTCTCCACAGTGCAGCACCCCCCTACATCTCCTCCTCATTTCTGTCTATCAGCCTAACCGACTGCTGCACTCTGCAAACGACTTTCGCTAACCTCTGCACTAATCCGTACCTCCCAGTCCCGACTCCAAGACTTCTCCCGCGCAGCACCAATCCTCTGGAATGCTCTAACCCCAAGAAATTAGGACTATCCACGATTGCATGGTTCAGGACCTCCTCAAAACACAATTGTTCAGAGTGGCCTATCACATTCACTAATCAAAGTCCATTCTAGGTGTTAAGTGTTGTGTGTAGCCCATTCACTATCCCATCCATCCCTCACTCCCTCAAGATGGCTGGACCATCATTGTAAATACAAAATTGTATATACACACCTGTACTTTGTATCTCCCCTACCTCATTGTAGATTGTAAGCTCTCACGAGCAGGGTCATCTTATTTTGCTTTAATTATTGTATTGTTAACGTTTTTACTTATGACTTGTGTTTTGAAACTGTTAAACTGTAAAGCGCTGCGGAATATGTTGGTGCTATATAAATAAAGATTATTATTATTATTATTATTGAACAACTGTAGTGCTGTCAAGGACCAAAAGATTCTGAGGCACCAGGAAAACAATTTCTCATTGAGATAAAAAGTGACTTATTCTTTCTTTCTTTAAAAGCATATGGCAGTAGTCACAAGTGAGGTAGATGAATAAAGCAACGTTTTGAACATGATAGGCCTTTTTCGAGTCAAAAATTAAAAGTTAATAAAAAGTCAGCCAATAACAAGGTTATACATAAAAAAAGCATGAACCGCACATCCAAAAATCATACATTGATCTAATGCTGCAAGGCAAAAATTTATAAAACTGAACATATGAGGTTCTTAGTTTAACATTCTGATCAGAGTGCATGAAGCCCACTGCCACGTCATGGTAAACCTCGCAGTGGGTCCTAACCGCTCTAATGGAGCGGAGCCATGCGTCGACCACCGCCACAGCGGCAATGCACCAGCAGTTATGGCTGACTTTTTGTAAACTTCTGCCCCGGATTCTTTTGTACTTTGAAGCTGTGTTGGACCTTGTTGGGCAGGATGTCAAAGTCAAACACACCGAGGGCCAAAAAAAAAAATTTGCTACAAGCCGAGGGCCGGACTGACGCCGTCCTGCTACCGGTGCATTGTGGGAAATGTAGTGTTGGTGCCAGGGCCGGCTCCAGGTTTTTATGGGCCCCGGGCGAAAGAGCCTCAGTGGGCCCCTTTAACACAGACCACGATTCATGATGCACAGATACAGCAGAGAAATATGGGTACAGTACAATGCCAAATACTTCTCTTCTTCCATTACATGAGTGATATCTATTGTAAATTGTACAATAGCTCAAAAACCGCCAAATCCTCACAGCGCACAGTACAGACTGGACAGTACAGTCCTCCATACAATATTATGGGCATCACAGTCTCCCCCTCATCACCCATATAATACCCCATGCAGGATGTCACCCCCCATATAATGCTCCATACAGAATACTGGACCCAATATAATGCTCCATACAGAATACTGGACCCAATATAATGCTCCATACAGGATACTGGTCCCCATATAATGCTCCATACAAAATATGGAGCTCTCCTCTGCGCTCTACTGCGTTCTGCACTGTTACAGCTCAGGAAAGGGCGCTGTGGAAAGACTCCCCATTATCATCATCATTGCCTCCCCATCATCTTCATGGCCTCCCCATTATCATCAATGCCTGCCCATCATCATCATCTCCTCCCCATCATCATCAATGCCTGCCCATTATCATCAATGCCTGCCCATTATCATCATCTTCTCCCCATCATCATCAATGACTCCCCATTATCAGCAATGCCTGCCCATCATCATCTCCTCCCCATCATCATCAATGTCTGCCCATCATCATCTTCTCCCCATCATCAATGCCTGCCCATTATCATCATCTTCTCCCCATCATCATCAATGCCTCCCCATTATCAGCAATGCCTGCCCATCATCATCTCCTCCCCATCATCATCAATGTCTGCCCATCATCATCTTCTCCCCATCATCAATGCCTGTCCATTATCATCATCTTCTCCCCATCATCATCAATGCCTGCCCATCATCATCTTCTCCCCATCATCAATGCCTCCCCATTATCAGCAATGCCTGCCATCATCACACACAGACAGCACACAAGCACTCTCTCACATACATACATACACACACACACATACATACACACACAAAGCACCGCACTACATACACACACAGAGACACACACACAGAGACGTCTTACCTGTTCAGCGTCCCCGCGCTCTGTGCCACAGCCGCCGCTGAATGATGACGTCATTCAGCTGCCGGCTGTGAGAGGAAGCGCCGGCGCCCCCTGGAGCCCGGAGCTGCGGCAGCGGAGGCACGGGAGAGGTAAGTATTGTTGCCAGCTGCTGCCGGGGCCCTGAGCAGGCGGGGGGGCCCCCCCGCCTGCTCAGGGCCCCGCCTGCCAGGGGGCCATAGATAATCAATTCGCGGGCCGGATCTGGCCCGCGGGCCTTGACTTTGACATAGGGTTGTTGGGGGTCAATCCGAGCCTTCACAGATTGGCCTTTGGTGCATGAGAAACATCCAGTGGACTCAACTGCAGTGCTGTCGGTCAATCAAAAAGGTTAATAAGCCTGAATATTTAACAAAGTAAAAGTTAGGTTTTGTTTTTCTTAGTATAGTATCTGTGTGCAACTATCATTGTGCAGAATTATTATGCAACTAAGTGAAAAACGTAAATTTTCCATCTTGGTTATTTATTTACATCTGTTACAGTGAAAATAATATCCAAACTCATAAAGTATAAAAATACATTTTTTACATTTAAAAAAATTATCAGCACCAACCACAACCTTCCAGACAATGTTCACAGAAATGTAGTGTTTTCCTTCATTGTAAATCTCCCGTTTAAGAAGAGTCCACAAGTTCTCAATAGGGTTTAGGTCAGGCAAGGAAGAGGCAATGTCATTATTTCATCCTTCCCGACATTGGATGTATCCATATGTCATGGTCGGCTGGTACCTAGCGACCTATGACATATGGATACATCATGGCGATTTTGCGAGCACAGAGGCTGTGTGCGCAATCGCCACCTGGTGTCAGCTGATTCTGGCAGCTAAAACCCAGCACTTGGTGCAGGAGCAGTGTCCGCACCTTTCCCGGCACGTTAACCCCTAAATACTACGATCGATGTCCATTGCAGTATTTAGCAGGCAAGCAGAGGAAGGTAGTCCCCTCTGCTCTTCTTGTTTGGCGCCTCTCTAACGTCATCGCGAGAGGTCAATCATTGACATGGTGACCCAATGTCGTCACATAACGACATCTGGGTCACCAGAGCTAGCAAACTTGCTAGATCATGGGAAAAGAAAAAAAAAGTGTTAAAAAAATTGAAAAAATATTTTTAAAAAATCTCAAAATTATAAAGAAATAAAAATATATTGTACCCGTAAATAATTATTTTATTAAAAAAAGCACAAAAAAGTAAACATATTTGGTATTGCTGCATCCGAAATGACCCGACCTACAAAACTTCAAACTAGTGAAATGCTAGCTAATTTCATGCTAGCATTTAACTTGTGAGATGTTTTCACTGATTAGACACATCAGGGGCACCCCTAACACGACATGGCGTGTATATTATTATTATAATTATAATGTAGAGTTGTGTATATATAGTATAAAGTGTTGAGATGTTTAAATAGCATGGTGCTATGTATATAGTACTAGCTGTAGTACCCGGCTTCGCCCGGGTTAATTAATAACTGCTGTTAGCTGTAACAAAATAGACTATGTTAACAAAAATTTATTCTGCACATAAAAATCACACACCAAAACGTGCGGGGTTAAAATTTCCATTCAACACATAGCCTATGATGCTCCTGGGGTTGAGATGTGCGGGCATGCAAAATTTCATGCCCGTAAGTACAACTGTGCAGATTCCTATCCCGGGCCAAAATTATTTGCCGATTTGGAATGCGCGGGGTTAAAATTTCGACTCAAAACCTAGCCTATGACGCTCCCGGGTCGAGACGTGCGGGTGTGCAAAATTTCATGCCCGTAAATGCAGATTCCTATGCCGGACATACACACAAGCATTCAGCTTTCAGCTTTCTCCCCATTATGTAGATAGGGCCAAAATTGTTTGGCGATTTGGAACGTGCGGGGTTAAAATTTCCATTCAACACATAGCCTATGATGCTCCTGGGGTTGAGATGTGCGGGCATGCAAAATTTCATGCCCGTAAGTACAACGGTGCAGATTCCTATCCCGGGCCAAAATTATTTGCCGATTTGGAATGCGCGGGGTTAAAATTTCGACTCAAAACCTAGCCTATGACGCTCCCGGGGTCGAGACGTGCGGGTGTGCAAAATTTCATGCCCGTAAATGCAGATTCCTATGCCGTACATACACACAAGCATTCAGCTTTCTCCCCATTATGTAGATAGGGCCAAAATTGTTTGGCGATTTGGAACGCGCGGGGTTAAAATTTCGATTCAAAACATAGCCTAGGACGCTTTCGGGTCGAGACGTGCGGGCGTGCAAAATTTCATGCCCGTAAGTGCGACGGTGCGGATTCCAATCCCGGACAAACATACCCACATACATACACACATACATACATTCAGCTTTATATATTAGATATAGTTGGAATCCATTATAGCATTACTAGAGCCCATTATACTGTATGAAGTGATATATGGGGCCCATAATACTGTATGGCGCAATATATGGGGTCGATTATACTATATGGAGTAATATATGGGGCCCATTATACTGTATGGAGTAATATATGGGGCCCCTTAAACTGTATGGCGCAATATGTGTGGTCCATTATGCTGTATGGAGCAATATATGGGGCCCATTATGCTGTATAGTAAGTCTCATTCAATTCCAGAGTCAAATCGCAGCATGATATGATTTTTTTCTTACACTGAATCGGTACGAGAAAAAAAAAATGTTTCTCTGCAGTGCCTCATTGCATAACATTGGTCAATGTGCTATCTGATAAAAAATCACACACGCCTGATTTGTATGCTTGTTTGCACAAACCCTTGGTGGCATTTGACTTCTGGATTGTCATTATTGGATTAGTATTTTCTACGTTCTTATAAGCAAATAAAAGTAAATATTGAAAAACCTGTTTAAATAAGTTATCCCAAGTTTGGAAGTTATCCCCTATCTTCTGGATAGGGGATGACTTTCTGTTTGTTGTGGATCTGACCTCTGGGACCCCCACGATCCTGAGAAATGTAGATTTGAAGAGCACCATCTAAATGGAGCTGTAGTCGATCATACGCACTGTGGCGCCATTCACATGTGGCTCTTCAAATAAAGCCTTAAAGTGAGTATAGAGGGGCATGACAAAGTAAAAGCAAAATTCACTGATCGGGGCTGATGGGTGTTATACTATGTGGGCTGGTGGAGTTTGTGTAGCAGGGCTGCTTTTTTGTCTCTGTCTGACCCTGCTCACTTGCTTAATAATTGTGCACACAGTATGTGTTAAAAAGGTTTTTCCTGTTCATAGATAATCTTATAAATGTGTCACTGCTATGTAATGTGTAATAGCTGTGCCCGACCATGCAGGAGCTGCTCCACTTCATGGTCTGCACATACCACAACTCCTGGTCAGGGGTGGAAGCATAAGTTAATTATGATAAGTGAGTATACAGGTAAAACAGCAAGAGCAAAAGGCTGCTACTTTCTGAGGTAACACAACTCTCTACCTGAAGTAACACATTTCCCTGAGTGGTAACTGCATTTCAGAAAGTAGTAGCTGTGAGCCTCTGTTGTTTTGTCTGTATACTCACTTATCATTCGTGTCTTATCCTTTCCCCCCTGGCCAGTAGCTGTGTTATTTGCCAACCATGAAATGCATTATATGAATTGTTACATATGAGTTACACAGTCATGAATAAGAATTCATGTCTGCCATATGTGCAACTGAGCACCTGCCTTGTATCCTCATCTCCAATAGATCCTATTAAATGTGGCAGTATTTTGTTCATAACTATTACACTGTAGTCTACAGGACTCGGAGGACTTATGAATGAACCCTCTGACTATATCAAGATTCTAGTTCCTGAGCTCTAATAAATGCATCAGGGAAAGTTTTCTCAACTTCATTCAACAACAGCTTATACAACAATGACAATAAATGGCAAGGAGCATGTGATGGCTAACAGAGGGATTTATCATAGAACCGAGGCTGGGCTCAGCTTCAATAAACAATAGGATAGTTGAGCCTAATATGACTATATCCTCCTGTACAAAAAAACATTGGTGGAATGCTGCAAAAGTAAGGATATGCCCTAGGAACCTAATCTGAAACGATAGATATTGATTAATTATCAAATTTAGGGGTTGGGCGGCACGTTTGCTCTGTGATTATTATTAATTTTGCTTTCAAGCACTGAGGTCTGGGTTCAAATCCCACCCAGGACAACATCTGTAAGGAATTTGTATGTTCTTCTCATATTTGTATGGGGAGAACATATTCTCGTTTCCTCTCATGCTCCAAAGACATACCCATAGGAAATTTAAATTGTGAGCAACAACGGAGACAGTAATGATAATGTTTGTAAAACACTGTGGAATTAATGGTGCTATATAAGTGAGTAAAATAAATTAAGGAGAAGAAGTAAATGGACTTGTTGCCCTGTCTTTTTCCCCAAAAATCTGATATGTGGCAAGATCTTCTTTTTTTTAGCATTTAAAATGCATTGGAAAAGTAAATAAATTGGTTGAAAAGATGGACCTCCCCTTTAAAAGTGCAATACATTTTACACATTACATTACAGTATGAGACTTAGTCTCTTTACTTCATTTGGGCTTTATCTGACTTAACATATCTCATATTTCTACCAGGATTTGGTTGGTTTTTACCAACAGAACTCTTTAAAAGATTGCTTCAAGCTTTTGGATACAATGCTACAGTTTCCTTACAAGGAGCCAGAAAGAAAGAAAACATCAAATTGGGTAAAAATTAAGACAAGATGTTCTGATATAATTAACACACTTGAAATTTATTTAGTGAGGATTCGGAATTGTTAGATATTAGTATGCTGCAATATACTGTAGTTACCAAAAAAGCTTTATTTGCTAAAATCGCCCAATCATATGGACTAGTTGACCATTAATAGAGAAGTGCTCATAAGCCCTCTGCGACTATGGTCATCACTGGAAGCAACCTGCTGGCATTCCCTCGCAGATGTGTCTTATCTTCCTATCTTTATTATGTTCCAGATTATGAGCAAATACTGTAGTCAGTTAATGCATATATGTCATAAATGAACCAGTATTCATTAAAAAAATTATGATTTATTTCTCTAAAGGACATATACTTGCAGCATTTCGTGGTAATTCCACCCCCTTCTTTAATTAAGTCCGTCATTATATAAAGTTGACACTGAATTGTATACCGATTCCATTTCTTTCCATCAATGTCATAAAAATGGGACCATTAAGCCGGTTTCAACCATTGCTTTTTTTTTCTCATATGTGAAAAATGGACCATGCTTTTTTTCCAGTATGCTGGATCAAAGTTTGGTCTGTGAGTCAGTTTTTACAACCAGTGTTGCATCCGTTTTTATAGTGCGAAAAAAAATTCTATTCTTCTTTCAACTACAAAGTGCTAAATAGGCAGCACTCGAATGACACATTAATAACATGCAAGTACTATCCATCCAAGTACTATCCATTTTTTTCTCTAACCCATTTGCTTGAACAGATGACTTTGATCCGAAAATTGGATCAAAGTAGGACATGTCTCTTTTCTGTATATTTCGTTTAAGAATGGTCTGCCACCCCTCCCAAAAAAAAAGATGACGTGAACATACCAATTGAAATTGTGTCTGTGTTCTGAGTAAAAAAAAAAGAAAAAGCATATGTACTGATGTGTGAATCAGCGCTAAGGGAGCTAATTGAGGTCCTGAAAAATGATTCGAACAGGACAAACGGAAGGGTCAAGAAGGTGACATATGTAGAGTTGTTTAGTAGGGTACCCCACGGAGCACTTCTGCTTCAATGGGAGGACCTTGCCAAAACAAACAGAAAATACATAGCCAGTAATTCTCTTCCAGTTATAAGTCAGAATAAAACAAATTACAAAATAAAAAGTTACTATTTCGTAGTGTAAATCAAACAGAAAGATTTGTGAAAGAAATAAAGAAAATAACAGCTATTTCAGTAAATGACTTATTAGTTCAGAATATTGGAGGATTAAATATATATCTTCTTGAAATTGAACTGGTTGCAGTTGTGAACAGTGTACTCACCATACAGTAACATGTTCTGCCATTACTATTTTCTTAAGCAGAACAAAGGGTGAAGTATTTAGGATCAGCTCGAGCACGTTATGACTTCTGTGCCAGAGACAGAACAGAACTGACTCTAAAAGAAGGAGACGTTATCAGGATCCTAAATAAGAAAGGGCATCAAGGGTGGTGGAAAGGAGAAGTTTACGGCAAGGTAAGAATGTAAAGAAGATATTAAGAAACAAAAAAAGTTTTGTTTATTAAACATGAAAATAAAACCAATTAGTTTTGTCATGTAAATTTAATAATTGTCTTTTTACAGATTGGATGGTTTCCCTCAAATTATGTTGAAGATGACTTTTCCGAGTACTGTTGAGTTATCAAATTTAAGAAGCAGAGTTTCTGAAGATCGTTCTGTTCAGACACTGAGATTTCATCATTTTTAAGTCTACTAAATTATAATAAAGACTTGTACCACTACTTCCATTAAGCTTTTGCACAAGGTGGTTTTGAAGGCACTTTTACATTGGTTGTTAATCAGCTTTCTCAATGTTGTCCCACAACTAAGGTCTTACTGAGACTTCCAAGGACATATTCAAAAGAACAGATTACAAACTAAGGTGTTGTATATGGCTATATAGTTACATTTCAGAAATAAATTGACTTATGTTCTGATGAGCATGATTACTCATGGCTTTGATAGAATATTTAAGCAGGGCTGCATTAACCACTAGGCACTGAAGGGCAGGTGCCTAGAGCAGCAGGTTTCAGAGGGCGGTGCAATCATGAAGGAAAAAAAAAGTTTTAACCCCCCTTTCCCTTTTGCTGGGCAATGTAGCAAAACTTGCATTTTTTTAAGAGGGGAGGGAAACTTCAATATGCGAAAATGCAGCAGGAACAGAGGAGCACTTATCAGCATCTTGCCCAAACGGAAAAAAATACATCCAAGTGGTGCAGGACATGTGATGACGTCATGATCATGTGACTCGAGGGGAAAAGCCACAGAGTTTTGCCAGCTACAAGCAGCAGCATGTTAAAGGCCAAGATGGAGGAGATAAGGTCACTTGTGAAAGGCAATGAGGGACAGGGATACATGGGGAGTGCAGGCGGAGTGGACTATGGGAGTGCAGACTAACACACAGTGGCATAACTATAGTCCGATGGGCTCCAGTGCAAGATTTGGACCTGCCTTCCCCTCCCTCCATCCACATGTTGGTCAGATGTATGGGCCCATGTAGCCTTCTAAATCCTAAAAGGGCATGCAAGTTGCACCCCCTCCCCCATCTTGTAATGTCTCATATATTGGGCTCCTTCCTGATATACTTCCCCCATCCTGGGCCCATCATAGTATATATGTCCCACATCCTGGTGTGTATATATATATATATATGTTCCCCATCCTGGTATGGATACATGTCCCCCATCCTGGTATATATGTCCCCCATGCTAGACCCATCCTGGTACACACGTCCCCCATCCTGGTATATATATCACTCATCCTGGCACCTTGCTGGTATAAATACATTTCCTCCATAGTGACATATATGTCCCTCACCCTGGCCTCATCCTGGTATATATATTTTTCCATCCTGGTACATGTGTCCCTCATTATGGTCCCACCCTGGTATATATATATAACAGTTGTGTGAAAAAGTATTTGCCTCCTTCCTTCTTTCCTATTCTTTTGCATGTTTATCACACTTAAATGTTTCAGATCACCAAACAAATTTAAATATTAGACAAAGATAACACATGCAAACACTATATGCAGTTTTTAAATGAACGTCTTTATTATTAAGGGAAAAAGAAATCCAAACCTACAGGGCCCTGAATGAAAAAGTGATTGTCCCCTAAACCTAATAACTGGTTGTGCCACCCTTAGCAGCAACAACTGCAATCAAGCATTTGCTATAACTGGCAATGGGTCTTTTACAATGCTATGGAGGAATTTTGGCCCAATCATCTTTGCAGAATTATTAAGGTCAGAATTGTTAAGGTAATCTCAATCGGTTTAAGGTCAGGACTTTGACTAAACCACTCCAAAGTCTTATGTTTGTTTTCCTTAAGTCATTCAGAGGAGGACTTACTGGTGTGTTTTGGATCATTGTCCTGCTGCATAACCCAAGGGCACATCAGCTTGAGGTCACAGATTGCCGGACATTCTCCTTCAGGATTTTTTGGTAGACAGCAGAATTCATATTTCCATTTGCCACAGCAAGTATTCCGGGTCCTGAAGCAGCAAAAGAGCTCAGACCATCATACTATCACCACTATATTTTACTGTTGGTATGATGTTCCTTTTCTGAAATGCTGTGTTACTTCTACACCAGATGTAATGGAACATATGTGGGGAGGCCAGGGTGGTAATAGTGGCGAGGAACTGTTGAGTCGCCACACCCTGGCACCCCACAAAGGAAACACAAAGTCCCTCTGTTGTGTATAATGTGTACTAAGCAGAGCACTCACATTAGATTCCAGGTCTCCTTCAGATTCTGCAATCCCAGCTCCGGATTCACCGTCCATATAAACAACTCAAGATTCCATGCTCATACTCAACAGTTTAACTTTACTTGAAAACAGGGTTCTTGTTAAGACGTAGCACAGTTCACATTCATGGGCATTCCTTGAACTCTCCCTGTCTTCTCTGACACAGCTTCCATCATGAAGGCACTTATATCCCTCTTCCTTCCGAACAATCTCTGTCTCTTCTGACAATCTCTGTCTCGCCTGACAATCTCTTTCTCTACTGCGGCGTATGTGCTCTTAGGTCCACCAACTTCCTCCCATTTCTCTTGTCCGATTTCAATAGGAAAAGGTAAAAGGCGCGCTCAGCTCTGCCTAGTCCCGGCCGTAAGCCCCGGATCCTCTTTGAAATGGTTACTGCATAAGATGGTGACCACACGCACGCTGCTCAGTCTGAGGTCCCTTCTTGCCTCTGCAACTTCACCCCCACGGCTATCTGACTGCCTTCTCTCACTGCTGCATCACTTCTCCTCACTAAACAGGAAGTCTCCTCACTATATCCCACTACACTGCACTACACCTATCTGTAACTCATTCCAGTCTGGAAAACCCCTTATGCTAGCTATGCTTGTGCTGGCACTCTAATTCCCTATCTCTAGTGTGCCCCACTAATCTATGTCCACTGTTGTCCTTGTTACTGCTACCCTTCTTTTTTTTTAAACTGTTTTTATTGAAAGATTCCACAAAATAGGATAACAAACATATGGCATTACAGTATAAAGTCAAAATAATCAAAATAATCACCGTTCACAGTGACATAACTATAATATCACACTTTCAATAATAAAATAAACAGACAAAACAAATGAAACATGGTATTGAACGTAATGCATTCTAGCAAACATTGCACCTCCTTGGCAACAGGTTCTGTTTAGGAGCTGTAAGCTCGTACCAGGTCAGATTATAATAGACACACATTCTTAAGCCCACACAAATCATCACTTTCCTGGTCTGGAAGGGATATACATCAGGGATTATATCGCGAGATCGAGGAGACCATAGCATTAGGAGCCAAGTGCGTCAAAGGCGAATTACACCACTTTTCCCAAATCTTATGGAACTTCTGGGGACATCCTCTTTTTTAATACAATATGTTTTCATAAGGAATTATATCATTCACTAATTTCTTCCACTGATTAATCGAAGGGGATTTCCCCCCCCATCCACCTCAACACTATTGCTTTCCTAGCCATAAATAGAACTTCTCGAAGAAATATTCTATCATGGTGGACCCACATCTCTTCATCCACGGGACCCAGGATACACAACTCCAGACTACATTCAATCGGTATCCCAATTATCCACTCCAATGTAGCCATGAGATCCCTCCAATATCTACGTATAATTCTACAGCTCCAAATAAGGTGCCAGAAATCAGCCCTGATTCCCCACACCTATGACATTCATCAGTTGCTCTTTTACCAAATTTATGCAGTCTACTTGGGGTCAAATAAAACTGATGAAGAATATACAATTGGATTAGCTTGTTATTTGCAGCTGGTGACACCGTCGTATGTGCCTTTAGGGCTTCGTTCCACTGCTCATCAGTGATAGAGGGGATTAAGTGCCGCCATTTACTTTCTACAGCGAGCTGAGTGGATGCAATTTTAGAGTTTAACAAAAGGGTATACAGGGAGGAAATCACACCTGTGGGTCCCTGAGTTGATAATATTCCTATGAATGGGTATATAGATATTCTCATTCTAGGAAACTGATACATTATGGCGTGTCTCAGCTGCAGATATCTATAAAATTCTCTATGAGAAACTCCAAATCTTACATGAATTTGTTCAAAAGATAATAAAATTTTGTTTTCAAAAATCTGATTGTGATTTTATTCCATTCATCTTCCAGAAACTTGGATCTTGTAAATTTTGAAGAAGTGGGAACTCGGGATTATCCCATATCTGAATGTCCCCGAGCTGATCAGTGAACTTCATAATATGTTTACTTTCTTGCCAAACTTGTAACGCTAAACTATGCCCAAATAACAAACCCTGGGGTGGTCTGTATTAACCCTTCAATATTGACCATGGTGAATGCCCACCCAAAAAATGCATGAGATGAGCCTCTGCATTATTGAGTCTATCCTGAATCAGCAAAAGTTTTAAATAACGCAGTTGACCTGCTAGATAATACAGATACAAGTCGGGGACCGCATATCCACCTTGGCTTTTGAGCCTCTGCAGGAATCCAATACTCAATTTAGGTCTGGATGAACCCCATATATAACGCTGCCATCATGCTTAGGGACCTTTATTGATATGTGCTCCAGCATATATAAGCACTTGGGAAGTATTATAATTTTTCTTAATCCAATTCTGCCCACAACAGATAGGGGAAGTCTGGACCATATCTCAAACTTTTTTCTCATCATATCCCCCAAGGGGTATATATTATCTTTAAGGTCATCGATCAGATTTTGGTTAATTATGATATCTAAATATTTAAATTTTTGTACTACCTGTAAACCACATAGCACAGGCACGGCTATGTTATCTATTAGTGGCATAATCACAGATTTACTAGAATTGATTTTAAGACCTGACAATTCCCCAAAACAATTAATAAGGTCATTTGCCCTTGGAAGAGATTGCTCTATTTTATCCAGAAAGAGTACCAGAGCATCAGCATATAATACCACCTTATCCACCCTAGAATTTATGTTATTTCCTCCACCATAGGATCTCAATCGCAAGAGCAAAGAGCATTGGGGATAGTGGGCAGCCCTGTCTAGTTCCTCTGCTACTGCTGCCCTTATATTCTATCATAGAATCATAGAATGGTAGAGTTGGAAGGGACCTCCTGGGTCATCTGGTCCAACCCCCTGCTGAACCCCCTGATTCACTAAATCATCCCAGACAGATGTCTGTCCAGCCTCTGTTTGAAGATTTCCATTGAAGGATAAATCACCACCTTTCATGGCAGCCTGTTCCACTCATTGATCACCCTGTCAAAAAGAGATATTTGTAGACAGCTGTTAAGTCTCCTCTCAGTCTTCTTTTTTGCAAGCTAAACATTCCTAAATCCTGTAACCTTCCCTCATAGGACATGGTTTGCATACCGGTCACCATTCTGGTCGCTCTTCTTTGAACTTGTTCCAGTTTGTTGATGTATTTTTTAAATGTTCCCAAAACTAGACACAGTATTCCAGATGAGGTCTGACTAAAGAGGAGTAGAGGGCAATAATGATTTCAAGTTATCTAGACTGTATGCTTCTGTTAATACATCCCAGAATTGTATTTGCCATTTTTGCTGCAGCATCACACTGTTGACTCACGTTCAGTTTATGATCTATTAGTATACCCAAGTCTTTTTTGTGCTGTTGCTTAGCCCTATTCCTCCCATTCTGTACATGCTTTTTTTTAATTCTTATTGCCCACATGTAGTACTTTGCATTTTCCCCTGTTAAAAACCATTCTGTTAGTTGCTGCCACTGCTCCAGTTTATTCATATCTTTTTGAATCCTCTTTTTCTCTTTTCTAGTATTAGCTATCCCTCCTGCAGGTTCTGCAGACAGCATTATATTCTTTAGATATTCCTCCCTCTTTCCATTTGATAAACATTTCTTTCTTCCTCTTTAGCATGTGTTTAAGTTCTGTGTTCATCCATCCTGGTTTCCTTAAATGCTTCCTATTCTTCCCTCTTTTCGGAATTGTTATTAATTGTTCTTTGAGAATCTCATTTTTCAAAATTTCCCATCCTTCCTTGACAATTTTGTCCTTAAGGATACCCAGCCATTGGATCCCTCCGATTCTATTAAAATCTGCCTTTCTGAAATCTAAGCTTGAAGTGTGAGTCTTCACAGGTCTTCCACTTCTAGTTATCCAAAATTCTAAAATAGCATGGTCACTACCTCCTAGGGTCCCAGCTACTCTTATCTCCTCAACCATTCCCTCCCTGTTTATAAGGTTTAGATCCAAGGTAACAGATTCCCTTGTTTCCTTGTTTTCTCCCCTACCTTTTGGAAGATAAAGTTGTCAGCAAGAAAAGATAAGAATTTGCTTGACCTGTTAGTTTTGCCTGAGATTGAAATCTCCCATGACCACTATGTCATATTTTTTAGAGAACTTGGCCATGTGATGCATAAAGAGTTCATCCATATCTTCAGCTTGCACAGGCAGCCTGTAGTAAATACCATATTTTTCGGACCATAAGACGCACTTTTTTTCCTCCAAATTTGGGAGGAAAGTGTGGGTGCATCATATGGTCGGAATGTAATGTGGGGAGAGGGGCAGCGGTGGAGTGAGATCGCAGGAGGCAGGAAAATATCCCCTCTGCTGCAGGAATACAGCGCTGGGGAAACCACTGGTTCCGATACTTAAGTGCAGTGAATAGTCATTAGCCGCTTCCCCGCCCACCTGTCAGCTGAGCAGTGAGCGGAGAGCAGCAAATGACAGAGCCACATGGTTTCCCCAGGCCTGATTCCTGCAGCAGCTGGGGAGATGTGTGTTGGAAGGAGAAGGAGGCGGCAGGAGCAGAGTGCAGCAGGAGGCATCGCATACCTGACAGCCTGGGGGCTGTGCTGATGCGATGCTGAATGCTCCTGTGGAGGACCTGTGATGAGGTCATGAAGAGGACGGGCTGGAGCATAGCATGACCACACAAAGCCCTGCCTCTTCATGATGTCATCACAGGTCCTGCAGACACACTGTACAACAGAGAATTAATTAAAAGGTTAGAAATGACAGCACATAAAAAAAGCACTCTGCCATCCTGTGGTGGACTATAACTCCCAGCATGCCATAGGATCTGCAGGATATGCTGAGAGTTATAGTTCTCCCATGGGATCTTAAAGCAGCACTCCAGTGTTATTTTTCAGTGCTGGTGTGGTGCTTTAAATATAAGCCCCGTGCCCCTATTCATATACTCCCCCTCCAGCATCTTCACATAGTAGTTTACAGACACCACACTGGTCCCGCAGCACCATCTCCTACCCGTAGCTTCCAACATAATAACATACTATTATATATAATAACACCACACATAATAGTATGTTATTTATGTTATTAAATATTTTACCATATTTTTTGCTTCAAATATATTTTTCCCTATTTTCCACCTCTAAAACCTGGGTGCGTCTTATAGTCCGAAAAATATGGTACCTACAATGCTGTTTTTTTTTCTTTGTATTCTTACCCAAACAGTTTCCACAGAACTCCCAGTCTCTGAAGCTTCAATCTCTGTGTAGATATCACTTTTCTAACATACAATGCGACACTCCTCCTTGTTTATTAAGTCTGTTTATCGCAAATAAGTTGTATCCTTCTATCCTTGTATTCCAATCATGTGTATCGTCCCACCAAGTTTCAGTGATTCCAGTGACATCATATTTATTTTCCTTCTTTAGTTCCAATTCTCCTTGTTTGTTGCCCATGCTTTGTGCATTTGTATAGAAACATTTTAGTTTGTGATTGGATTATCTTCTTCCAATATTTTTATTATTTAGATTTTTTTGTCTTCGTTCTTCCTTTCCACTTCTAATAGCCGAGTTCGCAATAGCATTTGTCAGGTGTATGGATTTTTCTGGCCTTTTGCTTCCCTTCCCACATTGTTCTAGTTTAAAGCTCTCCTGATGAGTGTAGCAAGGCGACTTCCAAATGCATGTTTTTCCAGTCTTTGTAAGGTGCACCCCATCTCTAGCAAGTAGTCCATCGTATAGTTAATTCACTCCGTGATCCAGAAATCCACGGATTCTATCCCTAATCCTATATACAATACATGTGAAGTACATACACATTAAAATAACAGTAAACAAATATATTAACATTCATAAACTCTATGGAACCACATGTATTTGATGTGAACACGGTTCAAGGAGGGGAGGCATATGAAGGCCTCTGTCACCCCTTACACTCCTCTTTCCTAAAATATGGTTGTCCCCTACCATAGTGGCACCTGTACAAACACCAATTTTCATTTTCAAAACATTTGGCATATTCATACAATTAATACAGTCTTAGTCCAGCACTTCCTGTTGGTCAACCGTGACCCTGGTTCCACTCGGTTGGAACTCTGGAACACAGAGTTCAAGTTCCTTTTTCCTTAAACACGGGTCCAACTGACCTAAGTTTCCTTGTTCCTGGGACCTGTGCACGCATTGTGCTCACTGGCAACATTCCAGGCCCGGGGGCCAGTCCTTTCCTGCTCTGGGTATCCAAACACAGGAAGTTCATGTAAACAAACACGATGACCCAGTGGCTAACTCACCACCACTTCGACAGCCATATAGTCCTGACTCGGCTCGTTCCTCTCGGTCTCCTGTTCAGGTTTTCCCCCTTCCCTCCTTTAACAGAGTATGGTTCCTTTAAAACAAGTGCGCTGCTCTTATACACCCAGAGGGGCAGATCAGGGTTAAAATAACAGTTCAGGGTTAAAACAGCATAGGACCTAGACAGGGCAGTATTTAGAGTTTATGCTGCCCTAGGCACTTTTAGCGCTGCCTCCCCCATTGGCGAGTATGACTAATGCAGACACATGTGTCTGGTCCACACGGAGACACACTCTGTGCGGTATCACGGACATGTGAAGGGGGGCCATAGAGGAACATTGCTGTCCGTATATCCGTGCCTCCGGCATGTATGGGCACGGACCACACACGTGCCGAAGGCACAAATGTGTAAAAGAGGCCTTAGTGTGTGAAAATGTGAAAAAGTGATTCTGCACATTTATATATTATGTGGCACCTCTGGAGGGGCAGCAGGAAAGGTTTAAAACCACTACTTTATTGCTATCACTGTTTAAAGTCCTGTCGGGTTTTGCCTGCGGAGCAGGACTACTGCGCCAGTTCTACGCATAGAACAGTTAAAATTGGCATAGGAGCGCGATCTACACCGCTTTTGACAGTTCTGTGCATAGAGAAGAGGCATAGAAGTCTCAGTCCACAGGTAAAACCCGACAGGAACACGCTGAAGGTCTGTGTGCTACCCCCCAATATAACACGCTGCAGTCTGTGTGCCTGGCCACGTACCCCATGTAGCACGTTGCAGATCTGTATGCCCCCCCATATAGCACGCTGTAGGTCTGTGTGCCGCCCCCCCATATAGCATGGTGCAGCTCCATGTGCCCGCCCCCCCCATATAGCATGCTGTAGGTCTGTGTGCCTGCCCCCCATATGGCACGCTGCAGTTCTATGTGCCCGCCCCCATATAGCATGCTGCAGGTCTGTGTGCCTGTCCCCATATAGCATGCTGCAGGTCTGTGTGCCCCCCCATATAGCATGCTGTAGGTCTGTGTGCCCCCATGTAGCATGCTGTAGGTCTGTGTGCCCCCCCATATATCATGCTGTAGGTCTGTGTGCCCCCCATATAGCATGCTGTAGGTCTGTGTGCCCCCCCATATAGCATGCTGTAGGTCTGTGTGCCCCCCATACAGCATGCTGTAGGTCTATGTGCCCCCATATAGCATGCTGTAGGTCTGTGTGCCCCCCATATAGCATGAAGGAAGGTCTGTGTGCCCCCCATATAGCATGCTGTAGGTCTGTGTGCCCCCCATATAGCATGCTGTAGGTCTGTGTGCCCCCCATATAGCATGCTGTAGGTCTGTGTGCCCCCCATATAGCATGCTGTAGGTCTGTGTGCCCCCCATATAGCATGCTGTAGGTCTGTGTGCCCCCCATATAGCATGCTGTAGGTCTGTGTGCCCCCATATAGCATGCTGTAGGTCTGTGTGCCCCCCATATAGCATGCTGTAGGTCTGTGTGCCCCCTCATATAGCATGCTGTAGGTCTGTGTGCCCCCCATATAGCATGCTGTAGGTCTGTGTGCCCCCATATAGCATGCTGTAGGTCTGTGTTCCCCTCATATAGCATGCTGTAGGCCTGTGTGCCCCCCATATAGCATGCTGTAGGTCTGTGTGCCCCCCATATAGCATGCTGTAGGTCTGTGTGCCCCCCACATAGCATGCTGTAGGTCTGTGTGCCCCCCATATAGCATGCTGTAGGTCTGTGTGCCCCCCATATAGCATGCTGTAGGTCCGTGTGCCCCCCATATAGCATGCTGTAGGTCTGTGTGCCCCCCATATAGCATGCTGTAGGTCTGTGTGCCCCCCATATAGCATGCTGTAGGTCTGTGTGCCTGCCCCCATATAGCATGCTGTAGGTCTGTGTGCCTGCCCCCCATATAGCATGCTGTAGGTCTGTGTGCCTGCCCCCCATATAGCATGCTGTAGGTCTGTGTTCCCCCCATATAGCATGCTGTAGGTCTGTCACACAGTCCCATACAATGCTGCACCATGTCCAAAACACTGAGGAGCCGCAGTCACATGGAGCAAGAGCCTCCACTGAAACAGCTCTGATCTCACCCCACACTCATTTACCACAAGCACCAAAACTCCACCAAACCCTCCTATAATCTCACCTGAATGGTGTGAAGTGGAAATCTGCTGCTGGCTGATACCAGAGAGCACAAGCTGCACACAACCAGGAGCTGCTGCACTGAGAGCTGAAGGACCTGTGGTGACATCATTGTCATGTGACTAGGGGGCGGAGCTGATAAATGGTGAAGGCCTGTGATAATGATGATGTCACCACAGGTCCTTCAGCTCTTCCTTTCTAACCGTTCAGGACACTTCGTGTCGCTCTCTGGTGTCGGCTGCTGTGGCGCCTGTGCTGAGGTGGGTGGGTGGATGGGCGGGCTGACCCGGGCCGACCTCGGACTGGAAAAAATAAAAAAAACACCTTGCTCAGCTGCCGCCCCTCCGGATCCTGGCGCCCTAGGCACGTGCCCTCAAGTGCCTAGTGGCAAATACGGCCCTGGACCTAGAGCAGCCGCACACAGTCCATTTTTGTTACAAGAGGTGATTAACCCCTTCAGGGTTTTAGTCCCGAAATCCAGCAGGGGATGAGCAAATGTGTGCAAATAAACTTGGAGGAGGAGGAAAAACAAAGTCACTTAACTGTGACTATGATGGTCAGTACCGACACCTGGTCCTGGTACCGCTCAGGGCTCCTTGCCCTTCAGGGGATGTGGAACAGTCTCTCATTTGTTTCCACTTGGTGCAACTAGCACAATGCAACTTAAAAGGGTCACCTCTACTCTGCACCATCATTGCGACCAGAGTAATGGGCCGCTTTCTGGCCCTGAACAATTATGGACGTATGGCCCGAGGAAAGAGTGGGTTTCAAACTCACTGCAGTGGCTGTATCCGCCCGGGATGATCCTCCTCTTCGGCCGCACGTATTAGGGATCACAGCTGCGACCGCTCCACGGCAATGACTGCTCCTCGTTCGGACATGCCCGACTTCCCGTCCGCTTGTTTCTGCTGTTGCTGCTCGGGACTCTCACCATCTCCCGCTCTGCCACTCCCGTCACGTTTCTTTACCGGCCGGTTGAACGGAAACCAGTCTTCTGGGAAAGGGAAGTCATTGGTTTAAGGTTCTCCTCCTCGGCTTCTGTACTCCACCGGCCTCCGGGCCGAGCATCCTTCTTCAACTGCAACAGGGATCGCTCCCAGTCCTGCCTCCCGATGCCTTCTCGGAAGGATATGCGTCACTGCTGCATGAGTGAAGGCGACTTGCTTTGCAATGGCGTCTCTCTTCTAGATACGACATCCTTCTCCTCCGGACCCCGCCCGTTCGTGGGTGGAGCTACTTCTGGCTGCTCTGCCCATTCGGCTTCAGACTCCTCCCGTTCCTCAGGAATCTGCTGCAAGGATCGGAGCTTCTTCTTCCTTCACCGCGCCCATCTCGGGCTGGCACTAGTCATCTGGGGATGTGAGCTCGGCTCAGGCCACTGCTTCTGCCAAGCTGATTTTTGCACCCTTTTCTGTTTAGGACCCCCATGATGGGTGGCACTGCTCCCATCTTTCGCGCCACTGACCGTCATCTTCATGTCAGCATTTGGCACCATCTTAAAGGCTCTAACGCCCACCATCTTTGCCATTTTCGGGGCTCCTCCACTCTCTGCACACGGGGAATCGCAATCCTGCTGACTACGCCAATTTTGTGGGGCGGCCAGGGTGGTAGTCGTGGCGAGGAGCTGATGCGTCGCCACACCCTGGCACCCCACAAAGGAAACACAAAGTCCTGTCTGTCATGTATAATGTGTACCAAGCAGAGCACTCATATTAGATTCCAGAGCTCCTTCAGAATCCCAGCTCCGGATTCCCGATCCACATAAACAACTCCAGACTTCATGCTCATACTCAACAGTTCAACTTTACTTGAAAACAGGGTTCTTATTACAGACATAGCACAGTTCACATTCAAGGTCATTCCTTGAACTCTCCCTGTCTTCTCTGACACAGCTTCCATCCTGAAGGCACTTGTATCTTCTTGCTCTTTCTTCCTTCTGGACAATCTCTGTCTCTTCTGCATTCTGTTTCCTGACAATCTCTGTCTTCTGCGGCGTCTGTGCCCTTAGGTCTACCAACTTCCTGCCATTTCCCTTGTCCAGTTTAAATAGGAAAAGGTAAAAGCCGTGCTCAGCTCTGCTAGTCTCAGCTGTAGGCCCCCGATCCTCTTTGAAATGGTTACTGCATAAGATGGTGACCACTCGCACAATGATCAGCCTGGGGTCCCTTCTTGCCTCAGCAACTTCACCCCCATGGCAATCTGACTGCCTTCTCTCACTGCTGCATCACTTCTCACTAAACAGGAAGTCTCCTCACTATATCCCACTACAATGCACTAGACCCATCTGTACCTGCTCCCTGTCTGGAAAACCCCTTATGCTAGCTATGCTTGTGCTGGCACTCTAATTCCCTATCTCTAGTGTGTCCCACTAATCTATGCCCACTGTTGTCCTATGCTACTGCTACCCTTCTATTCTATCTTCTATCCCTAATCCTATACACAATACATGTAAAGTACATATTAAAATAACAGTAAACAAATATATTAACATTCATAAACTCTATGGAACCGCACGTATTTGATGTGAACACTGTTCAAGGAGGGGGAGGCATATGGCGGCCTCTGTCACTCCCTTACACATACACCTTCCAAAAAGTTCAATTTTTGTTTTGTCAGTCCACAGAGTATTCTCACAAAAGTCTTGGAGATCATCAAGATGTTTTCTGGCAAAACTGAGACGAGCCTTTATGTTCTTATCGCTCAGCAGTGGTTCTCATCTTGGGTCACGCAGGCTATCTTTGTCCACTCTCTTTCTTATGGTGGAGTCATGAACACTGACCTTAACTGAGGCAAGTGAGGCCTGCAGTTCTTTTGATGTTGTTGCTGGGTCTTTTGTGATCTCTTGGATGATGTGTTGCTGGCTCTTGGGTAATTTTGGTCGGCTTGCCACTCCTGGGAAGGTTCACCACTGTTCTCTGTTTTCACCATTTGTAATGGCTCTCACTGTGGTTCGCTGGAGTCCCAAAGCTTGAGAAATGGCTTTATAACCTTTTCTAGACTGATAAATCTAAATTAGTTTGATTCTCATTTGTTCAAGAATTTCATTGGATCGCGGCATGATGTATAGCTTTTGATGTTCTTTTGGTCTATTTCACTTTGTCAGGCAGGTTCTATTTAAGTGATTTCTTGATTGTAAACAGGTGTGGCAATGTGTGTATAGGGAATTTGAAATCTGCTTCCCAAAAATGTGATAAACCACAGTTAATTTATGTTTTAAGAGGGGGGAGCAATCACTTTTTCACACAGGGCTCTGTAGATTCGGATTTCTTTTTCCCTTAATAGTAAGACCTTTATTTAAAAACTGCATTTTGTGTTTACTTGTGTTATATTTTTATACTATTTAAATTTGTTTGATGATATGAAACATTTAATTGTGACAAACATGCAAAAGAATAGGACATCAAGAATAGGGTAAAACACTTTTTCACACAACTGTATATACGTCCTCCATCCTGGTATAATCTTTCTGGCCCTAGCCTGATATTATATCCTTATCCTGGTATATTTATCCCCCCAGAGTGCTGGTATATGTCCCTTATCCTTGTATATATATATCCCCCATTTTGGAATGTATGTTCCCCATCCTGGTATATGCTGTATATTCCCCATCCTGTTATATATGTGCCCAATTCTGCTCCTGTTCTTTAATGCATGGAAAAAAATAAATTGATCTACTCACCTTCCCTCCACTCTGTCACCGCACGTCGTCCTCTTCTAAAGCCAGCAGTTGACCTCAGCATGCAAGCGCACATCCAGCTGAATTTTGCATTAGTGTCAATGGGCCGCTCACCCGCACTGGCCCAGTCACAACGTCTGTGACCACAATCGTTATGCCCCTGCTGATAGAGGAGTGTGTGGAGGTACAGGCTGTGCAAAATAAAGTGGTGAAGACTGTGACAGAGGGGTGCAGGGTGTGTAAAATTGAGGTGTTCAAGGGGTGTGGGCTAAGTGAGATTGACCGGTGTGCTGGGTGCGTGAGATAGATGGGTGTGAGGGAATACCGGCTGTGTGAGATAGACTGGTGCGAGGGGGTGCAGGATGTGTGAGATAGACGAGTGCGAGTGGGTGTATGGTTCATGAGATAGATGGGTGCAAGGTGAGTTAGAGGGTTGTGAGAGTGTGCAGGCTGCTTAGGTGTACAGGGGGTGCACGGTGCATGAGATATAGGGATGCAAGGTGCATGATAGAGGGGTGCCTGGGGTGCAGGGTGTGACAGAGAATGGGATGCAGGGTATGTGAGATAGACATGTGCATGAGATAGATGGGTTTGCTGAGTTGCAGAGTGCATGAGATAGAGGGGTGTGTGAGGGTACAAGCTGTGAGATAGATGAGGGAAGGCTATGTGAGATAGAGTAGTGCAAGGGGGTGCAGACTGAGAAGGATGCATGGGGGTACAAGCTGTGAGATGGAGGGGTGCAGGCAGGCTCGGACACCTGCTGGCATACTGGCCAGCAGCTGCCTAGGGCCCCCACTGCTCCAGGGGCCCCCAGCCATTGGCTATGGGTGCCCTGAGTAAAGGTGGCCCACCCTGTACCACCGTAGCAGCAGCTGGAGACAGGATCCTGCCCCCGCTGCTAAAGCTAAATGAATATTCACTCTTCTCCACGCCCCTATGGGCGTGGAGAGACATGAATACCATTTCTCTTTAATAGCGGGCAGTGTTAGCTCTAGGCTGCAGCTAACACTGCCCGCATGTAAAGTCCCACCCACCACACACACACACACAAAACACCGTCCGCACCGCAAACACACAGACTCACAGCGCAGCACATCCTGGCTTCCTGCACGGCTCTTCCTGTCTGAGACAGCCCAGCTGAATGACGTCATCATCCAGCGTGGTGTATCAGACAGAAAGCTGCCAGTGAGGAAGAGGCTGCCAGGATGTGCTGCTGCTGCGGGGAGGTGAGCTGTGCTGTGTGTCTGAGTGCCTGCGTGTGTGTATGTGGTGTGGTGCTTTGTGTGTGAGAGTGATTCGGTGCTTTGTGTGTGTGTGAGTGAGAGAGAGGGTTGGTGGGGGGAGGCAATGATGGAGGTGATGGGCAATGATGGTGGGGGGAGGCAATGATGGAGGTGATGGGCAATGATTGTGGGGGAGACAATGATGGAGATGATGGGCAGTGATGGTGGGGGAGGCAATGATGGAGGTGATGGGCAATGATGGTGGGGAGGCAATGATGGAGGTGATGGGCAATGATAGCAGTGGGGAGGCAATGATGAAGGTGGGGGAGACAATGATGGAGGTGATGGGCAGTGATGGTGGGGGGAGGACATGATGGAGGTGATGGGCAATGATGGTGGGGGAGGCAATGATGGAGGTGATGGACAATGATGGTGGGGGAGACAATGATGGAGGTGATGGGCAATGATGGGGAGACAATGATGGAGGTGATAGGCAATGATGGTGGGGAGGCAATGATGGGCAGTGATGGTGGGGGGAGGCAATGATGGAGGTGATGGACAATGATAGCGGTGGAGGGAGGCAATGATGAAGGTGATGGGCAATGATGGTGGGGAAGGCAATGATGGAGGTGATAGGCTATGATGGTGGGGGAGACAATGATGGAGGTTATGGACAATGATGGTGGGAGAGGCAATGATGGAGGTGATGGGCAATGATGGTGGGAGAGGCAATGATGGAGGTGATGGGCAATGATGGCAGCGTGGGGAGGCAATGATGGAGGTGATGGTGAGGAGGCAATGATGGAGGTGATGGATAATGATGGCTGTGGGGGTAGGCAATGATGAAGGTGATGGGCAATGATGGGGAGGCAATGATGGAGGTGATGGGCAATGATGGTGGGGGAGGCAATGATGGAGGTGATGGGCAATGATGGTGGGGAGACAATGATGGAGGTTATGGGCAATGATGGTGAGGGGAGGCAATGATGGAGGTGATGGGCAATGATGGTGGGGAAGCAATGATGGGCAGTGATGGTGAGGGGAGGCAATGATGGAGGTGATGGACAATGATAGCGGTGGAGGGAGGCAATGATGAAGTTGATGGGCAATGATGGTGGGAAAGGCAATGATGGAGGTGATGGGCTATGATGGTGGGGAGACAATGATGGTGGTTATGGGCAATGATGGTGGGAGAGGCAATGCTGGAGGTGATGGTGGGGGAGGCAATGATGGAGGTGATGGATAATGATGGCTGTGGGTGGAGGCAATGATGAAGGTGATGGGCAATGATGGGGGAGGCAACGATGGTGGGGGAGGCAATGATGGAGGTGATGGGCAATGATGGTGGGGGGAGACAATGATGGAGGTGATGGGCAATTATGCTGGGGAGGCAATGATGGAGGTGATGGGCAATGATGGCAGCGTGGGGAGGCAATGATGGAGGTGATGGTGGGGGGAGGCAATGATGAAGGTGATGGGCAATGATGGTGGGGGGAGGCAATGATGGAGGTGATGGGCAATGATGGTGGGGGAGGCAATGATGGTGGTGATGATGGAGGTGATGAAATGGACAATGATGGTGGTGGAGAAGGAAGCAATGATTGAGGTGGTGGAATGGGCAGTGATGGGGTGGTGGAGGAGAAGGCAATGATGGAGGTGATGAAATGGACAATGATGGTGGTGGAGGAGGAGGCAATGATTGAGGTGGTGGAATGGGCAATGATGGGGGTGGTGGGGGAGAAGGCAATGATGGAGGTGATGGGCAATGATAGTGGGGGGAGACAATGATGGAGGTGATGGGTAATGATGGTGGGGGAGGCAATGATGGAGGTGATGAAATGGACAATGATGGTGGTGGAGGAGGAGGCAATGATTGAGGTGGTGGAATGGGCAGTGATGGGGTGGTGGGGGAGAAGGCAATGATGGAGGTGGTGATGAGGACAATGATGGGGTGGAGAGGGTCTGCATTATACTTTGAGGGGCTGCATTATATTCTGTGGGAGGACTGCATTATTCTCAGGGGACTACATTATTCTGGGGGCTATATCATACTATATGAGGGGGCTACAGTATACTCTATGGGGGCTGCATTATATTCTGTGGTGGGGCTGCATTATATTATATGAGTGGGGCTGCATTATACCCTATGAGGGTGCTACATTATATTCTATGGTGGGGACTGCGCTATACCTTATGAGGCGGTTGCATGATATTTTGTGGGGTGCTGCATTATATTCTATGAGAGAGAGCTGCATTATATTTTATGAGGGGGCTACATTATATTCTGTGAGGGGACTGTTTTATATTCTATGAGGGGGCTACATTATATTCTATGAGGGGGCTACACCTCTATGATTCTACCCCAACCCCTGCTACATAATTAAGACGTGTACTACCTTATATTATACCCTGATATAGCGCACTTTACCACACAATTGGCGGTCTTGTATTTATTTCTTTGTAGCTACATAGTGGGCCCCAAGAATGATTTTCTCTGGTGGGCCCAAGATGTTCCAGTCCGACGCTGGGTGCAGGCTATGTGAGATATGGGAGTTCCGGTTGTGTAAGATGAGGGTTTGCAGTATGCTTGAGTTAGTGAGATAGAGGGATGTGTGGGAGTACAGGCTGTGAGCTAGAGGAGTGTAGGCTATCTGGGATATCAGGGTGCAGGATGCATGGGATATAGGGGTGCAGGGACATGCAGGGTGCAAGGAGATGCACGGTGCATGAGATAGAGAGGTACAAGGGGGTGCAGAGTGCGTGAGACAGAAGGGTGCAAGCGGGTGTACTGTGCTTGAGTTAGTGAGATAGAGAGGTGCAGACTCTGAGAGGGGTGCATAGGGTACAGACTGAGATAGAGGAGTGCAAGCTATGTGGGATATTGGGGTGTAGGGTGTGTTGGATAGAGGGGTGCAGGATGTGTGAGATAGAGAGGTGCGATGGAGTGCAGGGTTCGTAAGATAGAGGGGTGTGAGGTGCTTGAATTAGTGACATAGAATGATGGAGACTGAGAGGGGTGCGTGGGGGTTGCATTGCGACAATGACCCCAGATGGCGTAGCATCATGCGAGACCGCTATGTCATCTGGGGTGATTCTCGCAATGCATCACTGGGAACGGGATTGGCCGGGAGCGTCGCTGAGAGGCGGTAAAGCTGCGGGGGCCGCCGGAAGGTGAGAATATCACTATTTTTTATTTTAATTATTGTTTTTACATGGATATGGTACCCAGGGCCTGGAGGAGAGTCTCCTCTCCTCCAGACCCTGCGTACCATCCACACTTGAACTGCTTACTTTGCGCATGGTGGGCATAGCCACATGTGGAAAGTAAGCAGTTCAATGCATTCCTATGGCGGTGGAATCGCCGCGATTCCGCAAAAAAGAATGAGCATGCTGCGGATTCTTCCACGATGCGATTCTGCCACGGAAAAACACGCAGCATGTGCACAGCATTGCGGAATCCCATAGGATATAATGAGTTGTGTTGTGTAAGCGTTTGTGCCGTGTTTTCGCTGCGAAAAACAGCGGCAAAAACGCTAAGAATCCGCAACGTGTGCACAGACCCTGATGCTGCCACCACCATGTTTGACAGTGGGGATGGTGCGTTCAAGGTGATGAGCTGTGTTGCCTTTACGCCAAACATATCGTTTGGCATTGTCGCCAAAAAGTTCGATTTTGGTTTCATCTGATCAGAGCACCTTCTTCCACATGTTTGGCGTGTCTCCCAGGTGGCTTGTTGCAAACTTTAAACGACACTTTTTATGGATATCTTTGAGAAATGGATTTCTTCGTGACGCTCTTCCGTAAAGGCCAGATTTTTGCAGTGTACAACTGATTGTTGTCCTATGGACAGACCGTCCCACCTCAGCTGTAGATCTCTGCAGTTCATCCAGAGTGATTATGGGCCTCTTGGCTGCATCTCTGATCAGTCTTCTCCTTGTTTGAGATGAAAGTTTAGAGGGACAGCCGGGTCTTGGTAGATTTGCAGTGGTATGATACTCCTTCCATTTCAATATGATCGCTTGCACAGTGCTCCTTGGAATGTTTAAAGTTTTGGAAATCATTTTGTATCCAAATCCGGCTTTAAACATCTCCACAACAGTATCACGGACCTGCCTGTTGTGTTCCTTGCTCTTCATGATGCTCTCTGTGCTTCAAACAGAACTCTGAGACTGTCACAGAGCAGGTGCATTTATACGGAGACTTCATTACACACAGGTGGATTATATTTATCATCATTAGTCATTTAGGACAACATTGGATCAATCAGAGATCCACAATGAACTTCTGGAGTGAGTTTGCTGCACTGAAAGTAAAGGGGCCAAATAATATTGCATGCCTCGCTTTTCAGTTTTTGTATTTCCACAAAAATTTAAAATAACCAATAAATTTCATTCAACTTCACAATTGTGTCCCACTTTTTGTTGATTCTTCACCAAAAATTAACATTTGGTATCTTTATGTTTGAAGCATGATATGCGGGAAAAGGTTGAAAAGTTCCAGGGGGCCGAATACTTTTGCAAGGCACTGTATATATATCATACTTCTGGCAACATTCCGACAAGATGTGCGCAACCTCACTCAGTTCGCTAGTTTGACTTGACAAACCTGGACAACTTCGTGCCACTCCTTTAATATGCTTCTTCTGTGCACATACTGTATAAATAGCATTGTTCTCGGCAGCACATTTTTATACAGGACTATCTGCTGCCAAGAACATGATATTTAAAGAGGTTGTCCACTACTTTAACATTGATGACCTATCCTTAGGATAGGTCATTAGTGTCTGATCTGTGGAGGTGTCGGAGGCCGGAACTGCCTAGTTACGGATACACAGTGCAGATGTGCAGGCCACTATACAGTTGATGGAGCTGTGCAGCTTCGCAACTGAGCAGTTCCACTCGCTGCCGACATCATAAACAATGGAGGGGTCACAAACCCCCACTAATCAGACATTGATACAATCCAAAAGAAAAAAATGGAGCACTGTTAAACATCCAACCCTGGGTCCATGTTATAAAAGTGCCTTTCCAAGGATAAAAAAATACTTCAATCTGACGATCGTGTGGGACACCCCTAAATCAGTTAATTTTCGCCTCTTTCCCGTTAGTGATACTTCCGTTCACTGGACAAATCCCTTCATTATGGCATTGATTAGAAAGACTCTAAACAATTGGAAGAGAATGTGTACATTTACTTAGCCACTGTATTTAAGCGAAGAATGGAGAGGGGCCCAATATCATCATAAATTT
>JARQOD010000002.1:367084296-367161548 GCA_033576555.1 Oophaga sylvatica | reverse complement strand
AGCACAAAAAAACGTTCAAACAAGCACGGGCTCTGCACCTTGAGGCTGGCATTCAGTCACCTTCCCACTTACTTATTTTTTATTATCTCTACCCTCACGGGGGCCCCTTTTTGCCAGAGCAGTCCATCAAGGAAGGGGGGTAGATCAAAAAAGTAGTTGGGATGGTGCTTTGTTTGTTTTTCCATGCTAAGAGTGACCTTTTTGTTTGGTTTGAACGTCATTTTCGCTGACGCTTCCTTAAATGCTCATTTTTTTGGTAAAGCAACAACCTTTTTTTTCTTTTGCTAAATGTGTAATAATCTTTGAACATATCATACATTTAAATACTACAGTTAGTTTTTCCTGGTCTCTGATTTGGTCATCGGATCTAAAAAAGGTTATTTTGAATAGCTGTTCGTCGAGACTATAATACTATAAAAATATGGGCCACTATATATTTTGTCTTCTGTATTAGCTTGCTTTTATTTTAAAATATACTTGTCATAAATAAAATCTACTACTCAAATGTAAGTTTTTTTGCATATTATAAAAGAAATTAATAGACTTGTAATAATAAAAATTGTAACTAAATGCATGCCATAGATTATGATCTCTATGAGTAAAGGGCTTATTGCAGTTTGTCTATTAAAGTCAAATGTTACATCCGCTTTCCTGGAATATTACCTTTTTATATTTTATCTAAATTACATTTTTATGTATTATGTGTAATTTTAGAAGAAAATAACACAAATTCTTTCACAAAAAATTATAAAGTGATCATTGAGCATGGATAGCTTGTGTGTTGTTCAGGTACCAAAATGTATTCAATGCAAAAAAATTTTAAATTTTCGGAAAAAAAAAGTTAACACTTTTTTAAAATCTACTAGGGGGGGACTTTTTTTTTTTAATTGGATAATTTTTGTGAAATATTATTGGGCCATTCCTCAAAAATTCCTATGGAAAATTATTTTTTCACTTATCAAAGGCCTGTAAGGGGTAGGGCACACCGCAATGGGTATCAAATGTCAATTTATTCTAGTGGAATACGGGGAAAACAGCACTCACAGACTTAAAGAAAAAAAATTTGAAAAAAAAAGACAGTGGAACGTGGAGGCATGCACACCTTTAAAGAATAACCAAACCTGGAATACAGCAATATGTATTTGGTCAAAGGGTTTAGGTGTCATTTTTCTATATTTTTTTCAAGAATTTTTTAAAATTTTTTTGGACCGAAAGGCCCACTTTTTATCAGAAGATTTGGTGTGCTAGACTTTGTGTAACAGACTAAAGTTGAAGGGGTAATCTGGTAAAAATAAGTTATCACCTAGCTAAAGGTAGGGGGTTAATTTATAATTGGTGAGTCCCAGCCATTACATAAGAATGATTGCCATGGTGAGGGCGTGTGCCTATACACCATTCATCAATTGGTGTAGATCCTGTGGATAGGTGATACCTTGTTTTTACCAGAAACCTTTTAATGGTGAGAAGGAGTCCTTATTCCTTACCAGTTTGTCATAGATGAACATCTCCCTTACTTCTTGCGTGAGTCATTGCTCTTGAACTATGCAATTACTTGATCCACTACAGTAGTACACTTATCACCTTTATTTATTAGCAGTGTTGTGATGAACCCATTCCACATCATAAAGGGGAATATGTCATCAGAAAACGGCCTGCTGTCTAAATCGGGGTTTTAGTTTAAGTCTTATTTGGTAAAAATGAGCGATAATGTTTCATATCATGATCTATATTTATATATATAGATTATAAATCTTGCAATTTTCACACTGACCATTAGGGCTATTCTAGACTCATACTGCTTTCCTGTAATTTCAGAAATTCACAATTTACCGTATATTAGAGCAATAATTTGGCTCAGACCCTATATTTTGTATTAAAGCATCTAATGAGAGTGTGCAAAGGTGATTGTAAAGGTAGGATGAGCTGTGAATGGTGAATCATATGTTATCAGCTGTGTGTTGAGGTGTTACATGTCATTGTAATCCGTCTATGGTGATAATGAGACTTCTGAAAATTCATCTGGAAAGTACAGGATTTATTTGTCTAAAAATAGCCTCTTTGACCAAACTGAAAATTTAAAGATTTCTATTTTCTCAAAAAATAGAGATATGATTTAAAAAAAGATAGAAAAGCAAGCATAGGTCATTTTTTCACAACACAGTCACTTTAAAAGATAAAGGAAAGTTAATTAACAAATAATTATATAACCTTGTCATGAAGTGTAAAATTCTGCGCCTGGTATAAAGTCGTTTTTTTAACCTCTCCCCTCTATTATTAGCTTCTCCTAGATCAAGTGTGTTTTATTGTTTGAAAAATAAGAAACTTGTTTCTTTATTTCAGGAGACAAGTAAAATTGTTATACAATGAAGGAAGCCAAAGTGCTACATAGGGCTGAAGACAATATAATGTTCTGATCTCTTTTTACATATTTCTAGGTGTTAAAAATACATTTCAGTTGATAAGACACCAAATCCAGCAATATCTATATGTTACAGTATGTATGGGAAATTAAGGTACTGCCCACACTAAACAATCCGCTAGCGATCACGATAACGACGCATACTAATGAGATCGCTAGCGGGATTGTTTCTATATCGCTAGTGCGGCCACATTTAGCGATATAGTTAACGACGCTATCGCCGTTAGCGATCTTCTAACGACTTAGCGTACAAAAGTACCGCTAAATCGCTAAGAAAAAGGTGCCACACTAGCGATATATACTTACCCACGGAGCGCCGACGAGAAAATAGGGTCCGGAACGATTCCAGCGACGAGCGAGATCACAGCAGGAAGCTCGTCGCTGGAGCTGCCGCACTGAACAACATCGCTAACGGATCGCTAAATGGACGTTTTTTAGCGATCCCGTAGCGATATTGTTCAGTGTGGCATACCCTTTAGTCTAGGGTTATCTTTAGGCTTAGACAAGTCTAGGCTTATCTTTAGGCTAGGACAAAACAAATGAAGCACAAATTCTTAGGAAAGTTCATCCACAGTGCACATAAAAAGGGTTGCCCACCTCTGGGACAAATTTTTTACTTAAATGCAGTAGTGGTGCAAAAAATCATGTGTTTCTGGAAAAAATGCATGTTTGGCTTATGTGTTCTTTTTATTTCCCTGCACATTCAACTTTGATGTGGTCTGTGTTCATAAATCAGACGAGAGGAGCTGAGGAACTAGACAAATAAGAAAGTTATAAACTCCCTATCGACAATCGTAGTGGCCTGACAGAGGTTTGTGACTTACAATGAACCTGTCAGAAACTTTTACCCCCCCCCCACCCATCACCAACCATTGACATGATTGTAGCCCTTTAAAACCATAAGCCAATCAATCCATTGATGACCCCAAGTGCTGCTCTAACAGGGAGAAATCTGTTTTGAAACCCTCCCCTAGTTTATTGACAGGTTGTCTGCTCTGGTACATGATCACTGACCTGTCAATCACCCAGCATAATGGTGCTACTAGTTAGGGAAATACAGTGGAGTTGTAAGTGCATCGTTATGCCCCAATGCACTTCCAGACACGTGTATAAAGAAGTTAAAACCATGATTTCCCTGCTGGAGCACACTTTAGGGTCATAAATGGATAAACTGGCGTATCCTTTAAAGGGCTACACAATCATATTAATGTATGTGGGGGTTAAAGTCTCTGACAGGTTCCCTTTAATTCATTCTGTACCAAGCAATCGACAGTGCAACACAGAGTTATATAAGGCAAACAGTGCAGAATTTTTAATTGAAACCCCAATTGTAAAAATGATTTCTAGCCACAATTACACACATTTAAGTCAGAGAAAAAATATTCTCAAAAGTGGACAACCACTTAAATAAGAAAATTCAAATTCATGCATGTGAAGAAATGAAGCGGGAGATAAAAATAGCAATAAGGCACAAGTGAATATCTTCAGGATTGATCCTTTCCGAAGGAGAGAAGCAGTGTTAAAGTGCACCTGCCGTCCAGCTTCATACAGCATGCAGTGGTTGTAGCATTACAGCATTCCGGAAACAGCCAGCATTAGTGATGGTAGTGCAGGATTTAGTGCTGGTGAAAACAGGTATTGCTGCAGCCCGCCCATAAGAGACAACAGTGTTTCTCACAATTTTTTGCAACTGTAGGGAAAAAAGAAAATTGTTTAATTATATTGCATGTATGTATTATGGGGTTATGCTGTAGCAGTATATCTAGGATAGGGTTACATCCCATCTTTGGGGAAAATGTGACCAGGTTTTTCCACACCCAGAGAACAGCATGACATAGGGTAAAGAGACCCTTATTTCCGTGATGTGACACTTACTAGACTGCTTGTTACAGTTTTGGTAAAATCCCTGTTATCTCTGCTGCAGATCTACCAGTTTCTGAATACTAAACTCTGCATAACCCTGCCCCCACTACTGACTGGCAGCTTTCTGTGTGCATGTGCAATAGGCACAAACTGCCAATCAGTGGTGGATTTATAAAGAGCTCATGAATACAGAGGACTACATGGCAGCAGGTTTATTAGTCTCTAGTGATAATCTCCTGCTGATAAAACAGTGATTTTATTGAAATTCTAAGAATCTGGGTCTATGTCCTACATTATTCTGCTCTCAGATTAGGTGGCAAAAACCTGGTGACAGATCCTTTTAAGAAAATGTTACCCAAATTTCAGCACAGTGTTTATTTAGCCAATAGCTCATCAGTACAATTCCACCAGCTTTGGCGGTAGACGTGGAACCCCTTACATCTTGAGCTATACAGCTTGCACCAATGGTATGTCCCCCTGGTCGGTGTGTTCTTTTACTGAAGCATCAGATACTGTAATCATGCTCTCTTATTGTTATTGATGTCCTCACAACTGATTGGCTGAGCGATACTCGGCATCACTGTGCCTCCCTGGGAATGTACAGTGGAGCTGGGTGTACTCTCCCAGCTTCATCGGTGCACTGCGCGTGCCCAGGGATGTTTCAAGACTTTTGACACTGATTTCTTTAGACTTTCCCATGATGCTACCTATAGAAGCAGTGTGTTTCAGGTGTGCATTAAAATACATCCACAGGTGTGTCTCTAATTAATTCAGATGTTGCCAAAAACCTATCAGAAGCTTCCAAACACATGCCATCATCATATGGGCAGTCCAGAATTGTTTAAAGGCATAGTGATCTTAGTGTATGTAAACTTTTGATGTTGCGGTAATAAAAATGCCTTAAATCATTCTCTCTCATTATTCTGGCATTTGGAAAATATTAATAATTATGGTAATCCTAATTGACCTAAAACGGGAAAGGTTTATTCTGATGTCATGTCAGATATTGAAGAAAACATGCATATGTGTCTTTTTATATAGTGTATGTAAACTTCTGGTTTCAACTGTATATGTCCATGTAGCTCTTTCAAAGTCTACTCCAGCAATACCATCCGATTTCTCAGTAATGGTGGAACAGACCAGCCATGTTCTGGTATTACTGGACTTGTCTGTGATCTACGTACACATGTAAATAGTTTGGGAGGTGAGATCCTGCTGACACGATTCACTTTAAACCTGATTCCGAGACAGAAATGAAGGCTTACTTGGCTACTGAGCTACTGAACGAAGCTAAACAGCCAACCCAAGCTTCACTGGTCTTGTGTGGACATAAGGAGGAGGAGGAAGCTTTATTGAAAACAAAGAGAACATGGAGGTTCCTAAACCCTAACTCTGGCAATCATATTTTTAAGAACGTGCAACTTTCATTATTATTCTATATTTTAAGTCCAATTAGGACATATTTTCAGGCCAACAAAATAACTTACTGTGGCCATTGAAAACAGTGTTATTCTCTTTCTAGTCATAAAAACAGATTTCCATCTAATAAGAAATTAATCTGCATAGACTGGTCATCTAGGTGAGACGTTTAAAGCATCTTACATTTATAATTGCTATTTTTTTTATTTTGCAGGATGTATACAGTATGTGTTTAAAACTTAAAGATTGTGGAATATGTGATGCCTAAATTACCTCACAATGATTTATTCCAACTTGACATTGCTTTGTTTGGGCTGCAGTCTGGGTTTTATAGCAGTCCGTCCCATCACACTTAAATGATCTGCATTTCTTATCCTAAAGGACAATACAAGACTTCATGTTATCACAAAAAGGACATAGACATTGCACATATACAGTATATGGTGTACAATAATAAATTATATTGTGGTACCGTGTTAGCCAGAAAAATCGATGTGAATACTTTTCCGTCAAATTATGACAAGAGCATTCTTAAAGTGATACCTTTATTGGCTAACCAGAAAATTATATGTTCGCAAGCTTTCAGAGCTCAAAGGCTCCTTCTTCAGGCAAGATTACTCCAAATGTAATCTTGCCTGAAGAAGGAGCCTTTGAGCTCTGAAAGCTTGCGAACATATAATTTTCTGGTTAGCCAATAAAGGTATCACTTTAAGAATGCTCTTGTCATAATTTGACGGAAAAGTATTCACACATATATATGAAAATTGATATAGTATGTATGCAATAGTTGAGGGCTGAGAAGAAAACACATGGTGGGTTCTCTAATTGATCTAGAAGCATGGCCAGAGCTACTATTAGGAATATTAGCCCTCTGAATTACAGCTATGGAATAAGGCACACCAGACACTCCTTAATTTCTCCAGACAGACTCTGGCTTTATATGATAAAGGGTGATGAAAGAGTCATACTATTAAAGCACCACTCCAGCGTTTTGTTTTTTTTCCAGTGCTGGAGTGATACTTCCAACCTGACCATAGTCTTATACTTACCTGCCGTTGTCTTCACCTTTTAACGGCTCCTCTCTGGTAACACTGCGCCATCTTGTGACTGCAACTTCTGACTGAAGCGGAAGTCAGAGGTAACAGTCACAAGCGCTCAATGCAAATCTATGAGAGCCAGAACGAGGCCAGAACAGGCTCTCACAAGCTTGTATTGAGCATCCCACTTATGTGTCTGCTCATGCAAACTTTGACGCACATTAAGGATCAGGCGTCTGCAGCGGAGGAGGAAGAGGAGGAGGGAAGCCTTGATGACAGTCTCCAATTCCTCCATTTGCAGCTGCTGAACCTCCAGCCTACACCTCAACACAGGGTTGGCTCCAGGTTTTCGTGGGCCCGGGCGAAAGAGTCTCAGTGGGCCCCTTTAACACATACCACAATTCATGATGCACAGATACGGCAGAGAAATATAGGTATAGTACAATGCCAAAGATTTCACTTACTTCATGCACTACATGAGTGATATCTATTGTAAATTCTACAATAGCTCAAAAGACAAACAGTATAGTCATCCATACAGTATTATGGGCACAGTTGATTCACAGAATTGTATAATATTGGGGTGCGAAAATCTAAAATTACATTTTTTCCACTTAAATGCTTTCATCCCAAGTTTTTCATTTTCAAAAGGTATACTAGAAGAAAACGGACAACATACTGGTAATTTGTTACACAGTTTCTCCTGAGTTTACCCATATGTGGTGTGATGTAGCAATCACAAAGCAAGTTGGGGTACACTCCCTTGGCGGCTATATTTAAACAAACAGCAAGCATTTCTCATTTACAAAAGTCCATGCCTGGTTTAGTACACCTCCATAAACCATGGTAGGGCACTGATATATCACATATGATTTAGCGAAGAGGTAAAAAACAACTTTTATTTAGTTATCAATATAAAAAGAGTTTAATAGTAGCCCTCATAAAAAAGTGCTCATGTGCTCGTGATGAATATAAAATGGACGCAAAGCATTTTCAAAATAGGGTTTGTGAGGGTTAACTTACTCTATTGGACCTATAACCTTATTATGTCTAGGTATATACTGTAGGTGTCAACTATATTACCACTCTCCCAACCCATTTGAAATGGTAACAATAGCTAGTGGTTTTCATAAAGAGATTAACAGGCTTCTAATTGATGCTCATTAAATCAGATGCTGCACATTCAGCTACACATCATAGACCTGAAAAAAACATTTAACTCTTTATCTCATCAGACAAACCACTTTGATACCTTATATGGGAATCCAGACATTCATTGACCTGGTACCCCTCTAAACAAGATTTGCAGCAGTTGCAGAATATATGTATTGACCTATATTAGCCATGTCAAAACCACAATAAATGGAACGTTCTCACCCGGTATAAGGGGGATGTTTTGTCCTGCCCACATTGTTCCCTTTTTTCCTTCATGCAGTGGAGATCCCAACCATAGCCTCCCTCAGGAAGGGCATTGATATATCACATCACTGCCATACAGTCCATTTCAGTTGCGGTTACGTTCCCACAGTTCCATACCTGATGCCTGTCAGTTCACAATTTCCCCAGGTTCTGTGTTACCTGCTTAACAGATTCTCAGGTTTTCCCAGCCTGGCTTCATATAGGTCCTGTCAGCAGTCCAGACCCTCAGTGCTCCCTGAACTCTTAGGAGCTCCAGCCAATCTCCAGTCTCACACATGGCCATCTCCTCCATGTGATGCAACCAGGAAACTATATAGGACCTTCCTGATGTCAAAGGAAGCCACACCCTGGGAGGTACATGGTTAACCTGTCCCACCCATCACTTCTGGTTAACTCTTAAATCCAGACCTTTACTAAAATACAGGTTTGTGGGACTACAAGACCCAGCAACCTGTCCTGGATTCAGATTGCAGCAGACCTCTGTCTGTGCGATACATACCTGTGTCTCAATATACCACTAATTGTTACATCACATACCCTCCCTCTCTGTTCAAACCTTTGGCGATGAACACATGACCACAGTCCAGGGCCCCGAGAAAAGACGTCCCTGTCATCTCGAGCTACCAATCAAGGGGACCTACTCCATCAACTATAAGCATTGGCTCCTGGAACCTGATCCCTCATCGTCACCTGATTACTTAGAGAGCTACCATCCGTCTCTGTCACCAACTTCCTTTTTTCAACAAATGTGGAACCATATTCTGTCATCTCACAATCCTGGTCGTGACTTGGTTCGACCTTCCCTGCCCCGGTGGTCAATATAGCAGTGGGATTCACTTCCCTTCATATCTACGGTCAGGACCGACTCGGTATTGTCGCATATACTGTTAGGTTTCTTGTCTTAGACCCTCAGTATTGGTTTAACAGAGAAGTCCCTACCGCTCAACGTAGTATGCCCACTATCCTCAGGATGTCTCCGGAAAGCTCTCAGATGGTGTTTTCCTCCATGGCTTAGAGACTCGTTGCACCACCTGTCTGTAGCTTCTGCTGTGGCCCATCTATTACTGGGAGATCCACCACTTCATTGGGTACCTTGCTTTAAAGATGGCTTCCATCTTTGGAAGCTGCGCTGTTTCTCGATCCTCTCTCTTTCCAGCCTTAACTGCTGTATTTCTTGAGGTGAGCCACCCTATATGTGAGGAGAATCCGCATATTGCCAAGACTCTCCCTGTCCCCACCATGAGGAACGGAGCCATACCCACTTCCCTGGGTATCTTGTCTTCGTTATTATTGGGAATTCTCACTGTCGTCACTCCAGATTTATGTACCATTTCCTGCATGAGTCGTCCATTTGTCCCGATGACTTCTCTCTGCAGATCGCTAGGCACCTGGACAACATCTTCCAGTAGATTCTGAGCTTTCCTCACAAGTTGCAGCCACCTAGCAGCTTCTTCGTTCTTCCACCAGATCAACCGCTTCATGTGAGCATACCTCAAGTGCATGTGCCTCAGGATAGCCACTCGATCCACCGTGACTTCAGATTTGGACAGAACCACCAGCTGTTTAGCTTCTTGGGACCAGTATACCCTACAGGCTTCCACGGCCTTCTTAAAGTTGTCATGCACCGACTCTCTGGCACACGCTTCTCTCAGGTCTTCCGGAACCTCTACAAGGCACTTGAACAACAGAGTCTCAACATTCTCCCAAGCACTGAGATGATCGCCTTGCTCAGTTTCCGGCACCGGCTCTCGCCGGACTTCCACCTCTTTGAGTCGGTTGGTCAGAACAGACACCTACTCCTCCATCTTCAAGGCTGCCGAATTCATCGACTGGCTTTCCGCCAGGCGACCTCTGAGCTCAGACACCTTGTTCCAATGCACCCACTCAGCAATCAGCAGCCTGTCTCCGAAGCTTCTCTTGCTACAAATGGGCTTGTACAGTTTCCTTGATCCTCCTTAGCTCATTTCTTCCATCCTCTGGACTGGTTGAGCTTCCATCACTCAAAGAGGTACCTGCTTCCCGCCTCACTTCTTTGGTGGCTTCCTCCGTTTCTGTACCCTCAGCCTTCACCTGGGTCTTAGCAGTGTCATCTTTAGCCATCTCTTGGGTCTCAGCCGTGTCACCTTCGAAGGTCTTCACTCCCTCCAGCTTTCCCCTTATGGTCTTTGGAGTCTTCCATCCTCTCCACTTCTTCACCATTGGTGCTGTTTTGGTCTCCAACCTCCCTAGAGGTGGATCTGCCATTGACTTGTTCTTCCTGAGCATCATGGACTCCCGCTCCACCAGCACTTCCCATAGCGCCATCAACTAACCGCCCATCATCAATAAGAGTCACTTGGATCACTTCTTTGTGGCCCTTACTCCTTCGGTGATGGGAGGATTTGTCGTCCTTGTTGGGCCCTTCCTTATTGTACTCCCTTTGTTTCGTAAAGTCACAGTCACCCCCGGAGTCTGTGTCACACCCCACAGTATGGTGAACCCTCAAGTTGCTCTCTAACTGGGTGACAGCTCCCCCATCACTCCCAGTCACACTGTGATACACTTCAGATGACGTGAGGTCAGTATGTTAGGCAGACGCATACCTTCCTCCGGTCACCCCTACGTCTGAGCCATCAATTCTGGGAGGTGTTCCTGCTGTAATGTACCCAACCCCATCTGCATAGAGCCCTTCATCCTCTTGCTATAGAGGAACTCCCTTCTCTCACAAATCCAGGAACAGCCTAGAGTCCTGGCCTACTATCACCGGATAGGATAAGTTCGTGACTACCGTGACATCATGGATTGCAATGTCATTGGCTGTCTCGAGGATCACGCGGGACACCGGATAGTCTTTAGTGCCCTCATGGATGCAGGTGAACCCGATCTTCCTTTTGGGTATCTCAAATACGTTTGGCGCCGCCCCCACTAGGGTCTCCGAGCTCCCAGAATCGACGAGTCCGACCACGCCCTCTGGGTTCATCTGCAGAGCACACCCCCGTAGACCCCTGCCGGGTGAGTAGTTCATATGACTGGGCACATGTAGTACATTTGTCCCCAGCAGCAGTCTGACTGCGCCACTCCTTTTACTTCGTGATGCTCCACCCCTTTTGGGTAACTATCTCCTTTTGGGACACTGCCCCCTTTTGGGCAACTGCCCCTTTTGGGATACCGCCCCCTTTTTGGACACCACCCCCTATTGGGCAACTACCCCCTTTTGGGATAGCGCCCCCTTTTGGGCAACTACCCCTTTTTGGGATACTGCCCCATTTTGGGACTCCTGCGGACGCCCATGGATTACGGAGTGATAGAACTCCTCGAGAGCATCACTGCAAGCCACTTCACACATGGCTGCTTTGCCTCCCATGGCTGTTGCTGGACCTCCTGGCACTGCACACCGATCCACACCAGCCATTTTGTACAGCTCCTGCTTCGGTCGCTCTTGGTCCTGGTACGCTCCTCCGAGCCACATCAAACCTGGATTGAGGGTGTTGATAACCTTCGTAACCCCGCCGAGTTACCACCAGAAGCTTTAATCTTCATGGCCCAGCCAAGCCACAGCCAGATCACTGCTTCTGCTTGTGCTGTTGCAGCTATATCGTTGCCCCTAGCAACCAGGCTGCATTGCTGCAGTATCCAGAAGATGTTCACCTCGTCCGTTGCCCCAGCAACCATGTTTGTAGGCCTCGTATGTTGCCTCTAGCAACAAGGCTACAAGAGTGCCTCTAGCATTTTCCACCACATGTGATGTAGCGATCATGAAGCAAGTTGGGGTACACTCCCTTGGCGGCGATATTTAAACAAACAGCAAGCGTTTCTCATTTACAAAAATCCATGCCTGGTTTATTACACCTCCATAAACCATGGTAGGGCATTGATATATCACATCACTGCCATACAGTCTATTTCAGTTGCGGTTAAGTTCACACAGTTCCATACCTGACGCCTGTCAGTTCACAATTTCCCCAGGCTCTGGGTTACCTGCTTAACAGATTCTTAGCTTTTCCCAGCCTTGCTTCATATAGGACCTGTCAGCAGTCCAGACCCTCTGCTCCCTGAACTCTCAGGAGCTCCAGCCAGCTTCAGTCTTACACATGGCCATCTTATCCATGTGGTGCAACCAGGAAAACATATAGGACCTTCCTGACTTCACAGGAGCACACCCCTGGGAGGTACGTGGTTAACTAGTCCCACCCATCACTTCTGGTTAACCCTTAAATCCAGCCCTTTACTAAAATACAGGTTTGTGGACTACAAGACCCAGCAACCTGTCCTGAATTTAGATCACAGCAGACCTCTGTCTGTGCGATACATACCTGTTTTACAGTATACCGCTAAGTGGTCAGAAACTACTTTTCCACCATAGTGCAAAGCTCAAATGGGAAGCAACACCATTCTTGGGTGCAGATTTTGCTGAAATGGTTTGTAGGTGTTACATTGCAGAGCCCCTGAAGTGCTAGAAGAGCAGAATTCTCCAAAAAAGGCCCAATTTTACAAACTACACCTCTTGGTAAATTTATCTAGGGGTGCAATGAGCATATTAACACCACAGGTGTTTCACAAAATGTTATACTATTGTGAGTTGAGAAAAATAATTACATTTTTAACCACAAAAATGTTGTTTTAGCCCCAGATTTTCCATTTTCACAGGAGGTTATAGGTAATAATAGGTTAAAATGGTTCCATAATTTGTTACACAACATCTCCTGAGCATGGCAATACCAGATATGTGACTGTACAGTACTGATTGGCCACACTGCAGGACTCAGGATTTCCCAAGAATTTGCAGAGCCCCTAATTGAAAGAACAGCAGAGATCCCCTTCAAATGATGTTTTAATTTTTTTCTTTCTTTTTTTTTTGTGTTCACTGTAGCGGTTTATTTTTACATAAATATTCATATTTATTAGCATAATATTTTTTCACAATTTTGTCCTTATTTTCTGTGGTATATTTTAGAATTTTTTTTTTTGTTACTTAAGGTACTGCCACACTAAACAATCCCGCTAGCGATCACGATAACGACGCATACTAATGCGATCGCTAGCGGGATTGTTTCTATATCGCTAAGTGCGGCCACATTTAGCGATATAGTTAACGGCGCTATCGCCGTTAGCGATCTTCTTAACGACTTTAGTGGTACAAAAGTACCGCTAAATCGCTAAGAAAAGGTGCCACACTAGCGATATATACTTACCCAGCGGGAGCGCCGACGAGAAAATAGGGTCCGGAACGATTCCAGCGACGAGCGAGATCACAGCAGGAAGCTCGTCGCTGGCAGATGCCGCACTGAACAACATCGCTAACGGGATCGCTAAATAGTGACGTTTTTTAGCGATCCCGTTAGCGATATTGTTCAGTGTGGCATACCCTTTAGTCCCTCTATGTCTATAGGATTAACTTATTTATCTGATCACCACACTAATGCATTGCAATACACATGCATGGAAATGCACAATGGCTGTCATTTTGACAATGACAAAATGCCTTTTAGACCCTGCTTATAGTAGAGCCTAATAGGCCACCGTACTTCGCAGACCAAGACTCCAGCTGCCATGACAACCAATTGGTTTGATAGGGGTGCCGATGTGGTGAGAGAGGGAGCCCAATCCTTCTCACAACACTCTAAATGGCACAATTGCTATTGATCACAGCATTTAGAGGTTTAGGCCTCTTTCACACATCCGTCTTTTTGTATCAGGCATGATCCGGCGTGTTGGTAAAAAAACGGATCCGGTACCGGATGCGTTTTTTTACCATTGACTTTCATTAGCGCCAGATCGTGCCTGATGTCATTGCGTTGTATCCGTTTTTGTCCGGATCCGGCGGAAATGTACATTCCGGCGGCCGGACAAAACGGAGCATGTAACGTTTTTTTTTTTACCGGAGCTGCCTGATGTGCCTGAAGAGGCGCATCAGGCGGCCGGAAACAATAGAAGTCAATGGAACCGGATCAGACTTTTGTGCAATCCGTCAAAAGTCTGATCCGGATTCTGGAAATCAAGGACTACTACCTACTACTACTACTACTACATTTTCCAGTGTCTCCGGGCATCCAAAACCCTCTTTTTCTGGTTTCAAACGTTCAGGTCGGATCCAGCAAAAAAACGGATCCGTTGCATCAGTTTTTTTGTTTCAGTGCCGGATCCGTCCCTTCAGGCGTTCGACGGATCATGCCTGATACAAAAAGACGGATGTGTGAAAGAGGCCTTAAACAACCAAGATGGTGCTGCCTCCAACCTTGGCTGTTACAGGAGGAGCTGAGCTATCAGTTAAGCCGAGCTTCTGACCGAGATTGTGCGGGCATATCTCCTGTGTTCGCATAATCTTCATAATGTACTGGTACGTCCATTGACTGGAAGAACCCGCAAAATATAACGTATTGTCAGGAAGAGGTTAAAGGGTTGTTCTTTTCTTGTTTCCTCCTTTCTTGTTTCCACAAGCACTTTGTAATTTTAACCATTTAAGTAGCTGAGACAACCCCTTTAAGAACAGGTACTAGAACTTAATGGCAGAATGGTATTTATTTTGTGAAGTCTAATGTTAGTAACTCTTAATACTTACACTGTATACAATAGTTGTTGTAGTAGTGGTAGCTGTGGTCGTGGTAGAAGTGGCTGTACTCATCACCTGTGTACTTGGAGCTGTACTGTTATCTAGGGTGCAATAAGATTAATAATGAGTAATGTGAAAAATGTAACCATTTACAATAAGTTCATCTCTATTTTAGTGTCCTGATTCCCCTGAAGGAGCCAGTGTTTTACTCAAACATACCAGGGAAAACGATTGTTAAATTTAATTTAATAGCCCTCTGTGTCTATACTGTTACATACTTTGATTATTAACTGGTTCATGCAGAATCACCCGATTCGAACACTATGGCTGGTCCGAACAATGAAAGCAATTGTTACCATCTACCTTTCGTGTCTCCCCTTTTTCCTGTAAGCTTGCGAGCAGGCCCCTCATTCCTCTTGGTATCTACTTTGATCTGTGTTTATTGTTATGCTGTAATGTCTATTGTCTGTACAAGTCCCCTCTATAATGTAAAGTGCTGCGGAATATGTTGGCGCTATAGAAATAAAATTATTATTATTAGTCTATGTGCACATGTTCAGGATTATTCGCGTTTTTTTCACGTTTTTTTCGCGGCAAAAACGCTTAAAAAATGCATGAATTAAGCATCCTATTATTTAGAATGAATTCTGCAATTTTTGTGCACATGGTGCATTTTTTTTCCGTGCAAAAAACACATTGCGGAAAAAAAAGCAACATGTTCATTAATTTCGCGGAAAACTAGCGTTATTCCCGCTATATTATTGAGCTGGAATGTTTAGGAAAAATTTGCGGTAAAAATGCGCAAAAAACGCACCAAAAACGTGCAAAATCCACGCAGAAAACGCGACAAAAAAGCGTGCATTTTTCCCACAAAAAAAGTCCAGTTTTGCTCAGGAAAATTCTGCACACATTCCTGAACGTGTGCACTTAGCCTTATTATTATAATGAGACTCCCGTGTCTACTTTGAGCAGCATGGTAGATTTGGTTGGCTTAAACAACAGAGCTAGGGGAGAAATCTGTCTGCTTTCACGGTCCAATGGGGGCTCATTTGAAACAGGAAGTGAGCAAGAAATTCTGGAAGGACGAATATGTTGAGATTTTTTTCCCCTATTACCATTGGATAAATTCATTCTTTGTAGAGTTATGCCAGATGAGAACAAGAAAAATGGAGACATTATCGCCTCATTCTTTGAACTTATTATAACTGGTTGCTAGCATTTACCATATTGTCTAGTGTCATAGGCGAGAAGGCACCTAATAATTGTCTGGCTATGGTTTGCTATTTAGACTTAATCGGAAGCTTACTGCACTTATGACTTACAGCAGGGCTGCATTCTGATGAACAATTTAGGCAGAGAAAAGCAGTTTGACCAAATTTGCGCTGGGACCATAAGGATATTAGCTTATGGTTGCACCTAACAACAGCCCCAAAATCGTTATCACAGCCCTTTCCCGAGAGTTCTGGAGGTGTGTGGTGGAAATTCAATGAAAAAGAGTGCTGTTATGGATCATCATTCAAGTTTAAGCATGAATGCTCCAGATGTGGGGGATCCCACAGCTATACTAAATGTTTTAAGAGGAGAAAGCTCAAAGCCAGTGAGTCTTCAGGTTGAAGGGAAGACGCCGGTAAGAATAGATCGGATACTACCATCTTTTAAGTAGGTATCTGATAGGGAGGCGGCCTGCTTGTTGCGCAAGGGTTTCAGTGTTGCTTTTAAGATCCCATCTCTGGTTGAACCATGTACTATGTGACCAAACAATTTACAGTTGGCCTGTATGCACGGTGATGTTGTTAGGGACAAGTTGCAGAAAGGGTGGACCTTTTAATTCCCGCGGTGCCCGATTTTGCGGGTTCCCCACTTGAGAGTGGTGCCTAAAAAGGAGTTAATAAGTTTAGGCTAATACACCATTTGCCATATCCGACCGGTTCGACGGTTTCCTATGTACATTTTGATAAGGCAGTCGAGTGGGTGCGTAGGTTTGGACGGGGGTTGTTGATGGCTAAAACACATATTAATTTGATTTAAGTGCATCCTGAGAGTTTTCATTTGTTAGGCTGTTTTTGGGATGATAGTTTTTCTGTGGATTGTTGTTTTCCTATAGGTTGTTCGATTTAATGCGCTTATTTTGAGAAATTTAGCTGTTTAATTGAATGGGTAGTGAGAGACAAGTCAGGTTTGGATTGAGTTTTGCATTACTTGGATAATTTCTTTTGCATTGTATCAGAGGAGTCCCCGATTTGTTCGTCGCTGCTCAGAACCATAGAACAGGTAACCCAACGTTTCGGTATTTCAACTTTTAATTTTATGTGTTTCCTTCTGGTTGGTCAAGAAAACCGACTTTTGTTCGTATAAGCCAATGCCAGTCAACTTCATCACATCTTCCTCTTAACCTCTGGATGCTGTCTTGAAAGACAGTTGTTAACTATAAAAAAAGGAGATGATTTTCTGTAAGATACATTCATCTAGACATACAGACAGCCAAGACATTCAGACAGCCATGAAATCCAAAGAATCAGAGACTCTTTTCAAGACAGCAACCAAAAGATCATGGCTCCATCACAGGGAGCACAGATTTGATATTCTACAGGATGTCAGCTTAGGGGACCATGGCTCCGGCTGAAAGAATGTAGATCTTCTCCATTTACCATCGCTGAACCATGGAAAAATTTGGGGTAGTCAGGGTTTGGACCCAACGGTCACCTGAGCCCCATGGATACGTTTGTGAAAGCCAGGATTGGGACCCACCGTCACCTGGCTCGTTGGAGATGTTCGGAGAAGCCAGGTTGTGACCCTCCGGTCACCTAGCCTTGTAACTCAATGGACTGTCTTCTTCCTAAGCTTGTCGTTACTTCCTCTATATGCGTGCCACAGGTGGTTTAGTCGGCCCTGGAAGCTCTGAAGTCACAGCTACTTTTATTCCGGCCAGTGAGAGTAAGGGTGAGACTCTATAATTTTGCACCATCTTGGGTATTTTGCTGGGACTGTTCTCCTTGTTATCTTCCTGTTTTGTGGTTCAATAAAGTATTGCCACACTGTTTTACCCTTATCCTGTGTTGTCTGAGTAGTATTACGCCCATGGTAAAAGGAGAGCGGGCGTTCGGTGGGATGATCCCTGGTCCATTCGTTTTCGGAAAGCGGACTAGGACACCCGCTGACCCCCTGTGTCTCCACACTCTGAAAAAACTGAGGGACCATCAACAGTATTGAAGTTTTTGGGCATTGATATTGACTTCTGACTTTGTCAATATGGAATGCCGTTTGCAAGCCGACAAATTGTTGGATCTGAAGATCAGTGTATAGGAGGCCTTGCAGGCCATAAAACTTGGGACTGCGGCAGTTGCACTCTCTGTAAGGTAAACTTAATTTTGTTTGCAGAATTTTGCCTATGGGTAGGGTGTTTTTGCACAGGATAGCACAATCTACAGCGGGTGTTAAGCACCCTCAGAATCTTGTTTGAATTGGTAGCATAAAGTGGATCTGAAGGTTTGGGCTGAGTTCTTGCAGTTGTATAATATTAGGACGATCAATGTAGTTAAATCCACTAGTATCCAATGTGGACTTGGTGCTTTATACTGATGCATCTGGGGCGGCTGGTTTTGGGGCCTACTTTGGTGGTCATTGGTGTCTTGGTGAATGGCCGGATACATGGAGAGCTTTGCGTGTGATTAGGAACATGGCCTTGCTGGAAATGTTTCCTATTGTGGTGGCTTTGGAAGTTTGGGGCTATGAACTTAAGATAAAAAAAAATGTGTTTATGTGCGACAATTTAAGCGTGGTTCATAGTATAAATAACATGTTGGCAGGATTGCCACCAGTGGTAGCTTTATTGTGTACCCTGGTTTTGAAGTGCTTAGAATTTAATGTATGGTTTTGTGTTGCCCATGTGCCTAGTACACAGAATTCAATAGCTGACGCTTTGTCTCGTTACCAGTGGCAGTGGTTTTGCGTGCTGACACTGAATATGCAGAGCAGCAAGAAACTGTTTGGCCCCACCTGTTGTGGGATCTGGTTTTGGTTCAGCCATGAAATTAGTTAGGGATTCGGTCTTGCCACACATTTGGATAAAGTATATGGCAGCTTGGCGTCAGTGGCAGGACCTTATGATCGCTGTAGCGGAGCAAGTTTCTTGGATTGACAGGGTTTACGTGTTATTTTATATGATAAGGAAAGCATTTGAAGATGGTTTGTCGTTCGCCATTGTTTCCAACAGGATAGCGGGATTGGTGTTTTTCTTTAAGTTAATGGGTTGGAAGGATGTTCCAAAAGATTTTTTTGGTTCAACAAACGCTGAAAGCATTTTGGTATAGTCGAGTGGTAAAGGATTAGCGTCATCCAGTATCTTTCCTGATTTTGAGTAAGTTATTAAGTTGCCTTAAAGAGGTGTGTAAATCGGAATAGGAGTGTCATTTGTTTGGGGCAGCGTTTGTTTTGGCTTTTTTCTAATCTTTTCGGATGGGTGAACTTGTAAGTACAAATGTATCATGGTGGTTAATTATTCAAGGATGTAGTCTGTGAGACAGATGTGGTACGGTGTCATTTAAGGCATTCAAAGACGTATCATTTTGTCAAGGGTTGCGTTGTTGAGCTTTGGGGAGTTCAAGGAATGGAAGAGTGTCCAGTTACATGGATCTCTTCATTTTTGGACGTAAGAGGTTCTGATCCTGGTTCTTTGTTATTGCATCAGGATGGGTCTGCACTGTCGGTTTATCAGTTTGTGAGTGTATTTCATCATTACTTGAATCGTGGTTTAAATGGTGCAGATTTTGAGTCCCATACTTTTTGGATCAGGGCTGCTACAGAAGCGGCACATTGAAGTTTGGGTGTGCATGCTGTGCCCAAGATTGGCCAGTGGGAGTCTGCTATATATCAGTTGTATATTAGTCCTCATTTGTTGTGCGTTGTAATATTTATGTATGATGTCTGTCCTTTGAATGCATACTCTTCACTGTTTTCATTGACTCATGTAGTTTCACACCCTCTCCTGCATTTCAGAAATTCCCCTTTTGATCTGGGTGGTAGGACATTCTTAAGTTTATTGGGGTGCTTTTTGTGGCAATGTGAGGCAGACAGGAGACAATTGGGTCTTGCCAGTGAGGTTATGTTGGTTCGTCAGATCAGGGTTAGGGTTATGCTCTGGAGCAGGGTATTGCCCGAATTTCAATTTCATATTGTTTTAGATAGACCATATGATATTCTTGTGCTGCATGCGGTTGAGAATGATTTGGGTTCTAGATTTTAGGGATTTGATCCGTGATATTAAGTGTAATTGCCGTAGGCTCTTGTCATCCCATACGGGTTTATTGCTAGTCTGGTCTTACATTGTAGTGCGCCTCACATGGATACATGCACAGTTTGGTGGAAAGGATTAATAAGGTGCGCATTATAGTTAATTGGGAGGTGTCACACTTTTTTGTGATGCTCGGTGGGGTGGTGGTACTGGACCGTGAGCTGGAAGCCCCTTCTTGGGAGTTTTTGAGGTCAGCCTTATCTTTAAGTTTGGGTTATTTAGTCATACAATTCCAGTCATGTACCATCCATCAAATTTGCGGCTCTTATTAAATTTATATCTTTAATGGGCTATGGGGCTTGCCCAAATAAATACTCTAAGCTCTATTTGTGGAAAATTCTCTTTGGCTTACCAGTAAGCTTTTGTCTGCTGTTTTACATACACATGATTATATCTATATATATATATATATATTATTGTTCTAAAGTTGCTTTCATACCACTGTTAAGTGTGCATCCTGATGAATTGCAGCAGTGTATAGTGCATCCATTTTGTTCTGAAGCATTACACATGTGATGATAGCAATGTGGATCACACATAGACTCATAAGCAGAAATGTTGTGACGTAACATCTGGAATATGAATAAAAAAATAGTTCATATCATTTGTAATAAAGTGACTGTATACCCCACCGTCAGCTATCAATGGATGTCAGATAGAGATGACAGAATTTAAATACTAGCCCTATCAGTAGTTACTAAATACAGTGCTATAGATCTTTTTAAAATGTAAAAAACTGTGAAGATTGTAATAATAATATAATACTAATAATGACAATTATTAGTAATGTGTACATTAGTGATTTACATTAAACATGTAGCCCTTGCAGCATAAAAACAACTGTGCTGCACAAAGCTAAGGAAAATAATGAAAATGATTAAAAAATATGTTTTTGTTATAGTGGCATCATGTATTGAGCACTCAGACATGTACTTGTCTCTATTTTATATAAGCCCAGAATTCCCCTTTTAAGGGTCTTTTTAAAATTAAAAGTAAATAACTTTTTTTCTGGAGATAGCACACTCCTGCTCACTTGAATAGCCTGGCTGCAATAACACAGACAGTCTGAGTACAAGAGTGTTGCTATTTCAACAAGACCGCAAACATATTTTTCAAATAACCTCTTCAATATACTTTTATAACATTTATTATAACATTTTATAACATTAGCAAAATCTTTCTGCTTGAAAGGGGTTATCGGGGACATTAACACAAATGAGACTCCCCATGAGATAAGGGTGGAGAAAACCAATGCTGCTGTTAAGAAAGAAATATTAACCCCATAAAGATAAGAACGTATACAAGTGACTTCAATACGCTATAAAGCAAAAAATAATAAACAAACAAACCCAAAAAATAAACAATATGGAGAACACAAATATGTAAAGTAGAAAATAAGATACTAAATTAGTAACGACACATAATATATCTTTTAATATTCATGCCAATTGTATGGAGATTTAAAATCCAACATGCTTCCCTTGTCAGATAATGAAATATTATGTGCATGATAATTAATCAAGTGCTTGGCAGCATTTGAAAAATGACGATCCGTAGTGAAGTTTATCATTCAAATGGTTCAGAATGTGTTTTTTGAGAGGTCTAGTGATGTATCCCACATAGAAAATGTTGCAATCAGAGCACTTGATGACATAAACTACATGATCAGTACAGCAATTGATAAGACTGCATAAAGAAAATGATTTAGGGTGCTTTCACATTGCATTCCAGCACCTGCTTAGTGGCCCCTTCGGGGCTTACATCCTAACCCCCACAAAACGAGATTTGGGGGTATGCGCCAACAGTGCCATAGACTGTAATGGTGCCAGCAGAGTGAACATGCACTCAGACGTGCATAATTTTTAAGCGTCTACGCCTACTGGAGATGGACACTCAGATGTAGTAGACTGCATCTCAATGTCCACCTCCAGTAGGCCTATACGCCCAAAAATGATGTACGTCAGAGTGCATGATCACTCTGCTGGTACCATTAAAGTCTGCAGCCTCGCTGGCACATATGTAAGGTGCACAGGGCAGTAGTCATGGGCGAGGGGCTGCTTTGTTACCACACCCTGGCACCCCACAAGTAAATAATGTCCTGTTTCCCTTGTGCTCGCCATGAATTGTAAAGCACTCACATTTTGGCTGGAAGTCTCAACAATTTCGGTTCCTGAAACAGCCACACAGTCAACAGTATTTTCAGCCTGAGCTATCCTTCTCCTCACTGGCATCTCTGGCCCCTGGGATACTCCACCCGACTCTGTAACTCCCGTGAATCTGATCCTGACTTCCATATGTGATTTTCCATCTGGCTTCCCCTTATGGGAAGAGAAGAAGGCACGCTCCTCCATGCCTTGTTCGGGCCGCAGGCTTCAGACGTCCCAGGAAGGTCCACTGAAGTTTGTTATGGCTTTTCTCATGCTACTCACACCGCCCATATTCTATCTTGCTCTCCAGCCATCTGGCCTCGAACTTCTGCTCTCTACACTTTTATCTAATGTCATCTCAAGCAAGAAGTGTTCCTATTTTTAACTACCTTTGCCCCTCCCATGTTAGAGCTGTTCCCAAACACTAACCATTCCTATACTATACCTATATACTTCCTGAATCTATAGTGCCCACCACTGCACTATTCCCAGTCCTATCTTATATCTAAAGATAAACCCTTATTCTATGTCTTATATCTAATCCTTATCCTTTCCCTATATCTAATACAACAGTACATTATATCTTCATGAAAACACATTTGAGTAATAAACATCACTAAACACTTATAACATTTTATAAAACTGCACATATAATCCCAATTGCATTACAATACATTAACTATGCACATTGGTGCCTATAAGGTTCTATGCATAATAAAACACACTTTCTTATACACAATTGATAATTGTTTTCTATTAAGGAGAAGCACATGATCGTTCTGCTCACACTCTTATACATACACCTGAATCCCATTTTGTGGGAGGTTCGAACGTAAGCCCTGACGGGGACACCGAACAGGTGTCGGAATGCAATGTAAAAGCACACTTAGAATCACTGGAATTAGAAAAGATTTTAGTGAGAGTGGCACATTTGCACATTTTACATGGATTCTTAGTTTGCAACTACCTGCCTGCAAGTTAAAATAAGTAAAATCTCAGATAACGTCTTTAACAACATTATTAGTTTAGGACATAGCTGTAGCAAAATTCGCTTTCAGATGATATAGTGTAGCAAATGTATAGCAAGGTCACTTGACATTCAAATACATGTTTTGCACCAAAAAACATTGAAAAGTAATTGGAAAAGAATCAAAACGTCTAAAAATTCTTCTTATGGTTGTACATATCTGATGAGAACATATCTGCCATGTGAATCTTATCTTTCATCAAATAAGACAGTGTGTGTTGGGTAAGCTGAGCACACACATGAGATTGTACATATAAGGAAATAATTTGTCAGGGGAATGTCACGAGGCCCTATATTCATCAGATGGTCAGTCAACTTTTCTCTGATGTGTTTTAGGCCTTAAGTTGTAGTTGTATGTGTATGGGAAGGATTTTTGTCAACAATAGGATAGTTTACGGTCTTTTTAACCCCTTCACCACGGGGCCAATTTCCATTTTTCCATTTGTTTTTTCCTCCCCTTCTTCCCAGAGCAATAACTTTTTTATTTTTCTGCCCACATAGACATATGCAAGTCGTTTTTATTTGCAAGCCGAGTTGTATGTTTCAATGACACAATTCATTTTTTATTACAAAGTGTACTGAAAAACGTTAAAAAATTCCAAATGGGGAGAAATTGTGAAATAAAAAAAACGCAATTCTGACTTTGTTTTTAAGAATTTTTTAAAGGGTACATTTTGTTGTAAAAGTAACCTCGCAGTATGATTCTGCTCATCAGTACGATTACAGTGATAGCAAGCGTCCAGTTTTTTTAAAATTATTTTAGTGGTAAAAAAAATCTGAAATTTGCAAAAAAAAAAATGTTTTGAGCTGTGTCGCCATTTTCTTAGACTCGTAATGTTTTTACAAGAAATTGCCCCAAAATGCAAACATGGAGACCGTGAAAACAGAAAAAACCTACCGTATATACTCGAGTATAAGCCGACCCAAGTATAAGCCGAGGTACCCAATTTTATCTAAAAAAGACAGGTATAAGCCGGGGGGGATGCAGCAGCTACTGGGTCTGCGAGTCTCCCCTCTCCCCATCGTCTGTGAGTCTCCCACCGGGGTGTTTCTTACCCACTTCTTCACAGCAGCGGCATCCTGGAGCGGTCTGTCTCCCCTATCCCCCGGTCCGTCTCTCTTCCCCTGGGGTGTTTCTTATCCACTCCTTCACTGCAGCAGCGAAGGTGGAGCAGCGCAATCCTGGCATGTACTGAGTCCCGAAGGTAGCGGCGGATCGGTACCTTATGGAGCAAGCGGTACGGCAGGTGGAGGTTGCGGGCAGTCTGAGTCCTGGATGTAGTGGCGTGCGGTAACTTGTGGAGCAAGCAGTAGTCATAATGCAAGTTGAGGTGGCAGGCGACCTGAGTCCTTGAGGTAGCAGCGTGCTGGTAACTTATGGAGTAAGTGGTAGCTGTATGGCAGGTGGAGGTTGCGAGCTGCCTGTATTTTCAGTGCCACACGCTTCACTTCCAGTGACGTCATGCATATTCATAAGCCATAATGAGCGGGACCGGAAGTGAAGCGTGCGGCAGTGAAAATACAGGCAGCCCGCAACCTCCACCTGGTACAGCTACCGCTTGCTCCATAAGTTACCAGCACGCTGCTACCTCCGGGACTCAGGCCACCCGCAACCTCCACCTGCCGTACGGCTACCGCTTGCTCCATAAGTTACCAGCACGCTGCTACCTCCGGGACTCAAGCCACCCGCAACCTCCACCTGCCGTACGGCTACCGCTTGCTCCATACAGTACCGGCACGCATCTACCTCAATACATGCCATGATTGTGCTGCTCCTCCGCCACCGCCGCTGCTGCTGCTGTGAATAAGGGGGTAAGAAACACCCCTGGGAAAGAGAGATGGACCGGGGAAGAGGGAAAACTGGTGGGGACTCGAGTATAAGCCAAGTGGTGCACTTTCAGCCTGAAAAAACAGGGGCTGAAAATCTCGGCTTATACTCGAGTATATACGGACATAAAAAAATCCTCCAAACAGTACGTATTAAAAATGAATTTTATTAAATCATGCTTAAAAGATTTTTAAAAGGGATGACAATACACACAACAAAAAATGAAAGAGATGAAAAAACAAACATTCAGCAGGTGGAAAAATTACATCCAAAAATAATGGTATGTATATAACACCTTGCAATAATATCCCTGAATAAATAGATAACAGCAACAATGCTTAAAATATACCAGGGAAAATATACAATGGCTAAAGATTCTAGCACATCACACTGGACATATAAACTGGGCTATGATCTGATAATATCTCTAAATAAATAACAGCAAAAATGCTTAAAAAATGTACCAGGGAAAAATACAAGTGACTGAAAATTCTAGCACATCACATTGGACATACAGAGTGGGTCATGATCATCTTGAAAACAAGACACCATGTAAATTCATATAGAATCTTAAGGCATAGGATATTAAAACAATAATGATTAAGGGCCTATGAGGTAGATGAATTTCTTTGCACATCATGACCAGTCAATAGATAAACAAACTATAAAGTGCATAACAAAGGTAAAGGATGTACAATCTACTCAGTTATAAAGTGCCCATAGTTACCCCGAATCCAAACTGCTACAATGTACCCCTTGACGCTTGATTTAAGAATCTCTTCCTCAGAAGGAGTGCATCAATGTTCATCGTAATGTTTTTATTTTTCTGTCGATAGAGCTGTGTGAGTGTAAGAAGAAGGACAGGACCACGGGTACCTGTTCTGTGCCGGGTCCGGAACTGTCGGGGCTGTCTCCTCTGTTGTCCGGGAAAAAGCTAATGAGACAGGACAAATCTACACATCTGGCTTTAGGGGGTGTGGCTAAGTGGCTGCAGCCAAAGAGTGCGCGGAAGTACATAGTTTCGGCGGGAAGAGACAGCGCGCGGCAGGCAGAAGTGAGTGCTCTTGTCCTCGAGCCCTGTCAGAGAGCAGATCCGCGCCCGCAGATCACCACGGCGAATAGCAGCGGCCGCCGGGAGAGACGTGCAGACTCCCGTTGGTCACCCTCAAGCGAGGTGCCACATGCTCTGGGCTCATGAGTACCGCATATGCATCCCCTCAGAGAGACTCAGTGTCATGTATAGTGTACAGTTCCTATAGCGTCTTGTGCTTGGGTGCGAGGGAAACACAGGAGACATAGGTTGAAATGAAATGACTTGTATTACTTCATACAAGCATGCTGAAAAGTTCACACAGTTTGCAGGAACAGCGACAGGAGACACAGCAGGCCAGATAACTTCAAGCACTACAGTAAATCTCCAAAGAAGGTTCAGGATCTCTTCTCTGTACCGTAATTCCTCTGCAAACATGGATTCACCAAACAGCAGGTTTCCAGAGTCCAAAAGTGTTCCAAGGTTCCTCAGTGGGAATAGCTGGAGTACAAGTCCAAGGCTTCCAGGAGTCAGGTCACAGACTGACTGAGGCTTGATTCAGGAGCACTGATTGTTCAGCTGAGGCTGCTTAAGAAGCAAGAGGGAAGAATCAGGGCGGGAACATGAAAACTGGAAACTCCATATTAACTGAGGGCAAGAGCTGCAGAAAGACAGAAAGCAAAATGGCCGACGGAAAACTGAGTTTCAAGGAACATGTCAACAGAGACAAAGAACCTTACATTACTCCCCCCTTAGGGACAACCTCCGGATGACCTCAGACCAGGCTTGTCAGGGTACCTCTGATGAAACTGGCGGAGCAGGCGAGGAGCATTTACATTATTGACTGGTTCCCATGAGTTGTCCTCCACTGGGTAGCCCTGCCATTTAATCAAATATTGCAACTGATTTCTGTACAACCTGGAATCTAGAATCCTTTCCACCATAAATTCTTCCTGACCATCGACCAGCACTGGGTCAGGGCAAGGAGAAGAACGTCCAGGAAACGTATTGGGTGTTGCAGCCTTTAGTAGGGATACATGAAAGACAGGGTGGATTCTCATAGTTCTGGGCAGTTGAAGACGACAAGCAACAGCACTTATAATCTTATTGATCTTATAAGGTCCAATGTACTTATGTCTAGTGTTGAGCGATATTGCTCGATATCTAAAAATATCGTATCGAAATTGTATCGCCGATAGCACTAAATATCGTCGATATCCGATTTCGATAGCGGAAGTCCCATGTAAGTCTATGGGAACAAAATATGCAACAAAAAAAACCCTTTCTTACGTTGTAAACACAAAATATACACACATAGAATACATATATATATATATATATATATATATATATATACATGTCATTGTGACATATATATACATATATTTATAGTTTATACACTTCTACATAGTAAAATAGACTCTGATTCAATTGCCGGGTAAAGCCGTGACATACCCCATAGAAGTCGACGGGCTCGGTGCCGAGTACCCCAAAAACCTCTGGCTCTGTGCGACTCAACTTGGGCGCCACGAACAGGATTCTGTAGCTCGCTATAAGCGAGTCCTGTGTGCCTGAATTGAACTGGTTTTGTGCTTGAGAATTGCTAAAATCATCAGAGAATGTATTTGCCATTTTTCAGCCATATCTGCGTCACGACGAGGCACTGGTGAAGAAGAAGGGCGTGCTCTTCGTGGGTGTCACTCAGTGGCGCGAAAACGATGGCCGACCACTGTAAATGGTACTGCAATGTAACATCGTGCCCCACAGCTCTTCAGTTCCGCCTCCTCATCCTCCTCAGTGTGCAGAAACTAACACGAAGGTCCCGCCTCCCTACAAAAGAGGGGCCCTCTCCAGATGCTAATGACACATGTGACTTGGCAGAGATGGCTAATGGACACGAGCAGAAGTGTGAAGGGATGGAGCAGTCAGACTCAGAGCTCTCCCCCCACGGAAGCGACCCGATCGCCACGGAAACACCGTTGGGCACCCGGCCTGGAAACCCTCCTACGCTGCAAGAAGCGGCGGATACCCTAAGAGGCCTGGCCCGGCACCGGGAGGAGGTCGCCAGGATGGAAGCCAGCTGGCGTGCCCTAAAACTAAACTTGGAGCGGCGCCAATCCCTCTTACCTGAAGTGTCTGTACCAGAAGGTGAGGCACCCGTTCTAGTAGAGGAGTCCTTGCAATGTGATCCGGTTGACGTTGTCGCAGTGGAGGCACCCGTTCGTGCAAAAAACGCTGCACCGGCAGCACCCCAGATCCCGCTGTCTGCTCCCGTCGCTGAACAGAAGAAGCGACACCCGTCCTCATGGAGGAGGCCGCGCAGGCACCAGAGCACTACCTGCCTGTACCGGAGCCCCGACTGTCATCTGATTTAGAGCCGTCTGCTTCCTCCGCAGGGGAGCGCCGCCAGGACTGGGGGGCGACAGGAGAGCTGCCGCAAACCGGACACTGTAAGCTGCAGTGGAGTGGTGGAGACATGGAGCAGCTGGTGGAGGAGAATTACAACCGGCATCAGAGGAAGAGTGGAGACGTTGGGAGCGGGAAGCAGAGCGACAAAGGGAGCAGCGAGAATCCCTAAAACTTCGGCAATGTCACCTGGAGAAGGACCGGGCAGATAAGGACCGGATGAGAAAGGATAAAGGAACCCTGTGTGAGCCGCGGCGTAAGGGTGCAGTACGAGCTTTAAATTGAAAGGTGGTTGGGGCTTCATCAAGGAGGCTGGACTTTATTTAGAAGTCTTTGTGAACCGGCGGGACGTGGAGGCTCACCTCCCAGAAGGACACCCGGGGAGGGACCTGTTGCCAGGAGACTTGGTGACTTACACCCGACACTGGGGTTACAATGGATGGTACGCCCTAAATGTTACCAGGTGCGACCCCTACTCCCCAGTGTGTCAGGAACCTGTGAGACCCTCGGAGCCTTCAGCCTCCCACATCCAGGCCTCTGCAAAAGTGCCCACCCCACGCCGTAAATCTCCCAAGCCTCCCTCAGTGGTCTCCTCAGCAGCCCCAGCTATGGACATGATAAGTATAGCTGGCCCGTACCCGGCGCCTGTTAGGCCCCCTGGGGTTCGTTCAGTCCGTGACATAGGGCTCCAGACCCGGAGGGAGATGAAAGAGGTGGCCACACAGACCCAGATAGCGGGTCACGACTTGACTGTACAGGCCACACGACGTCATCAGGTCCTGGTGGTCCTTGGTGCCTCAGATGTTTGGCAAGCATCAGAAGAGTACCAGGTGATACCTGGAACACCCCTGCCAAAGAATTATAAATAACCCGGACAGGGTCCCTGTATGTAAATAGTTAAATTGTTTATGTACCCGGACGGGTGAATGTTCATAAAAAAGTTTTTTAATTTAATAAAAAAAAAAAAACACAGTTTTCATTACTTTTATTACAGTCTCATCCTGCGACGCCATCGATCTCCTGTAAAAAAATGAAAAAAAAAAAAAGAATACCACCTGACCGACGCAGTCCATAGTAAAGAGTGTCCCACGACGATCCAGCTCTGCTACATCAGAATCCCGGCGCAGCACAGCTGATTACCTGCTTCCCCGGCGGTGACGTCATCGGACTGGTTTACGGCCGGGATTACCCTGCAGTCACTGCAGTTATCGCGAAAAACTGCATGTGACCGCCAGGGAGAAGATAATGGCGGCCATCAAGCAGTCCAGGACGTGACCGCCGGAGATCTTCTGCCAGGTAAGTGCCGCTGACTCCTGACAGACCCGACCGACGGACACTCACAGTGACAGTGACAAATCCGATTACGGTATTCGATAAGACGAAAATATCGAAACGAATTATCGAAAGGCCGATAGAGCTAATATCGGCCGATAGCCGATATTTGCATTATCGTATCGCTCAACACTACTTATGTCCCAATTTAGACGATGGAATCTTTAATTTAAGATTTCTGGTTGACAGCCAGACCAAATCTCCTACCTTGAAAGCTGGTGCAGGTTTACGAAATTTATCTGCTGCTTTCTTGTACCTTTCCTGAGCCAATTCTAGATTTTCCTTTAGAAGATCCATATTCTTTTGTAAAGAAGTGATTCTTTCAGCCACTTCCGGCAAGGGCGTATCTATGGGAAATCGAGGAAGAATGTTAGGATGATAACCTAGATTGGAGTAAAAAGGAGACTGCTTAGTGGAGGCGCTCTGAGAGTTGTTATAAGAGAACTCAGCCAGTGGAAGTAGATCCACCCAATCATCCTGTAGGTGGCAGATAAAACAGCGGAGATACTGCTCCAGGGTCTGATTGGTTCGTTCTGTCTGTCCATTAGTCTGGGGATGAAAAGCAGAAGAAAGGTTTACTTTAATGTCCAATGCTGCACAGAAATTTTGCCAAAACCTTGAAGTGAATTGCACCCCTCGATCCGAAATGACCTCATCCGGTACTCCATGTAAGCGAAACACATTCTTAATCATCAAGTCTGATGTCTGTTTTGCAGTGGGTAAGCCGACACAAGGGATAAAATGAGCTGCCTTTGTTAGACGGTCAACCACCACTAGAATGGTGTTCTTCCCTTGAGAGGTTGGTAACTCCACAATGAAGTCCATAGAAATGGATCCCAACGGGCGGGACGGGGTGGGAAGAGGTTGCAACAGACCAGTTGGTGAGGAGCGAGGTGTTTTGCATCTTGCACAGACTTCACATGAAGTGACATAGTTTAAGACATCTTTCCTGTAAGTGGGCCACCAAAAGAAACGAGAAAGAAATTCTTGTGTCTTTAGAATTCCCCTATGCCCGGCTATCTTGGAATCGTGGATGAGTTGCAATACTCTCAATCTGACTGTTTCAGGTATATACAGACGTTGTCCCTGAATCCACACACCATTCTTAAAGACAAGACTTACGTCCCTTGGGGGTTGAGCCAACAAAGAATCTGCATGGTATGCTTCCTTGATGTCCTTAAGTAGGTCTTGATTATGAATCACTCCCAGGAATCTAGAGTCAGGAAGAATAGTCTTAGGAGGAGTAAGTGGACGTGTCTCTGCTGAATGAATCCTAGAGAGTGCATCAGCCTTTCCATTGCGCGATCCTGGTCTATAAGAAATGACAAAATTAAATTGGTTTAGGAAAAGATTCCAGCGAGCCTGGCGAGGAGTCAGGCACTTAGCCGACCTGATAAATTCAAGGTTACGATGGTCTGTCAGGACGACTATTTGCTGTGCAGCTCCCTGAAGAAGGTGTCTCCATTCCTTGAAGGCGGCAATAATGGCCAACAATTCTCTATTGCCCACATCGTAGTTCCTCTCAGCCGAAGACAACTGCTGGGAAAAGAAGGCACAGGGATGCAAGACATTCTTCTCACCTGTTCTCTGAGAGAGTATAGCTCCAACGGCACAGTCTGAAGCATCCACCTCTATTATGAAGGCAAGCTCGGGGTTGGGATGTACTAAGATAGGTGCGGTGGTAAATTTATCCTTTAAACAGGAAAATGCTTCCTGAGCTTGCGGGGTCCAGGAGAACCTAGACTGTTTCCGGGTAAGTTGGGTGATAGGTGACACTACCTCAGAAAAATTCTTAATGAAACGTCTATAGAAGTTGGCAAACCCGATGAAACGCTGCACCTCCTTCACATTTCTAGGAATTGGCCAATCCTTGATGGCTTGGGTCTTGCTTCCATCCATACTAATCCCTTGCGTAGATAGTACATACCCCAGAAATTGAATTTCGGTCCTATGGAATTCACATTTTTCAAGTTTGATGTAGAGATGGTTTTGTCTTAGGCGTTCTAAGACCATTCTCACATGTCCATGATGTTCCTCTGTGGAGTTAGAAAAAATTAGAATATCATCCAGATAAATCACCACAAATGTATCTAGGAGATCCCTGAAGATATCATTCACGAAGTGTTGGAAAGTGGCTGGGGCGGTACTCAGACCAAAAGGCCTAACTGGATATTCAAAGTGTCCATAGCGTGACCTGAAAGCAGTCTTCCATTCATCCCCAGGTCTAATACGGACCAAGTTATAGGCCCCACGGAGATCCAGTTTAGAGAAAATTTTGGCATGCCGCACTCTCTCCAACAACTCAGGGATTAAAGGCAATGGATAACGGTTTCTAATAGTAACCTTATTGAGTTCCCTATAGTCTATGCAGGGTCTCAGAGATCCATCTTTCTTCTTCACAAAGAAGATGGGTGCACCTGCGGGAGATGAAGAGGGGCGTATGAAGCCCTTGGCTAAATTTTCGTCTATATAATCCTTCAAAGCTTTTAGCTCGGGCCCCGCTAGGGGGTAGATCTTACCAAAAGGTATCTCGGCTCCGGGCAATAATTCAATTGGACAATCATATGGATGGTGAGGAGGAAGCTGATCAGCGTTCTTCTTGTCACATAAATCCACATAGTCCTGGTATACAGCTGGTAGTTCAGGGACTGACATGGTTCCTTTAGGAACAGAGCAAGCTGAAACTCCTTGACTCATCTGTTTCTCCGGAAAGTGTAATTCCTTGGTCTCCCAGTTAATCGTAGGATTCTGCGCCTGCAGCCATGGTAGCCCTAGAATGATGGGAAAGTGGGGAGAAGATATAAGCAAAAAAGACATTTTCTCCTGATGATCTTTACCCATAAGGACCCTCAAAGGCTCTGTTTCTTGATCCACTGGTCCAGAAGTCAGTAGAGAGCCATCCACAGTCTCCATCTGTACTGGAGTAGCCTTCTTCACTGAACGTATCCCCTGTTTCAGAGCAAAGGAGATATCCATAAAATTTCCACTTGCTCCTGAGTCGATCATAGCAGAGCTAGACACCCAGACTGAGTCAACCCAGAGTTTGATGGAAAGGAAGCAATGAGAATTGTTTCTTTTACAACTCAGCTGGGACACCGCTGAGGAAACTTGAAAATTGCAGCGTTTATACCGTCATCGTCCCAGAACTAACAAAGTTTAAGTCCGAGAAATCAAGATCTCTTGCAGCAGATCTCTCTGGAGCCTGAGGCTCGGACATGACAGAGCTCCTCTCGCAACACTCACAGTGAATGACTGCTGCAGTAGTCTTACGAGAACGGCTGGGGCAGTTTATAATGAAGTGCCCTGACTTACCACAGTAGAAACATAGATTTTCCTTTATACGATGTTCTTTGCGTGCATCACTAACCCGTCTTTGCAAAGAGTCCACCTGAATGGGTTCAGGTTCTGGTTCCCTTGTGATCCTACTCAAAGGTTCCTTAGCTGAGGAGGGAGGTAGTAAAAGGTTAGTGCGATTATTTTCGAACCATCTCTCTTGTCTGCGTTCAGTCAGACGAGCATCAATACGGATACAATAGTTAATAAAGTCACCTAACGCAGTGGGAGGGTCGGCACGAGCAAGTTCATCCTTAATCAGTGGAGACAACCCTTTCCGAAAAATAGATTTTTTAGCGGAAGTGTCCCAAGTGGTATCAAGAGCCCATCTCCTGAAATCCAGGGCATATTCGGCTACTGAACGCTTACCTTGGCGCAAAGTTAACATGGCTGCTTCAGCTGTTGCACCTCGATTGGGGTCATCAAACACCTGCCCCATGGATGAAATAAAAGCATCAAGGTGATTCAAACAATCATCCTCAGTCTCAATCAGAGGGTTTGCCCACATCAAAGCCTTATTGGTAAGCAACATGATTATAGTAAGCACTTTGGATCGTTCAGTGGGAAATTGTGAAGCATGTGCAGAGAAAAATAAATTGCATTGATTAATAAATCCCCTGAATTTCTCACGTTCACCGCCAAAACGAAAAGGAGGTAATTTGGGGATCCCAGAACTTGGGGTTATGGCAGGAGCCTGGGCTCGTTCCTCTAGAGCCTCAATCCTGGCTCGCAATTCCTGGGTAGTCTGTCCAAACACTTGCAAATTATGATTAGTGAGGTCCTGTAGGCTTGCAAAACAGGTTTTTAAAGTCTGTACATCTGAAAGGATTGTATCAGTCACTCCGCAAAGTTCCTTTATGCGGGCCTCCATCTTCCAGATCTTTTAAGGCAGAGGTGCTGGAAGGAGAAGAGGAAAGGAAAAAAAAAACAAAAAAACAATAGTGTTTACCTGTGGTAACACTCCAGAGTAAAATTTTAAGGGAATGCGCTCACCTGGAATGGTTGTGAGAAGTCACAACCACTGTCATCGCATAAGGTATTAAACGGACATCTGGTATCCACAGTCACAGCAGACACGGCTTTCCCAGACCCAGCAGACACTAAACATTGGCTCCTGAATCTTGTCATGTATAGTGTACAGTTCCTATAGCGTCTTGTGCTTGGGTGCGAGGGAAACACAGGAGACATAGGTTGAAATGAAATGACTTGTATTACTTCATACAAGCATGCTGAAAAGTTCACACAGTTTGCAGGAACAGCGACAGGAGACACAGCAGGCCAGAGTAACTTCAAGCACTACAGTAAATCTCCAAAGAAGGTTCAGGATCTCTTCTCTGTACCGTAATTCCTCTGCAAACATGGATTCACCAAACAGCAGGTTTCCAGAGTCCAAAAGTGTTCCAAGGTTCCTCAGTAGGGAATAGCTGGAGTACAAGTCCAAGGCTTCCAGGAGTCAGGTCACAGACTGACTGAGGCTTGATTCAGGAGCACTGATTGTTCAGCTGAGGCTGCTTAAGAAGCAAGAGGGAAGAATCAGGGCGGGAACATGAAAACTGGAAACTCCATATTAACTGAGGGCAAGAGCTGCAGAAAGACAGAAAGCAAAATGGCCGACGGAAAACTGAGTTTCAAGGAACATGTCAACAGAGACAAAGAACCTTACACTCAGTGTGGGACTGTAAGCTGTGCCCTGATTCCACCGTTTACGTCCACCGGCCTACGTTGAACCCAGAGAGTGTTGAGACCTATAATACCCTCTTGGCTGCATTAGTAAATGGACTAAAGGCTCAGCGGAAGGTAACGGAAGTCAATCACTGCCGCCAGAAGACAGATCCTCATTACCCAAAGGACTTTATTGGATAAGCATCGCGCCGCCGTTGTGGGCACCATTGTCGGTTCAGCAACATCCATGACTCAAGAACTGACCTACACGATAAGTCAACCAAGAGAACTTCTGTTGTTATAGCTACTGCTATTTGCCCCCTTCATATACCCCGCGTTTAGTCACCTTTTCCCTCCTTAAAATTGTTTTATCTCCCTGCGTGGAGCATTCCCCTGTTAATTAAATCCTTTAATCCTTGCTCTGCCTCTTCTGCCTCATTGCATCCCGCTACCTGCTCACACGAGGGCTTATTTTTTTACAACGTTTTTATGGATACCATTTAGGGATATATGTGAAATTTTGATCGCTTGTTACATCATTTTTTGTGGAATTGCAGCGACTAAAAAAAACATAATTTTGGCGGTTTTGATTTTTTTTCATTTACGGTGTTTACTGATCGGGTTAATTATTTTTATATTTTGATTGATCTGACTTTTCTGAATGTGGCGATACCACTTATGTGTATATTTTTTCATATATCTTTTTTTAAAGGGGGAAAAGGGATGCGATTTGAATTTTTATGTTTATTTTTTTTAATTTTTTTTTTGTTTTCACAGTATTTATTAGTCCCCTTAGGAAACTGGAAGCTGTGCTACATACAGCCATGCTATAGCATTGCTGCTTATAGCAAAAATCACGGTGTCCTTTGAAGCCCGGCCACTAGAAGGGTTTTAAAGGAGCTCCGTAATAACAAGCATGGGCGTCTTTAGCAGACCCTTGGATGTCATAGCAAACCAACGGCGACCCGCGGTCATGTCACGGGCGAGACGATGGGGCAGAGTTTGACAACGGCATTTAATAGGATAACAATGTTAGAGGCATGTCCTGGCTGTAACAGGCAGCCATGACCTGCCTAGTAAACTCTTTCACCCCCTTCCGAGTTGCGCCGTACATGTACAGTGCATTTCGTGAAGGAGTTAAATACTTGAAATGAAAAATAGCTAAAATAGATACAATAATATATGAAATGAAATGTGTAGTGTTCCCTGGCTGGCAATGAGTCCTCCTGGCTGGTTAGCACAGAAGGTTCTCTATGGCATTCTCAGACATTTTGGTTTCCTTATTGCATCTAGCTTAATGTCTAGCGGATTACAATGTTTGCCAAGCTTCAGGAAGATGCCTCACACCCTTAATATTGCATCTTCATTATATAGAATCCTTTAGATGCAGATGTCTGTACTAATAACCGATGGCTTTTGGATTTTCAATACTTGACTATTTTTCACCTAAGCTTTTAGAAAATGAGATCACTTACCGCACAGTAAGTAGGGCATGTTGAATTGGCATCATTTCCAGATATCGATCCATTTCTGTAACAGCCCTCTCCAATGCAGTTATACAAGAGACAGGGTACTGCCTATGGTACATTGATAGATAAGATATGTCAGCAAGTGCTATAAAAGCAGAATACAAAACTTTTCTATATATCTGCAGTAAACAGAAGTATTTCTGAAAATGGGTATTTTTGTGGCCTTTCTGTGAAGATTTAGTAAAATGGAAATAGAAATGGAAAAATTAGAGAGTAAAATAAAATTCTTTGGCTGGCAGACTCAGTGTCCTCCATGAATGACTATATGGATGATATGCTCATTTGTGATTATTTTTTATATTATGGTATACAGCAATAGTCCCATACCTTTCTTACCTTGAGGGTCTGCTCACACTTGCAATGAAATCGGACGAGTGCAATCTGATATAAAATTGGAATGTACTCGGCCAAAAGTTACTGCATATGGCAGCTTATATCTGTGATTATTTTCTCGTGTCGACTTGACATGAGAAAACAATCGCAGCATGCTGCGATTGCATCCGAGATTCGTATCGCATGTATCGATATAAGTCTATGGATGCGTGTGAAATATTACACTGCAATTGTATATCACCCGAGTGCAATACGATTCCCACGGACTCAGGAAATGAAGGAGATGGAGAAATTACTTTCTCCGTCTCCTCCGTATCCGTGCTCCAATTCTCTGATGCAAGATAATCGGAGCACAGAGCACAGGCACCCGGCTCACGCTAGCAGTACAGATGGAGCCGAATGTCATTAGCATATCACATCCGATGTAATACGCTAATATGACATCAGCCTGAAAGCCACAATCAACTCTGAGAGATGACCTTGAGCCACATCCAGCGCTCCCCCTCCCTAGTAGTGACTCTCACAGCCCACCATTAACAGTATGACAGACAAAGCTTCTTCACAGAAAACACACCAAGATCTTGTGCTGCACTATCAAATAGGTTGTGTAATTACATCCAAGGGTTCCCACTTTACCCTCATTCAGTATTCTTGTATCAGGCCTGAGTCACACTACCGTATAATACGGACGAGCGCTAGGCGATAAAAAAATCGCATAGCACTTGTCCCAATGTTAATCTATGTGGCAGCTCCCATCATCCGATTTTTTCTCGCACGTTTTATACGTGCTAGTGAAATCGCAACATGCTGCCATTGTACACGTATCACGGCCGAGACTCGCCAATGCAAGTCTATGGGTGCGTGAAAACATCAGATTACACGTGGACCACCCGTGTGACTTGCGAGAAATAAGCACCGGTGTCCTTTAGAAAAGCCGGCAATTCATCCCCGACTATACTGTAAAATCACACTGACAGGTTTAATAAAGAATGGAAAGAATAGATATATACACATAGAATATATATATATTATATATATATATATATATATATATTATATATATATAACACACATGTCATTGTGACATATATATATATACACATATATTTATAGGTCATACTGTTGTGAATGGACTTGAAATGAGTTCTGAGCAGAGGCTCCCTCTGGTGGTTACAAGCGGTACTGGACTGTCCAGTGAAGATTGTGAGGATTGGGAATCAGGTGTTACTGACTGGTCTTATATAAGGGAGTCGCCTTCCCATCAGGGTTGCCGGTGATCAATTGTTCTGGTCTCAATCCTTGATTCCTGTTTCCTTTGTGGCCTGCTGTGTCGTGTCTGCATCTCCTGCTAACAGATAAGACATTTTCTTCTTTTTGTTTTTGTGCTTGATTTTTGCATTTTGTCCTGCACTTCTGTGGGGGCCTTCAGTGTCCCCTCCGGGGGCTTTTGCCCTCTCAGTTTAGTTCAGCCACTGATGTTTGTACATTTGCTTTTTCCAGTTTTTTCAGTGGCTGCTGTTTTGATTTTGTTACACCAGAGAACTAATTTAGGTGGTAGAGGTCGTGTGATCTCAGGTGTTTTTGAAATTAGTAGAGTTGGTGCTTTTCAGGGTTTTTTGGGATTGCAGTAAGTGCCCTTCCTATCCTTTTCTATCTAGGTAGTTTGGGCCCCAACGTTTGCTCATACTATTTTCTGTCTGTGTCAGTATTTCTTCTTGTCTAACCGCCATTACATGTTTGGGGGCTTTCTATGTTCTTTGGGGATCTGCTCTGGGGCAGATAGCTTTCCTCTTTCTATCTTTAGGTGTAGTTAGTTTCTCAGGCTGTGAGAGGCGTCTAGGACCAACGTAGGACGCTCCACGCTGCCTCTAGTGTGGTGTTAGTCAGGGTATGCAATCATAGATTCAACTGCTCTGGTGTTTTGCCTTTTTACTCACTCCTCAGGTCCCGAAACATAACGTATCACCGGCCTAAAAATTGAAAATTTATGGTACTCACAGAAGAAAATTTGTGAAAGAAAAAGGTGTCAGAGTTGTCAAGATATTTCTGTGTGCATTTTTTTTTTCCTCTGTATCTCTGGTTTGCTGGGAGGATTTTCTTCAATGGAGTTTGACATGTCTGGCGTGTGGTCAGCTTGCCACTGAGGTTCGGATATAATGCTACCTATCTGTAGGTCTGTTGGTACAGGATTCCCATGCCAGATTGTTTTGGGGATACGAGCCAAGTTTCTGAATTCAAAATAATTGTAAATTGTTTTCCTAAATCTAAGTCCTCAGGGAACGCAGCGCAGCAGTTCAAATTGTCATCTCTCTCCTGCGGCGATCTCAGGAAGGGCTTTTAACCTGAACTGGGACCTGTTTGAGTGATGTTGATGCATTTTCAGGCCTTAGGGATTATTGTAACGATGACTAATGTCATGATCAAGCTGAAAAAGCCTTGTTGGCATTAAATCAGGGCTTGATGATGACTTATACTGTCAGAGATTCGTAGGTGGCAGTCCTGACAAATGAATGCGACGCTTTCAGCCTTTTTCGAAGGGTCTGTCAGATAATGTTAAGATTTATGTGGGATTCCTGTCCCTCTGGTCTCCAATGATTCTATGATTAGGATTCAAATTGACAGACTTTGCGTGAGCGAGAAGATGCGTGGAACAGTGTTGCCTGAACCTGCTTCTGAATCCATGCAGGTAAGAGTAGTTTCTGGGCACAGCGTCATGAGTTCGAAAGCGCAATGGGTTATGTTCTACTGTGGTGATGCTCTCATGAATTCAGTTGCCTAAGCGGGAGACGTTTTGCATGCTCAGTGTCTGGTATGTCAGACTAAGTTTTACTGTTACTCTGATATGCTCTCTGTCCTCATTTTCTGCTCAGGCTTTCGTTGATTCGGGAGCAGCTATTAACCTGATGGATTTTGATTTTGCTAAACGTTGTGGGTTTCCCTTGATACCCCTACGGAAGTCTATTCCCCTACTGGGGATCGATTCTACCCCTTTGGCTGAGAATAAACCTCAGTTCTCTACTCAGGTGATAATGAGGGGTTGAACCTGATTATCAGGAGAGCTGCAAATTTTGGTTCTGTATAATCTGCATGACATTATCGTACTGGGTTTCCCTTGGTTACAGTCTCATAATCCTGTTTTGGATTGGAAATCTGTGTCTGTTACCAGTTGGGGCTGCCAATGTGTTAATACCAACACTCCTGTTTTTTCTGCCTCCCCCCCAGGCTCAGGATGTTCCTGACTTTTTGATTGATTTTTCTGATGTGTTTAGCGAAAGTAAATCTGCATCCTTGCCTCCCCATAGGAGCTATGACTGCGCTATTGAATTAGTGCCTGGTAGTAAATTCCCTAAAGGTCGCCTTTTTAACTTGTCTGTACCTGAACATGACGCTATGCGGTCTTATATCAAGGAGTCATTGGAGAAGGGTCATATCAGACCATCCTCTTCACCCTTAGGTGCAGGTTTTTTCTTTGTGGCCAAAAAGGATGGTTCATTAAGGCCGTGTATTGATTATCGTCTTTTGAACAATATTACTGTGAAATATCAATATCCGTTACCCTTGATTTCTGACCTGTTTTCCAGGGTGAAAAACGCTACTTGGTTTACCAAGCTTGACCTCAGGGGGGCATATAACCTTATTCGCATTAAGTACGGGGATGAATGGAAGACGGCATTTAATACCCCTGAGGGGCATTTTGAGTACCTTGTGATGCCCTTTGGGCTCACTAATGCTCCTTCTGTCTTCCAGTCCTTCATGAATGACATTTTCAGGGATTTTGTGGATAAATTTCTGATTGTTTATTTGGATGATATCTTGATTTTTTCCAATGACTGGGACTCTCATGTGAAACATGTTCGAACTGTATTCCAGATTTTGAGAGAGAATGCTCTGTATGTGAAGGGATCAAAGTGTCTTTTGGCGTACAGAGGATCTCATTTTTGGGATTCATTTTGTCCCATCTGTTATTGAAATGGACCCGGTCAAGGTTCAGGCCATCTGTGATTGGGTCCAACCTACTTCATTAAAGGCTCTTCAAAGATTTTTGGGTTTTGCCAATTTTTATCGTAAATTTATTGGTAATTTCTCGGTTATTGTTAAACCATTAACTGATTTGACCAAAAAGGGGTCTGATGTGGTGAATTGGCCTCCTGAGGCAGTCTCTGCATTTCAGGAACTTAAGCAGAGATTCACTTCTGCTCCTGTTCTACGGCAGCCTGATGTTTCTCTGCCATTTCAGGTGGAGGTTGATGCCTCTGAAATTGGGGCAGGTGCCGTTTTGTCCCAAAGAGATCCAGAGACCTCTAAAAGTAACCCTTGTGCCTTTTTCTCTCGAAAATTTTCTCCTACTGAACGTAATTGTGACGTGGGTAATCGGGAGTTATTGGCCATGAAGTGGGCTTTTGAAGAGTGGAGACATTGGCTGGAGGGAGCCAAACATCAGGTGGTGGTCCTTACGGACCATAAGAATCTGGTTTATCTGGAATCTGCCAAGCGACTTAATCCTAGACAGGCCAGGTGGGCCTTGTTTTTCACACGTTTTAATTTTGTGGTTTCCTTTCTTCCTGGCACTAAGAATGTTAAGGCGGATGTCCTCTCGAGGAGTTTCCTTGCGGACCCTCCTGAGTTATCTGATCCTTCTGTTATTTTGAAAGAAGGTGTAGTTCTTTCCGCCATCTCGCCCAATTTGAGACTGGCTCTGGAGGGGTGTCAGGAGGATAGGCCCGAGCGCTGCCCTGTTGGGAAATTGTTTGTCCCGGACCAGTGGAAAAAGAGTGTGATGTCTGAGATTCATTGTTCCACGTTGGCCGGTCATCCCGGAATTTTTGGTACCAGAGACTTGGTTAGTCGGTCCTTTTGGTGGCCTACCTTGTCTTGTGATGTCAGGGAAATTTGTGCAGTCCTGCGGGACTTGCTCTCGCTCCAAGCCTTGCTCTCGCTCTAGTGGTTTGTTGATGCCATTGCCTGTGTCCAAGAGACCATGGACCCATATCTCTATGGATTTAATTTCCGACCTCCCTGTTTCTCAGAGAATGACCGTCATCTGGGTGATTTGTGATAGGTTTTCCAAGATGATACATCTTGTGCCATTACCTAAGTTGCCTTCCTCCTCTGAATTGGTGCCTTTGTTCCTTCAGCACGTGGTTCGTTTACACGGCATTCCTGAGAACATTGTGTCTGACAGAGGAGTCCAGTTTGTTTCCAGATTTTGGAGGACCTTTTGTTCTAAACTTGGTGTTCAATTGTCTTTCTCCTCGGCGTTTCATCCTCAGACCAATGGTCAAACTGAGAGAACAAACCAGACATTGGAGACTTATCTAAGATGCTTTGTGTCTGCTGATCAGGATGACTGGGTCTCTTTTTTGCCTTTGGCTGAGTTTGCTCTTAATAATAGGGCTAGCTCTGCCACTTTGATGTTTCCATTTTTCTGTAATTCTGGGTTTCACCCTCGATTTTCTTCAGAACAGACGGAGGCTTCTGTCTGTCCAGGTGTTGACTCTGTTGTGGAGCGTATGCAACAGATTTGGGACCAGGTAGTGGAGAGGTTGTCCCTCTCTCAGGAGAGGGCCCAGCGGTTTGCTAACCGGCATAGGAATGATGGTCCTCGGTTTAAAGTGGGGGACTTGGTCTGGTTGTCCTCAAAAAATATTCCTATGAGAGTGGCATCTCCTAAATTTAAGCCTAGGTTCATTGGACCTTATAAGATCATGGAGATTCTTAATCCTGTTTCTTTTCGTTTGCTTCTTCCAGGGACATTTAAGATCCATAACGTGTTCCACAAGTCCTTGTTGAAGAAGTTTGTTGAGCCAGTGGTTCCTACTGCTTTGCCTCCTGACCCTGTTCTGGTTGAGGGCAATATGGAGTTTGTGGTTGAGAAAATATTGAATTCTCGTTTTTCTAGACGGAAACTCCAGTATTTGGTTAAGTGGAGAGGTTATGGTCAGGAAGACAATTCTTGGGTGTTTGCTTCGGACATCCATGCTAGGAGACTCATCCGTGCGTATCATAGAACTCATCCTGACCGACCTGGTTGCTCAAGTGAGGGTTCGGTGACCCCTCCTCATGGGGGGGTACTGTTGTGAATGGACTTGAAATGAGTTCTGAGCAGAGGCTCCCTCTGGTGGTTACAAGCGGTACTGGACTGTCCAGTGAAGATTGTGAGGATTGGGAATCAGGTGTTACTGACTGGTCTTATATAAGGGAGTCGCCTTCCCATCAGGGTTGCCGGTGATCAATTGTTCTGGTCTCAATCCTTGATTCCTGTTTCCTTTGTGGCCTGCTGTGTCGTGTCTGCATCTCCTGCTAACAGATAAGACATTTTCTTCTTTTTGTTTTTGTGCTTGATTTTTGCATTTTGTCCTGCACTTCTGTGGGGGCCTTCAGGGTCCCCTCCGGGGGCTTTTGCCATCTCAGTTTAGTTCAGCCACTGATGTTTGTACATTTGCTTTTTCCAGTTTTTTCAGTGGCTGCTGTTTTGATTTTGTTACACCAGAGAACTAATTTAGGTGGTAGAGGTCGTGTGATCTCAGGTGTTTTTGAAATTAGTAGAGTTGGTGCTTTTCAGGGTTTTTTGGGATTGCAGTAAGTGCCCTTCCTATCCTTTTCTATTTAGGTAGTTTGGGCCCCAACGTTTGCTCATACTATTTTCTGTCTGTGTCAGTATTTCTTCTTGTCTAACCGCCATTACATGTTTGGGGGCTTTCTATGTTCATTGGGGATCTGCTCCGGGGCAGATAGCTTTCCTCTTTCTATCTTTAGGTGTAGTTAGTTTCTCAGGCTGTGACGAGGCGTCTAGGACCAACGTAGGAACGCTCCACGGCTGCCTCTAGTTGTGGTGGTTAGTCAGGGTACTGCAATCTCATAGATTCCAACTGCTCTGGTGTATTGCCTTTTTTACCTGCACTCCTCAGCTACCGAAACATAACATCATACACTTCTACATAGTATAATAGCCGCTAATTCAATTGCCGGCTTCTGTAAAATCATTACAGAACCCGACATGAAATGACACATGGTTTACATACAGTAAACCATTTCATTTCATGTAGTTTGATATATGGTTTTCATTAACAATTACATGAGTGAATGTGTGCAAAATTTCATACATGTAGGTGTTAATTAAATGTATAAATTCGTTGAAAAAAATGCTTGGGCTCCCGTGGTATTTTATCCACCAGACAGGGAAAGCCAGTGACTGAAGACAGATAATAGCCTAGGGAGGGAGCATTTTTTTGTGCCCCCCCCCCCCTGGCTACTAACATCTGCCCCCAGCCACCCCAGAAAAGGCACATCTATTTTTAAATGCGCCTTTTCTGGCACTTAGCCCATCTATTCCCATTGCCCTGTAGCGGTGGCTAATGGGTTAATAATGGTTAAGGCCACCTTGCTATTGGAAGGTGACATTAGGCCGGTTAATAATGGAGAGTTGTCATTTAGACAACTCTCCATTATTAATCCTATTGTATTAAATAGTTAAAAAAACACACACATTAATTAAAAATTATTTTAATGAAATAAATACACATAGTTTTGACCATATTTTATTGTACTGGTAATCCTTCCGAATCAATTAAGCTTCCCAGCTAATCACTTCATCTCCTGTGAGCCGGGGAGCTGAACTCATTCATTCGGGGTTTACAGCAGGGCTGGCAGCATTAGCAGCGTTCCCTGTTGTAAACCTGTTAACCCCTTCAGATGGATTGCAGCGTGGGACCTAACTGAGCGCCGGAGAGGTAAGAATATTGTTGCGTTTTTATTTTATTTTTATTACAGGAGAACAAGGGATTCGGAAGTATTACCAGTACAATAAAATATGGTCAAAACTATGTGTAATTATTTCATTAAAATAATTTTTAATTAATGTGTGTGTTTTTTAACCATTTAATACAATAGGATTAATAATGGATAGTTGTCTAATAAGAAGGCTTATTTACTGGCATTCCTGGGGTCATTTTGCATGTGGTCTAATATATTTTGATGTCCAGTCATTTTTTTCTCAGGATTGAGATTGGTCGCATGTATATGTGTATTGGAGTTAGGTACGATATATATACAGATTCTGCTGCATATAGTCTGTGACAAGTTGATTCAATGAATTTTATTTGCACATTTCACTTTATCTTTAGGTAGTTTTTATGTATATAACATTAAAGGTTATGTTTTAATACTATCTCTATTGCGGATTTCATCTAGCAACAAGTCCCTAAGCTATTGTCCCTATTGGACTGGATGTGCTTAATGCCCCCCTCTAGTGACCAAACCCAGTTACTGCCTTGACATATTTTTATAACATTCTAACTGGATCTCTAACGTGCCCCCATTAGTGATCCCTCGCAAGCTGCACTTAACCCATAAATATATACACTACCCTTCTAGTGCCCTCCTCTGGTGACCCCTAAGATGCACTATCTGCCTAACACTCAACCCCCACATATTAGACATGGCAACAATACCTGACATCATACAGTTACTGCAAAACACACATTTACACATATCAAGACAACTAGAGGGGATGAAACATTTAAAGGGTTAATACCCTTGACCTCCTTACACACCTACGCTGTCCCTCATACTAGGGGAACCCGAGGCTATTCCTGTCCCCCAGATTTCTCATAATGGCGGAGTGGGGATGCCGGGGTCTCATACTTTGCTATGGTGCTATAATAACAATTATCTGTTCCCTCCACCACCCAGGAAGGTATGAGACAGTAGTGTATAGGATAACACAAACCAGACAGACAGGTAAACTGACAGTGATAAAAGAACACTACAATGGCACAAGAACACTCACCAAAACAACCAAGTGGGAAACAAGGAAGGAATAGGTGGGAATAAAACAAATGAGAAGAGGATTAGGAGGAATCACACAAACAAAATCCAAGCAGAAATCTGAGTACAACTCTAGTCGCCTGCTAGAAACTCTGAACACTCCAACAACTCCAAACCAGAAAGTGGTAAAACTATCACTGGCTGTCATGAGTTTGCCACAATAGAAAGGAGCCAGAAGATGAGTTCTCATACTCATGCACTGAATAGAACCACTTCTCCCTCATATTAAACGGTGTAGATTTTTCAGCAGTGCCGGGTTAAACTGTTTAGATTAGGGTCACTGAAGCCTCACTGCTTGGAGGATCTCAGCTGTGCAGTGTCATCCACTCCCCTCTCCTATATATTATCGCCTCTAGCAATCAGGATTGCCAGTGTTAAGTCCTGTACTGCCTAGTGAAGGATTCAGTGTTCGGTAGAGGTGTTTCGGATAGTTGCTCTGTGACTGTTGCTAGGTGTTTCAACTGTGTGCAATTCCCCATCTTCTCCTACTTAATTTCCCTACCTTTTCTACCCGGTGTCTCCCTGTCAAGGGTGTGTCAGGTGTGACAGTCATCCCGGATCAGGCTGTAGAAGGTCTTTGCATTTAGCTCAAGTGCCTTCTTGATTTTTGTATCTCTGTAATGGAGCGATATTCTTCTCCCTCTAGGACCCAATAGTTACCTCTCCCTTCTTCTGCTAATCATCGATCTGTGCTGAAGGTTTAAATACATTCAATTGCTGCACCATGTTGTGGGTGTTGCCTCAGTCTTGTTGCAAGTTCTAGTGTCGATTAGTGTCTTTCCCTGAGGACCCTTGGAGGATTGCTGGCATGACATCTCGGTTGTCTTCTCAAGCTAAGTGTTTTCCCTCCTTCCAAATTCCCTCTCTGTCTTTAGTTTTACTGGGGACTGACTAGTGTTTACCCTGTCCCCTCCCTATGTAGGGCCTATTGCTAGGGTCAGGTAGGGATTAGGCTCTTGCTCGGCGATAGGTGCAGAACCTATATAGGGGCATTTAGGGCATACAGGGTGATTTTAGATATGCCTAGGGGTCTCCACTCCCTTCTTCCCTAGTGTTTGGGCCCCCCTTCCCTCTTCCCATTGTTGTGCACTTATCCTTCACCCAGCGTGACAATCCCTCTGTTGCCTGTAAGTGCATATTTGTGTCATTGTTACGTATATTAATTTATCCCTGTATGTCCTTCCTTGTTTGTCTGGTTTGTGTATATACATACACTATTCTTCCCCACTTCCCTGGGAGGGGAGGGGTCAGGTAAGGGCTGATTCAGGAGTACCCCAAGGTATGTGGCCCCAGTATATTCACCATCAGAAGTAACCAGGGCATCAGAAATAACTAGGGAGTCCCTGGCCCCATGTTATCAGACAACAGAATTGTGACAGTAACACTGGCCCACACTATTTTTTGATCCATCATGGATCCTATTACAGCTCTTCAGAGGTGGAAGATCTTCGCTCTGTTTTGCAGCACCTGAACACGCCCAATTTGGGTACTAGGACTCTTTTCCTGGCTTACTACCTGGCTTCTGATTATCGAGCCACTATACACTCACAGTTTTGCTGATTAGAAGAAAATCTGGTAGCTGATGCTTGGTCCTGATGTAGCTGAGCCGAGTTTGTTGTGTTGAGCTCTTTCTTCAGGTTAATTGATCCGTCTTCTTCTGGATCCGGGCTAGTCTCGTTCCCATTTTCAATGTTGAGAGATTACTGGTACCACAGTGTTGTTTGCTCTTTCAGGTTACAGTGCTCCAGGAGAATCATCCTGACTGTGCGATGTGACTTTTTCATTCTGACAGGGTCTTGGTGATCGATTCTGCAGTAACGAAAGCTATCTTCTCCCTTGAAGCCGTTAGTTCATTTATCATTCTCTCATTGTTAAGACACAGAAAATAGTTGTAACAACCCTGCCAGCTACACTGCATGGCCTCCCATCCCCCACCTGCCTTACACACCAACTTACTCACTACTCCGGACCATGCTGTGAATTTTGTCTTCTGCCGGCTCCATGCTGTGTGCCTCATGTCTCGTGCCTGCTCTGTGCATGCTTCCTGGCTGTGTGCATAGGGGGCGGCGCCGGCACTTCCTGGTTCTTACAGAGTCAGTGTGCACCTTCCTTAGGTGTCCTCAGCCAATTGACAAGAGGCCTCTGGTATTTAAGGCATCCTCGCCCATAGGAGGATGCCTGTGCAACACTTTATCTCAGTTAGTGTCTTGCTGCTGAGCTGCCAGGTCCTGTCCTGTTTTCAGCCTTCTCTGGGGGCTGAATACCCAGATCTGTTTCTGTGCTCTTTTTTTCTTGTTCTGCCCTCCAGGAGGCTGCATATCCTGGTTCCTGTGCCTTGACCTGTACCTGTTCTTGTCTGAACTGAGTCTTATACCTGTACCCATTTGTATCCTTGTCTTTAGCCTCCCCTCCCCTGCTGTGTGTATGCTTGTGTTTACTCCTGCTCCACTCAGCTCGCTGCACTGCAACCAGCCACTCTGTTCTGCTCTTCGCTTCACAACCTTGTGGTTCTGCTCTGCACTTGCTCTGCCTACCTGTGGTTCTGCTCTGCACTTGCTCCGCCTACCTGCGGTTCTGCTCTGCACTTGCTCTGCCTACCTTCGGTTCTGCTTTGCACTTGCTCCGCCTACCTGCGGTACTGCTCTGCACTTGCTCCACCTACCTGCGGTTCTGCTTTGCACTTGCTCCGCCTACCTGCGGTTCTGCTCTGCACTTGCTCCACCTACCTTTGGTTCTGCTCTGCACTTGCTCCGACTACCTGCGGTTCTGCTCTGCACTTGCTCCGCATACCTGCGGTTCTGCTCTGCACTTGCACCGCCGACTTGTGGTGCTGCCTTGCTCCGCTCCTTGCGGTTCTACTCCCGCTTGGCTCCCTGCAGTTCCAGTTCTACCAGTCTGAACAGGTCCCTACCTGTTCCCATATATCTCTCATTCCAGTCTGTGTCTCTGTCCTTCTTGAACCAGCCCCAGCCTCTCCAGTCTGAACAGGTCCCTACCTGTTCCTTTGTTCCATTCATACCTGCCCGTGTTCCTGTGCCTTCCAAGTCAGTTCCTGTCCCTTCTGTCTCAGCCGTGTCCTGTCTGCCAGTGTCTCAGCCGTGCCTGCCTGCTAGTGTCTCGGCCATGCTCGCCTGTCTGCCAGTGTCTCAGCCGTGCCCACCTGTCAGTGTGTCAGCCGTGCCCGCCTGTCTGCCAGTGTCTCGGCCGTGCCCGCCTGTCTGCCAGTGTCTCGGCTGTGCCCGCCTGTCTGCCAGTGTCTCGGCTGTGCCCGCCTGTCTGCCTGAGTCTCAGCCGTGCCTGCCTGTCTGCCAAGAGTTCCTGCCGTGCCCGCCATAGTACCAGTCATGCCCGTCGACTCTTGCCCGCACCTGTAATAGTGTTCTGTTCCCAGTGGGATCAGCAGCCACAGCCAGACACCACCCTGGAGTGGTACCTGGCAGCTACCTGCGGCACAAGCCTGACCTCACCATCAGAGGCTCCAGTGAACACCAAGGTAGCTGCTTAGTCACACCCCTTCCAGGGTAGTCTGGTTTGTGGCACAGTGGGGGCACACCCCCACGCTCGTGCCAACCAGTCAGGGAGCAAGCGTAGCAATAGTCCTGCCTGTCTCCCTCAGACACAAGGCTTTTCTCTCTTCCTGCTTCTCGTCCAAAACCAACACACAGCAAACTGCATGGGAGAAAGGAGAAGTCCAAGTGCACACAAATCTGTGGGGAGGATGGTCTCTTAACATTACAGTGTCATTCAGTGGCTAGCAAGGGCTGACCCCCTACAACTCCCAAGCAACACCTAGTGGTGCTCAAGGTCGCTTTATCTGACAGGTTCTCTGGGAGACGTGACAAGTTTGTTTCTTTTGGGAAGCCTGTAAACTTTACTTCAAAGCTAAACTGTCTGCAGTTTTTTGCCGATATAAGATACGGCCACTGCCTTTCAGGGCTTATCAACCGTATTCCATAATGCTGTAGATAAGCCCCCGATCCGACCTGAAAGAAAAGAAAAATAAGTTTTATTATACTCACCCAGGGGGCGGTCCGGTCCGATGGGTGTCGCAGGTCCGGGTCCGGCGCCTCCCATCTTCTTATTATTGCCACCCTCCTGCTTGCTTTACAGGCTCCCCAGCAACGCGCTCCTGCTGTGCGCAGGCGATGGGAAAGGTCAGAGAGGTCCAGTGCCTGCGTGCTGCAGTACTTTGCTCTGCTCTCAGCAACAGGGCAGATAAGCAAGCCTGTGCAGGAGGGCGGCATTGCAAGAAGAAACCAGGCGCCGGATCAAGACCTGCGACACACATCGGACCGGACCATCCCCTGCATGAGTATAATAAAAGTTATTTTTCTTCTCTGTCAGGTCGGATCGGGGGCTTATATACAGCATTATAGCATGCTGTAGATAAGTCCTGAAAGGCAGTGGCTGTATCTTATATTGGCCAAAGCCTGGTGACAGGTTCCCTTTAAGTTGCATCCTCACTCCTCTGGAGCTAAGGGGATCATAATTTCGCTCCTTCAGGGTGATCCCCAAGCCTGGGTATTTACTCTTCCTGACAACTCTCAGTCACTATGGACAGTTGAGTAATTATTTTAGGCGCTGGGTCACATATACTATGATCCCAACCGTGTATCCCTGGCTGATTCCACACTACGTCAGTTTCGGCAAGGAGATCGACCGGCATAGGTGGTCCACTGATAATAAGTGGAATGACCCTGCACTCCTTAGCCAGTTCTATCAAGGGTTATCAGTAAGGATAAAGGATGCCTTTGCCCTGCATGAGACTGCGGTCTCTCTGGAGGCAGCCATGTCTCTGGCCATCCGTATGGACCACCGTCTTCATCAGAGACATAAGGAGGCAATTCAATGTGCAGGACTCCCGGAGTCAAGGAAACCTGGGTTTGAGTCTACCATGAAACCCATGCATTTGGGTGGATCGGTATGTTCTGTAGGTTCAATGGTAGATTGGCGTAAAGGGGTAGTTTGTTTTTTCTGTTGTGAAAAGGGTCATTTTGTGAGTTCATGTCCTTCTATATCCCCCCTAAACAGCCAGAAAAGTAAGGAGCCTGGGTTGAGGGGAGGTTGGCAACCTGGGTGTACTTACCTCCTCTTTTGGTAGATCTCAATTTTTTTCTACAGCCAAGATCCATCTCTGCAATGATAAGGTCGTAATTTATGACTTTCTAGACAGTGGGACATAGTTTAATTTGATCGACACTAGGTTCGCCATGCCCAGGGCCTCAAACCAAAAGTATTATCTAAATACCCATTATCGCTATTGACTCTGCACCCTTGACCTATTTTACTCACGTTGTTCGTATGTTGCATCTACAGGTAGGGTCTATGCATTCTGAATTTATAGACTGTTACGTGCTAGAGTGTTTGGGATCGTCCTTAGGATCTAAAAGCCTTGCAAAGGTTCTTGGGTTTCGCCAATAACTACCAAAGGTTCATCAAAGGTTTTCCAGTGGTTGCCAAACCTTTGACAGATATGACCAGGAAAGGGACAGACTTGCAATGGGTCCAGTCCAGCCCGGGAGGCTTTTGATACCTTGAAAAGATGTTTTGCATCTGCTCCAATCCTTATACAGCCTGACATCACTCAGGCATTTGTGTTATGTTAGGTAGCTGAGGAGAAATAGCAAAAAACGGTAATACACCAGAGAGGCTGGAACCTATTGGATTGCAGTAACCTGAACTAACCAGACAACTAGAGGTAGCCGTGGAGCGTTCCTACGTTGATCCTAGACGCCTCGTCACAGCCTGAGAGATAACTACACCTAAAGGCAGAAAGATGAAAGCTATCTGCCCTGGAGCAGATCCCCAAAGAAAATAGGAAGCCCCGGTTAGACAAGAAGAAAGCACGGACACAGACAGAAAATAAAATGAGCAAACGCTGGGGCCCAATCTGTCTAGACAGAAAAGTACAGGAAAGAATTCTGACTGCAATCCAAAAAAACCTCCTAAAAAATACCAACACTTCTGATTGCAAAAAACCTGAGATCACACGATCTCAACCACCTAAATCAGATCTCTGGTGTAACAAAACCAAGCCGCAGCCACTGAAAAAATAGGAAAAAGCAAATGAACAAATAACAGTGGCTACAGATAAACTGAGAGGAGCACAGGCCCCAGGAGGGGACCCGGCTGAACTTCAAAAGTGCAGAAAACTATGCAAAAAGCAAGCACAAAAAGAAAAGCAAAAATGTCTTATCTGAAAGCAGAAGACGCAGGCAAGACACCAGCAAACTTCCAAATGAACCAGGAACCACAATTGAGACAAGAACAATTGATCACCGGCAACCATCATGGGAGGGAAACTCCCTTATATCAGTCCAGTCAGTGTCCCAGATTGCCATTGCTCGATGGAAGGTTCAGTACTGTCTGTAACCACCAGAGGGAGCCTCTGCTCAGAAACCATCTCTAGCCCATTCACAACAGTACTCCCCCTTGAGGAGGATCACAGAACCCTCACTTGTGCAACCAGGCCGATCAGGATGAGCTCGGTGATAGGCACGGATCAGTCTCCTAGCATGGATGTCCGAAGGAAACACCCAAGAATTGTCCTCCTGACCATAACCTCTCCACTTAACCAAATACTGGAGTTTCCATCTAGAAAAACGAGAATCCAATATTTTCTCAACCACATACTCCAGATTGCCCTCAACCAAAACAGGGTCAGGAGGCGCAGCCATAGGAACCACTGGCTCGACAAACCTCTTCAATAAGGACTTGTGGAACACGTTATGGATCTTAAATGTCCCTGGAGGAAGCAAACGGAGGAAACCGGATTAAGAATCTCCATGATCTTATAAGGTCCAATGAACCTAGGCTTAAACTTTGGAGATGCAACCCTCATAGGGATATTTCTTGAGGACAACCAAACCAAGTCCCCCACTTTAAACCGAGGACCATCAGTCCTATGCCGGTTGGCAAACCGCTGGGCCTTCTCTTGAGAGAGAGACAACCTCTCCACTACCTGGTCCCAAATCTGCTGCATTCGCTCCACAACAGAGTCAACACCCGGACAGACAGAAGCCTCCACCTGTCCCGAAGAATATCGAGTGTGAAACCCAGAATTGCAGAAAAATGGAGACATCAAGGTGGCAGAGCTAGCCCTATTATTAAGAGCAAACTCAGCCAAAGGCAAAAAAGAGACCCAGTCATCTTGATCAGCAGACACAAAACATCTCAAATAAGTCTCCAAGGTCTGGTTTGTTCTCTCGGTTTGTCCATTGGTCTGAGGATGAAATGCAGAGGACAAAGATAATTGAACACCAAGTTTAGAACAAAATGTCCTCCAAAATCTGGAAACAAACTGGACTCCTCTGTCAGACACAATGTTCTCCGAAATGCCTTGCAACCGAACCACGTGCTGAAGGAACAAAGGCACCAACTCGGAGGAGGAAGGCAACTTAGGTAATGGCACAAGATGTTTCATCTTGGAAAAACTATCACAGATTACCCAGATAACGGTCATTCTCTGAGAGACAGGGAGGTTGGAAATAAAATCCATAGAGATATGGGTCCATGGCCTCTTGGGCACAGGTAATGGCATTAACAAACCACTAGAGCGGGAGCAAGGCTTGGAACGAGAGCAAGTCCCACAGGACTGCACAAAGTCCCTGATGTCACGAGACAAAGTAGGCCACCAAAAGGACCGACTCACCAAGTCTCTGGTACCAAAAATCCCGGGATGACCAGCCAACGCGGTACAATGAATCTCAGACATCACACTCTTCTTCCACTGGTCTGGGACAAACAATTTCCCAACAGGGCAGCGCTCAGGTTTATCCTCGTGACACCCCTCCAGAGCCAGTCTCAAATTGGGTGAGATGGCGGAAAGTACTACACCCTCTTTCAAAATAACAGCAGGATCAGATAACTCAGGAGAATCCGCAGAGAAACTCCTTGAGAGGGCATTCGCCTTAACATTCTTAGTGCCAGGAAGAAAAGAAACCACAAAATTAAAACGTGTGAAAAACAAGGCCCACCTGGCCTGTCTAGGATTAAGTCGCTTGGCTGATTCGAGATAAACCAGGTTCTTATGGTCCGTGAGGACCACCACCTGATATTTGGCTCCTTCCAGCCAATGTCTCCACTCTTCAAAGGCCCACTTCATGGCCAATAACTCCCGATTACCCACGTCATAATTACGTTCAGTTGGAGAAAACTTTCGAGAGAAAAAGGCACAAGGGTTACTCTTAGAGGTTTCTGGTTCCCTTTGGGACAAAACGGCACCTGCCCCAATTTCAGAAGCATCAACCTCCACCTGAAACGGTAGAGAAACATCAGGCTGCCGTAGAACAGGAGCAGAAGTGAATCTCTGCTTAAGTTCCTGAAATGCAGAAACTGCCTCAGGAGGCCAATTCACCACATCAGAACCCTTTTTGGTCAAATCAGTCAATGGTTTAACAATACCGGAGAAATTACCAATAAATTTACGGTAAAAATTGGCAAAACCCAAAAATCTCTGAAGAGCCTTTAATGAAGTAGGTTGAACCCAATCACAGATGGCCTGAACCTTGACCGGGTCCATTTCAATAACACGGAGACAAAATGAATCCCAGAAATGAGACCTTCTGTACGCCAAAGAGACACTTTGATCCCTTCACATACAGTGCATTCTCTCTCAAAATCTGGAACACAGTCCGAACATGTTTCACATGAGAGTCCCAGTCGTTGGAAAAAATCAAGATATCATCCAAATAAACAATCAGAAATTTATCCACAAAATCCCTGAAAATATCATTCATGAAGGATTGGAAGACGGAAGGAGCATTAGTGAGCCCAAAAGGCATCACTAGGCACTCAAAATGCCCCTCTGGGGTATTAAACGCCGTCTTCCATTCATCCCCGTGCTTAATGCGAATAAGGTTATAAGCCCCCCTGAGGTCAAGCTTGGTAAACCAACTAGCACTTTTCACTCTGGAAAACAGGTCAGAAATCAAGGGTAACAGATATTGATATTTCACAGTGATCTTATTCAGGAGGCGATAATCAAAACATGGCCTCAATGAACCATCCTTTTTGGCCACAAGGATAAAACCGGCGCCCAAGGGTGAAGAGGATGGTCTGATATGACCCTTCTCCAGCATCGTGTTCAGGTACAGATAAGTTAAAAAGGCGACCCTTAGGAAATTTACCACCAGGCACTAACTCAATAGCGCAATCGTAGCTTCTGTGAGGAGGAAAGGACGCAGACTTACTTTCACTAAACACATCAGAAAAATCAGTCAAAAAGTCAGGGACATCCTGAAACTGGGGAGAAGCAGAAAAAACAGGAGTGTCAGTATTAACACATTGGCAACCCCAACTGGTCACAGACACAGATTTCCAATCCAATAGAGGATTATGAGTCTGTAACCAAGGGAAACCCAGTACAATAATGTCATGCAGATTATGCAACACCAGAAATTTGCAACTCTCCTGATGATCTGGTTCAACCCTCATTATCACCTGAGTAGAAAACTGGGGTTTATTCTCTGCCAAAGGGGTAGAATCAATGCCCAGTAAAGGAATAGACTTCCGCAGGGGTATCATGGGAAACCCACAACGTTTGGCAAAGTCAAAATCCATCAGGTTAATAGCTGCTCCTGAATCAACAAAAGCCTGAGCCGAAAATGTGGACATGGAGCAAATGAGGGTAACAGTCAACAGAAATTTAGTCTGAACACTACCCAAGACAACTGAGCACGCAAAACGTCTTCCCCACTTAGGACAGACGGAAATAGCATGAGAGGCGTCACCACAGTAGAAACATAACCCATTGCGTTTTCGAAACTCATGACGCTGTGCCCCTGAAGTCACTCCATCACACTGCATGAGCTCAGGAGCTGGCTCACAAGGCAACACCATTTCACGCATACCTCTGCGCTCACGCAAACGTCTGTCTATTTGAATAGCCAATGACATAGAATCATTGAGACCAGAGGGAACAGGGAATCCCACCATAACATCCTTTACATTCTCTGACAGCCCCTTCCGAAAAAGGGCTGCCAAAGCATCATCATTCCATTTGTTCTGGACTGCCCACTTTTGGAATTTCTGACAGTACAACTCAGCGTCTTCAAGACCCTGATTTAATGCCAACAAGGTCTTTTCAGCTTGATCAGTGACATTAGGTTCATCGTACAATAACCCCAGAGCCTTAAAAAATACATCAATATCATTCAAAACAGGATCCCCAGGTGTCAGGGAAAAAGCCCAATCCTGAGGGTTGCCGAGCAGGAGAGAGATGACAATTTGAACCTGCTGTGCTGCGTTCCCTGAGGACTTAGGCTTTAAGGCAAAAAACAACTTACAGTTATTTTTGAAATTCAGAAATTTAGCCCGATCCCCCAAAAACAAATCTGGCATGGGAATCCTAGGTTCCACAAGCAACCTAGCAAGATAGGTAGCAATACTCCGAACCTCAGTGGCAAGCTGATCCACACGGCCAGACAACTGTGCAAACTCCATTGAGAGAAAAAAAAATCCTCCTCAGCACCCAGAGAAAAAGAGGGAAAAAATGCAACAAACAGAAAAAAATAAAATAAAATCTCTGACAACTCTGACAACTTTTTTCTTTCCACACTATTTTTCCCTTCTGTGAGTACCATATAATTTTCAGTTTGGCCGGTGATACTGTTATGTTAGGTAGCTGAGGAGAAATAGCAAAAAATGGTAATACACCAGAGAGGCTGGAACCTATTGGATTGCAGTAACCTGAACTAACCACACAACTAGAGGTAGCCGTGGAGCGTTCCTACGTTGATCCTAGATGCCTCGTCACAGCCTGAGAGATAACTACACCTAAAGGCAGAAAGATGAAAGCTATCTGCCCCGGAGCAGATCCCCAAAGAAAATAGGAAGCCCCCAAACATGTAATGGCGGTTAGACAAGAAGAAAGCACGGACACAGACAAAAAATAGAATGAGCAAACGCTGGGGCCCAATCTGTCTAGACAGAAAAGTACAGGAAAGAATTCTGACTGCAATCCAAAAAAACCCCCTAAAAATACCAACACTTCTGATTGCAAAAAACCAGAGATCACACGATCTCAACCACCTAAATCAGATCTCTGGTGTAACAAAACCAAGCCGCAGCCACTGAAAAAAAAGGAAAAAGCAAATGAACAAATAACAGTGGCTACAGATAAACTGAGAGGAGCACAGGCCCCAGGAGGGGACCTGGCTGAACTTCAAGAGTACAGAAAACTATGCAAAAAGCAAGCACAAAAAGAAAAGCAAAAATATCTTATCTGAAAGCAAAAGACGCAGGCAAGACACCAGCAAACTTCCAAATGAACCAGGAACCACAATTGAGACAAGAACAATTGATCACCGGCAACCATCATGGGAGGGAACCTCCCTTATATCAGTCCAGTCAGTGATCCCAGATTGCCATTCCTTGCTGGAAGGTTCAGTACTGTCTGTAACCACCAGAGGGAGCCTCTGCTCAGAAACCATCTCTAGCCCATTCACAACACATTTGTGTAACAGTTGATGTATCTGAAGTGGGGGTGGGGGCTGTGTTGTCGCAGGGTGTGTCTCCTAGTAAATGGCATCCGTGTGCATATTTTTCTAAGAAACTATCATCTGCTGAGAAAAACTATGACATTGATAAAATGGAACTCTTGGCAATTAAGTGGGCTTTTGAAGAATGGCGTCATTTTCTGGAAGGGGCAGTACATCCGGTCATGGTAATTGCTTATCATAAAAATCTATTGTATTTAGAATCTGCTATGCGTCTGATGCCTAGACAGGCAAGGTAGTATTTATTAGTGATGAGCGAGCACTAAAATGCACGGGTGCTCGTTGCTCGGGTCAAGCAAATTGAAATGCTCGGGTACTCAACCCGAGCAACGAGCCCAATGTAAGTCTATGGGAAACCCAAGCTTTTTTGCCGCGGCCCCCCCCAAAGGTCTTTCTAGGGTTTCAAATCGTCATAAATCTATGGGAACAGTGCACAAATGACTTGGGAACATCATGGGGAAGACCCCTGGAAGTATTTCTGACTTCTAGGTCACTGCTGTGAACAATGTTGTCACAGTCTTACGCCACTTAGGCCACTTAGCCAGGCGCACATTAAAACATACAAAAACGAAGCCAAAATAGATTTTCCTGGGAAATATGTTAAGTAACATCCTTTCCAGGGTAATGATTTGCATGTAAGGTAAAATATAGAACCCCCAAAAAAATTGTACCTCCACCACTTGGGCTATGTTCACACGTAGCGTTTTTGATACTTTTTCAACTTTAGCAATGTCATTTTAACATTTAACAACCTTAGCTGGCCATGGGCTGTATGACACATCATCAGACACATCCTGATTCATTTATGAAGGAGGGACTCTGAAAGTCACAAAGCCTATTTTTATAGGGGCATCAGGTGGAATTAATCTTCTTAAAGGGCCATCAGCTGTCTATGCTTTGTTGTTCCCATTATTAAACATTGGGTCTCCTATACTGTTATTGCCTATGCAGTGAGTGGCTGGGCTGCCAAAAATTAGTACGCACACCAATACCCCTTTGATGAGACGTACAGGAGGGCCTCATGAAAAAATGTTCCCATCATAAGAAAACGGGTCTCCCATAGTGTTTGACTGTGCATTTAATGCAAGGCCTGCCTTGCCCCAAAGTTACACGCACCCCAATAACCCTTTGAACCGACATCCTGGATGGCTACATGAAACCAAAGTTCCCATTATTATGAATTTTGTACTCCTATAAAGTGAATGCAAGGCCTGCTCCAAATTTGGACGCACCACAATAACCCAAAAAACAGAAGTCCTGGATGGCCACATGAAACCAAAGTTCCCATTATGCTTATTTTTTTTACTCCCATGCAGTTTGCCCATGAAGTGAATGCAAGGCCTGCCCTGCCCCAAAGTTACACTCACCCAATAAGCTTTTGAATCCACAAACTGGATGGCCACATGAAAACCAAGTTCACATTATTCATTTGGTACTCCCATACTGTTTGCTTATGCGTTGAATGCAAGGCCTGCTCTGTACCAAAGTAACACGCACCCCAATAACCCTATCAACAGACATACTTGAGGGCCTCATGACAAAAAATGTTCCCATCAGAAGAAAGTGTGTCTCTCATAGTGTTTGCCTATGCACTGAATGCAAGGCCTGCCCTGCACCAAAGTAGCACGCACCCCAATAACCCTATCAACAGACTACTTGAGGGCCTCATGAGAAAAATGTTCCCATTAGAAGAAAGTGTGTCTCCCATAGTGTTTGCCTATGTATTGAAAGCAAGGCCTGCCCTGCCACAAAGTTACACGCACCCCAATAACCCTTTGAACCAACGTAGTGGATGGCCAAATGAAACCAAAGTTGACATTTTTTTTAATTTGGTACTGCCATACTGTTAGCCTATGCATTGTATGCAAGGCTTGCCCTGCCACAAAGTTGCACGCACCAAAATAACACTTGGAACAGACGTTCTGGATGACCACATGAAACCAAAGTTCCCATTTTTTTTCATTTGGTACTGCCATACTGTTAGCCTATGCATTGAATGCAAGGCCTGCCCTGCCACTAAGTTACACGCACCCCAATAAGCCTTTGAACCCATGTACTGGATGGCAACATGAAAACCAAGTTCACATTATTAATTTGGTACTCCCATACTGTTTGCTTATGCGTTGACTGCAAGGCCTGCCCTGTACCAAAGTAACACGCACCCCAGTAACCCTATCAACAGGCATACTTGAGGGCCTCATGACAAAAATGTTCCCATTAGAAGAAATTATGTCTCCCATAATGTTTGCCTATGCATTGAATGCAAGGACTGCCCTGCACCAAAGTAACACGCACCCCAATAACCCTATCAACATACTACTTGAGGGCCTCATGAGAAAAATGTTCCCATTAGAAGAAAGTGTGTCTCCCATAGTGTTTGCCGCACCCCAATAACCCTTTGAACCAACATAGTGGATGGCCACATGAAACCAAAGTTGACTTTTTTTTAATTTGGTACTGCCATACTGTTAGCCTATGCATTGAAGGCAAGGCCTGTCCTGCCACAAAGTTACACGCACCCCAATAACACTTGGAACAGACGTCCTGGATGGCCACATGAAACCAAAGTTCCCATTTTTTTTCATTTGGTACTGCCATACTGTTAGCCCATGCATTGAATGCAAGGCCTGCCCTGCCACTAAGTTACACGCACCCCAATAAGCCTTTGAACCCATGTACTGGATGGCCACATGAAAAACAAGTTCACATTATTCATTTTGGACTCCCATACTGTTTGCTTATGCATTGAATGGAAGGCCTGCCCTGCACCAAAGTAACGCATACCCCAGTAACCCTATCAACAGACGTACTTGAGGGCTTCATGACAAAAATGTTCCCATTAGAAGAAAGTGTGTCTCCCATAGTGTTTGCCTATGCAGTGAATGCAAGGTCACAAAGTTACACGCACCCCAATAACACTTGGAACAGACATCCTGGATGGCCACATGAAACCAAAGTTCCCATTATTATGATTTTTGTACTCCCATACAGTTTGCCCATGAAGTGAATGCAAGGCCTTCTCCAAATTTGGACGCGCCCCCAATAACTAACAAAAACCGACGTCCTATATGCCCACATGAAACCAAAGTTCCCATTATTATAATTTTTTTACTACCATAAAGTTTGCCCATGAAGTGAATGCAAGGCCTGCTCCAAATTTGGATGCAACCCAATAACCCAAAACACAGACGTCCTGGATGGCCACATGAAACAGAACTTCCCATTATTAGGAAGTTGGTACTCCCATACTGTTTGACTATGCAGTGAATTGCAGTGTTAAGCCTGAAGAACCTGCATTTTTGAATTGCAGTGTTGAGGCTGAAGAACCTGTAGTGGAGAATTGCACTGTTGAGGCTAAAGAACACCTGGCAGTGGAGAATTGCAGAGTTGAGGCTGAAGAACCTGCATTGGTGAATTGCAGTGGTGAGCCTGAAGAACCTGTAGTGGAGAATTGAAGTGTTGAGTCTGAAGGCCACCTAGCAGTGGAGAATTGCAATGTTGAGGCTGAAGAATCTGCATTGGTGAATTGCAGTGATGTACCTGAAGAACCTGTAGTAGAGAATTGCAGTGTTGAGGCTAAAGAACACCTGGCAGTGGAGAAATGCAGTGGAGAACTGCAGTGTTGAGGCTGAAGAACCTGCATTGGTGAATTGCAGTGGTGAGCCTGAAGAGGCTGGAGTGGAGAATTGCAGTGTTGAGAATGAAGACCCAAAAGTGGAGAATTGCATTGTTGAAGCAGCTGACCAATCCCCACAGTTCCCATAATTAGGAACTGGGTCTCCCATACTGTTTGGCTATGCAGTGAATGCCTGCCCTGCCCCAAAGTTACACGCACCCCAATAACCCATTGAACCGACGTCCTGGATGGCTACATGAAACCAAAGTTCCCATTATTTTTCATTTGTTACTTGCCATACTGTTAGCATATGCATTGAATGCAAGGCCTGCCCTGCATCAAAGTAACACGCACCCCAATAACCCTTTCAACAGACGTACTTGAGGGCCTCATGACAAAAATGTTCCCATTAGAAGAAAGTGTGTCTCCCATAGTGTTTGCCTATGCATTGAATGCAAGGCCTGCTGTTATGTTTCGGTAACTGAGGAGTGCAGGCAAAAAAGGCAATACACCAGAGCAGTTGGAATCTATGAGATTGCAGTACCCTGACTAACCACAACAACTAGAGGCAGCCGTGGAGCGTTCCTACGTTGGTCCTAGACGCCTCGTCACAGCCTGAGAAACTAACTACACCTAAAGATAGATATAGGAAAGCTATCTGCCCCGGAGCAGAACCCCAAAGATAATAGAAAGCCCCCAAACATGTAATGGCGATTAGACAAGAAGAAATACTGACACAGACAGAAAATAGTATGAGCAAACGTTGGGGCCCAAACTAACTAAATAGAAAAGGATAGGAAGGGTACTTACTGCAATCCCAGAAAACCCTGAAAAGCACCAACTCTACTAATTTCAAAAACACCTGAGATCACACGACCTCTACCACCTAAATTAGTTCTCTGGTGTAACAAAATCAAAACAGCAGCCACTGAAAAAACTGGAAAAAGCAAAAGTACAAACATCAGTGGCTGAACTAAACTGAGAGGGCAAAAGCCCCGGAGGGGACCAGAAGGCCCCCACAGAAGTGCAGGACAAAATGCAAAAATCAAGCACAAAAACAAAAAGAAGAAAATGTCTTATCTGTTAGCAGGAGATGCAGACACGACACAGCAGGCTACAAGGGAAACAGGAATCAAGAATAGAGACCAGAACAATTGATCACCGGCAACCCTGATGGGAAGATGACTCCCTTATATAAGACCAGTCAGTAAGACCTGATTCCCAATCCTCACAATCTTCACAATCTTCACTGGACAGACCAGTACCGCTTGTAACCACCAGAGGGAGCCTCTGCTCAGAACTCATCTCAAGCCCATTCACAACAGTACCCCCCCCTTGAGGAGGGGTCACCGAACCCTCATTTGAGCAACCAGGTCGGTCAGGATGAGTTCTATGGTACGCACGGATGAGTCTCCTAGCATGGATGTCCGAAGCAAACACCCAAGAATTGTCTTCCTGACCATAACCTCTCCACTTAACCAAATACTGGAGTTTCCGTCTAGAAAAACGAGAATCTAATATTTTCTCAACCACATACTCCAGATTGCCCTCAACCAAAACAGGGTCAGGAGGCACAGCAGCAGGAACCACTGGCTCAACAAACCTTTTCAACAAGGACTTGTGGAACACGTTATGGATCTTAAATGTCCCTGGAAGAAGCAAACGAAAAGAAACAGGATTAAGAATCTCCATGATCTTATAAGGTCCAATGAACCTAGGCTTAAATTTAGGAGATGCTACTCTCATAGGAATATTTTTTGAGGACAACCAGACCAAGTCCCCTACTTTAAACCGAGGACCATCAGTCCTATGCCGGTTAGCAAACCGCTGGGCCCTCTCCTGAGAGTGGGACAACCTCTCCACTACCTGGTCCCAAATCTGTTGCATACGCTCCACAACAGAGTCAACACCTGGACAGACAGAAGCCTCCGTCTGTCCTGAAGAAAATCGAGGGTGAAACCCAGAATTACAGAAAAACGGAGACATCAAAGTGGCAGAGCTAGCCCTATTATTAAGAGCAAACTCAGCCAAAGGCAAAAAAGAGACCCAGTCATCCTGATCAGCAGACACAAAGCATCTTAGATAAGTCTCCAATGTCTGGTTTGTTCTCTCAGTTTGACCATTGGTCTGAGGATGAAATGCCGAGGAGAAAGACAATTGAACACCCAGTTTAGAACAAAAAGTCCTCCAAAATCTGGAAACAAACTGGACTCCTCTGTCAGACACTATGTTCTCAGGAATGCCGTGTAAACGAACCACGTGCTGAAGGAACAACGGCACCAATTCAGAGGAGGAAGGCAACTTAGGTAATGGCACAAGATGTATCATCTTGGAAAACCTATCACAAATCACCCAGATGGCGGTCATTCTCTGAGAAACAGGAAGGTCGGAAATGAAATCCATAGAGATATGGGTCCATGGTCTCTCGGGCACAGGCAATGGCATCAACAAACCACTAGAGCGAGAGCAAGGCTTGGAGCGAGAGCAAGTCCCGCAGGATGCACAAATTCCCTGACATCACGAGACAAGGTAGGCCACCAAAAGGACCGACTAACCAAGTCTCTGGTACCAAAAATTCCGGGATGCCCAGCCAACGCGGAACAATGAATCTCAGACATCACACTCTTTTTCCACTGGTCCGGGACAAACAATTTTCCAACAGGGCAGCGCTCGGGCCTATCCTCCTGACACCCCTCCAGAGCAAGTCTCAAATTAGGTGAGATGGCGGATAGAACTACACCCTCTTTCAAAATAACAGAAGGATCAGATAACTCAGGAGAGTCCGCAAGGAAGCTCCTCGAGAGGGCATCCGCCTTAACATTCTTAATGCCAGGAAGAAAGGAAACCACAAAGTTAAAACGTGTGAAAAACAAGGCCCACCTGGCCTGTCTAGGATTGAGTCGCTTGGCAGATTCCAGATAAACCAGATTCTTATGGTCAGTAAGGACCACCACCTGATGTTTGGCTCCCTCCAGCCAATGTCTCCACTCTTCAAAAGCCCACTTCATGGCCAATAACTCCCGATTACCCACGTCATAATTACGTTCAGTAGGAGAACATTTTCGAGAGAAAAAGGCACAAGGGTTACTTTTAGAGGTCTCTGGATCTTTTTGGGACAAAACGGCACCTGCCCCAATTTCAGAGGCATCAACCTCCACCTGAAATGGCAGAGAAACATCAGGCTGCCGTAGAACAGGAGCAGAAGTGAATCTCTGCTTAAGTTCCTGAAATGCAGAGACTGCCTCAGGAGGCCAATTCACCACATCAGAACCCTTTTTGGTCAAATCAGCTAATGGTTTAACAATAACCGAGAAATTACCAATAAATTTACGATAAAAATTGGCAAAACCCAAAAATCTTTGAAGAGCCTTTAATGAAGTAGGTTGGACCCAATCACAGATGGCCTGAACCTTGACCGGGTCCATTTCAATAACAGATGGGGACAAAATGAATCCCAGAAATGAGATCCTCTGTACGCCAAAAAGACACTTTGATCCCTTCACATACAGAGCATTCTCTCTCAAAATCTGGAATACAGTTCGAACATGTTTCACATGAGAGTCCCAGTCATTAGAAAAAATCAAGATATCATCCAAATAAACAATCAGAAATTTATCCACAAAATCCCTGAAAATGTCATTCATGAAGGACTGGAAGACAGAAGGAGCATTAGTGAGCCCAAAGGGCATCACAAGGTACTCAAAATGCTCCTCCGGGGTATTGAATGCCGTCTTCCATTCATCCCCGTGCTTAATGCGAATAAGGTTATATGCCCCCCTGAGGTCAAGCTTGGTAAACCAAGTAGCGTTTTTCACCCTGGAAAACAGGTCAGAAATCAAGGGTAACGGGTATTGATATTTCACAGTAATATTGTTCAAAAGACGATAATCAATACACGGCCTCAATGAACCATCCTTTTTGGCCACAAAGAAAAAACCGGCACCTAAGGGTGAAGAGGATGGTCTGATATGACCCTTCTCCAATGACTCCTTGATATAAGACCGCATAGCGTCATGTTCAGGTACAGACAAGTTAAAAAGGCGACCTTTAGGGAATTTACTACCAGGCACTAATTCAATAGCGCAGTCATAGCTCCTATGGGGAGGCAAGGATGCAGATTTACTTTCGCTAAATACATCAGAAAAATCAATCAAAAAGTCAGGAACATCCTGAGCCTGGGGGGAGGCAGAAAAAACAGGAGTGTTGGCATTAACACATTGGCAGCCCCAACTGGTTACAGACACAGATTTCCAATCCAAAACAGGATTATGAGACTGTAACCAAGGGAAACCCAGTACGATAATATCATGCAGATTATACAGAACCAAAAATTTGCAGCACTCTTGATGATCAGGTTCAACCCTCATTATCACCTGAGTAGAGAACTGAGGTTTATTCTCAGCCAAAGGGGTAGAATCGATCCCCAGTAGGGGAATAGACTTCTGTAGGGGTATCAAGGGAAACCCACAACGTTTAGCAAAATCATAATCCATCAGGTTAATAGCTGCTCCAGAATCAACGAAAGCCTGAGCAGAAAATGAGGACAGAGAGCATATCAGAGTGACAGTTAATAAAAACTTAGTCTGAACACTACCCAAGACAACTGAGCGTGCAAAACGTCTTCCCCGCTTAGGGCAGACTGAAATAGCATGAGAGGCATCACCACAGTAGAAACACAACCCATTGCGCCTTCGAAACTCATGACGCTGTGCCCCAGACACCACTCTATCACACTGCATGGATTCAGAAGCAGGTTCACAAGGCAACACCATTCCACGCATACTTCTCCGCTCACGCAAACGTCTGTCAATTTGAATCGCTAATGACATAGAATCATTGAGACCAGAGGGGACAGGGAATCCCACCATAACATCCTTTACATTATCTGACAGACCCTTCCAAAAAAGGGCCGCCAAAGCGTCGTCATTCCACTTGGTCAGGACTGCCCACCTACGGAATCTCTGACAGTATAACTCAGCGTCATCAAGCCCCTGATTTAATGCCAACAAGGCTTTTTCAGCTTGATCAGTGACATTAGGCTCATCGTACAATAACCCCAAAGCCTGAAAAAATGCATCAACATCACTCAAAACAGGATCCCCAGGTGTCAGGGAAAAAGCCCAATCCTGAGGATCGCCGCGCAGGAGAGAGATGACAATTTGAACTTGCTGCGCTGCGTTCCCTGAGGACTTAGATTTTAAGGCAAAAAACAATTTACAATTATTTTTGAAATTCTGAAACTTAGCTCGATCCCCTAAAAACAAATCTGGCATGGGAATCCTAGGTTCCACAACAGGCAACCTAGCAAGATATGCAGCAATACTCTGAACCTCAGTGGCAAGCTGATCCACACGGCCAGACAACTGTGCAAACTCCATTGAGAGAAAAAATCCTCCCCAGTACCCAGAGATACAGAGGGAAAAAAAAAAAAAAAATGCAACAAACAGAAAAATATCTCTGACAACCGTTTTTTCTTTCACAAATTTTTTCCCCTCTGTGAGTACCATACAATTTTAAATTTTGGGCCGGTGATACTGTTAATGTTTCGGTAACTGAGGAGTGCAGGCAAAAAAGGCAATACACCAGAGCAGTTGGAATCTATGAGATTGCAGTACCCTGACTAACCACAACAACTAGAGGCAGCCGTGGAGCGTTCCTACGTTGGTCCTAGACGCCTCGTCACAGCCTGAGAAACTAACTACACCTAAAGATAGATATAGGAAAGCTATCTGCCCCGGAGCAGAACCCCAAAATAATAGAAAGCCCCCAAACATGTAATGGCGGTTAGACAAGAAGAAATACTGACACAGACAGAAAATAGTATGAGCAAACGTTGGGGCCCAAACTAACTAAATAGAAAAGGATAGGAAGGGTACTTACTGCAATCCCAGAAAACCCTGAAAAGCACCAACTCTACTAATTTCAAAAACACCTGAGATCACACAACCTCTACCACCTAAATTAGTTCTCTGGTGTAACAAAATCAAAACAGCAGCCACTGAAAAAACTGGAAAAAGCAAAAGTACAAACATCAGTGGCTGAACTAAACTGAGAGGGCAAAAGCCCCCGGAGGGGACCCTGAAGGCCCCCACAGAAGTGCAGGACAAAATGCAAAAATCAAGCACAAAAACAAAAAGAAGAAAATGTCTTATCTGTTAGCAGGAGATGCAGACACGACACAGCAGGCTACAAGGGAAACAGGAATCAAGGATAGAGACCAGAACAATTGATCACCGGCAACCCTGATGGGAAGGTGACTCCCTTATATAAGACCAGTCAGTAACACCTGATTCCCAATCCTCACAATCTTCACAATCTTCACTGGACAGACCAGTACCGCTTGTAACCACCAGAGGGAGCCTCTGCTCAGAACTCATCTCAAGCCCATTCACAACAGCCTGCCCTGCACCAAAGTAACACGCACCCCAATAACCCTTTCAACAGACATACTTGAGGGCCTCATGACAAAAATGTTCCCATTAGAAGAAAGTGTGTCTCCCAAAGTGTTTGCCTATGCAGTGAATGCAAGGGCTACCAAAAATTTGGAGGCACTCCAATGCCCCTTGAAAGAGACGTGGAGGAGGGCCTCATAAAAAAATGTTACTATTATAAAGGAGCGGGTCTCCTATACTTGTAATGCCCATACTCTAAGTGTATGGGCCGACAAACATTTTCCCCTGGGGGGTACACATCAACCTACTGTTATTTTTTTACCGGCATCATAAACACCCTTGAAAAAAATTACTTGGCTGTTGCATCATAAACACCCTTGAAAAACGTGGCATCACGGAACAGGTTCACCCTGGTGTTCTAGTGGTGGTGTTTGAAGAGACGTGAAGGATATCCTCCTATAAATCTTTGCCCAATTTAAAGGAGCGGGTCTCCTATGCTTGCAATGCCCATACACTAAGTGTATGGGCTGACAAACATTTTCCCCTGGGGGTACATATCAACCTACTGTGTAAATATTTTTTTACGGGCATCATAAACACCCTTGCAAAAAACTATAGTGGCTGTTGCATCATGGAAAACGTTTACCCTGGTGATCAAGTGGTGGTGGATGATGAGGAGAAGGAGGAGGATAACACCAAATAGCCCAAATCAGGAAGCATATACCAATGTGTGAGTGTGAAGAGGTGCATGGGAATACACCTCCCAAAAAAAGACACTGGAATTGAGTTTTTGTTTCGCTGTTATCATTCGGTGGTGTAGAGAAGTCTGGCCCAATCCAGCTCTTGTTCATTTTTATAATAGTCAGCCTGTCAGCATTTTCATTTGACAGGCAGATGCGCTTATCAGTTATAATTCCACCAGCAGCACTAAAAACCCACTCTGACAAAATGCTAGTGACAGGGCAGGCCAGGACCTCCAAGGCATAGAGAGCCAGTTCATGCCACGTGTCCAGCTTGAATACCCAATAATTAAAAGGCACAGAGGAATCACGGAGGACGTTGGTATGATCAGCAAGGTACTCCATCAGCATCTTCCTAAACTTTGCACTCCTTGTGAAAGTACCCCGCGCATAGGGCCAGTGTGATGGGAGGGTCTGAGAAAACTCTGCCAGAACTTTGCCAGTATTCCCTGCCTCTGCTAGATTGGAGTTGTGTCTCTCTCGCCTGTACTCCTTGGTTGTCCAATGAACTGGGACCTCTGCCATAAGTGTTTTCAGATAGGAATTTTTTTAAATAATTCCGCAACAAGGACCCTCTGGTACCGCACCATTTTAGTACACCTGTCTACCTCTGGAAGAAGAGATTGAAAGTTCTCCTTGTAGCATGGATCTGGAAGTGTCACCAACCAGTAATGAGTGTCACCAAAAATTTTGACAATGCGAGGGTCACGGGAAAGGCAGAGCAACATAAAGTCAGCAATGCGTGCCAGACTGCTAACAGACAAGACTTCTGTGTCCTCACCAACAGGACGACTAACCATGCTGTCCTCCTCCTCCTCCTCCCTGTCTTCAGGCCACCAACACTGAACAGACGGTATGACATAGCGCATGAAAGTAGCTCCTGTTCTTCCTCCTCCTCTTCCTCATTGTCAACCAATCCACGTTGGTATGACATGAGGCTGAGCTGTGTGTAATCACCCTGTAAGTTCCCTTGCTCCATCTCATCGTGCTCCACCTGCAATGCATCCTCTTTCATTGTGAGCAGAGAGCATTTCAGAATACAGAGAAGCGGGATGGTGACACTAATTATGGAGTAATCGCCGCTCACTATCTTGGTGGACTCCTCAAAGTTTTTTAGCATGGTACATATGTCTGACATCCAAGTCCACTACTGAGGTGTTATGTTGAAGTCTGAACTGAATAACGATGGCCTTGTTGATGCTGGTAGTCAACAACTGCCCTCTTCTGCTCACAAATCCTTTCCAACATATCCAATGTAGAGTTCCAACACGTGGGGAAATCACACACCAGGCGGTGAGCCGGAAGCTGCAAATGGTGCTGAAGCACAACAAGGGCGGCTGAAGCTGTAGCTGACTTTCTAAAATGGGCAGACAGGCAGCGTACTTTCACAAGCAGATCCGGCAGCCCCGGGTAGCTTTTGAGAAACTGTTGAACAACGAGGTTAAGCACATGGGCCAGGTATGGTACGTGTGTGAGCTCACCTCGCCTCAGAGCCGCCACCAGGTTACAGCCATTGTCACACATGACCATGCCTGGCTGTAGGTTCAGCGGTGTCAGCCACAGATCTGCCTGCTTTTTCAGAGCTGTCCACAACTCTTCAGCATTGTGCGATTTGTCACCTAAGCATATTAGCTTCAGCACAGCCTGTTGCCACTTGGCTGAGGCAGTGCTGCAGTGCTTCCAACTTGTGACTGATGTGGTCATTTCAGAGATGGAGGCTGAAGAGGAGGAGGAGGAGAAAGTGCAGGAGCTATAGACTGTGGAGGCAACCCTGATTGACATAGGGCCCGCAATCCTCGGCGTCAGGAGGACGTGTTACATCACAAAGTCCGACTGGGTACTAGCATCCACTTTGTTAACCCAGTGTGCCGTCAGCGAGATGTACCGTCCCTGCCCACAAGCACTTGTCCACATGTCTGTGGTTAGGTGGACCTTCCCAGTAACAGCATTGTTGAGGGCACGGGTAATGCTGTGGGGCACATGCTTGTGTAATGCCGGGACGGCACACCGGGAGAAATAGTGGCTTCTGGGGACCGAGTACCTTGGGACGGCAGCAGCCATCAGGTGGCGGACAGCTTCTGTCTCCATTAGCCTAAAAGACAATATTTCGAGCGCAAGCGGATGAGAAAAGTGTGAATTTAGTACTGTGGCCTGTGGGGTGTTGGTTTCGTATTTCTGCTTGCGTTCCAATGACTGGGGTATGGACAACTGAAGGTTGCGCTGGGACAAGGACGTAGACGTGCTTGATGATGGTGCTATTTGACTGTGCGACAACAGGTGCAGGGCAGGAGGCATTTTCGCATGCACCGTGGACAGGGGATTGGCTTACATGCACAATAGTGGAAGAAGCAGTGGAGTCACCCGCAGACACTGTTCCTGGAGCCTGGGGTTCGGTCCACAAAGTCAGGTGCTTTGCTGCCATGTGCCTGATCATGCTGGTGGTGGTCAGGCTGGAAGTTTTGCTACCCCTGCTGATGCAGGCATGGCAGGTGGTGCAAATGGCCTGTTTGGGGTTATCGGCACAGTCTTTAAAAAACAACCAGACTCGAGAAGACCTAAAAGTTGTATTGCCAACTTCCTTCGTGTTGGAGTTACGAGGAATGGTTGCCTGCCTTCTCTCTGCGGCCACCACACTGCTTCTTCTTTCCTCCCCCTGTGTGCTGCTGTCCTCGCTCTGCATGTCCTCCTGCCTGATTGGGTCAGTTACTATATCATCCACCACCTCATTTCCACTTCTGCACCCTGGTCCTCCTCGTGACTTTCTGGCAATTGTGTTTCATCATTGTCCACCTATTGTGACATGTTCCCACCTTTGTGTGACTGTAGCTGCTCAAATATTTGGTCATCGCTACATGCGATCTCAACTTGCCCCGCTTCAAGTGGACCGGGCAAGAGGCCCGAATCTATAAATGGAAAAGTGAACAGCTCTTCCGAGTGTCCAAGTGTGGGATCAGTTGTCTCTGGGCACTCGGCATGGTAGGAGGAAGGAGGTTCAGAGTGAGGAATATGCGGACCAGACTCACAGCTACTCAGACTTGACCGTGTGGAAGACAGGGTGCTGGTTGTGGTGGCAAAGTGATTGGAAGTATTATCCGCTATCCAACCAACAACCTTATGACACTGCTCTGGCTTCAATAGTTGTGTGCTGCTACGGTCCCCTACTTATTGGGACAGGAAGGTCGAGCGAGAAGATGTGGGTGTTTGTTGTGGCCCAATTTCAGCTTGACCACGGCCTCAGACTCTGCATGCACCATCACCATCACATCCAATTCTCCATCCTTTGCCACACGCCTTGCCCATTTAAAATGTACTAGAATATTTTCCACGTTCACTACAAAAGCCTGAATTTGGAGCAAACTTATATGTGATCCGTGTGCGTTAAAACCACAGTTTAAAATATGTGGCCTGTATGGCACAATTCATTTTTGGCAGCTAAATAGTGTCAATAACTAGGGTAATACACAGTAAAAACAGTTGAATGTAGGCCTGAAATGCCACAATTTGTAGACCAGAGATAGATGAGGAGTCTGACGGAGATACCACACTGTTCAATATGTGGCCTGTATTTTTCATTTTTTACAGTTTATAGAACTAGGGTAAGACACAGTAAAAACAGTTGAATGTAAGCCTGAATGCCACAATTTGTAGACCACCACAGATAGATGAGGCATGTGATGGAGATACCACACTGTTCAATTTGTGGCCTGTATTTTTTTTTTTTACAGCTTTATAGTGTATAGAACTAGGGTAAGACAAAGCATAAACAGTTGAATGCAGACCTGAAATGCCATAATTTGTAGCACACAGATAGATGAGTCGTCTGACGGAGATACTACACTGTTCAATATGTGGCCTGTATTTTTTGTTTTTTTTACAGCAAAATAGTGTATAAAACTAGGGTACGACACAGCAAAAACAGTTGAATATAGGCCTCCAATTCCACAATTTGTAGACCACAAATAGATGAGGCGTGTGATGGAGATACCAGACTGTTCAATATGTGGCCAGTATTTTTTTATTTTTTACAGCAAAATTGTGTATAGAACTAGGGTAAGACACAGCAAAAACAGTAGTGTAACTACTGACCGAATCGTCAAACTAAATTTGACAGGTGGTTCACGCCCCTATCATTTTGCTGTGCTCTTGATAGTGTGTTTAATATGGCTCTGATATCAAAAGCTGCTCTATCAAAAGTGGCTCTGATTCTCATTTTGATCCTGATATGATTTTATATTCCTCTATTTTATTTGAACCACACTTTACATAGCTCAGATATTGCTAGCATGATTTTAAAGTCATATTACTAAATGCTGTTGGGATTCCATGACTGTCTCTCTGGAGTGTGGGAAAGGAATTTTGGAGGCTCATAAATTAGCTAGTGTTTTCTGGGAATGACCTGTGTTTTCTGAGTGATGTGCGGACATATGCCAGTGTTTATCGCTGCCACACAAATATCTGTTTTTGTAGGCTTGATACATGATCGCTTATGTTTTCGCCGAACAGGTTCTGATATTTATGTGACATGTCATATGTAAAAAATGAGCAGCATATGTGGAAGATAAAACAAAACGACATGCAGATGTAGATAACGCTAAAAGTCTTTATTGATTGAATTTTCTACACATCTGTGAAGTCGCATTCAGGCTCATGCAGGATCTCAGGGGTCATGCAGGGTCATGGGATTCTGGAGAGACAAATACAGGTTTGCTGGACTTGCTGAACATTGCACCAGATGTGCTGAGGGATTTTTAAAGTTGATATTCTCTCAGATATAAAATTTGACACGATTCTATCATTTCTTTGCTTATCGTGAGTGACGTTCTGTAAAATCTTACTGAAGGGTAAGTTCCGAGCTAAAAAATGTAAAAAATATACGCAGTAATGGCGACATACAGTGCCATACGTATCCTGGATTTGTCTGTTTTGATAATAATAAGTCTCACAATTCTTGTTCAAGAATATCACAAACTCGCGCGGAAAGATAACGCTGTCCGCACATAATCCGTAGCTATCAAAAAATAAGGCATTCTTATCATCACAGAGTACAATTAATATCCAGTGGCGGCCGGCTTGACGCGCGGTGTCTGTATTCACGATAAATGCTACAGGACGTTGATTTACTCGCTGTGTCGGAAGCAAATCACACGGAAACACGCCGCCAAAGAGTCGCTCTGTATAGCTATCCCCCTTCAGCAGCGTAATAAGTTGTAGACTATCCATCATTAATTAATTAAAGTCATACAAGATCTCTCTTCTATTATTAATTTCCAGAATGGCTGGGTTGATTGCAAAACTAAGCATACTTATTGTATGGGGGGTCGGTAGCGCAAATTGGACTTCAGCATGCAGGTTACCTGTTTTAATGAGGGAGAAATGCCCGCCGGATTCTTGATCAGGTGATAAATCAAATGCAAGCAGGGTGAATCCGGCCATAAACTCTTCACGATCTATGACCATGGTACAATCAGCTTTCTGCTTACCGGATATATGGGCGAGAGCAATATACTCTCTGATGGCTAAATCAGCATTAAAGCTAGGATTATAAGGCCTCGCGGGGATCTGCTGGCCGTCCAGGTAGAGGGTGGCGTGGTTGACATTGTAGTGGTGGAAGAGCAGCGGATTTCTGGCATAAGATCCGCTAAATGCTTCATTATCTACAAAGCCCAATATAACCATTTTAGGTATCTGTCCTAGGAAGAGATTCTCGTGGTTCGTGATCCGTGTTCCAGCAGCTATACTGTACACTTTCATGCATGTCCGATCAATAGCATACTTGGCTGTTGCTGACAAGAGGGCCTGACTGTGGCCTATTCGGACCGCCGGAGATACCTGCACTCTCTTTACAAAGAGAGCAGCTTGCGTGATTTGCACTTTCAGCGGATCGGCTTCAGCCGACATGAGGCAGAAAGCGTCCTTATTTCTCGTTAGCTTAACCTTAAGATCGAGTCCGTTTAATATTAGCTTTGGTTGATTAGATATATCATCAAAAATTGGAGGTCCAGAGGTTTGGAGCGGGAAGTTGCAGCGGCTCTTTTAACAAATCCCGCATTTGCTCCATCCAAGCTTTGGTCATTATGATGTCCCACTGTGTCTTTATAGAACAGCCCTGCGGTAAATTGCGAGGCCAGCGTTGTGCGAGCTGTAATTTAAAAGGGTCTCTATGTACGCTCTATAGCTGTAGAGATTGTCCAATTGTGAGATAACTCGGTCGCCCAGAGTAATATCGACCTGATTAAAAAGAGTGGCTACAGGATAGTTTATGAGTGCTACACGCGCGTCATCGGCAATAGCCGAATTATCCTGCTTCACGATGCGACAATTTATGTACAGCAGGGTGTTATTCAGGTCGTAATAATAATCCCCGCTACCCGATATGAAAATTCCAGCGGGGAATTTTGTCCGACAGAGCGGCAACCGGTTGAACTTCCACAAATAGGGATTTCTCAATACTCGTCTGTGTCGGGGGAATGTCAAATATCCAGTTCAGATTTTGTGCACTCTACAGAAGCATCATGCAGGAAAGCCATGTTGATCAGAAGATGTCCTCCTCAGCGCGTCTCATTCGTTTCTGACGGGGTCGTCTCTTGGTTATTTTTTTATTCATGAGCGTCGGGGGTAAAGTGGGGCTCGAGCACCTTTCTTTTTTGTGATTTTTTAGCGACATAAACTAGTCCCGCACCATATTGCTGCGGCTGCGTATTTATCCTGTTCATAAGGGCTGATGAGACAGTAGTGACAGCGTCTTTAGCAATGTTTTTGACAGCCGTCTTCACGTGCGGTTTTACCAATTCTAAGCCTTTTCTGAAAAGCGGTACTGCGCAACGAAATAGGCCTTTTAATATCGCCGCCAGACCTGATCCGTACATGTATTCGGTCCTGCTGAATCCCTCTAACCCATGCCCCAACTGAGCAATATAGTAGCGGGCATAAACAGCGGGTCCCCGTACAGCCTTTGAGCCAGCATTTTTTTAGCGTGCTAATCGCGTCTCTTCCGGAAATGTAGTCTCACAATACTCTTTCCGTACTTGAATTTAACAGGGTTACCTTGGTCTGATAAGATGGAAATTGTCACAGAATCAAAATGATGCTTGCATAAGGGCACGTAATCGGGTCGTGTGTATTGAAGAGTGGTAATTTCACAGCTCTTGCCGCTTATCTGCGCCATTCTCAGAAGTTGTACGTAACTGTCGCCCACAAGCTGGTGTTGAATTATGTCCATGTAGACGTATAATGTATAGAACCCCGCTTTTATATCGGCATAAATCTTCTTCCGCTCAGCCAGGTTATTATCGTACGCTGCGATGTATGGTTGAAGGCCTAAAATATGCCCCAATTTCTCGCCCGGGGCAAACTGTATCGTAGGGGAATCCGGTAGGGTAACAGCCCACTTCACATCGTCATAGCGCAGCTTAAATCCGTCGCTTGCAATCTTCAAAATATCAATTCTCTCATTAATAGCCCGTATGAGGTCGGTGATTGTGGAAAAAAAAACCAGACTTTACATAATATTCCTTCAGCACATCACCCCGTTTTCCTATATAGAAATTCCCATCATACTGCTCAAACGTGTACCATCTATGGGGGTATTGAATCTCAGTTAGCGTGACTTTACATAATATTCCTTCAGCACATCACCCCTTTTCCTATATAGAAATTCCCATCATACCGCTCAAACGTGTACCATCTATGGGGGTATTGAATCTCAGTTAGCGCAACTTCGTATTGTCCTGAAAGTTGAACGGGCTTAGATAATTTTGTGGTATACTCGGCGATTGTATTTTCGGGATATATATCGCCAGACGCTTTGGATGGGAGGGTGATAAAGAATGATCCGGCTTCCATGGTTATATGTCCGTCAGCTCCGAAGCGGCTATCCAAGAAATAAATTTGTCAGAATAACCTTTCCATTTAATATAGCAGTGAATCGCGCCCCTGACACGTTTTTTTCTCAAAATCTTCTCTACTCGGTAGACATGATTCTCATCGAAAGCTATTTTTTGCAGCTCTTCCTTATAAAATGTTCTCTCGACAGCTTCGCCCGCTAAATTGCTAATTTTATAAAGAGGCTTATGAAATTTATTAGAGATGGCTATAATTAAAAATATCTCCTCGCTGAACTTCTGCTCATAACCTTTCGTAAAAGGGTTCTTAAAACGGGATATCCTGACATGATCTCCAATTTTTAAAGAGGGTTTAATACGTTTATTAGTCATAATAGCGCTATAAATATTTTTTCATATTTGTAGCGAGTTTTGCTTCATCATATCGCACGGATGGGCGCGTATTGTGGTGTGAAAGGTGTGATTGTAACTGTGTACCAGACCTGGTAAAATATCGATAAACCTTAAGGTATTATGCTTCTTGAGATAGCGCCACATACGAGATTTTAATGTGCGATTAAATTGCTCTACTATAGCGGCCTTTACGTTATTGTTGGTGAAAAATGATGAATTTTATGCATTTTACAAATATGCTTCATGTGCGAATTCATAAATTCTTTGCCACGATCCGTTTGTAATTTCTGTGGCGTAACGTCGGTTGCTTTCAAATATTAATTTGAACGATCGAGCTACAGTCGCGCCGGTCTTGTTGAGCATCGCGACAACCCACGCGTGTTTGGAGAGTACGTCAATCACAGTCAGGAGATATTTCACATCATCATTTTCCCTCGAATATTTAATTAAGCTAACCAAATCCGCTTGCCACTGCGAATCAACGTCCGAGACAAAAATCTTATTCGTAGCGAATCTTTTTCTTATAGGCTTATGAAGAGTGTAAGCATCTTGTTTATTCAGCCAATCGATCGCTTCATTGTTTTTTTATACCGTTTTTTCTAACTGCTCTGTATAGGTTCGCAATACCGCTGAATGAGGCTGGAGCTTCAGGCGTGAAAAATTGCTTCTCTAATATTATTTCAGCGCGTTTAGTCGCCATGATTGGATAAATGAATGGCGATGATCAGAAATTCAAGAATATAAAATGACGGATTTTAATTCGGGTATATCGTAATTGTATTAATACACGCAATAATTGTGCTAACAGAATATGTCACAGGACTGATTTTTTATTCTGTCTCTTTCTGTGGGGGTGTTGACAGAAGGCGTGTTCTCTCTGCAGCTTGTAATAAATTCAGTGGCTTGGAGCTTTTCAGTGGCTTTTTCAATAAATTTGATATGCTTTGATTATATTTGTTTCGGTGATCCCTGGTTATGCATGTGTCTCTTTCTTTGTTATGGTCTTTAGTTTTTTCACATGCAGGGGTGATCCCGTTTATCTGATATTTATTATTTTTAGGTGGTGCCTGCTTTACTTTAATTGTGCCTGCTAGCACATCTCACAGCTGCAAACTTCCCCCAGGGTCAAGCAATTCCAGGCATATCTGAACTAATCGCGATGTAAGTATATATACAGGGATCTGAAATTCCTATTTTGTCTCATGAATATGTACAATTGCTCAATTATATTTAAGTATGCATAGTTAAAGCCGCTATTTGTTTTAATAATTTACCACTGTTTTCATACTTGAGCTATATTTGTTTTAATAATATATCCCTATATTCATGACGGTATAATTTAT
>JARQOD010000002.1:366972697-367084196 GCA_033576555.1 Oophaga sylvatica | reverse complement strand
ACGCAGTGGACTCAGCGTCCAGTGTCACCTTTGACTCTTATCAGTAGATTTAATTACTGATTTACCAGTATCTGCAGTTAATACAGTTATTTTGGTGGTAGTGAACAGGTTCAGCAAGATGTCGCATTTTATTGCGCTATCCACCTTACCTAACACCTTGACACAAATTTTCATCAAAGAAATCGTGAGTTTACATGGGATTCCTATTGATATTATATCTGACTGGGGGGTGCAACTTATTTCCAAATTTTGGAAGACATTTTGCGCTTTGTTGGGGAACTATCTGTTGTTTTCCTCAGCTTTTCATCCACAGTCCAATGGGCAAACTGAACGCGTTAACCAAAATCTTGAGACTTATCTTAGGTGTGTTGTGTCTAATCAGGAGGATTGGGTTACTTACTTACCTCTAGCTGAATTCTCGGTAAATAACCATTGTCATGAGTCTACTGGTAAGTTCTTGTTTTTTGGGGCATACTGGTTTCATTCTCAGTTCAGCTCATTTAATAGGAATCGTTCTTTTGAAATACCTGAAGAAGAACGTTTTTCATCATCATTTATGTCTGTGTGGCAAGGGGTTCTTAATAATTTGAAGAAGATGTGGTACAAATATAAGAGTGTGACTTATCGGAGACATGTGGTGGGTCTGGACCTTTGTGTTGGTGACTTGGTGTGGTTGTTCTCGAGGAACATTAAGAAGAAGGTTCCCTCTAGGAAACTGAGTCCCAGGTTCATCGGTACTTCTTAGATTGTGGCCATCATCAATCCTGTAGCTTTTCGCCATGCTTTGCCACCTACTCTTAGGATTTATAATGTGTTTCACCTGTCTTTGCTCAAAAAATACGTTGCGCCCTCTGACCTTCACCACTACCTCCATCTACAGTCATGGTTGATGGAGTTTCAAATAACTAAAATCATGGATTATCGCTTGATTCGTTGGTCTCTTCAGTATCTGCTATACTGTTAGGGTTACAATTAGTGATGAGCGAGTATACTCGTTGCTCGGGTTTTGCAGCGCATGCTCGGGTGTCCTCCAACTATTTTGGCATGCTTGGAGATTTAGTTTGTGTCGACGCAGCTGCTGGACAGCCTGAATACATGTGAGGAATGCCTGTTTGTTAGGGAATCCCCACATGTATTCAGGCTGTATAGCAGCTGCAAATCATGTAGCTGCGTCGACACAAACTAAATCTCCGAGCATGCCAAAATACTCGGAGGTCACCCGAGCATGCTCAGGAAAATCCGAGCAACGAGTATACTCGCTCATCACTAGTTACGATCCTAAAGAGAAGATGTGGGTACCATCATCTGATGTCCATTTTTCTAAAACGAACACGAGCTCTGCACTGCACAGGCCCGCTTAGATATCACCTAATAGGTCTTTGGCTGTATTGATCTACCCTCTGACCTATGAAAGATAGTACTGGATTAGCCAAAGCCGCCATTTTGTTTTAGCCAGTAAATGAATGGGTACGTGATGGGCATATGGAAACATTGGTCTCAGATATGATATATATTATTATTATTATTATTATTATTTTTATGTATATAACACCATTGATTCCATGGTGCTGTACATAAGAAGGGGTTACATACAAATTACAGATATCACTTACCGTAAGCAAACTAACAATGACAGACTGATACAAATGGGAGAGGACCCTACCCTTGTGGGCTTACATTCTACAGGATGGCCTTCTAATATACATCAATGAAGAATCTCCATGATGTGTGGACAAATATTTTATCTGGCTTTACGACTCTTACCATTTTTTAACACTTCTGTGAACATCCTTAAGTGTGCCATGTGTGTGAGACAAACATGCTGAGGAAAGGGCATCATGGTTTCCTGAACCCACAGCAGAATACATACCTCTCAAAAACTTCCTGATGAACCATGAACAGAGATAGGGAAATGCGTTGAGGTCGTGATGAACTGGTAGCTATGTGGAGTTTCTTACCCTAAGGCTGGGGTCACACTCACTTCAATACCCGGCACTGCCGCTGGTACTCGGGATTGGAGTGTGCGGCTGCATGTATTTCTATGCAGCCGCACACTCCGGTCCCGAGTGCTGGCGGCAGTACTGGGTATTGAGTCGAGACACTTGCGCGAGTTTCTCACATTGCTCACGCAAGTGTGACCCCGGCCTAAGTGACAGGCTCAGACTTAATGCATTTACTATGTATATGGTGTATTTTTGCAAAATGGAGTCCATTTCTTATTATGATAAATATCTGAGTACAATTAGCATTTTGTATGATGGTCACTGACACATTATGTTTCTGTATTTAGTAGGATTAACAGGGATACCCTCTTTTTTGCATCTGTGATAGCATATACTGTGGTATTATCATTATCTTTGCCTTTTGCACTGCACTTTACTTACATATATAATAGTATTTACATTATGTATTTTTCCCTATCAGGGATTATATCATTGGCTCGTTTGAATCTCCCTTCTTGTGAGGGGTCCTTAGTACCTAGGGCCATCCAGGGCAGATCATGGTGAAATGACAGTGAGCGGGGCGCAACAACATGCGTGCATTATTATAGTGCCAACCTCCGCAGCAAAGTAGGGACAAAAAGTATAAGGGAAAGCATTGAGGTTTGTCTTTTCACTTCCTTCCCCACTTGTTTTAAACCCTGGATACCTATGGGGCATCTTGATTGTACACAAGATATTTCTTTAGTGGATGCCACTATCCTGTGATTTTTGGTTGTGGCCGGGAGCATTAATTGTTTCCGTTTAATTAAAGTAATAATACATTTTTGATTTTTAATTGGATGAGATTAGCCTATTGCAAGCTAAAAGAAGAACCATTTACAATTTGCAAAAAGTCATGTGGAGGACACAGCTAGCATGGTGAAGAATGTGTACTGGTCAGATGAGACAAATGTAGAACTTTTTTTGGCTAAATTCAAAATGCTAAGTGTGGTGAAAAGCTAATACTACTCATCTGCCCGAAAACACCATCCCCACAGTCAAACATGGTGGTGGAAGCATCATGCTGTGGGGATGCATTTCTTCAGAAGGGACAGGGAAGATGCTCAAAGGTGATAGATCACAGATGCATGTTGGACAATCCTGGAGGAAAACCTATTAGAGGCTACAAAAGACTTGAAACTTGGGGCGTAGGTTTACCTTCCAGCAGGACAACAACCCTAAACATACTGCCAGAGCTAAATTGGAACAGTTTAGATCAAAGTATATTCATCAGTTTGAATGCCTCAGTCACAGTCCAGAACTAAATCCCATTGAGAATCAGAGCAAGACTTGAAACTTGCTGTGTACAGATAATAATAATAATAATAATAATAATTTTATTTCTATAGCGCCAACATATTCCGCAGCACTTTACATTATAGAGGGGACTTGTACAGACAATAGACATTACAGCATAACAATAAACACAGATCAAAGTAGATACCAAAAGGAATGAGGGCCCTGCTCGCAAGCTTACAATCTATGAGATGCTCTCCATCCAACCTCACTAAGCTGGAGCTAGTTTGCAAAGGAGAATGGGCAAAAATGTCAGCCTCTAGATGTGCAAAGCTGGTAGAAACATACACCAAAAGACTTGCAGCAGTAATTGCAGCAAAATGTAGTCCTACAAAGTATTGACTCAGATGGGCTAAATACAAATGAATGTCACAATTTTCAGATTAATATTTTTAAAATATGTAGAAAACCAAGTATCAATTTCTTTACACTTCACAAATACTTGCTACTTTGTGTTGGTATATCATATAAAATTCCAATAACAAACATTTAAGTTTGTGGGTGTAGCGTGAAAAATTGTGGAAACGTTCAAGAGATATGAATACTTTTTGAGGCACTGTATATGCAGATCCAGATCTGCTCTTCTGGTCAGAGTTACTCAAAAAAGTCACCATCTGGAGCCCTTCTTTTCACAGCTTGTTTGCTATATGTGGTGCTAATGTACCAAACTGGCAGACAGTCGTGAGCAACAATTTTTGGGCCCAGGAGCCATATGTAGTTTCTGAGCCAAAGGTTAAAGATCCCTACTATACCACATTCCAGTCAATCAATATCATGACATACAGTGGGTCCGGAAAGTATTCAGACCCCTTTAATTTTTTCACTCTTTGTTTCATTGCAGCCATTTGGTAAATTCAAAAAAGTTCATTTTTCTCAATAATGTATAATCTGCACCCCATCTTGACTTAAAAAAAATCCCAGAAAAATAGAAATTTTTGCAAATTTATTAAAAAGAAAAGCCAAAATATCACATGGTCATAAGTATTCAGACCCTTTTGCTCAGTATTGAGTAGAAGCACCCTTTTGAGCTAGTAAAGCCATGAGTCTTCTTGGAATGATGCAACAAGTTTTTCACACCTGGATTTGGGGATCTTCTGCCATTCTTCTTTGCAGATCCTCTCCAGTTCCGTCAGGTTAGATGGTGAACGTTGATGGACAGCCATTTTTAGGTCTCTCCAGAGATGCTGAATTGGGATTAGGACCATGTGATATTTCAGTTTTTCTTTTTTAATACATTTGCAAAAATTTCTACAATTCTGTTTCTTTTCAGTCAACATGGGGTGCAGAGTGTACATTAATGAGAAAAAAATGAAGTTTTTTGAATTTACCAAATGGCTGCAATGAAACAAAGAGTGAAAAAATTAAAGGGGTCTGAATACTTTCCGTACCCATTGTATGTAATACAGAATATACAAGCCACATGTTCCAACCTTTCTAAATTGAATTCTACGAGAGTTGGCAGGTTTCCCACAAACTGTCATGAGTTGTCTGCCACTGACCATGCCTGACTAATGTATAGCCATCTTAGGCTAATGTTTCAGCATAGAAAGAACATAATACCGTTTTCTCCGAAAATTAGACAGAGTCTTGTATTATTTTTTGCTTCGAAAGATGTGCTAGGGCTTATTTTCTGGAGATGTCTTATATTCCATGGACAACAAACCTCAAAGAAAATGTATCAACATTTTTTAGATAAAATATATTTTATTGAAAAATGGTAATTAAAATATAAATACATCAATTAGCCTGCAGATGGTACTAAATAACAAACAAATAGGGAAAGGTATGAACATATACAGTAATTACCGTAGTAACCCTGAGTGAAGTATGCATCAAATGAAAATAATAAGATCAAAATGCATTTGACCTAACATGTATATGTCAAATAGATGTATATTTGAAATTGTAGGTCTTATGATTTATTTGTTGCTATATGGTACCATCTACTGGCTTAATTGATATATTTATATTTAATTTGCATTTTACAATAAATTGTATTTTATCTAAATGTTGTTAATACATTTTGTGTTAGTGCTATTACTGGTTCATTTGCACATTTTCTTAGCTGATCTGCTGTTTTCATGGTGCAGAACCATATATACCAGTCTTATAGTGGTGGGTACATACCGTATTTATTATGGTTTAAATTGCCTACTTAAATTTACAATTATTCTTCTTTATGTACTTGAACTGATTGCTAATATTGGTTTACCCCCAAAAGAATCGCACTCACCAGGCCCCAAACAATTACGGTAGAGTTGGCAAGGGGATAAGTTTTCTGTTATGGTTCGGTAGCCGAGGAGGACAGTAGCAAAAAAAGCTAAAGCAGCCAGACACCCAGAGAGGTTTTTAACTAGCAGATTGCAGACCCCTAAACTAACCGCACAACTAGAAGTAGCCTTGGGACGTACCTATGATGACCTAGACGCCTTGTGACAGCCAGAGAGTTAACTAAGCCTAAAGATAGAAAAGGGAAAGCTAACTGCCCCGGAGAAGTGCCCTAAAAGAATAGGTAGCCCCCACACATATACTGGCGGTGAGACAAGATGAAATACAAACGCAGGCAGAAAAAAGAGTAAGCAAACGCTGAGGCCCAAAACTATCTAGATAGGACAGGATAGGTAAGAATACTGTCTGCAATCCGCAAAAAACCCTAGGAAAAATTCCAACACTTCTGATTCCAAAAATACTGAGACCACACAATCTCTCCCCCGCTTGATCAGAACTCTGGTGTGAACAGGTAGCTAACCAGCAGACACTGAAATAACAGGGACTGAACAAATAAACAGTGGTAACTGAAAAACAGAGACCAGTGCAGGCCCCAGACGGGGAACCTGGCTGACCTCGCTCAGAAGGGCAGAAAAACAAAAGGAAAAACAAAAGCAACAAAACAAGCAGAAAAACAACTTATCTGAAATTTGCAGGAGACAGCAGGAAGCAAGCTGACTTCCAAATGGGACCAGGAAAAACAAATCACAGGCGAGGATCATGGGAAGGTTGCTCCCTTATATCTCCCCAGTCAGAGCTACCTGATTGCCAATCATCCCCAGCTGATGGACCACTACCAACTAAATCAGCTTCACTACTATCAGAAGCCACCAGAGGGAGCCCAGACATAGAATTCAGATCCATGGTGTTCACAACAGTACCCCCCTCCCTTGAGGAGGGGTCACCGAACCATCACCTACACCACCAGGACGATCAGGGTGAGCCCGGTGGAAGGCGCGAACCAATCTCTCAGCATGAATGTCAGAAGCAAACATCAAAGAATTGTCCTCCTGATCATAACCTTTCCACTTGACCAAGGACTGGAGTCTCCGTCTAGACAGACGAGAATCCAATATCTTCTCCACTTCATACTCCAGATTGCCCTCAACCAAAACAGGCTCAGGGGGCATAGCCATAGGAACCACTGGCTCAACAAACCTTTTCAGTAAAGATTTAAGGAAGACGTTGTGAATCTTAAACGTCCCTGGAAGAGCCAAACAGAAAGAAACAGGTTTAAGGATTTCCAAGATCTTATAAGGTCCAATGAACCTTGGCTTAAATTTTGGAGACGCAACCTTCATAGGGATATTTTTCGAGGACAACCAAACCATGTCACCCACTTTAAACCTGGGACAATAAGTCTTATGCCGGTTGGCAAACTGCTGAGCACTCTCCTGAGAGAGAGACAACTTATCCACAACTTGATCCCAAATCTGCTGCATTCTCTCCACCATAGAGTCAACCCCGAACAGACAGAAGCCTCCACCTGCCCTGAAGAAAACCGAGCATGAAACCCGAAATTGCAGAAAAAAGGAGACATCAAAGTGGCAGAACTGGCCCTATTATTTAGAGCGAATTCAGCCAAGGGCAAAAATGAGACCCAGTCATCTTGATCAGCAGACACATAACATCTCAAATAAGTTTCCAAAGTCTGATTTGTTCTCTCAGTCTGCCCATTGGTCTGAGGGTGAAACGCAGAGGAGATAGACAACTGAATTCCTAGTTTAGAACAAAAGGCTCTCCAAAATCTGGAAACAAATTGGACTCCTCTGTCAGACATAATGTTCTCCGGAATACCGTGCAAACGAACCACCTGCTGAAAAAACAAGGGCACCAACTCGGAAGAGGATGGCAACTTCGGCAGTGGCACAAGATGGACCATCTTGGAAAATCTATCACAGATCACCCAGATAACAGTCATTCTCTGAGAGACAGGGAGGTCGGAAATAAAATCCATTGAGATATGGGTCCATGGCCTCCTGGGCACAGGCAGTGGCATCAACAATCCACTAGAGCAAGAGCAGGGTTTGGACCAAGAACAAGTCCCACAGGACTGCACAAAATTCCTGACATCACGAGATAAAGTAGGCCACCAAAAGGACTGACTCACCAAATCTCTGGTACCAAAAATACCGGGATGCCCAGCCAATGCGGAGCAATGAATTTCAGCCATTACTTTCTTCCTCCATTGGTCTGGGACAAACAATTTCCCCACAGGGCAACGTTCAGGTTTATCCCTCTGAAATTCCTCCAGGGCCAATCTCAGATCAGTCGAGATAGCGGAAAGAACCACACCCTGCTTCAGAATGGCGGTAGGCTCAGTCACAGGAGAATCAGCAAAGAAACTCCTAGAGAGGGCATCCGCCTTAACATTCTTAGAGCCCGGGAGAAAGGAGACCACAAAATTAAAACGTGTGAAAAACAAGGCCCACCTGGCCTGTCTAGGATTCAGTCGCTTGGCAGATTCGAGATAGATCAGGTTCTTGTGGTTAGTGAGGACCACAACTTGATGTTTGGCTCATTCTAACCAATGTCTCCACTCTTCAAAAGCCCACTTCATAGCCAATAATTCCCGATTCCCCATATCATAATTACGTTCAGCTGGGGAAAATTTTTGAGAGAAGAATGCACAAGGGTTAATCTTAGAAGTTACAAGATCCCTTTGGGACTAAATGGATCCTGCACCAATCTCAGAAGCATCTATCTCCACCTGAAATGGTAGAGAAACATCAGGTTGCCGCAGAACAGGAGCAGAAGTGAATCTCCGCTTAAGCTCCTGAAACGCCGAAACTGCCTCTGGAGACCAATTCACTACATCGGAACCCTTCTTGGTCAAATCAGTCAGTGGCTTCACAATACCAGAGAAATTAGTTATAAATTTACGGTAAAAATTAGCAAAACCCAAAAATCTCTGAAGAGCCTTCAAGGAATTGGGCTGAACCCAATCACAAATGGCCTGAACCTTGATCGGGTCCATTTCAATAGCAGACTGAGACAAAATTAATCCCAAAAACAAAACCTTCTGTACGCCAAAGAGACATTTTGATCCCTTAACATATAAAGCATTTTCTCTCAAAATCCGGAATACCATCCGAACATGTTCCACATGAGAATCCCAGTCATTGGAAAAAATCAGAATATCGTCCAAATAAACGATCAGAAACTTATCCACAAAATCCCGGAAAATATCTTCATGAAAGATTGGAAGACGGAAGGGGCATTAGTGAGCCCAAAGGGCATCACTGGGTACTTAAAATGCCCCTCAGGAGTAGACTTGAGTGAAACAGGTCAGTCAGATTCATAAGTCGCCGACTTTCGCCAAAGTCGGGTTTCGTTGGCCGAAACCCAACCATAGCGTGCAGTCGGCCATGCGGTCGGCAAAAGTCGATTTTCCCAAAATGCTTTCAGGTGCCTTTTTTCAGCCAATGAGCAAGGACGTACACTGTGGGCAACGAGATTATATGGGCAGCGTCCACCACCATCTTAGAGAAGAGCATTGCAGTGATTGGCTTGCTTTGGGGGGCGTCATAGTGGCTATATGTGAGGGTTCGAGTTCCCGCTGCTGCACAAGGGGAGTCTCGAACCAATCACGGTGCGGTCCCCCATCCATCTCCGGCCGCAGTGGAGCCTGCTCAGCAGAGACGTCGGTACCAGCGTCTCGCTCAGTTTAACACTGTGCAGAGGCTTGTTGCGGTCTTTCCTGGTTCCTCTATTATAACCAGTGCTGGAGCAGGCAGTTCGGGAACTAAGTCCCTGCTTTCTCCATCTGAGCATGCCAAGATCTCCCATTGGAGATCAGGGGCCACATGCTCGGTTACAGCAGTGACTCCCATTGGTCCGCCAGGAAGGTCCTGAAACTACATGTGTTCTGGAATGGTTTCGCATTGGTCCTTTTCTGGTAGGTCCTGCAGTTGCTACTATAAAAGGGTGGCATGGCTGGGCCGCCATGCGCTAGTATCAAATCCGTTACGTGCTTGCGCCAGTGTGGTCATGTATGCATGTGGTTAGGTCTGGCTGAAATAAGCCCCTAGAATACCGGCACCTCCGGTGAGGAGATTGTATGCACGTGTTCAGGGCTCGGCTGAGGAGATTATGGCTTGTGTTCTGACTGCATGATCACGGACTGCTATCCGCACAGCAGTTAACCGTGTACCTGGACCCAGTAGGGTTACTCAGCGACTTTGTGACGCAACAGTGTTCGCTTTAAAACGCTAGTCAGCGCTCTAGTGTTTTACTTTGTGGCTCACTGAAGCTAAGTGAGTTCGCACTTATTGCCATATAGCGCTGTGGCATTCCTGCTAGCGGCTCTGTGGATTAACAGAGTTCGCATTAACTGCCACAGCGCGCTACGGCGTTTATTTTAGCGACTCTGCGGGATAACAGAGTTCGCTACTCACACCATCTTACTAGCAGCGGGCTCTGCCTGCACGGTGGACCCCGGGCTGCGAACGCACCTCTCCTTGATGTCTATTAGGTGCGTTCCGCAGGCCCTTAACATAATACTAGCGCCAGGGTCTGGCTAGTAAAATGGCAGACGACCAGGGTCAACAGCAGTACATCCAGCAGCTGGAGAGTAGGTTGGCGGTCCTTGAGCGCACAACCTCAGCTGTGGATGTTACCGCAGTCGCTGTTCAGGCTGCTAGCGTAGCTGCAGCCAGTTTGTCCACCGCTACCTCTGCTTCGACATTATCTCACCTCCCACTTCCAGACAAGTTTACGGGTGACAGTAAACATTGTCGGGGATTCGTGAGTCAGTGCTCTATACAGCTTGAGCTTCTGGCAACACGTTTCCCCATGGAACGGGCACAAGAGGTTTTTATTGTGTCTCTTCTGTCGGGCAGAGCATTGGAGTGGGCAACGCCGCTGTGGGAGCGCGACGATCGTGTGTTGCGGAGTGCTCCTCGGTTTTTGGAGGCTCTGAAAAAGGTCTTTTTAGGACCTCAGGTCACGCATGATACGGCACTCCAACTGCTGGCAATGTCACAGGGCTTGTCCATGGTCAGCCAGTTCTCAGTCCAATTTCGGACTTTGGCCTCTGAATTAGAGTGGCCAGATAAAGTTCTTATTCCAGTGTTCTGGAGAGGACTGGCAGACCGTGTAAAGGACGCTTTGGCTACCAGGAAGATTCCTGCCACACTGGAGAAACTCATTTCTATATCTACCCGCATCGACCTCCGTTTTCACGAGCGGAGGTTAGAGAGGACCCAGTGTAGGCAGAGGTTTCGGCTGGCACCCACCTTTGCCAAACCTCTTGAATTTCCCGTTCGGGTGTCCGACTCCCCAGACACCGTGGAGACTACTCGAGTGGGATCTAAGTCTCGGACCACTCGAGTATCCGTGGTCTGTAGAGTGTGTCAGCAGCCAGGACATTATGCCAACCGATGTCCCCAGCGAATGAGTAAACGGTCATGTTCCGTGACCATGGGTGCAGAGTCATTAGACGCGAGGGATTTTGCTCCGAAAGTGCTCCTTAAAGGGTTAATCTCTCTAGGTTCATCCACTCTTCCCGCCAAGCTTTGTGTGGACTCTGGGGCAGAGGGGAATTTTATGTCCTCCTCCTTTGCCTCTCGCCTTTCCATACCGCTGGTGACGCTCGCCAAGCCAATATCGGTGAGAGTATTGAATGGAGCAATCCTGCCCTCACAGATTACCCACCAGACTGTCTCTCTACCTCTGTCTGTGTCCCCTTCTCCTCATGAGAATATATCCCTTTTTGTTCTTCCTGAGGGAATAGATGAGGTTTTGTTGGGATTACCCTGGCTTCGCCACCATTCTCCCCATATTGAGTGGTCCTCTGGGAGAATAGTGGGTTGGGGTGATCATTGCAGAGACAGATGTCTCAGAGAGGACGTTCAGGTTTCCACCACGGAGATACCCATAGACCTTGCTTCTCTCCCCAAGGTTTATCGGTCATACGTGGACATATTCTCCAAAAAGACAGCGGAGACTCTTCCGCCTCATCGCCCCTATGACTGTCCTATAGACCTCTTGCCTGGAACGGAGCCCCCTCGGGGAAGAGTGTATCCTCTCTCTCTTCCTGAGATGGAGGCCATGTCACAATACATCCAGGAAAATCTGGCAAGAGGGTTTATTAGGAAGTCAGTGTCACCAGCAGGGGCAGGATTTTTCTTCGTGCAGAAGAAGAATGGAGAATTACGACCGTGTATAGACTATAGGGGTCTTAACGCCATTACTGTTAAGAACAAATATCCTTTGCCCCTAATATCTGTGCTCTTTGATAGGCTCCGGGGAGCAAGGGTATTTACTAAGCTGGATCTTCGTGGTGCCTATAACCTGATCCGCATCCGTGAGGGGGACGAATGGAAGACGGCGTTCAATACCAGAGATGGACATTACGAATATCTTGTGATGCCCTTTAGGCTCTGTAATGCTCCAGCCGTCTTCCAAGATTTCGTAAATGACATCTTCCGGGACATGCTTGCCACCTCTGTGGTAGTCTATCTGGATGACATTCTCATCTTTTCTCCAGATATGGACACCCACCCAGAGATGTTTGCAGGGTCTTCGACCTCTTGCGGGCGAATTCCTTATATGCGAAGTAGGAGAAGTGTGTGTTTGAGCAGGATTCTCTGCCATTCCTGGGCTATATCATCTCCACTCAGGGATTGGCTATGGATCCTGCCAAACTACAGGCTGTAATGGACAGGGCTGCTCCTGAATCGACAAAAGCCTGAGCAGAAAATAAAGATAAGGAGCAGATCAAGGTAACAGTCAAGAGAAACTTAGAATGTACATTGCCCAAAACAAATGAGCGCGCAAAATGTCTTCCCCACTTAAGGCAGACGGAAACAGTATGAGAAGCGTCCCCACAATAGAAGCACAACTTATTACGCTTCCGAAATTCTCGACGCTGAGCCCCAGAAACCGCATCACACTGCATTGGCTCAGAGGTTCGCTCGAAAGGCAACACCACCTCTCACATAGTTTTACGTTCACGTAAGTGTCTGTCAATTTGAATGGCTAATGACATAGAATCGTTGAGCCCCGAGGGTACAGGAAATCCCACCATAACATCTTTTACAGTCTCTGCGAACCCTTTCCGAAAAAGAGCCGCTAGGGCATCATCGTTCCATTTGGTAAGGACTGCCCATTTTCGGAATTTCTGACAATACAACTCTGCTGCTTCCTGACCCTGGTTCAATGCCAACAAGGCTTTCTCAGCCTGATCAATCACATTAGGTTCATCATACAATAAACCCAGAGCCTGAAAAAACACATCAACTTTAGCCAAAACAGGATTCCCACGTGTCAGGGAAAAGGCCCAGTCTTGAGGGTCGCCGCGCAACAGGGAGATGACAATTTGAACCTGGTGCGCTGCATTCCCTGAGGACTTAGGTTTCAAGGCAAAAAACAACTTAGAATTATTTTTAAAGTTCAAAAATTTAGACTGATCCCCAGAAAATAAATCAGGAAGAGGGATCCTAGGTTCCACAGCAGAAAACTGAGTGAGAAAGGCAGAAATTCCCTGAACTTCAGCAGCGAGCTGCTCAACACGACCAGACAACTGCACAATCTCCATCGAAGACAAAATCCTCCTACGGCCCCCAGAGAAAAAGAGGAAAAAATATACAAAAAAAAATCCTGACTTTTTTTTTTTTACTATTCTTTCCTTCTTTTGAGTACCAAAGAATTACAGTCAGGCCGGTGATTCTGTTATGGTTTGGTAGCCAAGGAGGACAGTAGCAAAAATAGCTAAGGCAGCCAGACACCCAGAGAGGTTGGTAAATAGCGGATTGCAGACCCCTAAACTAACCGCACAACTAGAAGTAGCCGTGGGACGTACCTATGATGACCTAGATGCCTCGTTACAGCCGGAGAGTTAACTAAGCCTAAAGATAGAAAAGGGAAAGCTAACTGCCCCGGAGAAGCGCCCCAAAGGAATAGGTAGCCCCCACACATATATTAGCGGTGAGACAAGATGAAATATAAACGCAGGCAGAAAATAGAATAAGCAAACGCTGGGGCCCAAAACTATCTAGATAGGACAGGATAGGAAAGAATACTGTCTGCAATCTGCAAAAGTCCCTAGGAAAAATTCCAACACTTCTGATTCCAAAAATACTGAGACCACAAGATCTCTCCCCGCTAGATCAGAACTCTGGTGTGAACAGGTAGCTAACCAGCAGACACTGAAATAACAGGGACTGAACAAATAAACAGTGGTAACTGAAAAACAGAGACCAGTGCAGGCCCCAGACGGGGAACCTGGCTGACCTCGCTCAGAAGGGCAGAAAAACAAAAGCAACAAAACAAGCAGAAAAACAGCTTATCTGAAAGTTTGCAGGAGACAGCAGGAAGCAAGCTGACTTCCAAATGGGAACAGGAAGAACAAATCACCGGCAAGGATCATGGGAAGGTTACTCCCTTATATCTCCCCAGTCAGAGCTACCTGATTGCCAATCGTCCCCAGCTGATGGACCATTGCCAGCTAAATCAGCTTCACTACTATCAGCAGCCACCAGAGGGAGCCCAGACTTAGAATTCAGATCCAAGGTATTCACAACAGTTTTCACGCACAAATCTGTTTCACTGTCAGGTCCCCCTGATACCGATTGGCTTCCCCTGGTGAGCGGAAGTAGAAAGAACACTTGCGCTCGGTAGCAAAATGATACTGCTACCCGGTCTATGGATAAGAGCTCCAATGCAATGCAGCTGGATCGGCAAGGAACCTGACAGTGACAGATCTCTGGATGAGAGCCTACAACACAACACATTTCTCACTTATAATGTACACTACAGAGCCTTTAATTTTTAATTATTCTAATAAAAAATAGTCCCAATTTTTGAGGTTGAATTAAGAATACAGAAGCAGTCCAGCAGCTATATCTGAAGCTCTAACAGTTGGTGTACTTACTGTTAACATGGTATCAGTGGATTCCTGATAGGGAAGATAAAGAAACATTTCTATTACAAGGAGTTCTGAAAGTCTAAAAAGACTATGATGACCTTTTACAAATATTACTACATGTAACACCTCTGCATGCGTAGTCATGAAGTTCATTTAATCTAGACACAGGTTTGGATTCTAGCTCCTACAAACAGAATCATCATTATATGTTTCAAATGTAACAGAAGAGTATATGTAACAGTATTCACTGAGGTATTGCAGGGATAATGTAGTATTACATGGTGCCCACTTAAATGAACGGGTTATCATCGGGGCGGATATACCAGTGGTGCAATCTGTGCAGCCACACAGGGGCCCAAGAATTAAGGGGAGCCATATCTACCTCCAAAGCAAATGGAATTGTGCATCACGAAGAGCTATTTAACTGCATAGGACCCATATATTGTTCTTGCACAGGAGCTCTGTCTGATTCTGATCATATAATATATTGATAAGTACAACTATTTCTTAAATACAACAGTGCCTCGTGTAAAATAACAATACCTTGTACTGACTTCCTGAACCAGCACAGTTCCAGCAACATTGGTGCTATGCCTGCAGCTCACGAGAGCATTAAAGCCTGTCATCAGCCGCTGATGACCCTCAGTGTTCACACTTCGCATGCTTAAAACTTTGTCAATTAAACTGTGAATACTGCAGCCCATCAGTAGCCGCTGACAGTCTGCAGGGCTCTTGTCAGATAACTTTATCACTAGTGATGAGCGAGTATACTCGTTGCTCAGGTTTTCCCGAGCATGATCGGGTGTCCTCCGAGTATTTTGGCATGCTCAGAGATTTCGTTTCTGTCGACGCAGCTGCATGATTTGTGGCTGCTGGACAGCCTGAATACATGTGGGGAATGCCTGTTTGCTAGGGAATCCCCACATGAATTCAAACTGTCTAGCAGCCGCAAATCATGCTGCTGCGGCGACATACTAAATCTCCAAGCACACCAAAATACTCAGAGGAAACCCGAGCATGCTCGGGAAAACCCGAGCAACGAGTATACTCGCTCATCACTACTTATCACCCTTGCCCCAAGAGACATAGCGCCAACATTGTTGGAATGGCATTGGATCAGGAGGTCAGTATGTGCTGGTTTTATTTTACATGGGACACTGGTACATATTTTACATTTTAGTAGCTTTTCGTCGCCATTTGAAAAATATTGATTTGAATACACACTCTAACCTGGTTCAGCTGATGACTTTATTTTAATATCTCAATGTAGATGGACCCAAAGGTTCTTTAACCACATGTTTTTCAGAAGTATGTAAGTAGGGTGGCAAAACTGAGGAGCAAAAGATTTCTGGATACTAAACTCTGAGAAGGCTAGTGATTGCAGGAAGGAGTTTTCAAGTCTATTTATAGAAGTAATTTATACAATGTTCATCTCTAAGGCATGCAGTACTCAGAAAATAGAGGTCTTCTGGCCATTCACCGTCCTATAAAGCCAAAATGTTGTGAGGTCTATGAGGTACTATATGTTGAATTTGCTGGCTTTATAACTCCCATAGACTTCAGTACAGAGGTAATACACATGTGCTGCTTATAAATAGTGTAATATAGCCGCTGTACACATAATTAAAGGGAGATACGTATTACAGAGGTGGTTATCCTCAGTGATATTAGCTTAGAAGCAAGTTCCAGCACGCATAGTGCTGAATGAGTTAGTAGGGCATGTCAAGGGTTGGGTTTACGAGCAGTCAGAAAGATGTGTGGGACTGGCTGCTCACATATCCCCACCTCGGGGTATAGTATAGTGGATATAAGGAAGTCCAGCTGTACCATTAGCTGTCTGTGTGTGCAAGGTGAAAAGACCTTGCTGGTGTGGCTTAGTCTCTGCTAGAGGCTGAGGGGAAGGACTGAAAGCTAAACCAGTGAGCCCCTGCTATTTATGAATTGTTTATTTTCTATTTTGGTTTTGTTATACCTTTTGTACCCAAAAGAGGCTGTTTAGTTAAGCTGGATGATTTATGGACATTTAATAAACTGCACGTTTATTTTGAATTGAACATGCAGCAATAGCTAACTCAGCAGGAGATGAATGAACTGTTGATGCAACAGTTCCAGTTGCATCAGCAACAAATACAGCAGCAACAACAGCAGCAGCAGATATTTCTCCAGGCAGAGGCCGTCCATGTCAGGGAACTAGCACCGCCCCCAAGCCGAACTGACGAGACCAAGGTGACGAAGTTGATACAAAAGATGCCCCTGGGTGATGATGTCGAGGTGTTGTTGATGGTGTTCGAAAGGGTCACGGAATGGGAGAAACTGCCTCCAGAGCAGTGGGTGGAAGTTCTGGTGCCATATCTAATGGGGGAACCACACAAGGCCTATCATGATCTTGTCTTGCAATACACAAAAGTGTATACCAAGTTGAAAACAGTGATCTTGGCGCACTTAGGGGTAACACTGATTGTTAGGGCACAACAGATGTATCACTGGGCCTATCATGGTGACAAACGTCCCCAGTCCCAAATGTTCGACCTATTACACCTGGTTCAAAAGTGGTTGCAGTCTGAATCATTCTCCTCAGCACAGATGGTAGAGTAGATCAACATGGACAAGTTCATACACTCCCTTCCAAGGTCAGTGGAGTCCTTGGTGGCCCGGGGAGATCACCGGAATGCTGATGATATGATGGGCCTGATGGAAAGGTACCAGGCAGTTGAGCGTTCCTTAGGGAAGCAAGGAGTCTTAAGGTCTCCATAATGGGGCTCCCAAATGGGGGCTGACATCCAGACTTGCACCTATTAATAGAGAGAGCCTAAGAAAGAAGGAGCTAGAGGTGTCAGTGCAGTTGCCTGTAAGCAAAAGAGACTACAGGAAGAACCTGGGGAAAGCAAAGCTCAGGAGTAGAGAATCTCCACATGTGACATCATGGCTAAATGAAAAATAGTGCTGTCAATTTATTATACCACCAAGAAGGACATATACAAAGCTATGTAAATAATAAGTATATGGTATATATTGTATAGTTATCTATATGAAAAGTAAACATATACATTTTTTGTGCATGTATATATATATATATATATATATATATATATATATATATATATAGTAAGGTAGCTGTAAGACACCTAGTGGATGGGAGATAAATCTGGAGTAATGCTTTAGCACATATAGGACTAAAAGGGTTAATCAGCCATGACAGTATGATTGTGAGCTGCTGAAGAGTTAGGAGAGACAGCTGCTCATCATATCTCCTCCCCTGGGTGTGGTTCACTTTGTTAATTGAGACTTGTTTGCCTCACCATGACTGTGTGCATGGAGTTGGGCAGATCTCCTGGACTGAGTGCCTGTGCGAAAGGACAAAGAAACTGGACTCTAAGGCCGGGATCACACATGCAAGAAACATGGACGAGTCTCGCATGTTAATACCCGGCACTGCCACCGGCACTCAGGAGCGGAGCGAGCAGCTGCATAGAAATACATGCAGCCGAACGCTCCGCTCCCAAATGCAGGCGGCAGTGCTGGGTATTAACATGCGAGACTCGTCCATGTTTCATACATGTATGTGTGATCCCGGCCTAAGTCAGGCAGGTTAATCAGCACTATTGTATGGACTTGTTGCGTTATGTTTTACTTTGTTTTGCACAAAGGCTGTATTTGAGTTTTTTATTTGGTTTATGAGGATTGACATAAATCAGCAGGACTTTAAATAGATCGCTCCCAAGTGAGTAGCATTGTGACTATATATATATATATATATATATATATATATATAGAATATTAAAAATTGACTTTTGGCTTCTACAGCCTCTGTGTATCACTATATATAGCTGAATGCAGAATTAGCAAATTGTAAATCTGAGAGATTACTGATGATAATAATTTGTATCTCTTTTCATTCTTCTGAACTTCTCTACTGGTTTATGACATCAAATTTCAGCTTTGTTTCCATACAACTTAATGAACAAAATACACTCACTGGATCCTGTGTTGCCATAGTATGAGCTGAATGTTCTGGCATATTAGTATTTGCCATGGGTGGAGTACCTAAAAAAATAATGAAAGCATATGTGAAATAGATCAGAGCTGTTCTGTTTCCATAACTCGTATTTAGAGTATTAATACTATTTGGTACAAAGTGATTCTCATGCAAAATATACAAAATATTCTTTATATTTTGTTTTTCTTAAAGGGAATCTGTCAGTAAGATCAACCCTCAAAAGCCGTTAATATGGGCATAAAGGTCATAAGAAGATGAATAAAATGATACCTTGATATCTGTGATCCCATGTCTTATTCCAGAGAAATCCACATTTTCTTATATATGAATGAGTTGCTACATCTACACAAGTGGTCAAAATTGTTGGTACCCCTCGTTTAATGACAGAAAAGCCCACAATGGTCACAGAAATAGCTTGAAGCTGACAAAAGTAATAATAAATAAAAAAATCTATGAAAATGAACAAATGAAAGTCAGACTTTGCTTTTCAACCATGCTTCCACAAAATTTTTTTAAAAATTAAAACTAATGTAATAGGCCTGGACAGAAATGATGGTACCCTTAACTTAATATTGTGTTGCACAACTTTTTGAGGCAATCACTGCAAGTAGACGATTCCTGTAACTGTCAATGAGACTTCTGCAACTCTCGACAGGTATTTTGGCTCACTCCTCAAGAGCAAACTGCTCCAGATGTCTCGTGTTTGAAGGTTGCCTTTTCCAGATGGCATGTTTCAGCTGTATTCAAAGATGCTCAATAGGATTTAGGTCAGGGCTCATAGAAGGCCACTTCAGAATAGTTCAATGTTTTCCTCTTAGCCATTCTTGGGTGTTTTTAGCTGTGTTTTGGGTCATTATTCTGTTGCAAGACCCATGACCTGCGACTGAGACCAAGCTTTCTGACACTGGGCAGCACATTTCTCTCTAGAATCCCTTGATAGTCTTGAGATTTCATTGTACCCTACACAGATCCTAGACACCCTGTGCCAGATGCAGCCCTAGAACATAACAGAGCCTCCTCCATGTTTCACAGTAGGGACAGTGTTCTTTTCTTGATATGCTTCATTTTTCCGTCTGTGAACATAGAGCTGTTGTGCCTTGCCAAAAAGTTCAATTTTTGTCTCATCTGTCCATAGGACATTCTCACAGAAGCTTTGCGGCTTGTCAACATGTAGTTTGGCAAATTCCAGTCTGGCCATTTTATGATTTTTTTTTCAACAATGGTGTCCTTCTTGGTCGTCTCCCATGAAGTCCACTTTGGCTCATACAATGACGGATATTGCGATCTGACACTGATGTTCCTTGAGCTTGAAGTTCATCTTTAATCTATTTAGAAGTTTTTCTGGGCTCTTTTGTTACCATTTATATTATCCGTCTCTTTGATTTGTCATCAATTTTCTTCCTGCAGCCAAGTCCATGGAGGTTGGCTACAGTCCTATAGAGCTTAAATTTCTGAATAATATGTGCAACTGTAGTCACAGGAACATCAAGCTGATTGGAGATGGTCTTATAACTTTTACCTTTAACATGTTTGTTTATAATTTTCTTTCTAATCTTTTGAGACAACTCTTTCCTTCTCTTTCTCTGATCCATGTTGAATGTAATACACACTATGTCACCAAACAGCCAGTGAGTATCTGTAGCCTTATGTACAGGCCCACTCACTGATTCCAAGATTGTAGACACCTGTGATGCTAATTAGTGGACACTCCTTGATTTCACATGTCCCTTTTGTCACATTATTTTCAGAGGTACCATCATTTCTGTCCAGGCCTATTTCATGAGTTTTATTTTTTTTTTAAATTCTGTGGAAGCATGGTTGAAAAGCATGTCTGACTTTCATTTGTTCATTTTCATAGATTTTTTATTTATTATTACTTTTGTCAGATTCAAGTTATTTCTGTGACCATTGTGGGTTTTCTGTCATTAAAAGAGGGGTACCAACAATTTTGACCACATGTGTATAAGCCGAACATAGATTTCCCTGAGAATCTGTGTCCACAGATATAGATCAGGAGAGCAGAATATAATTCATAACATGCCTCTAACTGGTAAATCCTCCTTATATTTAAAATAGGCTCTATAGGCAGATTCTCATGCAGATCTGTATTCTGCCCGTAGATCTTAAAGGTAATGTCACATGAACAAAAACGCTAATAATCTGGAGATATGGGGTTAATCTGCATGTTAATAGCGTACTGAACCTGCCTGGTGCCTGCCTCCAGTCATGGAGCTGAAGGTTGCGCTGGCGTGGGTTCAGTCATTGCTCAGTGTATAGAGAGTGGTGTCTGTAACCGCGCCCCTGTCACTGACTGAAATCCAGCCCTAATGCTGAGAGAACTGTCATTCAGTGCCAGGAGCGCGTTTACAGCCACCGCCTTCTATACATAGAGTGGTCACTTAAACCGTGCCGGCTTCACCTTCATGACTGGAACCCAAATGCTGTGGGAGGAATTTGGCTATGTGCACACATTGCGTTTTTGCCTTGCTTTTTTCGTGGCGAAAACGCTTACACAACGCAGCCCATTTTATTCAATGGCATTCTGCAATGCTATGCTAATGCTGCATTTTTTTTCACGGCGTAATCGCATCACGGAAAAATATGCAGCATGCTCATTCTTTTTGCGGAATTGCGGCGATTCCGCACACATGGGAATGCCATGTCATCTGGGGTCATTATCGCAAGGCATCACTGGGAACGGGAGTTGCCGGGAGCATCGCTGAGGACCGCGAAGGCTGCGGGGGAAGCCGGAAGGTGAGAATATCACAATTTTTTATTTTTTTTACTATTTTTACCATTTTATCTTTTACTACAGATGCGGCATAGGCAGCATCTATAGTAAAAAGTTGGTCACACTTGTCAAACACTATGTTTGACTCGTGTGACCAACCTGTCAATCAGTTTTCCAAGCGATGCTACAGATCGCTTGGAAAACGCTAGCATTCTGCAAGCTAATTACGTTTGCAAAACGCTAGTGTTTGGTGGGAATACGCATACCAATTCGGAATGCTATTTCCCGCGGCAGGGAGTGGCGGGATTGCCCCAGAAATTTTGGCGGCAATTCCGAACGTGTGCACATAGCCTAAAGCTAATTTCCTCAGAGGGCTCTAAGCGCGAGCGCCAGGAAGGTTTAGAACACTATTAACCTGCAGCTTAATCCCATATCTGCATGTCGTGTTTTTTCACATCACGGGTTCCCTTTAACAGCTCATTTACCTATAAGAAAAAATGTGTATTTCTAGGAATAAAACATTGGATCACTTTATTTAACTTTCTATCACCTGCATGCCAATATAAACGACTTAGGGCTCGTACAGACGTCTGCATTATCGATCCGAGTGTGAACCGACAAAACATTGGATCTCACCTGGACCAATGATAGTGTATGGGGTGTGCACATGTCCAATATTTGCTTCCAACTGACAGAGTTTGTCCAATGAAAAAAAAATCACTGCATGTCCGTGTTAGATTTGATATTCAGATCGCACTCACCCATGCAAGTCGGTGAATGCGTGGAAATCATTGGACTGCATTCAGGTGATATCTGAGTGCATTCTGATTTCCATGCACTGGCACAATGGAGAAGATGGAGGAATTTTGTTCTCCATCTTCTCCTCACAGCATGCTCAGATTCTCTCCGAAAGAAGCGGATCACGCTATGCTGAAACTCCGATCAAACTCTGACCAGAGTTTGATCAGTGTCATTTGCATAATTGTCCCGGTTCTCTCATATGAGAGCATCTGCGACCGTCTACACGAGCCCTTAATCCTACTGACCAATTCCCTTTAAAGGCATTTTCCAAAAACTGCTTACAGCCACCATTGTTGTTGAAATAAGTAAATAATATATGCTCTCTTATATACTTCCCGCCATTCCAGCACCATGTTCCTAATCTTCCTGGCAGTCATATTGGGTATATGTGACGTCACCATTGCATCCAAAGTAAACAGAAGACCAATGGGGAGGATAGGGGACAATGGGTACTAAATAATTATTTATCTATTTTAGCTATATTGGTGGCTGTGGACAGGTCTTTAAGCATTTTGTACATTTCCTTTAACCTTACAGCAAGTAGTTGTACCTGTTGGGTCTGGTGTACCAGTAGCGGTTTCTGAAGTCATATCCTGTGCTACAGAAACTAAAATCCCTATCCACAGGAAAAGGAACACTGAAAAAAAAGATGAGAAATTATTCTAGATGATACATAGAGATGAGCGAATATTTCCATATTACCATAGAAAATTACTTGTAGAAGAGGAATGTGAATCTCCAGAAGGGAGGACAAGTTAAAGTGAACTTGTCCTTTCATACAAAAGCTGGACCAAAGTATGATCCTGCTGCTACAATGCTCCAGAATAAGTTACAACAGCTTTTAGTGCACACACCATATAGTTTGGCAGGAGAGCAGGAGCAGAGACAAGAACCCACCAACATTTCTGTAAAACAAAGGGTAATTTTTTACTGCTAGAGTCAGATTATACTTGACGACTGGCTTTGGACAGCAAGGTAAACATGAAGACAGCTAGCCAGCACCTTTGCAGTGATTTTCCCAGGTAAGACAAGTTCTCTTGCTGGGGGACATATTGTTACCACTGCAGCCAATCAACGGCTGCAGTAGTGAACAGTATCTGTGCCACTGTATCGGCCAGTGAATGGTTGCAGAGATCAGATTTCTTTTGTGACCGAAATCAAGCATCTAACAAATAAAAGTATTGGACAACCCCTTTATAGAGTAACTAAACTTCCATGGTTTTAAAAGAATTTTGTCCAACATGGAAAGTTATGAAACTTTGCAAATCACTTTATTTTTTACATTCCTGTAAATAAAAAATTGCATCTAAATGGGTTCTAAACCCTTGTTTTTCACGAATCCATTTGCCTGCCTTTAGCTGCATTGATATCAGAACGTACTCATTTGGAGTGGAGATGATGGCAGTGACTCATTTGGAGTGGAGATGATGGCAGTGAAAGGGTTAAGGGTATGCCACACTAAGCGAGATCGCTAACGAGATCGCAACTGTGTCACCATTTATTTTAGTCTTGTCTTCTACTTGGAGTATTTTGCTAATCAGAGCAATCATCTGCAGCAGCCTTATCCCCAGTATTCCTAAAGCCCGGGTCTCACATAGCGATACACCAGCGATCCCGACAACGATCAGGATCGCTGGTGTATCGCTACATTATCGCTGCTGAGCTGCCAACAGGCAGCTCAGGCAGCGATCAGCACAGCGACACTGCGGGTAACATCGCTTAGTTACCCGCAGTGTGCGTTGGATACCAGCGCCCTGATGCAGGGAGCTGGTAACCAAGGTACACAGCGAGTTTCTAGGCACAGCCCCGCGCCTGGAAACCCGCTGTGTACCTTGGTTACCAGCGGATCGCTGGTCTCCCGCCTGTCACACGCAGCGATGCGTGCCTGTCAGCGGGAGACCAGCGATCAAAAAAATATCCAGGACATTCAGCGACGATCAGCGATACCCGGCAAAACTAGTGACTCAGCAGCGATCTCGCTAGCGAGATCGCTGTGTGAGACGGGGGCTTTAGGCCCCAGTCACACATTATCTACAGAACATGTGGTGACGGTTTTCACACGTACTGGAGACACTTTCATAGACTCATTCAAAGCTATTGGTCTGTTCACATGTCAGGGTGTTCACATGGACCCTGTATCCATGTGCAAAACACATAGACATGTCCATTTTTTCTGGCAGCACAGTCCGCAATACGTTCCGAACACGTGCACACGGATGACAAGCGGATGACATTCGTGTGTCATCTGTGTGACACGTAATGGCGTCTGGGAAAAACGGTACAGTTAGCGCAGTTCTCGGGTGCTGAATCCACCTTTCATCATCTTCACTTGGTGAGACCAGACGACGCTGAGGACAGTTGTATTCAGCACTGCCATCTGTGAATAGCGAGCATTAACTAAATAATGAAATTAAAAAAAAAAATGGTGTGGAGTCCCCAAAATTTTTACTTATCAGCTGAGGGAAAGCAGACAGCTGGGGGATGGTGTTATTATTCTGGGAAGGGGCCAATATTCATAAGACCTTTTTCACTTGTCAGTGGCTCCGGTACGTGTAGTGACAGTTTTGTCACGTACCGGAGACACTGACACACGTAGACACATTAAAATGAATGTGTCTATGCACATGTCAGCGTGTTTTCACAGACCGTGTGTCCATGTGCAAAATACGCTGACATGTCCTTCACACAGTCTTCCGTGCGCACGGACAGCACAGACAGCTACAGTAAGCGCTGTCCCCTGCCTGTGGTGCTGAAGCTCCCTATCATTGTTCTCCCTGCTCTGCGGGCAACAGCGAGCAGGGAGAAGAAATGAAAAACCCGACGTGGGGTCCCCCTTAGTTTTGGAACCAACTCGGAAAAACTACGCAGCGGCGGGCTGCTATTCTCAGGCTGGAAAGGGGCCATGATTATTGGCCCCCCCAGCCTAAACACAGCAGCCCACAGCTGCCCAGAAAAGGCACATCTATTAGATGCGCCTATTCTGGAGCTTTGTCGGGTTCTTCCCGCTTGCCCTGTAGCGGTGGCAAGTGGGGTTAATAAAGGGTTAATGCCACCTTGCTATTGTAAGGTGACATTAAGCCAGGCTTAGTAATGAATAGGTGTCATAAGACACCTATTTGTTATGATTTGGTAGCTGAGGAGTGCAAGTAAAAAAGGCAATACACCAGAGCAGTTGGAATCTATGAGATTGTCAGTACCCTGACTAACCACCACAACTAGAGGCAGCCGTGGAGCGTTCCTATACATTGGTCCTAGATGCCTCGTCACAGCCTGAGAAACTAACTACACCTAAAGATAGAAATAGGAAAGCTATCTGCCCCGGAGCAGAACCCCAAAGATAATAGAAAGCCCCCAAACATGTAATGGCGGTTAGACAAGATGAAATACTGACACAGAAAGAAAATAGTATGAGCAAACGCTGGGGCCCAAACTAACTAAATAGAAAAGGATAGGAAGGGTACTTACTGCAATCCCAGAAAACCCTGAAAGGCACCAACTCTACTAATTTCAAAAACACCTGAGATCACACGACCTCTTCCACCTAAATTAGTTCTCTGGTGTAACAAAATCAAAACAGCAGCCACTGAAAAAACTGGAAAAAGCAAAAGTACAAACAACAGTGGCTGAACAAAACTGAGAGGGCAGAAGCCCCCGGAGGGGACCCTGAAGGCCCCCACAGAAGTGCAGGACAAAATGCAAAAATATAGCACAAACACAAAAGAAGAAAAAGTCTTATCTGTTAGCAGGAGATGCAGACACGACACAGCAGGCTACAAGGGAAACTGGAATAAAGGATTCAGACCAGAACAATTGATCACCGGCAACCCTGATGGGAAGGTGACTCCCTTATATAAGACCAGTCAGTAACACCTGATTCCCAGTCCTCACAATCTTCACTGGACAGACTAGCACTGCTTGTAACCACCAGAGGGAGCCTCTGCTCAGAACTCATCTCAAACCCATTCACAACAGTACCCCCCTTGAGGAGGGGTCACCGAACCCTCATTTGAGCAACCAGGTCGGTCAGGATGAGTTCTATGATACGCACGGATAAGTCTCCTAGCATGGATGTCCGAAGCAAACACCCAAGAATTGTCTTCCTGACCATAACCTCTCCATTTAACCAAATACTGGAGTTTCCGTCTAGAAAAACGAGAATCTAATATTTTCTCAATCACATACTCCAGATTGCCCTCAACCAAAACAGGGTCAGGAGGCACAGCAGCAGGAACCACTGGCTCAACAAACCTCTTCAACAAGGACTTGTGGAACACGTTATGGATCTTAAATGTCCCTGGAAGAAGCAAACGAAAAGAAACAGGATTAATAATCTCCATGATCTTATAAGGTCCAATGAACCTAGGCTTAAATTTAGGAGATGCCACTCTCATAGGAATATTCTTTGAGGACAACCAGACCAAGTCCCCCACTTTAAACCGAGGACCATCAGTCCTATGCCGGTTAGCAAACCGCTGGGCCCTGTCCTGAGAGAGGGACAACCTCTCCACTACCTGGTCCCAAATCTGTTGAATACGCTCCACAACAGAGTCAACACCTGGACATACAGAAGCCTCCGTCTGTCCTGAAGAAAATCGAGGGTGAAACCCAGAATTACAGAGAAACGGAGATATCAAAGTGGCAGAGCTAGCCCTATTATTAAGAGCAAACTCAGCCAAAGGCAAAAAAGAGACCCAGTCATCCTGATCAGCAGACACAAAGCATCTTAGATAAGTCTCCAATGTCTGGTTTGTTCTCTCAGTTTGACCATTGGTCTGAGGATGAAATGCCGAGGAGAAAGACAATTGAACACCCAGTTTAGAACAAAAAGTCCTCCAAAATCTGGAAACAAACTGGACTCCTCTGTCAGACACAATGTTCTCAGGAATGCCGTGTAAACGAACCACGTGCTGAAGGAACAACGGCACCAATTCAGAGGAGGAAGGCAACTTAGGTAATGGCACAAGATGTATCATTTTGGAAAACCTATCACAAATTACCCAGATGGTGGTCATTCTCTGAGAAACAGGAAGGTCGGAAATGAAATACATAGAGATATGGGTCCATGGTCTCTTGGGCACAGGTAATGGCATCAACAAACCACTAGAGCGAGAGCAAGGCTTGGAGCGAGAGCAAGTCCCGCAGGACTGCACAAATTCCCTGACATCACGAGACAAGGTAGGCCACCAAAAGGACCGACTAACCAAGTCTCTGGTACCAAAAATTCCGGGATGCCCAGCCAATGCGGAACAATGAATCCCAGACATCACACTCCCCTTCCACTGATCCGGGACAAACAATTTTCCAACCAGGCAGCGCTCGGGCCTATCCTCCTGACACCCCTCCAGAGCAAGTCTCAAATTGGGCGAGATGGCGGAAAGAACTACACCCTTTTTCAAAATAACAGAAGGATCAGATAACTCAGGAGAGTCCGCAAGGAAGCTCCTCAAGAGGGCATCCGCCTTAACATTCTTAGTGCCAGGAAGAAAGGAAACCACAAAATTAAAACGTGTGAAAAACAAGGCCCACCTGGCCTGTCTAGGATTGAGTCGCTTGGCAGATTCCAGATAGACCAGATTCTTATGGTCCGTAAGGACCACCACCTGATGTTTGGCTCCCTCCAGCCAATGTCTCCACTCTTCAAAAGCCCACTTCATGGCCAATAACTCCCGATTACCCACGTCATAATTACGTTCAGTAGGAGAAAATTTTCGAGAGAAAAAGGCACAAGGGTTACTTTTAGAGGTCTCTGGATCTTTTTGGGACAAAACGGCACCTGCCCCAATTTCAGAGGCATCAACCTCCACCTGAAATGGAAGAGAAACATCAGGCTGCCGTAGAACAGGTGCAGAAGTGAATCTCTGCTTAAGTTCCTGAAATGCAGAGACTGCCTCAGGAGGCCAATTCACCACATCAGAACCCTTTCTGGTCAAATCAGTTAATGGTTTAACAATAACCGAGAAATTACCAATAAATTTACGATAAAAATTGGCAAAACCCAAAAATCTCTGAAGAGCCTTTAATGAAGTAGGTTGGACCCAATCACAGATGGCCTGAACCTTGACCGGGTCCATTTCAATAACAGATGGGGACAAAATGAATCCCAGAAATGAGATCCTCTGTACGCCAAAAAGACACTTTGATCCCTTCACATACAGAGCATTCTCTCTCAAAATCTGGAATACAGTTCGAACATGTTTCACATGAGAGTCCCAGTCATTAGAAAAAATCAAGATATCATCCAAATAAACAATCAGAAATTTGTCCACAAAATCCCTGAAAATGTCATTCATGAAGGACTGGAAGATGGAAGGAGCATTAGTGAGCCCAAAGGGCATCACCAGGTACTCAAAATGCCCTTCAGGGGTATTGAATGCCGTCTTCCATTCATCCCCGTGCTTAATGCGAATAAGGTTATACCCCCCCCTGAGGTCAAGCTTGGTAAACCAAGTAGCATTTTTCACCCTGGAAAACAGGTCAGAAATCAAGGGTAACGGGTATTGATATTTCACAGCAATATTGTTCAAGAGACGATAATCAATACACGGCCTCAATGAACCATCCTTTTTGGCCACAAAGAAAAAACCGGCACCTAAGGGTGAAGAGGATGGTCTGATATGACCCTTCTCCAATGATTCCTTGATATAAGACCGCATAGCGTCATGTTCAGGTACAGACAAGTTAAAAAGGCGACCCTTAGGGAATTTACTACCCGGCACTAATTCAATAGCGCAGTCATAGCTCCTATGGGGAGGCAAGGATGCAGATTTACTTTCGCTAAACACATCAGAAAAATCAATCAAAAAGTCAGGAACATCCTGAGCCTGGGGGGAGGCAGAAAAAACAGGAGTGTTGGTATTAACACATTGGCAGCCCCAACTGGTTACAGACACAGATTTCCAATCCAAAACAGGATTATGAGACTGTAACCAAGGGAAACCCAGCACGATAATGTCATGCAGATTATACAGAACCAAAAATTTGCAGCACTCCTGGTGATCAGGTTCAACCCTCATTATCACCTGAGTAGAAAACTGGGGTTTATTCTCAGCCAAAGGGGTAGAATCGATCCCCAGTAGGGGAATAGACTTCTGTAGGGGTATCAAGGGAAACCCACAACGTTTAGCAAAATCATAATCCATCAGGTTAATAGCTGCTCCAGAATCAACGAAAGCCTGAGCAGAAAATGAGGACAGAGAGCATATCAGAGTGACAGTTAATAAAAACTTAGTCTGAACACTACCCAAGACAACTGAGCGTGAAAACGTCTTCCCCGCTTAGGGCAGACTGAAATAGCATGAGAGGCATCACCACAGTAGAAACATAACCCATTGCGCTTTCGAAACTCATGACGCTGTGCCCCAGACACCACTCTATCACACTGCATGGGTTCAGAAGCTGGTTCACAAGGCAACACCATTCCAAGCATACTTCTCCGCTCACGCAAACGTCTGTCAATTTGAATCGCTAATGACATAGAATCATTGAGACCAGAGGGGACAGGGAATCCCACCATAACATCCTTTACATTATCTGACAGACCCTTCCGGAAAAGGGCTGCCAAAGCGTCGTCATTCCATTTGGTCAGGACTGCCCACTTACGGAATCTCTGACAGTATAACTCAGCGTCATCAAGCCCCTGATTTAATGCCAACAAGGCTTTTTCAGCTTGATCAGTGACATTAGGCTCATCGTACAATAACCCCAAAGCCTGAAAAAATGCATCAACATCACTCAAAACAGGATCCCCAGGTGTCAGGGAAAAAGCCCAATCCTCGCCGCGCAGGAGAGAGATGACAATTTGAACCTGCTGCGCTGCGTTCCCTGAGGACCTAGACTTCAAGGCAAAAAACAATTTACAATTATTTTTGAAATTCTGAAACTTAGCTCGATCCCCTAAAAACAAATCTGGCATGGGAATCCTAGGTTCCACAACAGGCAACCTAGCAAGATAGGTAGCAATACTCCGAACTTCAGTGGCAAGCTGATCCACACGGCCAGACAACTGTGCAAACTCCATTGAGAGAAAAGATCCTCCCCAGCACCCAGAGATACAGAGGGAAAAAAAAAAAAAAAGAAAAAAAAAAAATGCAACAAACAGAAAAATATCTCTGACAACTCTGACAACCTTTTTTTTCTTTCACAATATTTTTCCCTTCTGTGAGTACCACACAATTTTCAGTTATGGCCGGTGATACTGTTATGATTTGGTAGCTGAGGAGTGCAGATAAAAAAGGCAATACACCAGAGCAGTTGGAATCTATGAGATTGCAGTACCCTGACTAACCACCACAACTAGAGGCAGCCGTGGAGCGTTCCTACGTTGGTCCTAGACGCCTCGTCACAGCCTGAGAAACTAACTACACCTAAAGATAGATATAGGAAAGCTATCTGCCCCGGAGCAGAACCCCAAAGATAATAGAAAGCCCCCAAACATGTAATGGCGGTTAGACAAGATGAAATACTGACACAGAAAGAAAATAGTATGAGCAAACGTTGGGGCCCAAACTAACTAAATAGAAAGGATAGGAAGGGCACTTACTGCAATCCCAGAAAACCCTGAAAGGCACCAACTCTACTAATTTCAAAAACACCTGAGATCACACGACCTCTTCCACCTAAATTAGTTCTCTGGTGTAACAAAATCAAAACAGCAGCCACTGAAAAAACTGGAAAAAGCAAAAGTACAAACAACAGTGGCTGAACAAAACTGAGAGGGCAGAAGCCCCCAGAGGGACCCTGAAGGCCCCCACAGAAGTGCAGGACAAAATGCAAAAATATAGCACAAACACAAAAGAAGAAAAAGTCTTATCTGTTAGCAGGAGATGCAGACACGACACAGCAGGCTACAAGGGAAACTGGAATAAAGGATTCAGACCAGAACAATTGATCACCGGCAACCCTGATGGGAAGGTGACTCCCTTATATAAGACCAGTCAGTAACACCTGATTCCCAGTCCTCACAATCTTCACTGGACAGACTAGCACTGCTTGTAACCACCAGAGGGAGCCTCTGCTCAGAACTCATCTCAAACCCATTCACAACACCTATTCATTACTAATCCTATAGTAAATAAAGGGTTAAATAAGCACACACACCATAAGAATAAAGTCTTTTAATGAATGAATACACTCCGGCGATCAGTCAAGTCCCACGGCGTAAATCCATCTCAGGGGTTAATCAGTTTACAGCCGGAGCTCTGCTAATGCAGCCGCTCCGACTGTAAACTACTGGGGAATGACTGTAAGCAGCGCGCACAGGCTCAGTGAATGGGGGTGACGTCACTGAGTCTCTGCTCGCTGCTTTCAGTCATTCCCCAGGAGTTTACGAGTGGCTGCATTAGCAGAGCTCAGGCTATAAACTGATTAACCCCTGAGAGAGATTTAAACCATGGGACTTGACTGATCGCCGGACAGGTATGGGATATTGTTGCTTTTTTATTTTATATTTTTTACAGGAGATCGAGGGCTTCGATAAAGGAATGGCAGTATAATAAAGAATTAAAAACTGTCTAGTGTATTCATTCATTAAAAGACTTTATTCTTATGGTGTGTGTTTATTTAACCCTTTTCTTACTATAGGATTAGTAATGAATAGGTGTCTTATTGACACCTATTCATTACTAAGCCTGGCTTAATGTTACCTTACAATAGCAAGGTGGCATTAACCCTTTATTAACCACACTTACCACCACTACAGGGCAAGTGGGAAGAGCCCAACAAAGCTCCAGAATAGGCGCATCTAATAGATGCGCTTTTTCTGGGCAGCTGGAGGCTTCTGTTTTTAGGCTGGGGGGCCCATAATCATGGCCCCTTTCCAGCCTGAGAATAGCAGCCCGCAGCTGTATAGTTTTGCCGGGTTGGTTCCAAAACTAAGGGGGACCCCACATCAGGTTTTCTTTCATTTATTCTCCCTGCTCGCTGTTGCCGGCAGAGCAGGGAGAATAATTACAAGCAGCTTCAACACCACAGGCAGTCAGACAGCGCTTACTGTAGCTGTCCGTGCCCTCCGTGTGGTCCTGATGCGCCACATGGACATACAACGTATTTACACAGACACGGATATCTCCGGTACCTTGTTTACTGGTACCGGAAATATCTGGACGTGTGAAACTGGCCTAAAGGTTCCTAGCCTGTTAAAGGGAACCTATAAGCAGAATTGTGCACAGTAACCTACACACAGTGTCAAGTTGGCGCCATTATACTGATTAGGCTGGTGTCACACTTGCGTGTGTGATGCGAGAAACTCGCACGAGAAATACATGTAGCCACCTTGGTTGATGAAATCCATCTTAGGCCGGGGTCACACTTGCGAGTGTGATGCGACAAACTCGCACAAGTCTTTCGCATCAATACCAGGCACTGCCGCCGGCACTCAGACCGGAGTGTATTTCTATGCAACTGCACACTCCGGTCCGAGTGCCGGTGGCAGTGACGGGTATTGATGCGAGAGACTCACATCACACAATCGCAAGTATGCCCCCGGCCTTATAGTTGCTCTTTAACCTTTATTTTCAGTTTTGTGTTAATGAGATTCTCGTGCCCTAAGGTGGGGTTGGAGTATGTGGTGCTCTGATTAGAAATTCATAATGCAGACTGCTGACAGATCACTGATCCCTCTCTGACCTCCCCCTAGTTTGCATAATGAATATCTCCGGGCTGCTACTGCGCAGGCGCGGGCGGCGTCATCTCAGGGTATGTGCACACGTTGCAGATTCTGTTGCAGTTCTGCACCAGATTTTGCCTTGCAGATCTGCAACAGAACTGCAAGTGATGTACAGTACCATTCTAGTCAATGGAAATCGAAAAATGCAGTGCACATGGTGCAGATTTTTCTGTGCAGATTTGGTGCAGATTTAAAACTGCAGCATGTCACTTCTTTTGTGCAGAACTGCAGCGTTTTGAGACCTGCTCCATTATAGGAATCTGCAGGTCTCAAAAGGCAGGGGAAATCTGCACAAAAACTGCAGTAAGGCTATGTGCACACGTTGCGAATTCCTACACGTTGCGAAACCGCGGCAAAACCGCATACACAATACAACTCATTATGACCTATAAGATTCCGCAATGCTGTGCACATGCTGCGGGTTTTTCCGCGGCGGAATCGCATCGCAGGAGAATCCGCAGCATGCTCATTCTTTTTTGCGGAACCGCGGCGATTCCGCCACCATAGGAATGAATTGAACCAATTACTTTCCGCATGTGGCTGTGCCCACCATGCGCAAAGTAAGCGGTTCATGTGCGGATGGTACCCAGGGTCTGGAGGAGAGGAGACTCTCCTCCAAGCCCTGGGTACCATATCCATGTAAAAACAATAATTAAAATAAAAAATAATGATATTCTCACCTTCCGGCGGCCCCCGCAGCTTTCCCGCCTCTCAGCGACGCTCCCGTTCCCAGGAGTCCTTTGCGAGATCACCCAGATGACGTAGCGGTCTCGCGTGATGCTACGTCATCGGGGTGATTGTCGCAAAGGACTCCTGGGAACGGGATTGGCCGGGAGCGTCACTGAGAGGCGGGAAAGCTGCGGGGCCGCTGGAAGGTGAGAATATCACTATTTTTTATTATTTTTACATTAGATCTTTTTACTATTGATGCGACATAGGCAGCATCAATAGTAAAAAGTTGGTCACACGAGTCAAACACTTGTTTGACTCGTGTGACCAACCTGTCAGATTACTTGTAAAACGCTAGCATTCTGCAAGCTAATTACGCTTGCAAAACGCTAGTTTTTAGCGGGAATACGCATACCTATAATATGCGGATTTCCCGCGGCAGGGAGGTGCGGAATTGCCGCAAAAATTTCCATGGCAATTCCGCAACGTGTGCACATAGCCTAAATATGCAGATAAAAAGGACAAAAAAAGGATAAAAACTGCGCAGATTTTGACAAGAGATGCAGATTCTGTGCAGAAAATTCTGCAGACCAATCTGCAACGTGTGCACAAACCCTTAGAGGAGGAATTTTTTCTTCTTCTCCAAAAAGATGGTACCACCGGTGCATGTGCAGTGGCAGCTATCGGATCACAGCAGCAGACACCGATAGCAGCTACTGCGCAGGCACGGTAGGCGCCATTTTCAAATTGATTTTTTTTTTCCTCCAGCTTAATAACCTGAAAAATAATGTATAATTGGCACACAAAACATGCGATTTTGCTGGCACCTGCCTGCAAAAGGTTTTTTTTTTTAAGTATATACATAATTATGTATATTCATTATGAAAACTAGGGGGCAGGTCAGTGAGGGATCAGTGACCTGTCAGCAGTCTGCATTATGAATACCTAATCAGAGCACACATACACCAACCCCGCTTTGGCCACTTGAAGATTAAACTCCACTTTTCAATCACAATAAAAAAAAATTAAACAAAAAAATGATAAAGCCAGAGTTCACGTAATGTCTCTCACAGGAATTATCTATAGCACGTATCCCTGTATCCCAGAAGGTATTTCAATGATGTACCTTGACTTAATGTTCATACACAGACCGGTCCACTGAGAATATTACTGTAACTGCCAGAGGTCACTTTTTCCCTAAGAATTTTCACTGATTACAGAAAACATAATTTTTGAAGTTAAGTTCGGTTTCATGTTATACAACCTATTAACCCCTTTGCCCGAAAGATGGTTTGCATGTTAATGACCAGGCCCATTTTTACAATTCTGAACACTGTCCATTTATGAGGTAATAACTCTGGAAAGCTTCAATGGATCCATGGTGATTCTGAGACTGTTTTTTCATGACAAATTGTACTTCATGAAAGTGGTAAAATTTCTTCAGTGTGACTTGCGCTTATTTGTGAAAAAAATATATGAGATATATGAGGTATGTCACACAAAATAGTTAATAAATAACATTTCCCACATGTCTCCTTTACATTAGCACAATTTTGAAACTAATTTTTTTTCGTTAGGAAGTTATAAGGGTTATAAGTTGACCAGCGATTTTTCATTTTTCCACTAAAATTTACAAAACCATTTTTTTTTAGGAACCACATCACATTTGAGGTCACTTTGAGGTGTCTATATGACAGAAAATACCCAAGTGACACCATTCTAAATGCTGCACCCCTCAATGTGCTCAAAACCACATTCAAGAAGTTTATTAACCCTTCAGGTGCTTCACCGGAATTTTTGGAATGTCGGAAAAAAAATGGATCAAAAAGGAAAAAAAATGATCATTTAACTTTTTCTTTTTCCACAAAAAAAATTACTTCAGATCCAATTTTTTTTATTTTGACAAGGGTAACAGGAAAAAGTGAACCACAAAATTTGTTGTATAATTTCTCCTCAGCATGCCGATACTCCAATATGAGGGAGAAAACCGCTGTTTGGGTGCGCGGCAGAGCTTGGAAGGGAAGGAGCGCCATTTGACTTTTTGAATCCAAAATTTGTTGGAACAATTGTCAGACGTCATGTCACATTTGGAGAGCCTCTTATGTGCCTAAACAGTGGAATCCCCCACAAGTGACGCCATTTTGGATAATAGACCCCTCAAGGAACTGATCTAGATGTGTGGTGAGCACATTGAACACTCAGGTGCGTCACAGAAGTTTAAAATTTTGAACTGTAAAATTAAAAAAATAAAAATTTTTCCCACAAATATGTTTTTAGCCCAAAATATTGCATTTTCAGAAGGGTAATATGAGAAATTGCACCATGCAATTTGTTGTGATATTTCTCCTGAGTACGCCGATACCAAATATGAGGGAGAAAACTACTGTTTGGGCGCATGGTCAGGGCTCGGAAAGGAAGGAGTGTCATTTAACTTTTTGAATGTAAAATTTCCTGGAATCATTAGTAGACATCATGTCCCATTTGGAGAACACCTGATGTGCCTAAACAGTGGAAACCCCCACAAGTGACCACATTTTGGAAACTAGACCCCTCAAGGAATGTTTTTAGATTTGTGGTGATCATATTGACACCACGGATGTGTCACAGAATTTTATACCATTGAGCAGTGAAGAAAAAATAACTACATTTTTATGACCAAAATTTAGTTTTGGCCCAGATTTTACATTTTCACACAAGAAGTGGATAAAAATGGCACCATAATTTGTCCCACAATTTCTACTGAACTTGGCAATACCCCATATGTGGCTGTACAGTACAACTTAGCCATATGGAGGTACTCGGGAGGAAAGGAGTGCTATTTGCCTCATGGAGCACAGATTTTCCTAGAACAGTTTGCAGACTCCATATATAGAGTCCCCTGTTAGATGAGCACATTCCCCCCTTAAGTGACCCTATTTTGGAAATTATACCCCTTCGGGAATTTATCTACAGGTGTAGTGCCGATTTTGACTCCATGGGTATTTTCCAGAAACAAGCAGCAATGAATGTTGCCGAGTGAAAATTGCAAACTGCCGTTGTAGTGACCAGTACATTGCAGTCACCAGTACGTTATGCCCAGCTAAATTCACAGGAAACTAATATTTGTAATTTCTCCAAAAAAAATAAATTTTAAATTATCACTGACTAATCCAATTGGAGTAAAGAAGACTTAATATTAAAACATAACTTTTAATTACAAATTTTATGCAAAATTTTGTTTTACTGTTAATAAAACACACAAAAGTGCCTGGTCAACCGTAATATTTCAGTGATGTCCTTATTGAGATCTGCAGTTTCAGCACAGATATTAGACAGTCTAATAGATTGCAATAAATGATAAGGTATCGTGACCTTGTGGCATTCGCAGGTAGGCGGGATGAAGTGACGAGTCGAAGACTGGACAAGCTTTAACTATAAATTTATAAGGGGAGTTTTTGTGTGTAAAACAGGCAGAAAAACTGGTTCTCCACGCAAGGAAACCGTACACAAACACAATATAGAGAAGTGACGAATACTCGACGAAAGTCAGGGCCTATAAGGTGGCGATATGGCCGTCCAATGCCCTCAGGTAATAAACAACGATAACAGAGTGTCACTTAGCTTCTCAGACGTTCTGTGGGGTTGAGATCCGGTTGTCGTTCGTCCGTTGTCGCAGCCACTAGGTACAGCCGATGAGGAGCTGACAGAAGCCTCGAGTGTTCCCACGCTCAGGCGCAGTTGGGGCACAACAGGCCCTGGGGAAATCCTCCGGCGTAGAGTTCGCCCCTCCAAGAGGCGGGATCACAGCAGCTGTCGGGTGGTCCGCAACCGCGGACTGGAACAGGAACCTAGCGATCACAGGAGTTGGGACACAGGCCGCAGCCGCGGGTTCAGGTGAGACAGTGGCGGTCGCGGCTGTGGGCGAGCAGGCCGCAACTGCGGGTTCGAGGGTGGCAGTGACCGCCGGAGCTGACAGAGCTCTCCTGCCTCTACCGTACTTGTCAGCGAGGTCCCACTTTCTTTACGCAGTCTATGCGTCCTGTCTCTCCTGCGTCTTTCTCTCGCTCACCCTCTAGTCTGTCTCCGTGGCAACTCCTCTCTGCTGAACTCCTGTGCTCCTTTTATCTTGGCCCCACCCCCACATCTTCCAGAAAAGTCTCTGCCTCCCCCTCCAGTTCCTTCCCCCGGGCACCTTCTCCCTAGGAACTTATGTGACAGCCCCCTTGGTTCTGGCCCGGGCACACAGTGGAGGCCCACTCCCCTACACCCTATCAATTGGAGGGCACATTTTATTTAATTTAATTATAGCAACATTGTATTTTCTCCTCTTTTGCTCATAAACTGTCATTCAGGTTTTTGCTTCCACAGTATAACAGATTTATTCAATATTATATTTCCTGTTTGAACCTGAGAAGATAACCTTCCTTAAAGGGCTTTAAGTCTGGATGTTATTACGTGTATTTTCAGCAGCTACCCAGTGTATCATTGGATGGAGCTGCCACCCTGTTTATTTAAATACAGTTTTCAATAGATCATGAAATTATAGCAATTTCTAACAGCATCGAGCTGTGTATTAAGTGGAGCTATTGCTATAATAAGATTATCTATTGTCATTGAACATTAGAAGGTGACATATTTTTGACAGCAACACACTGTATTTTAGTTGGAGCTATCAATACAACTAGCATTAGGGTATCCTCCTTTAGAATATCAATAAAAAGCACATGGGCATCATCGCTCTAATTTTTCAAATAACTTTATTGAAAATTTTTATGTCAATAAACAGAATAGATGGGGTAGGTGAGGATATAGTAGAAAGAAGTTGCTGTACAGGCTTAAAGGAACAGTACAATGGAATGTATTGGAGGAAAGGGGATAATTACTTAACAGTAGTGTCTATAACCTATTATGCAGTTAATAGTTATTGTTGTTTCTTAAAGACAAATGTAACGTATCCTGAGTAGCTGTAAATAAATAGCTATAAATTGAGGAGAGACATCTTTAGCACATGTTCAGGGAGCAAAGCTGTTCCAGGATTCCCAGCTCTTGAGATAGGTTGTGTAGTAATTGTTAGCATTTGCGTGAGCTTTTTCATATGAGTTGTGGATTGACATTTTATCCACAATGTCCTGAATAACTGGGACATTTTTTCTTTCCATAAAGCTGCAATTGCGTTTTTAGTAATTAGAAATAAATGGATTACTAAGGCTCTATGTTGTGCTTGAATTTTTTCCAATTTCAGAGACAACAATACTATCTGGGGTGTGAGGATTATTTTTTGTTTAGTAAATGAGTCTACTAATGCGGAAATTTCTTTCCATAGGGGAGCAATCTTAGGGCATTCCCAAAAGATATGTACTAAGGCTACTTTCACACATCAGGCTTTTTGAATCAGGCATGATCCGTCTTATGCCTGATAGGACGGATCCGGCGCTGATTTTAAAAAACTGATGGAACTGATCAGGTTTTTCGCCTGATCCGGCCTGACCTTTTGAACCCGGAAAAAGAAGTTCAGTGAAAATAACAGAGAATGAGAGGAGAGAGAGAGAGAGAGAGAGAGAGAGAGGAGAGAGAGAGAGAGAGAGAGAGAGAAAAGAGAGACCTTGGACTCCGGATCAGTATTCTGACGGATTTGTCAAAAATCTGGTCCGGCTCCATAGGTTTGCATTGTTTCCGGCCGCCTGAAGTGCCGATTCAGGCACTGTCGGTGCCTCCGGAAAAAAAAAAAAACGTTACAAAAACCGTCTTGTCCGGCCGCCGGAATGTACATTCCGACAGATCCGGCCAAAAACGGATGCAACGCAGTGACATCAGGCGCGATCCGGCGCTAATGTAAGTCAATGCTAAAAAAACGCATCCGGTACCGGATCCGTTTTTTTAGAAACACGCCGGATCGCGCCTGATTCAAAAAGCCTGATGTGTGAAAGAGGCCTAAGTCGCCTTTGAGTCCACAACCGATCCAGCATTCAGGCGATACGTTTGGAAAAATCCTGGCTAGTTTTGCAGGGGTGAGGTACCATCTGGATACTATTTTGTAATAAGATTCATGTAGAGAAGCGCATATGTTAGGCCTCTTTCACATATCAGGCTTTTTGAATCAGGCATGATCTGTCCTATGCCTGATAGGACGGATCCGGAGCTGATTTTAAAAAACTGATGGAACTGATCAGGTTTTTTGCCTGATCCGGCCTGACCTTTTCAACGCGGAAAAAGAAAATTTTCCATGTTGAAAATGCAGGTACGAATGTCCGGGACGAGAGAGAGAGAGAGAGAAAGAGAGAGGACAGTTTTCTGACGGATTTGTCATCAGGCGCGATCCGGCGCTAATGTAAGTCAATGCTAAAAAAACGCATCCGGTACCGGATCCGTTTTTTTAGAAAAACGCCGGATGGCGCCTGATTCAAAAAGCCTGAAATGTGAAAGCAGCCTTAGATGAATAGGCGTTTTTTAGGGCTGATTGCCATTCCTCATGGGTGACCGACCGATATTTTAAGTTTTTTTCCCAACTTAACATGGCTGTAGTTTTTTCAAAAACTAGATCTAAGTTGAGGGCTTCGTAAATGTTTTTAGATTTCCAGTAGATTCTCTTATTAGGGTTTCATATTATTAGATGACTAGAGAGATCTGTTACAAAAGATTTTTTCCTCAGAAGATGTGAGATGTATGGTTGAGTTCGGGCCAGATAGTCAAAGTCTTGTAGTTCATGTTGTTCAGCTAATATTTTATTAGATTTGACCTCCTTACTGTCATGTAAGTCTTTAATTGTGGTAATTTTTTTATTTTTCCAGGAATCTGGAGTTGATTCCCCTGCTATTAAGTTAAGAAATTTTAATGACACATTTTTAATTTGATCAAACCTCCCACTCCTTTTCCCTTGGGTTTGAGTGTTTGCTAGCTATTTCCATGCTGAAAGGACAGTTAGTAAATTAGGAGAAGAGACAATTACTGAATCAGGATAAAGGAGATAGTCAAGGATTAACTTGGATAAGGGGATATTATTATTTTGACTCAATTCGATTTTAAGGGCCCGTCTCACACAACGATCTTGGTAGCGAGATCGTTGCTGAGTCACTAGTTTTGTGACGCAGCAGCGATCTCCCCAGCGATATCGCTGTGTGTGACATTCAGCGACGATCAGCCCCCCTGCCGGGTATTGCTGATCATCGCTGAAATGTCAGGACATTTTTTTGATCGCTGGTCTCCCGCTGACAGGCACGCATCGCTGCGTGTGACAGGCGGGAGACCAGCGATCCGCTGGTAACCAAGGTACACAGCGGGTTTCCAGGCGTGGGGCTGTGCCTAGAAACCCGCTGTGTACCTTGGATACCAGCGCCCTGATGCAGGGAGCTGGTATCCAAGGTACACAGCGGGTTTCCAGGCACCGCGCAGCGCTTGGAAACCCGCTGTGTACCTTGGATACCAGCTCAGGGCGCTGGTATCCAAGGTACACTGCGGGTAACTAAGCGATGTTACCCGCAGTGTCCTTGTGCTGATCGCTGCCCTGAACTGCCTGTTTGGCAGCTCAGCAGCGATCATGTAGCGATACACCAGCGATCCTGACAAGTGCATATCGTTGTTGGGATCGCTGGTGTATCGCTATGTGAGACCCAGCCTTTAGCCCACAATGGAACGTTATCCCCTTTAATCCAATTAATGGATTGTTTTAGTAGATTTGTATAATAATAATTAGTTAGGTTTGGTAGGGATAGTCCTCCCTTTAATTTGTTTTTAACTAGAGTCTTACAGGCAATCCTAGCTTTTTATTGGTTCCATATGAATTTATTTAGTTGAGTTTGTAGTTTCTTTAGGAACTTTGCTGGGAGGACTAGGGGGATGGCTCTAAATATATATATAGTATTTTAGGAAGCGTAAATAACTTGAATGTGACGATTCTTCCCACCGAGGAAATTTCATGTTTGGAGAAATTATTCAGTTCAGTCTGGGTGTCCTTTATAATTTTTGTCAAGTTTAATTCAATTGTTTTCTTAAAGTTTCTGGCAATAGAAATACCTAAATAAGTAATGGTTTCCTTCTCCCAATCAAAAGATGAAAAGTTCTTGATTTCGTTTATTATGGGATCATCTATGAAAAAGTCTAATATGTTTGATTTTGTGGCGTTGACTCTATAATAGGAGACGTGTGAGAATTCTTCTAGAATTTGGACGGTCTCGTTGATGGAGTCAGAAGGATTTGATAAACTGAGAATGATGTCGTCGGCAAACAAACCTACTTTATATTCATTAGCATCTATTTGAATGCCGTTTATTGATTTATTAGTTCTTATGTATTCCGCCAACAGTTCCATGACCAGCGCGAAAAGTAGTGGTGAAAGTGGGCAGCCCTGCCTCGTCCCGTTTGATATTTGTATTTTCCTAGATAAATGATTATTTGTAAATATTTTGGCAGAAGGGTATGCATATAAGGCCATAATCATTCTGATTAGTTGGATATTAACCCCTTCATGACCTTGGCATTTTTTGCAATTCTGACCAGTGTCCCTTTATGAGGTAATAACTCAGGAACGCTTCAACGGATCCTAGCGATTCTGAGATTGTTTTTTGTGACATATTGGGCTTCATGTAAGTGGTAAATTTAGGTCTATAATTTTTGCGTTTATTTGTGAAAAAAATGGAAATTTGGCGAAAATTTTGAAAATTTTGCAATTTTCAAATTTTGAATTTTTATTCTGTTAAACCAGAGAGTTATGTGACACAAAATAGTTAATAAATAACATTTCCCACATGTCTACTTTACATCAGCACAATTTTGGAAACAACATTTTTTTTTGTTAGGAAGTTATAAGGGTTAAAAGTTGACCAGCGATTTCTCATTTTTACAGCAAAATTTACAAAACCATTTTTTTAGGGACCACCTCACATTTGAAGTCAATTTGAAGGGTCTATATGGTAGAAAATACCCAAAAGTGACACCATTATAAAAACTGCACCCCTCAAGCTACTCAAAACTACATTCAAGAACATTAACATTACATTAACCCTTCAGGTGCTTCACAGGAACTATAGCAACGTGGAAGGAAAAAATGGACATTTTAATTTTTCCGACAAAAATTTTATTTAAGCATCAATTTTTTCATTTTTGCATGGGCAACAGGATAAAATGGATCCTAAAATTTGTTGGGCAATTTCTCCTGAGTACACAGATACCTCATATGTGGTCATAAACCAACTGTTTGGGGCACGGCAGGCTCAGAAGGGAAGGAGCGTCATTTACTTTTTGAATGGAAAATATGCTGGAATATTTAGCGGTTGCCATGTCGTATTTGGAGAGTCCCTGTGTGCCAAACATTGGAGCTCCCCACAAGTGACCCCATTTTGGAAACTAGACCCCCCAAGGAACTTATCTAGATGCATAGTGAGCACTTTGAACCCCAGGTGCTTCACAAATTGATCAGTAAAGCAAAGAAAGTACTTTTTTTTTACAAAAAAATTTATTTTAGCCTCAGTTTTGTTCACTTTCACATGGGCAACAGGATAAAATGGTTCCTAAAATTTGTTGGGCAATTTCTCCTGAGTACACAGATACCTCATATGTGGTTATAAACCACTGTTTTGGCGCACGGTAGGGCTCAGAAGGGAAGGAGCGCCATTTGACTTTTTGAATGGAAAATTAGCTCCAATCGTTAGCGGACACCATGACGCGTTTGGAGAGCCCTGTGTGCCTTAACAGTGAAAAACCCCCACATGTGACACCATTTTGGAAACTAGACCTCTTATGGAACTTATCTAGATTTGTTGTGAGCACTCTGAACCCCCAAGTGCTTCACTGAAGTTAATAACGCAGAGCAGTAAAAATAAAAAAATATTTTTTTCCTCAAAAATGATTTTTTAGCCCACTATTTTTTATTTTCACAAGGGTAACAGGAGAAATTAGACCACAAAAGTTGTTGTGCAACTTGTCCTGAGTACAACAATACCCCATATGTGGGGGGGAACCACTGTTTTGGCGCATGGGAGAGCTCAGAAGGGAAGGAGCGCCATTTTGGAATGCAGACTTGATGGAATGTTCTGCGGGCGTCATGTTGCATTTGCAGAGCCCCTGATGTGCCTAAACAGTAGAAACTCCCCACAAGTGACCCCATTTTGGAAACTAGACCCCCCAAAGCGCTTATCTAGAAGAGTAGTGAGCACTTTGAACCTCCAAGTGCTTCACAGAAGTTTATAAACGCAGAGCAGTGAAAATAAAAAAATCATTTTTGTTTCTCAAAAATCATTTTTTAGCCCGCTATTTTTTATTTTCCCAAGGGTAACAGGATAAATTGGACGCCAAAAGTTGTTGTCCAGTTTTTCCTGAGTACGCTGGTGCCCCATATGTGGGGGGGAACCACTGTTTGGGTGCACGGCAGGACTCAGAAGGGAAGGAGAGCCATTTGACTTTTTTAATGGAAAATTAGCTCCAATCGTTAGCGGACACTATGTCGTGTTTGGAGAGCCCCTGTGTGCCTAAACTTTGGAGCTCCCCCACAAATGACCCCATTTTGGTAACAAGACCCCCTAAGGAACTTATCTAGATGACAGTGAGCACTTTGAACCCCCAGGTGCTATACAGAAGTTTATAACGCAGAGCCCTGAAAATAAAAATCTTTTTTTTTTTTTTCTCAAAAAATGATTTTTTAGCCCCTATTTTTAATTTTCACAATGGTTACAGGAGAAATTGGACCCCAAAAGTTGTTGTCCAGTTTGTCTAATTGACAACTATCAATTATTAACCTGGCTTAAAGTCACCCTTCAATAGCAAGGTGGCTTTAACCCATTATTAACCCATTCACCACCGCTACAGGGCAATGGGAATAGATGGGCAAAGTGCCAGAAAGGGCGTATCTAATTATAGATTTGCCTTTTTGGGGTGGCTGGGGGCAGATGGTAGTAGCCAGGGGGGGCACAAAATAAATGCACCCTCCCTCGGCTATTATTATCTGCCCCCACTCGCTGGCTTTGTCTGTCTGGTTTAGAAAATAGTGCGGGAGCCCACGCATTTTTTTTCAACGAATTTACACCTTTAATTAACCCCTACATGTGTGAAATTTTGCACACATACACTCATGTAATTGTTAGTGAAAACCATATATCAAACTACATGGGTCTGTAATTTCACAAAAGCCGGCAATTGAATTAGCGGCTTTTACACTATTTAGAACTGCACAAACTATAAATATATGTACAGTATATATATATATGTCTCAATGACATATATATTATATATATATATATATTATGTATTCTATGTGTATATATCTGTTCTTTCTTTTGTGATTTTAAAACTATTCATTTGGATCCATTATATGTCGGTTTTGCTAGCCACCGACAAAATCTTGCAAGTCGGATGTCAATCGGATGTGTAACGAACGCTCAGATGCGACTAAATCGCATCATTGATGGAAAATCGGCTGCCAGACGCATCAATGTTCATGACATTTTGCTGCGATAATCGACCAACTAAAACGGTCAGATTTTTTAGACGGTGTGTGTTACACCAGCCTAAGAATCTCAATATGAATAGTAGTTGAAGGGGTATGTAGCGTTTGTTGGGCATCTTCCTTATTTTTAAGGTCTTTTTGCAGTTTATTAATTTTTTCCTTGTTTTGTTTTCTATTAATGGATGCTATATGCATTAATAATCCTCTTATTACCGCCTTGTGGGCGTTCCATACTGAAAATGGGCACATGTTCTCTATTTTGTTCTCTTTAAAGTAATTGGATATAGCATTTTCAATCTCTTTTTTAAATTTGGGGGATTGTAGTAAAAGGGAGTTACACTTCCAGAGAGAATAAGAATCCACCGATCCTCCCAGCAAAATCTCGCACAAAATAGGGGAGTGATCAGAAAAGGACCTGGGTAAAATTTCAACTTTTTTGAATTTAGAAATTGATAAGGAGTCAGTTAGGAACAGGTCAATCCTTGAGAAGTTTTTAACCCCTTCACCCCCAAGGGTGGTTTGCACGTTAATGACCGGGCCAATTTTTACAATTCTGACCACTGTCTCTTTATGAGGTTATAACTCTGGAACGCTTCAACGGATCTTGACGATTCTGAGATTGTTTTCTCGTGACATATTGTACTTCACGTTAGTGGTAAAATTTCTTCGATATAACTTGCGTTTATTTTTGAAAAAAATGCAAATATGGCAAAAATTTTGAAATTTTGCAATTTTCATACTTTGAATTTTTATTCCCTTAAAACAAAGAAATATGTCAAACAAAATTAAAAAAAAATTTGTTAGGAAATTATAAGGGTTAAAAGTTGACCAGCGATTTCTCATTTTTACAACAAAATTTACAAAGCCATTTTTTTTAGGGACCACCTCACATTTGAAGTCACTTTGAGGGGTCTATATGGCAGAATATATCCAAAAGTGACACCATTCTAAAAACTGCACTCCTCAAGGTACTCAAAACCACATTCAAGAAGTTTACTAACCCTTCAGGTGCTTCACAGGAGCTGAAGCAATGTGGAAGGAAAAAATTAATATTTAACTTTTTAGTCACAAAAATTATCTTTTACAAACTTTTTTTTTATTTTCACAAGGGTAAAAGGAGAAAATGGACAGAAAAAGATGTTGTGCAATTTCTCCTGAGTACGCTGATACCCCATATGTTGGGGAAAACCACTGTTTGGGCACACGGCAGAGCTCGTAAGGGAAGGAGCGCCGTTTGACTTTTTCAAACCAAAATTGGCTGGAATTGAGATTGGACGCCATGTCGTGTTTGGAGAGCCTCTGATGTGCCTAAACAGTGGAAACTCCCCATAAGTGACACCATTTTGGAAACTAGACCCCACAAGGAACTTGATTTTTTAGTCCAAATTTTTGATTTTTCCCAAGGAAATTGGACCCCAAAAGTTGTTGTCCAATTTGTCCTGAGTACGCTGATACCCCATATATGGGGGGGGGGGAACTGTTTGGGCGCACTGCAGGGCTTGGAAAGGAAGTAATAACGTTTTGGAATGCAGACGTTGATGGGGGTCATGTTCCGTTTGTAGTACCCCAGATGAGCCTAAACAGTGGAAACCCCCCACAAGTGACCCCATTTTGGAAACTAGACCCCCTAAGGAACTTATCTAGATCTGTGGTGTGCACTTTGAACCCCCAAGTGCTTCACACAAGTTTATAATGCCCGGGCATGAAAATAAAAAATCCTATTTTTTTCTCACAAAAATTATCTATTAGTCACCAACTTTTTATTTTCCCAAGGGTAACAGGAGAAATTGGACCACAAAAGTTGTACAATTTGTCCTGAGTACGCTGATACCCCATATGTGGGGGGGGAGCCACTGTTTGGGCGCATGGCAGAGCTCTGAATGGAAGGAGCAATATTTGACATTTTCCAACAAAATTGGCTGGAATTGAGATTGGACGCCATGCTGCATTTGGAGAGCCCCTGATGTGTCTAAACAGTGGAAACCCCCCACAAGTGGCCCAATTTTGGAAACTAGACCCCCTAAGGAACTTATCTAGATCTGTGGTGAGCAATTTGAACCCCAAGTGCTTCACACAAGTTTATAACGTAGAGCCGTAAAATTAAAAAAATCATATTTTTTCCAAAAAAATGATCTTTTCACCCCAATTTTTATTTTCCCAAGGGTAACAAGACTCCAAAAGTTATTGTGCAATTTGTCCTGAGTACGCTGATACCCCATATGTGGGGGTAAACCACTGTTTGGGTGCATGGCAGAGCATGGAAGGAAAGGAGCGCCATTGTAAGGTTCTTTGTACATGTTCTTGAAACTCAGTTTTCCGTCAGCCATTTTGCTTTCTGTCTTGCTGCAGCTATCTTGCCCTCAGTCAATATGGAGTTTTCAGCTTTCATGTTCCCGCCCTGATTCTCTCCCTCTTGCTTCTTAAGCAGCCACAGCTGAGCAATCAGTGCTTCAGAATCTAGCCTGCAGTGAACCTGTGACCTGACTCCTGGAAACCTTGGACTATGTACTCCAGCTATTCCTACTGAGGAACTCTGAACACTTGTGGACTCTGGAACCCTGCTCTTTGAAAGATCCACGTTTGCATGGACTTACGGTAACAGAGAAGAAAATCCTGAACCTGTTGTGGAGAGTGATTGCTGAGCTTAAGTTACTCTGGCCTGCTGTGTCTCCTGCTTCTGTATCTGCAAACTGTGTGACTATTTTTGCCACTTGTATGAAGTAATACAAGACCTTCTATATCAAACCTGTGTCTCATGTATTTTCATCGCACCCAAGCACAAGACGCTATATGAACTGTACTACATACATTACAAGATTCTGAAGCCAAGACGTTAGTGTCTGCTGGGTCTGGAAGGCTGTGTCTGCTGTAACTGTGTATATCAGACGTCCAGTTGTACTTTCTGTGATGACAGTGGTTGTGACTTCTCACAACCATTCCAGGTGAGCAATTCCCTTAAGTTTTTTTTCTGCAGTGTTACCACAGGTAAACACTATTGTTTTTTTTTTTTTTTTTTTCTTCCCTCTTTTGTGTCTGCTGTAACTGTGGATATCAGATGTCCGGTTGAACTTTCTGTGATGATAGTGGTTGTGACTTCTCACAACCATTCCAGGTGAGCAGTTCCCTTATTTTTTTTTTCTCTCTGCAGTGTTACCACAGGTAAACACAATTGTTTTTTTTTTTTCTTTTCTCCTCTCCTTCCAGTACTCCTGTCTTAAAAGATCTGGAAAATGGAGGCCCGCATAAAGGAACTTTGCGGAGTGACTGATAATATCCTTGCAGATTTACAGACTATAAAAACCCGTTTTACAAACCTACAGGACCTCACTAATCACAATTTGCAAGTGTTTGGACAGACTGCCCAGGATTTGCGAGCCAGGATTGAGGTTCTAGAGGAGCGAGTCCAGGCTCCTGCCGTAGCCCCAAGTTCTGGGATTCCAAGTTGCCCCCTTTTCGTTTTGGCGGTGAACGTGAAAAATTCAGGGGATTTATTAACCAATGCAATCTGTTTTTTTCTGCACATGCTTCACAATTTCCCACTGAACGATCTAAAGTGCTTACTATAATTATGTTACTTACCAACAAGGCTTTGATGTGGGCAAACCCTCTGATTGAGACTGAGGATGAATGTTTGGATCATCTTGATGCTTTCATTTCAGCCATGGGGCAGGTGTTTGATGACCCCAATCGAGGTGCAACAGCTGAAGCAGCCATGTTAACTTTGCGCCAAGGTAAGCACTCGGTAGCCGAATATGCCTTGGATTTCAGGAGATGGGCCCTTGATACCACCTGGGACAGTTCCGCCAAAAAATCTATTTTTCGAAAGGGGTTGTCTCCACTAATTAAGGATGAACTTGCTCGTGCCGACCCTCCCACTGCGTTAGGTGACTTTATTAACTACTGCATCCGTATTGATGCTCGCCTGACTGAACGCAGGCAAGAGAGATGGTTCGAAAGCAATCGCACTAACCTTTTCCTACCTTCCTCCCCAGCTAAGGAACCTTTGAGTAGGATCACACGGGAACCTGAACCTGAACCCATGCAGGTAGACTCTTTACAAAGACGGGTTAGTGATGCACGCAAGGAACATCGTTTTAAGGAAAATCTATGTTTCTATTGTGGTAAGTCAGGGCACTTCATTATAAACTGCCCCAGCCGTTCTCGTAAGACTACTGCAGCACTCATTCACTGTGAGTGTTGCGAGAGGAGATCTGTCAGGTCCGAGCCTCAGGCTCCAGAGAGATCTGCAGCAACAGATCTTGATTTCTCGGACTTAAACTCCGTTACTTCTGAGGACGATGACTGTGTAAACGCTGCAATTTTTCAAGTTTCCTCAGCGGTGTCCCAGCTGAGTTGTAGGAAAAACAATTCTCATTGCTTCCTTTCCATCAAACTCTGGGTTAACTCAATCTGGGTGTCTAGCTCTGCTATGATCGACTCAGGGGCTAGTGGGAATTTTATGGATGTCTCCTTTGCTCTGAAACAGGGGATACGTTCAGTGAAGAAGGCTACTCCAGTACAGATGGAAACTGTGGATGGCTCCCTGCTGACCTCTGGACCAGTGGATCAGGAAACGGAGCCTTTGAGGGTCCTTATGGGTAAAGATCATCAAGAGAAACTGTCCTTTATGCTTATCTCTTCTCCCCACTTTCCCATTATTCTAGGGCTACCATGGCTGCAGGCTCAGAACCCTACCATTAACTGGGAGACCAAGGAATTACACTTTCCAGAGAAACAGATGAGTCCAGAAGTTTCAGCTTGCTCTGTTCCTAAAGGAACCATGTCAGTCCCTGAACTACCAGCTGTATACCAGGACTATGTGGATTTATGTGACAAGAAGAACGCTGACCAGCTTCCCCCTCACCGTCCATATGATTGTCCAATTGAATTATTGCCTGGAGCAGAGATACCTTTTGGTAAGATCTACCCCCTGGCGGGGCCCGAGCTAAAGGCTTTAAAGGATTACATAGACGAAAATCTAGCCAAGGGCTTCATACGCCCCTCTTCATCTCCTGCAGGTGCACCCATCTTCTTTGTGAAGAAGAAAGATGGATCTCTGAGACCCTGCGTAGACTATAGGGAACTCAATAAGGTTACTATTAGAAACCGTTATCCATTGCCTTTAATCCCTGAGTTATTGGAGAGAGTGCGGCATGCCAAAATTTTCTCTAAATTGGATCTCCGTGGGGCCTATAACTTGGTCCGTATTAGACCTGGGGATGAATGGAAGACTGCATTCAGGTCACGCTATGGACACTTTGAATATCTAGTTATGCCTTTTGGTCTGAGTACCGCCCCAGCCACTTTCCAACACTTGGTGAATGACATCTTCAGGGATCTCCTAGATACATTCGTGGTGATTTATTTGGATGATATTCTAATTTTTTCTAACTCCACAGAGGAACATCATGGACATGTGAGAATGGTCTTGGAACGTCTAAGACAAAACCATCTTTACATCAAACTTGAAAAGTGTGAATTCCATAGGACCGAAATTCAATTTCTGGGGTATGTACTGTCTACACAAGGAATTAGTATGGATGGAAGTAAGACCCAAGCCATCAAGGATTGGCCAAGTCCTAGAAATGTGAAGGAGGTGCAGCGCTTCATCGGGTTTGCCAATTTCTATAGATGTTTCATTAGGAATTTCTCTGAGGTAGTGTCACCTATCACCCAACTTACCCGGAAAGAGTCTAGGTTCTCCTGGACTCCCCAAGCCCAGGAAGCATTTTCTCGTCTAAAAGATAAATTTACCACCGCACCTATCTTGGTACATCCCAACCCCGAACTTGCCTTCATAATAGAGGTGGATGCTTCAGATTGTGCCGTTGGAGCTATACTCTCTCAGAGAACAGGTGAGAAGAATGTCTTGCATCCCTGTGCCTTCTTTTCCCAGCAGTTGTCTTCGGCTGAGAGGAACTACGATGTGGGCAATAGAGAGTTGTTGGCCATTATTGCCGCCTTCAAAGAATGGAGACACCTTCTTCAGGGAGCTGCACAGCAAATAGTCGTCCTGACAGACCATCGTAACCTTGAATTTATCAGGTCGGCTAAGTGCCTGACTCCTCGCCAGGCTCGCTGGAATCTTTTCTTAAACCAATTTAATTTTGTCATTTCTTATAGACCAGGATCGCGCAATGGAAAGGCTGATGCACTCTCTAGGATTCATTCAGCAGAGACCCGTCCACTTGCTCCTCCTAAGACTATTCTTCCTGACTCTAGATTCCTTGGAGTGATTCATAATCAAGACCTACTTAAGGACATCAAGGAAGCATACCATGCGGATTCCTTGTTGGCACAACCCCCAAGGGACGTAAGTCTTGTCTTTAAGAATGGTGTGTGGATTCAGGGACAACGTCTGTATATTCCTGAAACAGTCAGATTGAGAGTATTGCAACTCATTCACGATTCCAAGATAGCTGGGCATAGAGGAATTCTAAAGACACAGGAATTTCTTTCTCGTTTCTTTTGGTGGCCCACTTGCAGGAAGGATGTTTTAAACTATGTCACTTCATGTGAAGTCTGTGCAAGATGCAAAACACCTCGCTCCTCACCAACTGGTCTGTTACAACCTCTTCCCACCCCGTCCCGCCCGTGGGGATCCATTTCTATGGACTTCATTGTGGAGTTACCAACCTCTCAAGGGAAAAACACCATTCTAGTGGTGGTTGATCGTTTAACAAAGGCAGCTCATTTTATTCCTTGTGTCGGCTTACCCACTGCAAAACAGACATCAGATTTGATGATTAAAGATGTGTTTCGCTTACATGGAGTACCGGATGAGGTTATTTCGGATCGAGGGGTGCAATTCACTTCAAGGTTTTGGCAAAATTTCTGTGCAGCATTGGACATTAAAGTAAACCTTTCTTCTGCTTTTCATCCCAGACTAATGGACAGACCGAACGAACCAATCAAACTCTGGAGCAGTATCTCCGCTGCTTTATCTGCCACCTACAGGATGATTGGGTGGATCTACTTCCATTGGCTGAGTTCTCTTATAACAACTCTCAGAGCGCCACCACTAAGCAGTCTCCTTTTTACTCCAATCTAGGTTATCATCCTAACATTCTTCCACGATTTCCCATAGAAATGCCTTTACCAGCAGTGGCCGAAAGAATCACGTCTTTACAGAAGAATATGGATCTTCTAAAGGAGAATCTGGAATTGGCTCAGGAAAGGTACAAGAAAGCAGCAGATAAATTTCGTAAACCTGCACCAGTTTTCAAGGTAGGAGACCTGGTCTGGCTGTCAACCAGAAATCTTAAGTTAAGGATTCCATCGTCTAAGTTGGGACATAAGTACATTGGACCCTATAAAATCAGTAAAATTATAAGTGCCGTTGCTTATCGTCTTCAACTGCCTAGAACTATGAGAATCCACCCTGTCTTTCATGTATCCCTACTAAAGGCTGCAACACCCAATACGTTTCCTGGACGTTCTTCTCCTTGCCCTGACCCAGTGCTAGTCGATGGTCAGGAAGAATTTGTGGTGGAAAGAATTCTAGATTCCAGGTTATACAGGAATCAGTTACAATATTTGATTAAATGGCAGGGCTACCCAGTGGAGGACAACTCATGGGAACCAGTCAATAACGTTAATGCTCCTCGTTTGCTCCGCCAGTTTCATCAGAGGTACCCAGACAAGCCTGGTCTGAGGCCATCCGGAGGTTGTCCCTAAGGGGGGAGTAATGTAAGGTTCTTTGTACATGTTCTTGAAACTCAGTTTTCCGTCAGCCATTTTGCTTTCTGTCTTGCTGCAGCTATCTTGCCCTCAGTCAATATGGAGTTTTCAGCTTTCATGTTCCCGCCCTGATTCTCTCCCTCTTGCTTCTTAAGCAGCCACAGCTGAGCAATCAGTGCTTCAGAATCTAGCCTGCAGTGAACCTGTGACCTGACTCCTGGAAGCCTTGGACTATGTACTCCAGCTATTCCTACTGAGGAACTCTGAACACTTGTGGACTCTGGAACCCTGCTCTTTGAAAGATCCACGTTTGCATGGACTTACGGTAACAGAGAAGAAGATCCTGAACCTGTTGTGGAGAGTGATTGCTGAGCTTAAGTTACTCTGGCCTGCTGTGTCTCCTGCTTCTGTATCTGCAAACTGTGTGACTATTTTTGCCACTTGTATGAAGTAATACAAGACCTTCTATATCAAACCTGTGTCTCATGTATTTTCATCGCACCCAAGCACAAGACGCTATATGAACTGTACTACATACATTACAGCCATTTGACTTTTTCAACGCAGAATTGGCTGGACGCCATGTCGTGTTTGGAGAGCTCCTGATCTGCCTAAACAGTGGAAACCCCAACAAATGACAGCATTTTGGGAACTAGACCCCTCAAGGAACTTATCTAGATGTGTGGTGAGAACTTTGAACCCCCAGATGTTTCACTAAAGTTTATAACGCCCGAGCATGAGAATAAAAAAATCATATTTTTTCCACAAACATGATTTTTTAGCCCCCAAATTTTTATTTTCCCAAGGGTAACAGGAGAAACTGGACCCCAAAAGTTCTTGTCCAATTTGTCCTGAGTACGCTGATACCCAATATGTGGGAGAAAACTACTGTATGGGCACACGTCGGGGCTCGGAAGGGAAGTAGTGACGTTTTGGATTGCAGACTTTGATGGAATGGCCTGCGGGTGTCATGTCGCATTTGGAAAGCCCCTGATGTGCCTAAACAGTGAAAACCCCCCACAAGTGACCCCATTTTGGAAAATAGACCCCACAAGGAACTAATGTAGATGTGTGGTGAGCGCTATGAACCCCCAAGTGCTTCATAGAAGTTTATAACGCACAGCAGTAAAAACAAAAAAATCATTTTTTTTTTACAAAAATGATATTTTCGCCTCCAATTTTTTATTTTCCCAAGGGTAACAGAAGAAATTGGACTCCAAGAGTTGTTGTGCAATTTGTCCTGAGTACGCTGATACCCCATATGTGGGGGTAAACTACTGTTTGGGCCCATGGCAGAGCTCAGAAGTGAAGGAGCACCATTTGACTTTTTCAACGCAGAATTGGCTGGAATTGAGATCAGACGCCATGTCCCATTTGGAGAGCCCCTGATGTGTCTAAACAGCAGAAACCCCAATTCTAACTCCAACCCTAACCTCAACACACCCCTAACCCTAGTCCCAACCCTAACCATAACCCTAACCACAAACCTAACCCTAACACACCCCTAACCCTAATCCCAACCCTAATCCTAATCCTAACTTTAGGCGCAACCCTAACCCTAAATTTAGGCGCAACCCTAACCCTAACCCTAATGGGAAAATGGAAATAAATACATTTTTTTTATTTTATTATTTTTCCCTAACTAAGGGGATGATAAAGGGGGTTTGATTTACTATTTATAGCGGGTTTTTATGATTGGCAGCTGTCACGCTAAAAGACGCTTTTTATTGCAAAAATTGTTTTTGCATCACCACATTTTGAGAGCTGTAATTTTTGCATGTTTTTGCCCACAGAGTCATGTGAGGTCTTATTTTTGGCGGTACGAGTTGATGTTTTTATTGGTACCATTTTTGAGCACGTGCCATTTTTTAATAGCTTTTTATTTCGATTCTTGGTAGGTTAGAATGAACAAAAATCAGCAATTCATGAATTTCTTTTGGGGGGGCGTTTATACCGTTCCGCGTGTGGTAAAACTGATAAAGCAGTTTTATTCTTCGGGTCAGTACGATTACGGTGATACCTCATTTATATCATTTTTTTAGGTTTTGGCGCTTTTATACAATAAAAACTATTTTATATAAAAAATAATTATTTTTGCATCGCTTTATTCTGCGAGCTATAACTTTTTTATTTTTTCGCTGATAATGCTGTATGGCGGCTCGTTTTTTGCGGGACAAGATGACGTTTTCAGCGGTACCATGTTTATTTATATCGGTCTTTTTGATCGCGTGTTATTCCACTTTTTGTTCGGCGGTTATGATGATAAAGCATTGAATTTTTGCTTTGTTTGTTTTTTGAAGGGGTTCACTAAAGATGTTAACTAGTAGGACAGTTTTATAGGGGGGGTTGTTATGGACGCGGCGATACCAAATATGTGTACTTTTATTGTTTTGTTTTTTTTATTTACAGGAAGAAATGAATTTATTGGGGAATATTTTTTTTTCTTCCTTTATTTTAACATTTTTTTTTACACTTGTGATTTTGATTTTTTAACTTTTTTACTTTGTCCCAGGGTGGGACATCACTGTATTTTATCAGATCGTTGGTGTGACAGTGTGCACAGCACTCTGTCACATCAGCGATCGCTCTGGCACTGCTGCAGGCTTCCCAGTGCCTGCTCTCAGCAGGCACTGAGGAAGCCGCCTCCCTGCAGGACCCCGTGGCCATCTTGGATCCGGGGTCCTGCAGGGAAGAGGCCTTCAGAACAGCGCGGTCACATCGCGCTGTTCTGAGGGTCTCAGGGGAGTGCGCATTGAGTGCCCCTGGTACACCGCGATCATGTTTGATCGCGGTGTGCCTGGGGTTAATGTGCCGGGAGCGGTCCGTGACCGCTCCTGGCACATAGTGCCGGGTGTCAGCTGTAATAATCAGCTGACACCCGGTGGCGATCAGCTGCGCTCCCCCCGGGAGCGTAGCTGATCGCCTTGGACGTACTATCCCGTCCATGGGCAGATTGGCACGGGTTTTATGGACGGGATAGTACGTCCAATGGCAGAGAGAGGTTAATGGGTATCAGAGTAAAAGGAATACTCCAATGACGATTAGTTGAAACACCTAAAGACTAGTGTTGAGCATTCCGATACTGCAAATATCGGGTATCGGCCGATATTAGCTGTATCGGAATTCCGATTCCGAGTTCCGATGTTTTCGTCTTATCGGATACCGGAATCGGGATTGTCACTGTCACTGTCAGTGTCCGTCGGTCGGGTCTGTCAGGAGTCAGCGGCACTTACCCGGCAGAAGATCTCCGGCGGTCACGTCCTGCACTGCTTCATGGCCGCCATCCTCTTCTCCCCGGCGGTCACATGCAGTTTCTCGCGATAACTGCAGTGACTGCTGGGTAATCCCGGCCGTAAAGCAGTCAGTCCGATGACGTCACCGCCGGGGAAGCTGGTAATCAGCTGTGCTGCGTTGCGATGACAGGCTCTGCCTGTCATTGCGATGTAGCAGAGCTGGATCGTCGTGGGACTGTCGTTACTATGGACTGCGTCGGACAGGTGGTATACTGTTGGTTTGTTTTTATTCTTTTTTTACAGGAGATCGATGGCGTCGCAGGAATGAGAGAGTAATAAAAGAAATGAAAACTGTGTTGTCTCTTTTATTTCATTAAAAGACTTTTTTCTTGCTGTGTCTTTTTTTTAAACATTTAAAAACTTTGGGATTAATAATGGATCGGTGTCTTATTGACGCCTCTCCATTATTAACCGGGCTTATTGTCACCGTGCAATCAACGGTGACAATAACCCCTTATTACCCCGCTTGCCACCGCTACAGGGCAAGTGGGAAGAGCCGGGTAAAGTGCCACAATTGGCACATCTTTTGATGCGCCAAATGTGGGGCTGCTGTAGCCTGGTATTATCAGGCTGTTGAGGACCAAAATCCATGGGCCTTGACAGTCTTTTAATACCAGGCCGCAGCAGTCTGCATTTTACTTGGCTGGTTAACAAAAATAGGGGGGATCCCCACGCCGTTTTTTTTTTCGAGGGGATCCCCTATTTTTGTTAACCAGCCAAGCTAAGCAGACTGCTGTGGCCTGGTATTATCAGGCTTGCAAGGTCCATGGATATTGGATCCTTACCAGCCTGAAAAACCAGGCCTCAGCGGTCTGCTTCATCTGGCTGGTTAACAAAAATAGGGGGGACCCCACGCCAATTTTTTTCGAGGGGATCCCCTATTTTTGTTAATCAGCCAAGATATGCAGACTGCTGTGGCCTGGTATTATCAGGCTGGCAAGGTCCATGGATCTTGGCTCCTTAACAGCCTGAAAATCCAGGCCTCAGCGGTCTGCTTCATCTGGCTGGTTAACAAAATAGGGGGGACCCCACGCCAATTTTTTTCGAGGGGATCCCCTATTTTTGTTAATCAGCCAAGATATGCAGACTGCTGTGGCCTGGTATTATCAGGCTGGCAAGGTCCATGGATCTTGGCTCCTTAACAGCCTGAAAATCCAGGCCTCAGCGGTTTTCTTCATCTGGCTGGTTAACAAAAATAGGGGGGACCCCACGCCAATTTTTTTCGAGGGGATCCCCTATTTTTGTTAATCAGCCAAGATATACAGACTGCTGTGGCCTGGTATTATCAGGCTGGCAAGGTCCATGGATCTTGGCTCCTTAACAGCCTGAAAATCCAGGCCTCAGCGGTCTGCTTCATCTGGCTGGTTAACAAAAATAGGGGGGACCCCACGCCATTTTTTTTTCGAAGGGAACCCCTATTTTTGTTAATCAGTTCCCTCTGACGTCACTGATTGTGTCCCTGGCTGACCTGAAGTGAAAGTGGAAAGCAATCAATTAAGCTTTCCACTTAAGGGCCCGTCTCACATAGCGATAGCGCTACCGAGATCGCTGCTGAGTCACTAGTTTTGTGACGCAGCAGCGAGCTCACCAGCGATATCGCTGTGTGTGACATTCAGCGACGATCAGCCCCCCTGCCGGGTATCGCTGATCGTCGCTGAAATGTCAGGACCTTTGATCGCTGGTTTCCCGCTGACAGGCACACATCGCTGCGTGTGACAGGCGGGAGACCAGCGATCCGCTGGTAACCAAGGTACACAGCGGGTTTCCAGGCGCGGGGCTGTGCCTAGAAACCCGCTGTGTACCTTGGATACCAGCGCCCTGATGCAGGGAGCTGGTATCCAAGGTACACAGCGGGTTTCCAAGCGCTGCGCTGTGCCTGGAAACCCGCTGTGTACCTTGGTTACCAGCGGATCGCTGGTCTCCCGCCTGTCACACGCAGCGATGCGTGCCTGTCAGAGGGAAACCAGCGATCAAAAAAAGGTCCTGACATTTCTGCGACGATCAGCGATACCCGGCAGGGGGCTGATCGTCGCTGAATGTCACACACAGCGATATCGCTGGTGAGCTCGCTGCTGCGTCACAAAACTAGTGACTCAGCAGCGATCTCGGTAGCGATATCGCTATGTGAGACGGGCCCTTAAGCGATGTTACCCGCAGTGTCGCTGTCCCAGATCGCTGCCTGAGCTGCCTGTTTGGCAGCTCAGCAGCGATCATGTAGCGATACACCAGCGATCCTGACAAGTGCATATCGTTGTCGGGATCGCTGGTGTATCGTTATGTGACACCCAGCCTTTACTCTCCTGTCAGGCAGGAGAGGAACTCATTCATTTGGGGTTTACTGTGAGGCTGCAGCATTAGCTGCGGTCCCTGCAGTAAACATTAACCCTTTCTGAAGGATTACACCGTGGGACCTGACTGTGCATGGGATAGGTAAGAATAATTTTGCTTTTTTATTTTATTTTTATTACAGGAAATGGTTTTTGCAGTAAAATAAAAGATGGTCAAAAACATGTGTCTTTATTTCATTAAAATGATTTTTAATTAAAGTGTGTGTGTTTTATTTTTATTTCATGCAATAGGATTAATAATTGATAGTTGTCTAATTGACAGCTCTCAATTATTAACCTGGCTTAAGGTCACCTTTCAATAGCAAGGTGGCTTTAACCCCATATTAACCCATTCGCCACCGCTACAGGGCAATGGGAATAGACGGGCAAAGTGCCAGAAAGGGCGAATCTAATTATAGATTTGTCTTTCCTGGGGTGTCTGGGGGCAGATGTTAGTAGCCGGGGGGGGGCAAAAATAATGGTCCCTCTCTGGGCTATTATTATCTGCCCCACTCACTGGCTTTGTCTGTCTGGTTGCGAAAATAGGGCGGGAGCCACGCATTTTTTTTCAGCAATTTTACACCTCATATATATATATACATGTCATTGAATTTGTGACACATATATATATATATTTATATTTGTAGTTCATACACTTCTACATAGTATAATAGCCGCTAATTCAATTGCCGGCTTTTGTGAAAATGCAGAACCCGACATGAAATGACACTTGGTGTACATAGGGTTAACCATGTCTTTTCATGTCCTTTGCTATCTAATTTGCACAAACAATTAAATCAGACTATGTGTGCAAAATTTCACACCTGTAGGGGTTAATTAAAGGTGTAAATTCGTAGCAAAAAAGTCCGTTTTTTTTTACAACGAATTTACACCTTTAATTAACCCCTACAGGTGTGAAATTTTGCACACATAGTCTGATTTAATTGTTTGTGCAAATTAGATAGCAAAGGACATGAAAAGAAATGTTTAACCCTATGTACACCAAGTGTCATTTCATGTCGGGTGACCCGACATGAAATGACACTTGGTGTACATAGGGTTAACCATGTCTTTTCATGTCCTTTGCTATCTAATTTGCACAAACAATTAAATCAGACTATGTGTGCAAAATTTCACACCTGTAGGGGTTAATTAAAGGTGTAAATTCGTAGCAAAAAAGTCCGTTTTTTTTACAACGAATTTACACCTTTAATTAACCCCTACAGGTGTGAAATTTTGCACACATAGTCTGATTTAATTGTTTGTGCAAATTAGATAGCAAAGGACATGAAAAGAATGTTTAACCCTATGTACACCAAGTGTCATTTCATGTCGGGTGACCCGACATGAAATGACACTTGGTGTACATAGGTTAACCATGTCTTTCATGTCCTTTGCTATCTAATTTGCAAAACAATTAAATCACTATGTGTGCAAAATTTCACACTGTAGGGGTTAATTAAAGGTGTAAATTCGTACAAAAAAGTCGTTTTTTTTACAACGAATTTACACCTTTAATTAACCCCTACAGGTTGAAATTTTGCACACATAGTCTGATTTAATTGTTTGTGCAAATCAGATAGCAAACGACATGAAAAGACATGGTTAACCCTATGTACACCAAGTGTCATTTCATGTCGGGTGCTTCTGTCTTTTCACTGAAGCCGGCTTTACCCGGCAATTGAATCAAAGGATATTTTACTATGTAGAAGTGTATAAACTATACATATATGTATATATATGTGTCACAATGACATGTATATATATATATATATGTATTCTATGTGTGTATATTTAGTGTTTACAAGGAAAGAATGGGGTTTTTTTTAGTTGCGATATTTTGTTCCCATAGACTTACATGGGACTTCCGGTATCGGTATCGGGTATCGCCGATATTTTAGTGATATCGGCGATACCATTCCGATTCCGATACTTTAGGATATCGGAAAGTATCGCTCAACTCTACTAAAGACATCTAGATATTCCTGCTTCCGTAACCAGTTTTTTAGAGTTGGAGAGGAGCTCTAGACATGGACGTTGAGTCAATTGACTGTCTGGCACAATGTTGAAGTCTCCTACTAAGATGATTGTACCTCTCTTGACCTCCTGGATTTTTTTGTCTAGGCTGTCAAAAAAACGCATCTGGGCTTTATTGGGTGCATAGACATTGACCAGGGTTGTTAAGTAGCTGTTGATTAGACAGGTTATAATTAAAAATTTACCCTCTGAGTCTGGGTATTCATCAGTTAACTCAAACTCAAAGGAAATGCTGTTTCTAATTAGGGTGATTACCCCCGCTTTTTTCTTCTCATTTAAGGACTTAAATATGTGTGTGTAGTTTTTATTCCCCAATTGAGGATGCTTTTCTCTGGCCAGCTTTACCTCCTGAATCCTGAAAGCACACAATATCTGCTTTGCACTTCTTAATCTCCCTCCACGTAACATGTCTCTTTTTTGGGCTATTTAGGCCTCTTACATTTAATGATTAGATTTTAATACTCATAAGATGTATTTAATATCCTAAGCAAATATAAACACAGGTAACACAAATAAACTGCAAAAAAACAAACAAACAGATTTGTATATTAGAAGAAACCACAACTTTGGTGGATAATCTTCTCAATAGGAAAAGTTTGTGATCAACTCCAGGCATCCACCTGTTTCCTAAAAGGAAATACAAAAGTAGAAAAAAAGAAAATAACTTTCTGAGACTTCATCCTGGCAGGTCTCCCCCTTGTTCAGGGATGCTAGGAATGAGGATCCCTCTTTAGGAAAAAGTATTGGAGTTATTTTCCCCTTGTAGTTTACTAATAACTTAGTCGGGAATCCCCACCTATACATTATGCCCTTTTCGTGTAGGATTGAAACTATTCCTCATTTGCATAGTGTCCTTTGACAAATCTGCGAATATTTTAATGTGATCATATGGAGCAGGTAGGTGCTTATTTATTGTCATGTACTCCAGCAATTTCTCCTTTGCAGAGTAAAAGTGGAGTCTTAATATGGTATCCTAGGGACCTCTGTTGAAATAGATTCGGGACGAAATAAACAGTGAATTCGGTCTACCATGAGTTCATTTTCTGGAATTGAAGGTAGGGTTTTGAGCAATTTTGCCCTAAAGTATTTTTGCAAGTCATTTTGGCCGATTTTTTCGGAAATTCCTCTTAGTTTAAGATTATTTCGCCTGTTGCGGTCTTCCAGGTCGGCGAGTTTGCTGTGTAAGTATTGGACTTCATTGTGCGTGTCACTCTGTTGTTTGTGTAAGGATTCACTTTCTTTACTAAGATTTCTATATTTTTATCATTTTGTCCAATCTGAGATTAATTGAGTCCAGGTTTGCCTGAAGGAGTTTAGTGTGCTTATCTAGAGTAGATTCTAGGTTGCTATTTAAAGGGTATGCCACACTAAACAATATCGCTAACGGGATCGCTAAAAAACGTCACTATTTAGCGATCCTGTTAGCGATGTTGTTCAGTGCGGCAGCTTCCAGCGACGAGCTTCCTGCTGTGATCTCGCTCGTCGCTGGAATCGCTCCGGACCCTATTTTCTCGTCGGCGCTCCCGCTGGGTAAGTATATACCGCTGTGTGGCACCTTTTCTTAGCGATTTAGCGGTACTTCTGTACCGCTAAAGTCGTTAAGAAGATCGCTAACGGCGATAGCGTCGTTAACTATATCGCTAAATGTGGCCGCATTTAGCGATATAGAAACAATCCCGCTAGCGATCGCATTAGTATGCATCGTTATTGTGATCGCTAGCGGGATTGTTTAGTGTGGCAGTACCTTAAGGCATGTACTAAGTCTCTGACAAATTGTTCTGAAGCCCCTTTTTCAGTTGCATGAATATTATCAATTTAAGTGTAAGTTTTCGGGCTATTCGCTAGAAGGTCTTTTTTCAGTCTGGGTCTATTTTTGTCAGGACTGCTTGTTGGGGATGTTTCAAAAAACTCCTCCCCTGAGTCTGAGAGGAATTTCCCCCTTTTTTATCAACTTTCCTTTTTGTTTTTTTATTTACACTGGTGTCCATATCAGAGGGTTGATGTGAGGAATAACGGCACACAGAGGCCCGGGGGATCACGGATTATGATCCCACCACTGCCATCAATGTGACGAATAACGATCTGCAGGGATTTATATTCATCCCACTTTCTAATTCCGCTTAGGAACTTGCAGCTCTCCGGCGCTCTCCTTACCCTCAGGTCAGTCAGGGAACTGAAGGAAAATTAGTCGCCGGACGGGCCGCTTGGACATGTGCTGGCTATTGGGCACGCAGCAGGGAGGGGATTATAACTACTCCTAGCCACAGCCAGGCAATACACTTATAAAACCCGCCTGTCACTGCCAGCTATACCCAACCCAGAACACACTCGCTCGCTGCCACCAGCCTCTGGGTCTAGAATGAGGCCACCTCAATTTAGTAGCGTAGTATACTTCAGACACGTGCAAGTTCGTTATAGAGCATAGAGACGAACTAGTAATTTTATATTTTTACTCCAAAAAGATAGGCAGTGTTTACAAAATATTTAAAAAGATTTTACAAAGTGAGACAATTAAAAAAAATGTACAAGCAATTAAAAATAAAACAGAGTTAAAGAAAAAACACTCACATCGTACTTAGAACATTCTGGAAAACCAGGCTAGGGGGAGGAGCCACACGTCGTAGTTCATTTGGGATCTGACTGACATGGCATCCCAGGCTAGAATGACAAGGGGGGCTCAGTTGCAGACTTATAAATCTGGGCTTGTGACCTCACTAAAGGGGCTGGTTTACTGGCCCCTCCCCTAGCTCAAAGCTGCAGATTTGGTTCTGAAAACTTATAACGTTCCTAACTTGCAGAGGGTAGCTCATATAGAAACGCACATAGTACCATCTTTTCCAGCTTGCTGCTGGCATTCATCCACAACCAAACATGGTGCAGTTAGCTCACACAGTGTAGGAGAAATCCATTTCTCAGATTCTGTTGGGGCTGGAACCAGGAAAAACACAGGCTAGATAGCCCCGTCGACGAACGTCTCGGACATGTAGTTTTTATTCTTCTAACACAATCTCACATTGCATTATGTCCGAATGAATAAATTCCCATTATTGTCTATGAGAGAAAAATGCACATGTTGGACACAAAGCAGACCCCCACGGTGAGGAAGGAAAATCCAGCACTGGAATCTCAGGTTAGTGTGGCATACCCTTTACACTGTGTCTAGCTGGGAAGGAGGAAGGGAAGAGCAGTGTCACAGGCTGCAGTGTGTGACCTGAGGGGGGAGAGAGGGGGGTCGCTTGGCTCTGTGCTGCTAGCAATCCTTTTAGAGTATAGAGGACGGAAGATTCTGGAATGTCCCGGAAAAGTCATACATGATAATTTCACATTATCGTTACAGTTGACTATTAATAATGTCTAATTCCTGAAGCATTTTGCCTGTTGTGTCATCTGTGATGTTGTTACTATATCTGTGATTGGTTTGCTGTTATCCTTGTTTCAGTTTCTGCCTAGTAACGATGATGTAATGGGGAGGAGGAGACAAGGCAGGAGCAGGAAGTCCTGGGTAAGGGGAGCAGGAGAGAGGAATGGGAAATAAATTATGGCTGTTTAAACCTACCATCCAGCATCTCTGTGTGGCCTTCTGGAGTTCCCTTCATCTGCACAACAACACTACAACTGGCGACGAGGAAGCGTTCATCATCAGCTAAAGGTATTTCAGCTCTACAACAATGGCCTGTTTACCTGCCTTCCCTGCTTTTGATGTGCATCAGTCCCAAGCTAACCTAGCAGCATGTTGGGAGAAATGGCTGAAGCGTTTTGATATATTCCTACAAGCCATGAACATATCAGATGATACCAGGAAGAAAGCCATGCTATTATATTATGCAGGGGAACAAGTCTATGATATCTTCACTACTCTGCCTAATACAGGAGAAGACAAAGACTATGAGCTCAGTAAGGCAGCATTAAGCAAGTATTTCTCCCCACACAGAAATGCAGCATTTGAAATCTTCAAGTTTAGACAATTAAAGCAGTCAGCAACAGAAAGCATTGATGAATATCATGTCCGACTACGGCACCTTGCAGCTTACTGTGAATTTGCAGATGTCGACAAAGAGATCCAAATGCAGATTTTACAAGGCTGCATCTCCTCTAAGTTACGGAGACAAGCACTCAGAGATCCCACCATGACTTTAGCAAAACTGCTTGAAACAGCACGTGTAAATGATACCGCCGAAAAACAAGCTAAACTCATAGAGAACATTGAGTGCGAGGCAGAAGCACCATCTTGTATAGCAAAGCTGACACAGAGACCGCCTGTGCCTCGTATGCAGGGGGCAACTTGCTACAACTGCGGAGGGTCGTATCCTCACCAGAATGTCTGCCCAGCAAAAGGGGGGACCTGCCATAATTGTGGAAAACAAAACCATTTTGCAAAAGTGTGTAGATCCAAACCACAATCCCCTCATTCCACAGTACAACCCAGGTCACAGAAAATCCAAACGCTGCAGCTTACTGACGAGCCTCACAGTACTTATCTATTCTCAGTGACTGCAGAGGGATCTCAAACACTGCACGCACTTACCAGTCCAAGGCGACTTATCCTGATAAATGGTAGTCCGGTGGAAGCCCTAGTAGACACGGGGGCATCAGTAAACGTCATCAGCCATGCAGTCTATAGCCGACTCCCGAACAGACCTGCTCTACAAAGCACTAGCCTAAAGATTTTTCCTTATGGTTCAGCATCTGCACTACCCCTGTGTGGCAAATTTCAGTCAGAACTTGCAGCTGACGGGAAGTCTATCACCGACACTGTATATGTAGTAGAGTGCTCCGCAGACACGCTTCTCAGCTGCAGGAGTGCTATATTTCTGGGTCTGGTCAACCTGGTCAATAGCGTCACAGGTCCTTCGGCCCAACACATCATGCAGAGATACCCCAATCTCTTTAAAGGTCTCGGTAAGCTAAAAGACGTTCAGATAAAATTGCATATTGACCAGTCAATACAGCCGTCTGTTCAACCTCACAGGCGCATCCCATTTCATGTCCGCAAACTTGTGGAGCAAGAACTGCAAGATCTGGAAGCGTCTGATGTTGTTGAACGAGTTGAAGGCCCGACTCCTTGGGTATCGCCCATTGTTGTTGCACCAAAACCAAAGTAAAATCCGGCTATGTGTGGATATGCGGCATGCTAATTTGGCTATTCAAAGAGAAAGGCACATCACGCCCACTATTGATGATATTATCACAGACCTGAATGGTGCAAAAGTATTTTCTAAAATTGATTTAAAATCAGGTTATCATCAACTTGAGTTGCATCCAGATTCCAGGTACATTACAACTTTTAGTACCCATGTGGGCTTACGACGATTCAAGAGGTTGAACTTTGGTATCTCATCTGCGGCAGAAATATTTCAGAACGTTATCAGTCAGGTTCTATCTGGAATAGCAGGAGTTCTAAACGTCAGTGATGACATTCTTATATATGGTACAACCCAAGAGGAGCATGACAGTCACTTAGAGCAAGTGTTTCAGAGACTTGCAAGCCTGCAATCTAACTGTCAATCCGTCAAAATGTGAGTTTAACCAAAAGTCATTAAGCTTCTTTGGATATATCTTTTCGGAGCAAGGATTTTCAGCAGATCTTCAGAAAGTTTCTGCCATAAAGTCAGCTAGCCAACCTCAAAATGTGTCAGAGGTTCGCAGTTTTCTAGGACTAGTCACGTACTGTGGGCGATTTATGCCTGATCTGGCCACGGTCTCCGAACCCCTGCGACTACTCACGAAAAAAGACACTCCTTGGACATGGACTACTGAACACCAAGCAGCATTCGACTCCATGAAGTCCGGTCTGACTGGCGACACCGTCATGGCCTATTTTGACCCTCTAAAGTCCACAGAGCTGATCGTGGACGCTAGTCCGGTGGGCCTGGGTGCAATTCTCACACAAGTGTCCAAAGAAGGCAACGTTTCTACCATTTCCTATGCAAGCAAAGCCTTAACAGAGACAGAACAACGCTATTCACAAACTGAAAGGGAAGCTCTTGCGGTTGTGTGGGGATGCCTTCATTTTCATCTGTACCTTATGGGACATAAATTCACAGTGATAAGTGACCACAAACCGCTCATTCCGCTTTTCAACAAACATTCTTCAAAGCCTCCCCACGACTTGAACGCTGGTTGCTCCGCCTACAGAACTACCAGTTTCGGTTGAGATACGAGGCAGGAGCTGGTAATCCGGCTGACTACTTTTCGAGACACCCAACAACACAAACTACCAAGGACGACATCCCAGCAACTATCCTTGCAGAGGAACATATCAATTTTATTGTTGCACATTCTGTGCCAAAAGCTATGACTATGGAGGAAATACAACAAACGGTGGATTCCGATCACCAACTTCAGTTAGTTATAGAGACTGTTCGATCTAAAAATTGGAGCAATTTTCTTGCTGAAGCCCGCCTCCAAACACCGGATCAAACAACCTACTTGACAGCCTTCTTTAATGCACGACATGATCTCTCCGTGTCTGATTCAAATCTACTGTTGCGTAACAATCGGCTGGTGATACCCAGAAACTTCAAAGCAGAGTACTGGATCTGGCCCACGAGGCTCATCAAGGGGTGGTGAAAACAAAGCAATTACTGAGAGAGAAAGTCTGGTTTCCAGGACTAGACAAAAAAGTAGAGGCACTCATTGAAAATTGCATACCTTGCCAAGCAACTACAATTGACCATAGACGCGCACCCTTACAAATGACACCCCTGCCAGAAGGCCCGTGGTCTTCTGTTAGTGTTGACTTCTGTGTTTTACCGGATCACTCCTATCTGCTGGTTATCATGGATGACTATTCGAGGTTCCCAGTCATTGAACATGTTTCGACAACCTCTGCCAGGGCTGTTATACCAAAATTAGACAAGATCTTCTCGGCATATGGCATACCGGAAACAGTGAAGTCCGACAATGGACCACCTTTTAATAGCACAGACTTTCGATCATTCGCAACCTATCTTGGTTTCACTCACAGGAAAATAACTCCTTACTGGCCTCAGGCCAATGGTGAAGTGGAACGGTTCATGCAATCAATCAACAAAACTTTGAGGATCGCTACCATGGAGCACAAGGATTTACAGCAAGAGTTACACAGATTTCTTAGACAGTACAGAGCTACACCCCATTCTACTACTGGGATACCACCTGCCACTGCGCTGTTCAACAGGCCTATGCGTGTCAAACTCCCGAGCGTTCCGCTGAGCCCTGTTCAAACCCCAATTGCTACTAAGGATGCCATATCCAAACAGAAGATGAAGAGGTATGCAGATAAGAGCAGTCATCGTTGCAAGCCACCGGAAGTATTGGTGGGAGATTGGGTCCTGGTAAAAAGGCTAAGACCTAGAGACAAGTTTGCATCACAATACTATCCTGAACCCTTTCAGGTCACACAAGTCAAAGGCACCATGGTTACTGCTCAAGATCACGGTCGCCAGGTCACAAGGAACGTGTCCACATTTTAAAAAACTTTGCGACTATGTCCCAGAAACAGACGAGGCAGATAGTGATGACGTCCTGCCGGATCCCCAGAGCTCAGCAGTTCCAATGGAGGATACCTCAGGGGACTCAGAAAGTTCATCTGGGACTGTGATGTCTCACCGCTATCCAGCGAGGGCAAATCGTAGACCGCCAGCCCACCTCTTGGACTATGTTCTGCAGTAAAAAGAAAAAAAAAAAAAAACCTTCGTACTAATGTGAACTTTTGGACCGTTATCCAGTTCTAATGTTGTTTTGTTTGGTGAGAAGAGGAGAGATGTGATGTTGTTACTATATCTGTGATTGGTTTGCTGTTATCCTTGTTTCAGTTTCTGCCTAGTAACGATGATGTAATGGGGAGGAGGAGACAAGGCAGGAGCAGGAAGTCCTGGGTAAGGGGAGCAGGAGAGAGGAACGGGAAATAAATTATGGCTGTTTAAACCTACCATCCAGCATCTCTGTGTGGCCTTCTGGAGTTCCCTTCATCTGCACAACAACACTACATCATCCTTTTTTAGTATCTTCTATTTGAGGAGGTGATGATGGGCTTATACAAAAGACTGAGTCTAGTTGTGACACAGATTTCTGTGTGGGACGATTTTTGTTTCTATTGGAGCTCATTGTTAGGGAGATTTCCCTAGATTATTATGTATGTCAATACAATCACTTTACACTTTACACAACTTATACTAGAGAGACCGACGTAGATAAGCAATAACAATTAGATCTGACAGATGCTTAAATATACCATATACTCTTCTGATCTTCTTATATGTAGCCTACAACAAAATAGAGGTAATCACAAAAGAATAAGTACTAGACTGTAGATATGAAAGTTATGGATAGCTTTCTCAGTAGATTTTCCAAATTAGCAAATCTGCCTGTTGTAAAGTAGGTTCTTGAGGTATGTCTCAATGATCCCGTGTAATCTTTATCTGTGTTGAGCAAAGGACGTGAAGAAAAGAAAGGGCAGTAATATGATGCTTGAGCCTAGGTGAGGTATGTAGCTTATAAAGCAAGTCCTGTATCTTTATCTAGAGGTGCTGCGCCTTCTGAAATAATGCTTCTTACAACAAGTTTGCAATCCTCTGATGCCAAGAAACAAGTTAAACAGCTTGTATGCAGTATTATATTATTAAGTGGTTGAAGCGGTTGTTGGGGTATCCACAGTGACTTTTTATATGAAAAATATCCCAGAGGGTAGCTCCAGTCCCTGCCTTAGTAGGCACAAAGCCTCAAGAACCCCAACAGATACTAACGCAGCCAGGTCTACTGCACTCGCAGGTACAGAGCACCGGCACTTCAGCGAGTCTAAACGGTTTTTTATATACCTTTATATTTGCTGTCTAGATTATGTCCTGCACCACTATTAACGTGTCGCTGGGTGTAATATTCAGACCGGTTTATCTTCAGCTGTAGCAGTGGTATGATGCCCCGCTTAGAATTACTGCACCACCGCCATAGCTTGTATGAGCGGCGGATTGATACCTCTGCTGTCTGCCCGTGGCCGGACTAGCCGCTTGTCTTTACCTCAGAGAAGGAGGTTCGGCTCAGGTGTGTTCTTCCGCCTATTGTCGCAGTGAATGTCGTGGTGACCCCAGCGCCTCGTCGGACTCTCTGTCACCTGGGCTGCTGCGGATATCTCTGTGGGTCCAGCGACGAGTTGGTAAGTTACTGGGGAGGTTTTTTTCGGAGGCTTCTGGCGGGTGGAGGGCAGATGACTCAGGGACTATTTGTATGCACAGTCTCGCTGCTCCCTTCTGTGGTAAATCCTGGTGAGCAGATACAATGTGCCGCTTGCTTCTCCGCTCCTCAGTAGCTGTGCATTCAGTCAAAAACTGTAAAATTCAGGAGGGTCTTTTCCTTCTGAGGTCCCCTCATCTGAATAAAGCTGGGGAGACTGTATAATCCAGGAATAGTTCTGCTGGGACTTTCTGCTGCAGTATGGCCGCCATATAACTATGCAGCTCTGTCTGAGCAGATCTTCATAAGGGTTATATATAGCTACAGATCCGGCCACATTAAGTATCCCTGGTATCTGTAGAGTTTCTGAAAACCATTAGGGATGGTCCCAAACCAATGGGGGTACTTCTTTGTCGCTGAAGTGTCGTTTTTCAGGTGGACGTCTGGAGCCCAGCAAAAACACCTCTACATCATCTCACTGCTGGCCATGCCCCCCATCATCGCTCTACCAAGCTAGTATAGGCTAAAAAATAACATGTAGTGCTCTTCAATATGGAGCAGCAGATCCCAACCAGGATCTATACCAGATAAATCAATTTTCAAATGTATAAATCAAACCCTGTTATGCAATAATAATAAAGCAGTGACTACCAATCCAAAATTATTCAAAAAGCAGGGTAGGACCTATTCTAAAATATAACTTTTAATTGTATTATATTAAAATCCAAAACAAAACCAAAGTGACATGTATGAACACACAGAAAAAACAAAAAAAAGAGACAAAAATTGGTACTTGGCCAATTCTCACAGCACTCAAAAGGGGATGTATCCCACAAAACCCCCATAAAAATATTCTTTGATGAAGTGTATCTTTTTTATGTCCAAACCTTAATAAATATATTGGAACGATCTCACCTCATTTGTTGTTTGTCAGCCTCATAAAGCCACAGGTTTCTGGTCACATTGGGAGAAGGTTTTTCTTATATCATCTGCCTTCATTTAAAACATCCCACCAGAATTCATTGTAAGATTTCTACATTTGCCCCATATATAATGCTTCCCGACGCGTATCGTTATTACTCATCAGGGGAAGGGTAAACGGATAGCCTGGCAGAGGAAAAGGTCATCCACCATTCTGTTATGCAATCCTAAAAAAACACCACCGGATCACAGGTCAGACGGCGTCCACAGTGCCTCCATCTGTTTCATTATAGGGAATCGTCTGTCGAGGGTCTGAATCACGTATTTCAGAGAATTACATAGAAACCTCGGTGTAAGCGCTCAGCGCAGAGCACAGAATAAATGTGTGCCAAGCTTTACTGCGATCTTTGGGAGGCAGAATTAAAAAATCAACAGTAGGTGAAAAATTGTTTTTATTTATTTGTTATGCCTTTCCTCATTCAGTATAAGTGATTAGGTGACTTTATTTTTCGGGTCGGTGCGATTACAGCGATACTAGATTTATATTGGGTTTTTATGTTTGGCTGCTGTCACACTAAAAGACGCTTTTTATTGCAAAAAATAGTTTTTGCATCACCATATTTTGAGAGCTATAATTTTTCCAGATTTTGGCCCACAGACTCATGTGAGGGCTTGTTTTTTGTGGGACGAGTTGATGTTTTTATTGGTACCATTTTCAAGCACATGACATTTTTTGATCACTTTCTATTCTGATTTTTGTGAGGCAGAATGAACAAAAACCAGCAATTCAGGAATTTGTTTTTGTGGTGGGGGTTTATGTCATTCCGCGTGTGGTAAAATTGATAAGGCAGTTTTATTCTTCGGGTCAGTACAATTACAGCAATACCTAATTTATACAGTTTATGTTTTGGTGCTTTTACACAATAAAAACTATTTTCTAGAAATAATTATTTTTGTATCACTTTATTCTGAGAGCTATAACTTCTTTATTTTTCTGCTGATGGAGCTGTATGGCAGCTTGTTTTTTTGTGGGACAAGATGATATTTTCAGCCGTACCATGTTTGTTTATATCCGTCTTTTTGATCGCGTTTTATTCCACTTTTTGTTTTGGTGTTATGATGATAAAGCATTGTTTTTTATTTTTTTTATGATGTTCACTAAAGGGGTTAACTAGTGGGACAGCTTTATTGGTTGGGTCTTTGTGGACATGGTGGTGATACCAAATATGTGTACTTTTATTGTTTATATTTTTTTTCATACAAATATTTACTTATAGATACAATATCTTTATTTTTTTTAATATTTTTACAATTATTTAAAAAAAATTAAACTTGCTGTAGATCCAAAGGCAGAGGGGCTGTCATCCCTCTGCTGGCTCCTGGAATGCTACGATCAAGTTCAATCGCAGAAATTCGGGGGTTTAAGTGTCGGTAGCGGTGCGTCACTGCTTCTGGCACTTAGTACCAGATGTCAGCTTTCAAAATCAGCTGACACCCGGCAGCAATCTTCCACGCACAGCCCGTGTGCGCAGGCAATCACGATAACGTAATAATCCGTCCCTGGTCAAATAGGCCCAGGGCACATGGATGGATTATTACATCAGATGTCAGAAAGGGGTTAAACAAGAGATATTAGCTCCTCTGGCAAAGTAAAAATAATATGTGAAAAAACTCATTTGAGGACACAGCCTAAAAAAATGGACATAGCTCAAAATCGAATATCATTGAAATCAAAGCTACAACTAGTTTGTACCTGCCATATCGATGCCAGCAGACTTTTAAATAGGTGAAGGTATTGTCCTCTCATTAAAACAGTTTTTGTATTTGATCAAATAGCTGTGCTAGAGAATATATTCTACTTGGAACTCTTTATAACACTAAGTTCATACAAGGTTATAGAAAAATCTGATTCTCATCCAGGAAAAAATATTTTTTTTACCTCTATTGTAATCCATGTGCAATTCCTATGCTATTTGTTTTTATACAGCAGCAGTAAAAACAATTTGCAAGGCCAAAACAGTTTTGTATGTTACAGGGTTGCTCTCAAGTTATTAAATTGGTTTAGTTAGTTAGACTGCATGAAAATAAACAAGTTTGCATTTAAATTTTTATATCTGTTTCTATCAGCTGTGATTCTCCTGCAATGACAGCTTTTATCTTTCACAGTGTAGAGTTGGTTTCCATGGAGCTTAGTGCCTGCCAAGACCTTAGTTACATTCCAGGAGAGAAGATAACTCCTAACATACCAGTCACCTCTCTCCAGTCCATTGATTTCTATTCAACAGTTAGCTGCTTACCTTCCTCCCTCTTCTTCTCAGCTCCGAGCTCTTATCAGTTGTCATGATCCGTTCCAGGGTTTAGTCCTGTCTGCCCTTGGTCCGGGTGGATCATGTCAAGGGTTAACTTTGCTCTGCCTCATTCTGGGTTCAGGTTGGCTATTTAGCTCTCACACATCCTGCTAGCAGTGTGAGCTATACTGCTACCTTCTGCTTATGAACCTGACTGGTAACCCTTGATTTGTCCTGCTGTTATCCCTGATTTGTCCCTTGTCTGTTGTTTCCATCTGTCTGCCCTGTTCCCTGCATTTCCCTGTTTGTCTGTTTGATTCTCTGGTTTTTGACTCGGCCTGTATTCAGACTTGCTTCTGCTTTCTGTCTTTGTCTTATCTGCTTCTGACCGTTGCTGACCTCCTGGCTTTCTCCTGACCACTGTAGGGATCTGCTCTGGTAAGCAGGGGCCGGGCCGCAGTAATGAGGCATACACACAGGCTTTTAGTTCAAAGTTCAGTGGTTTTAATCATGGGTTCAACAAAAGGTCCAGATAACAAAATCAAAACAGAACATAAATCACTCCAGTTTGGAGAAACACTGGTCCCAGACTCACCCTTGCTTGGGACGGGCTTAACTAAGCGGCTGCAGGTCAGCAGAGACCGCCAGGTGCCATTCCGGGTGGTCTGGTACTTGCTTCCTGGTGCACACTGACACACTGTAACAAAACAATCTTCCAGGCTGACTCCAGCCAAACTCCTTCCTTCCTAGTCCACACCCTCAGGTGAGGTACACATCAGCTGACCTGATCACGTGACTATTACCTCATCACAGGTCCTTGTGATCATGGAAAATCCTGACCAAACTTCAGTCTGCTAGAAGAAATATATCTCCCATCCAGCAAGATCCCCTTTGGTGTACCACATACCTCCCCCCTTTGTTCAACCTTAGGAGGGTGGACACATGACATACAGTGAACTCTGGACAGTGCATCTGCGTTCCCCTGTAATTTGCCTGCCCGATGTTCTACTGAAAATTTGAAATTTTGTAGAGACAGAAACCACCTGGTGACTCGTGCATTTCTCTCTTTGGCTTGACTCGTCCAAGTCAGAGGGGAATGATCAGTTACCAACCGAAATGTTCTCCCCAACAGATAGTAGCGCAATGACTCCAGTGCCCACTTGATCGCCAGGCACTCTCTCTCTACAATGCTGTATCTGGTTTCAGCTGGAGTAAGCTTTCGACTCAGGAAACTAATGGGATGCTCCTCCCCGTTAACCTCCTGAGACAACACGGCACCCAGACCTACCTCTGACGCATCAGTCTGGACAATGAATTCTCTTTTGAAGTCGGGTGTGATCAAAACTGGTGACCCACATAGTGCCCCTTTTAGTTTTACAAACGCTTCTTCAAGCTGATCATTCCATCGCACCACTACTGACTTCCTCCCTTTTAGGCAGTCAGTTAACGGCGCCGACAGGGTTGCAAAATTGTGAATAAACCGCCGGTAGTATCCCACTAACCCCAAAAACCCTTTCACTTGTTTTGTGGTGAGGGGACGGGGCCAGTTTTGGATTGCCTCCACTTTGTTTATTTGGGGTTTGATAACTCCTCTCCCAATCACATACCCCAGGTACCGAGCTTCCTCCAACCCTATGGAACACTTCTTTGGGTTGACAGTTAGCCCTGCTTGTCTCAGAGAATCTATCACCGCCTGTACCTTGGCTAAGTGACTTTCCAAGTCTGTACTGTACACTACAATATCGTCCAGATAGGCCGCGGCATATCGGCGATGAGGACGAAGAACAACGTCCATTAACCTCTGGAATGTCGCTGGAGCGCCATGCAACCCGAAGGGTAGGACTATATACTGGAACAGTCCCTCGGGTGTTACAAAAGCCATTTTCTCTCTCGCTGTTTTGTTAGGGGCACCTGCCAATACCCTTTTGTGAGGTCAATGACTGAAAAATACCGGGCCTGCCCAAACCGCTCTATTAACTCGTCGACCCGGGGCATGGGGTAGGCGTCAAACTTAGAAATTTCATTCAGTTTTCTGAATTCATTACAGAACCTTAGTGTCCCATCTGGCTTTGGTATTAGGACTATTGGGCTGGCCCACTCACTCTGGGACTCTTCAATGACCCCTAACTGCAGCATCTTCTTGACCTTTTCCGAGATGGCTTGTCGCCGGGCCTCAGGCACCCGATATGGCTTTAATCGGACTTTGGCCTGCGACTCCGTGACAATGTCATGTTGGATTAGGGAGGTACGACCAGGAAGTTCCGAAAAAACATCGGTATTTCGGCTAACAAACTCTTGGACTTCCTGAACTTGTCTGGGCGCCAAAGTGTTTGCTATTTTGACGGCAGAGAGGACTTCTCTTGCCTTCTCCTGAGGCAAGGAAGCTATCTCTACTGGAAATGCAGGCCGTGGACAAGCCTCACCAAGCGGGTCTCTGTCTTTCCATGGTTTGAGCAGATTCACATGGTATACCTGTTCTGGCTTTCTCCGCCCTGGTTGGTGTACTTTATAGTTTACTGGTCCCACCTTCTCTATAATCTCGTAGGGTCCCTGCCACATTGCAAGGAACTTCCTATCCACTGTAGGCACAAGTACCAACACCCGATCCCCAGGGTTAAAGGACCTTACCCGTGCCTCCCGGTTATAGACCTGCCTCTGTGACCTTTGTGCTGCTTCCATATGTTCTCGGACTAATGGTAGGACTGTCTCCATTCTCTCTTGCATTTTGGCCACATGTTCTATCACACTTTTGTGGAGAGTTGGTTGGTTTTCCCAGGCCTCTTTAGCTATATCGAGTAAGCCACGGGGATGTCTGCCATATAATAGTTCAAAGGGCGAGAATCCCGTAGATGCCTGGGGCACCTCCCGCACTGCAAACATCAGGTATGGCAACAAGAGATCCCAGTCCTTACCATCTTTAGAGACTGCTTTTTTCAACATATTCTTCAGGGTTTTATTGAACCTTTCTACTAAACCGTCTGTTTGGGGATGATAGACCGATGTGCGCAACTGTTTAACACTTAACAAGTGGCAGAGTTCCTTCATGATTTTTGACATAAAGGGGGTCCCCTGATCTGTTAAGATTTCTTGAGGGATTCCCACCCGAGAGAACATACCCATGAGTTCTTTTGCGATCAGTTTGGCCGAGGTGTGTCGCAGGGGAATAGCCTCAGGATACCTGGTAGCGTAATCTAGAACTACGAGGATGTGTTGATGACCCCTTGCTGATTTATTAACCGGCCCCACCAGATCCATGGCTATTCTCTCAAACGGGACCTCTATAATTGGTAAGGGCACCAAGGGACTCCGAAAATGAGGCTGCGGACTGGTTACCTGGCACACGGGACAAGAGTTACAATACCGTTTAACTTCTTCATAGACCCCTAGCCAGTAAAACCGTTGTAGAATTCTGTCTAGGGTTTTCTTTTGGCCCAAATGTCCCCCTAGTACATGCGCATGCGCTAAGTCCATTACCAACCTCCGATATGACTGCGGTACCAGCAATTGCTCGACAATTTCCCCTTGTATTTTTTCAACCCGATACAGCAAATCTTGGTTCAGTTCGAATCGGGGAAATACTGTAGCTGCCCGGGGTGTTGGGGTTCCCCATTGACAACCAGTACATTTTCCCGGGCTCGAGTCAACGTAGGGTCCCGGAGTTGCGCCGTACCAAAATTGTCACCTGCCACATTTAAGTCTGACAATTCTGGTCCCGGTGGCAAATCTTCCATCTCCCCAGCTAACACTTCTATAGGAAAGGAGTTTTCCTCCTCCACCGAAGGCAAAGGTACTCCTACCGCCAGCACATCTTCCTCTGGGCCACCAGGTTCATGCCCGATTTCTGGAGAATGCAACCTGGTTGCCACTGGTGCCGACGACTGTTCTGTGGGAGGGGTAATTACAGGCCAAAGCACAGAAAATAACGGAAAATCTCTCCCCATTATTACCTCATAATGCAAATTAACCACCACCCCCACCTCGTGGCACCTCCTCCCCGCTGGCGTGTTTATCATCACCAGGGCGGTAGGATAATGTTTTAAGTCCCCATGTATACACAACACACCCATTTTCCGACCAGTATACTTGCTGATTTGGACGTGGCTGGCTCGTATTAGGGTCACGAGACTCCCTGAGTCCAGTAGAGCCACAGCAGGGTTACCCTCCACCTCCACTTTACACAAATGGTTCATATTGGGTCCCTCTGGTTTGCCCACTGCACACATGTGTTCTGCATAGTGAGACTGATAGTACCCAAAGTTGGTGTCCATGGGCTCAGTCAGGTGGGGGCAATCAGCTCTCACATGTCCTGGTTCTTGGCACCGCCAACAGATTATGGGGCCCCTTTCGTTCCCCGACCCATCCTGGGCGGCCTTCCGAGTTTCTGCTCGCCGAGATGTGGGTGAAGGTTTGGGGAATTTACTTGGTACCTTTCGGGTAGTCTCTCCCTGTATCTCCTTGGTAGCCCCATATCTTTCAATGAGGTCTACCATTTGGAGACCATCAGTAGGGGCTGCCTGTCCAACCCATGTTTGAAGGGTGTGGGGCAAAGTTCTCCAGAATTTATCAGTCACTATACGATCCAGCATAGCGCGGGGTGACAACACCTCCGGCTGCAACCACTTTTCTATCAGGTGTATCAAGTCATAATACTGGGACCGAGCTGACTCGGAAGGGGAAAACTCCCACTCGTGTACTCGCTGGGCCCGGACCAAAACATTTACCCCAAGACGTGCAAGTATCTCACCCTTGACGCTCTCATAGTCTCCCTGTTGCTCGGGGGGTAGGTCCCTATAGGCTTTCGCGGGTCCTGGAGTCAAAAACGGAGCCACGATCTCGGCCCACTGGTCCCGGGGCAGTCTCTCCCTCTTAGCCACGCCTTCAAACATCTCCAGGTACACCTCGACATCATCTGATTGCTCCATCTTTGGGATCGCTGTATGCACCGCTATCCGGACATCCTGGCATCCCCGGGCAGCTTCTGCTGTCTGCGGCGCTGTGATGTGCTGCATCAGTAGACTATTGATTTCCTGTTGCTGTTGATTAAATATCTGCTGCTGCTCCATAGCCTGCTGCTGTATAGCCTGCTGCTGCTCCATAGCCTGCTGCTGTATAGCCTGCTGCTGCTGCATAGCCTGCTGTTGCTGCTGTGTAGCCTGCTGCTGCTGTCGCATGGCCTCCACCAGCATTTTTACTGTGTTCTCCATCTCCGGACAGTTATCCACCGGGTTTTGCGTCACTTTCTTTACCCAGGACATTTACTGTCATGCAGGAAAAAAACAGCCTGACCTCACTGCGTTGCCCGCATTCAAGCCACCAATTGTAGGGATCCGCTCTGGTAGGCAGGGGCCGGGCCGCAGTAATGAGGCATACACACAGGCTTTTAGTTCAAAGTTCAGTGGTTTTAATCATGGGTTCAACAAAAAGTCCAGATAACAAAATCAAAACAGAACATAAATCACTCCAGTTTGGAGAACCACTGGTCCCAGACTCACCCTTGCTTGGGACGGGCTTAACTAAGCGGCTGCAGGTTAGCAGAGACCGCCAGGTGCCATTCCGGGTGGTCTGGTACTTGCTTCCTGGTGCACACTGACACACTGTAACAAAACAATCTTCCAGGCTGACTCCAGCCAAACTCCTTCCTTCCACACCCACCAACTACAACAGCTCCTTGTTTTATAGGCCTAGTCCGCACCCTCAGGTGAGGTACACATCAGCTGACCTGATCACGTGACTATGACCTCATCACAGGTCCTTGTGATCATGGAAAATCCTGACCAAACTTCAGTCTGCTAGAAGAAATATATCTCCCATCCAGCAAGATCCCCTTTGGTGTACCACACCACGTATATTGCTTATTCCTTTTGTCCTGCTGCCTCCGTACGGTTTTGACTTGGCTTGCCTGACCACGCTCCCGCCACTTGGTGGCACCTGGGTTTCTGCTCTGTAAAGGGCTTGCTGAGACCTGTGATACTTCAGATGACTGATTATTCCTGACTCAGTCTTGGACGTTTTTGCTGCCACCTGGTGGTGGTTTTGGCTGCTGCAGTGCAGGCCTACTCTGGTAGTGTGTAATCCCTTCTCCCCTCTGTAACCTACGGGTGGAGCACACACCAGCCTGCATTACAGCTTCATGACATTATAGCTCACCCCTACATATAAAGGGATTTCTGCATTTTTTTTTCTCTGCTCTGTTTGCTATGGATCCACTCCATACCTTGGCAGATCACATGAATAGCTTGGCATTGATTATGCAAGACCTATTTGTGCAACAGAGGGAGCTTTCTAACACAGTAATATCGTTGCAGACTGACTGTAAGCACTCTAACACTGTCAATGTTTCTTTGCACTCTCCTGAACCTACAGTAAAGCTCCCAGATACCTTCTCCGGGGAGAGGGAGAAATTCAGTACTTTCAGGGAGAGTTGCAAACTATGGTTTTCACTTAGACCCCTATCTTCTGGTGATGAGAGTCAGCGGGTGGGGATAATCATTTCCTTATTGCGGGAGGGACCTCAATCGTGGGCTTTCTCTCTACCTGCTTCTGCCCCTGAACGTGTCTGTGGACAGATTCTTTGAGGCTTTGGGACTGATTTATGATGAACCAGACTGGGTCAGTGTAGCAGAGGACATGATCATGGGTCTCTCTCAGAATGAACTCACTGCTGAACAGTATTGTTCTGAGTTCAGGAGGTGGTCTGTTGAGGTGTCCTGGAATGACTCTGCTCTAAGACGCCTGTTTGAGAGAGGATTATCGGATCATCTCAAGGACGCGCTGGCCCTTCATATGCCGCCCAGTTCCCTGGAAGAGGCCATGACCCAGGCCATTCATATGGACCGGAGGTTACGGGAGAGAGGAATTATCCAGCATGAGATTCCCGTATTGCCTGCCAAGTCTGAGGTGGTGTCATTCAAGGAGACTATGGAAGTTGGTACCATTAATTTCAAGGAGAAAGAGAGGAGACGGCGACGAGATGAGAAATTATGTTTTTATTGTGTAGATCCGGGACATTGGAAGACGGACTGCCCCTCTTGTCCATCAAATAAAGAGCTGCCGAGTCTGGGTGATGATCTAGGAGGTCATCCAGACTCTCAGGTACCATTTTCATCTGTTCAGAAAATTTTGTTAGAGGTGGAACTGTGTTATGGAGGTGGTAGTGCTTCCACTTCAGCATTTGTGGACTGTGGATCTTCCATGAATTTCATTAACTCTAGTATGGTGTCCAAGTTAAAGTTAGGGACAGTCAGGCTAGAGACTCCCATCTATTTCGTTGCAATTGAAAAGACACCGTTGGCTCAAAATGTCATTAAGTTTGTCTCTGAGGAGTTCCTCCTCAAGGTGGGTTCCTTATATCAGGAACGAATTTCATGTTATGTTATGAATAATCTTCCTGCAGGACTGGTGTTGGGGTTCCCCTGGTTGCAGAGGCATAATCCTGTTATTGACTGGGAATCTCGTGATATTGTTAAATGGGGTCCTAATTGTTCCAATGGTTGTCTTTCTGCTGTTTTTGTGTCTGCCATTAGTCCGGAGGGTATTCCGGAGTACCTGAAGGACTTTGGGAACGTGTTCTCCGAAAAAGAGGCTGAGGTTTTGCCACCCCACCGTCCTTATGATTGTGCAATTAATCTTATTCCTGGTTCTAAATTGCCCAAAGCCCGTTTGTACAATCTTTCTGGCCCGGAACGTACTGCTATGAAAAACTATATCTCTGATAGCCTACGCAAAGGTCACATCCGTCCCTCTGTCTCACCTGTGGCCACGGGATTCTTTTTTGTTAAGAAAAAAAATGGTGGTTTACGCCCGTGCCTCGATTTCCGAGAACTAAATAAAATTACGGTGAGAAATACCTACCCTCTCCCACTCATTCCTGATCTTTATAACCAAGTGTCTGGGGCTAAGTGGTTTTCCAAACTTGATCTCAGGGGAGCATATAACCTTATCCGTATTCAGGAAGGGAAGGGGATGAGTGGAAAAATGGCATTTCTTACCTCTGAAGGTCTGTTTGAAAATTTGGTCATGCCCTTTGGTCTCACGAACGCGCCCGCTGTATTTCAGAACTTCATGAATGATGTTTTCTCTGATTTTATCGGGCGCTTTATGGTTGTATACTTGGATGAAATCCTCGTTTTCTCGCCTGACAAGGAATCCCACATTGGTCATCTACGTGCTGTTCTTCACAGGTTACGGGGTAATTCTCTGTTTGCTAAACCCGAGAAATGTTTGTTTTGTGTCCAGGAGCTTTCCTTTCTGGGGATCATCCTTTCGGCCAATGGGTTTCGGATGGATCCCGGAAAGGTACAGGCCATTGTTGATTGGGTGCAACCAGAGACCTCAAGGGGTTGCAGCGTTTTCTGGGTTTTGCCAATTATTATCGAAAATTCATCAAGGGGTTTTCTCAGGTGGTCAAACCACTCACCGATCTCACTCGCAAGGGGGCTGATCTCAAAGTTTGGTCAACCTTAGCAGTTGAAGCATTTGTTACACTAAAGAAATGTTTTATGTCTGCTCCTGTATTGGTTCAGCCCGATCCATCTGAACCGTTCATTGTAGAGGTGGACGCATCTGAAGTGGGAGTGGGGGCTGTGTTGTCACAGGGACCCATTACCTTGACTAATTTAAGACCATGTGCCTTTTTCTCCCGGAAGTTCTCTTCTGCGGAGAGGAACTATGATGTGGGTAACCGGGAGTTATTGGCCATAAAATTGGCTTTTGAAGAATGGAGGCATTTTTTGGAGGGGGCGGTTCATCGGATCACGGTTATCACGGATCACAAAAACTTGTCTTATCTTGAATCTGCTAAACGGTTGACTCCTAGACAGGCTAGGTGGTCGCTTTTTTTTTCTCGTTTTCATTTTTCAATCACTTTTCGGCCTAGTTCCAAGAATGTCAAGGCTGATGCCTTAACTCGCAGTTTTGATTCGATATCACCCCCTGAACCTCCTTCCTCCATTCTTCAGCACGGGGTGGTTGTTGGGGGGGACCCTCTGAATTGGAACAGGAAATTCAGAAGGCTCAGTCTCTTGCTCCTTCCTCTTTGCCTGATAATAAACTCTTTGTTCCCGTTCAATACAGGTTGAGGGTTCTCCGGGAATTCCACGATTCTGCTCTCAGTGGACACCCGGGGATCTCAGCCACTCGGAAAGCCATTGCTAGGCTATTTTGGTGGTCCTCCATGAACTCTGATATCACTATGTTTGTGTCTGCTTGTGATACCTGTGCCCGTGCTAAGAGCTCATATAACCGGCAGGCCGGGGAATTGGTGCCATTGCCAATTCCAGATAGACCTTGGACTCATTTGTCCATGGACTTCATCACTGATCTCCCTCCTTCTAATGGCAAAACTGTAATCTGGGTAGTGGTTGACAGATTCAGTAAACAGGCGCATTTTGTACCTCTGGCAGGATTGCCTAATGCTGAGACACTATTTAGGTTGTTTGTTGAGCACGTTGTACGACTGCATGGCGTGCCTTTGAGTGTGGTTTCTGATAGAGGGGTACAATTTGTGTCCAAATTTTGGAGGGCATTTTGTAAAAGACTGGGTATTTGCTTAACCTTCTCCTCTGCTTACCATCCTGAGACCAATGGGCAGACGGAGAGGACCAATCAGTCACTCGAACAGATTTTGAGGTGTCTTGCTACGTCTCAGCAGGATGATTGGTGTTCTTCATTGCCCGTGGCTGAATTTGCGTTCAAAAATAATCGGATTAACCAGTCCACTGGCACCTCTCCATTCTTTTGTAACTATGGTTTTCACCCCCATTTTGGCAAATTTTCTAGGCTGGATTCAGGATGTCCAGGGGCTGATACGGCAGTAAAAAGATTGGGGGAGGTGTGGAGGGAGGTCCAAAAGAACATTGGGGAGGCTCAGGGCAAACATAAACTTTTTGCTGATAAGTGACGGTCTGTAGGACCTATGTTCCTGTTGGGAGATAAAGTATGGTTGTCCACCAAGAATATTCGTCTAAAGGTTCCCTCTGCTAAGTTAGGTCCCAGATTTATTGGTCCTTACGAGATCATGGAGGTGGTCAATCCTGTTGCCTTTCGGTTACGCCTTCCTCCGTCACTCCGGATCCCCAATGTGTTTCATAAATCCCTTCTTAAGTCATTTGTACCATCTTCCACAGGGCCTCCATCCCCTCCGCCTCCTGTCTCTGTTAATGGTCAGACCGAGTTTGAAGTGGAACGGATTGTGGATTCACGTAGGGTCTGTAGTTCACTTCAGTATTTGGTCCATTGGAAGGGTTATGGTCCTGAGGATCGATCTTGGGTCCCGGCGCGATAGGTACATGCTGATCGATTGGTTTGGGCATTTCACGCACGTTATCCTGGGAAGTCTGGGGGTCCAGTGGCCCCCCCTTGAGAAGAGGGTACTGTCATGATCCGTTCCAGGGTTTAGTCCTGTCTGCCCTTGGTCCGGGCGGATCATGTCAAGGGTTAACTTTGCTCTGCCTCATTCTGGGTTCAGGTTGGCTATTTAGCTCTCACACATCCTGCTAGCAGTGTGAGCTATACTGCTACCTTCGGCTTGTGAACCTGACTGGTAACCCTTGATTTGTCCTGCTGTTATCCCTGACTTGTCCCGTGTCTGTTTCCCTATGTCTGCCCTGTTCCCTGCATTTCCCTGTTTGTCTGTTTGATTCTCTGGTTTTTGACTCGGCCTGTATTCGGACTCGCTTCTGCTTTCTGTCTTTGTCTTATCTGCTTCTGACCGTTGCTGACCTCCTGGCTTTCTCCTGACCACGTATATTGCTTATTCCTTTTGTTCTGCTGCCTCCGTACGGTTTTGACTTGGCTTGCCTGACCACGCTCCCGCCACTTGGTGGCGCCTGTGTTTCTGCTCTGTAAAGGGCTTGCTGAGACCTGTGATACTTCAGATGACTGATTATTCCTGACTCAGTCTTGGACGTTTTTGCTGCCACCTGGTGGTGGTTTTGGCTGCTGCAGTGCAGGCCTACTCTGGTAGTGTGTAATCCCTTCTCCCCTCTGTAACATACAGGTGGAGCACACACCAGCCTACATTACAGCTGCACGACATCAGTCCTGCATAATCACAATCCCCAACACGGCAACCAGCATCCATCCATCCAGTATCTTATGTAAAGTTTCTACAGCAGTTCTAATCATGGTTCTCACTGTCCTGAGCTGTGTGCTTGTTCAAAGTCACTGTCATCTCTATAAAGAGACTCAAGTACAAGCACTGACAGACTGTTAAAGGGAATCTGCCAGCAGGTTTTTGCTATTTAATTTGAGAGCAGCATACTATAAAGCAAGATAGCTTGATTACTGTGATGTGTCACTTACTAGGCTGTAGCTTGTAGTTTCAATGCAATCAGTATTTTATTAGCAGGAGATTATCACTGTCTGACTAGGGCTCATGTGCACGGCAGTCCAGCTAATCGGAGTAACCCATCCCTCACCACTGACTACCAGTTTACCGACTATGTACACTTTACACAGGAAGACGCCAATCGGGTGGGGTGGAGTTATACACAGTTTAACATTATGATCACTGCAACATCTACAACAGATAAAACAGGGATTCTATCAAAACTACACCAAGCAGTCCAGTAAGTAATAAATTGCTGGAATCAGTGTTTCTTGGCCTATATTATGCGACTCTCAGATTTCATAGAAATCTGCTGACAGATTCCCTTCAATGTTTAGTAACTGAATGAAGCTTCTCACCAGAACTGTCACTCAATGAGGAGCTACCTGCCCCCAAGCAACTATAAATTAAGGACTGAGCTGCTCAAGAGACAACTTGAGCATACCCTTTTAATAATTGCAATGAATCTACAGTATATAAATCCGATGCTATATGGCTGATTCATATGAAATTGGATTTATTTTGGGGGGGCACAAATAGGAATAATACTCAAAGTGGAAAATCAAATTACAGGATGATCCAACTTCAGTGGAAATGCCTCAAAACAAAGAAATGATGCTCAGTTGTGTGTGTGTGTGGTCTCCAAGTGCCTGTATGGCCTCCCTAAAACACCTGGGCATGCTCCTGATGAGGCGGCAAATCATCTCCTGAGGGATCTCCTCCCAGACCTGGACTAAAGCATCCGCCAACTCCTGGACAGTCTGTGGTGCAACGTGATGTTGGTGGATAGAGCAAGACATGATGTCCCAGGTGTGCTCAATCAGATTCACGTCTGGAGAACGGGCGGGCCAGTCCATAGCTTCAATGCCTTCATCTTGCAGGAACTGCTGACACACTCCAGCCACATGAGGTCTGGCATTGTCCTGCATTGGGATTAACCCAGGGCCAACCGCACTAGCATATGGTCTCACAAGGGGTCTGAGGATCTCATCTCGGTACCTTATGGCAGTCAGGCTACCTCTGGCGAGCACATGGAGGGCTGTGCGGCCCTCCAAAGAAATGCCACCCCACACCATTACTGACCCACTGCCAAACCGGTCATGCTGAAGGATGTTGCAGGCAGCAGATCGCTCTGCACGGTGTCTCCAGACTCTGTCACATCTGTCACATGTGCTCAGTGTGAACCTGCTTTTCTCTGTGAAAAGCACAGGGCGCCAGTTGCGAATTTGCTAATCCTGGTGTTCTGTGGCAAATGCCAAGCATCCTGCACAGTGTTGGGCTGTGAGCTCAACCCCCATCTGTGAACGTCGGGCACTCAGACCATCCTCATTGAGTCAGTTTCTAACCGTTTGTGCAGACACACGCATATTTGTGGCCTGCTGGAGGTCATTATGCAGGGCTCTGGTGTGTAGCCCAGCTGCGCTTGGTGCCACATGTTACCCTGGAGGATGCATGGAAGGTAATTCACAATCACCCGATATTCATTCACACTCCACATTTTAATGGTGCCACCAGAGGGAGCCCTTTAGATTACGCAGGTATATAAGGGAGTGGAGAGATGCAGCAGTAGACATTCTAGCCAGAGACAGAGCCAGTGCTAGATCAGATTACACTAGTCTGTGTCAGAGTGTGTTGCAAAGCAGACGAGCTAGTTACCTCAGACGAGCTGAGAAGGAAAGACTAGCCAGAAAGACTTATCTGAAAGCTTGAGGACTTCAGCAAACATTCAGCTTATATCGTGGAGTCCAGTGTTAGTGGAAAGGATTACCACTTAGTCTGGTCAAAGTTGAGTCCACTGAGAGTCCCCCAGCGAGTGTTTCAGAAAGTAAGCGTGCCGACGCTTGGAGAGCGGTGAAGACAAAGAAAGCTGACATCTACTGCTGCTGGTGCTTATGTTAAAGGTGTGAGTAGGACGAAAGGCAAGTGGAAAAGGGAAAGAGAGTGACTGAGGATGAATAGCAATGATGGCTTACCTCCACTCTGCACTACCGGACACCGGGTCCGAGCTTGCTAGTACCTTCACGGCTAGTAGGAAAAACCGGAGACCCTGCTGGACTTCAGGTCTCAGAGGGGCCCAACAGCGCTGATACGTAACCGGGGTCAGGAGAACAGGAATCTAGCAGTGCACTGCATATAGAGACTTAGTTCTGTCCACAAGAAGGCTCCACCACAAGGTCAGCCGGGCGTAGCTGTTTCACACGGAGTTAGGCTTTGTTTTCTGCAAGTCAGAAGCTCACACACATAAAGACGTAAGGAGGCCCTACACCTACTCGGTGGATTACTGGACGTGCATCCTCCACCCTGAGCAGCTTCCCGGGACGTGCCTGAATCTACCACCAGTAAAGGTACAGAAAGAGACTCTTTGTGTGTGTCTGCCTTATTGAACCAGCACCCTACACCTCCATATACCTCGAGGGATCAGTCTTACCTGTGGGAGACTTAACACCTTGCTGCCCAGTAACAACCCCTCAGAGGATTCACCCTGCAGCGCTGGTCACCCTGATCAGAAACCACAGGTGGCGTCACGAACATTTCTATAAATCTACAATCCCCTGTAAATATTCCCCTTTTAGTGAGCGCCCAGGGCAACAGACCGAGCTGCGCTACCCGTGGCGTCCCCCCGTGAAGTGAACGGGCTCGGTGCCGAGTACTCCAAGCCCTGTACGTGCGACTCACTTCCTCATGTTTGGGAAAATGTACCAAAAATACCAGCAGACATACGGTACTGTATCAGAAGCGGACAGCTGTATACGGTTTTGGGGAAAATTTCAATCTCCGTATATATTTCCGGAGTCACACACAGACGCTCACTCAGTATGGATTTGACCGTAATACAAAGAGCAGATATACGGTACTGTATCAGAAGTGGACAGGTGTAGACGTTTTTGGGGAAAATTTCAATCTCCGTATATATTTCCGGAGTCACACACAGACGCTAACTCAGTATGGATTTGACCGTAATACAAAGAGCAGATATACAGTACTGTATCAGAAGCGGACAGCTGTATAGGGTTTTGGGGAAAATTTCAATCTCCGTATATATTTCCGGAGTCACACACAGACGCTCACTCAGTATGGATTTGACCGTAATACAAAGAGCAGATATACAGTACTGTATCAGAAGCGGACAGCTGTATATGGTTTTGGGGAAAATTTCAATCTCCATGTATATTTCCGGAGTCGCACACAGACGCTCTCTCAGTATGTTTTTGACCGTAATACAAAAGGCAGAAAAAACGTACTGTATCAGAAGATACCAGCTGTATATGGTGAAGGGGAAAATTTAAATATTCGTAAATATTTCCTGAGTCACACACAGACGCTCTCTCAGTATGGATTTGACTGTAATACAAAAGGCTGAAAAAAGGTACTGTATCAGAAGATACCAGCTGTATACGGTGAAGGGAAAAATTTAAATCTCCGTATATATTTCCGGAGTCACACACAGACGCTCTCTCAGTATGGATTTGACTGTAATACAAAAGGCTGAAAAAAGGTACTGTATCAGAAGATACCAGCTGTATACGGTGAAGGGAAAAATTTAAATCTCCGTATATATTTCCGGAGTCACACACAGACGCTCTCTCAGTATAGATTTGACCGTAATACAAAGAGCAGATATACGGTACTGTATCAGAAGCGGACAGCTGTATACGATGTAGGGAAAAATGTAAATCTCCGTATTTATTTCCGGAGTCACACACAGATAGTCAGCATGTATTTGTCTGTGATACCAGCCGGTACATGGTAGTGTGTGAGGAGCGTACAGCTCTATACGGTGTGGGAAAAAATGAACGGTCGGTAACTGTGCAGAGAAGAATAAAAGTATTAGTGCTGTGTAAAAAGCAGTCTGCACAGCAGTGTACACCCAGCAATACAGCTATCCGGCAGCCTAATAACCAGCGCTGCTGCACAAAAGAAAATCCTCCCCTGTCACTGGCAGGCAGCCTAATAACCAGCGCTGCTGCACACACAAAAATCCTCCCCTGTCACTGCACACTAACTGTATAGCACAATTGCTATCAGCACAAGCACATAAGAACTTCTTCTATCTTTACAGCCCTAACTCTCTCCCTACTGATAAACAGCAACCTCTCCCTCCCTACTGTTAAGATCGCCAGAAGTAAAATGGCGGTCAGGGCTTTTATAGACACTTTGACGCCCCCCAAAGCAAGCCAATCACTGCAATGCCCTTCTCTAAGATAGTGGTGGACCCTGCCTATGTCATCTCGTTGCTCACAGTGTACGTCCTTGCTCATTGGTTGAAAAAATGCACCTGCAAGTGAGTCGCACAGCCAGGGCTTGTGGGGTACTCGGCACCAAGCCCGTTCACTTCAATGGGGGATGTCACGGGTAGCACAGCTCGGTCCGTGGCCCTGGGGCTCACCTCAAATGTGGGATATTTACAGGGGAATAAAGTATTTACAGTTTGTTCGTGATGCCACCTGTGGTACCTGGTCAGGGTGACCAGCGCTGCAGGGTAGATCCACTGAGGGGTTGTTACTGGGCAGCAAGGTGTTAAGTCTTCCACAGGCAAGACTGGGTCCCTCAGGGTAGATGGCGGTGTAGGGGTGCAGGATGGAGAAGGGGCTTTTCAGCCGCAGGGGCAATAATGCAGACACACACACGAAAGTCTCTTTCTGTACCTTTACTGATGGTAGTTGCAGGCACGTCCCGGGAAGCTGGCAGGGTGGAGGATGCACGTCCAGTAATCCCACTGAGTAGGTGTAGGGCCTCCTTACTCCTGTATGTGTGAGTTTCTGACCTGTATGAAACGAAGTCTAACTCTGTCTTCACTTATACGCCCGGCTGACTTTGTGGTGGAGCCTTCTCTTGGATAGAACAGTGTCTCTGTATGCAGCGTCCTGCTAGACCCCCATCTTCCTGACCCCGGTTATGTATCAGCACTCCTGGGCCCCTGCGACCTGTAGTCCAGCAGGGTCTCCGGTATCTCCTACTAGTCGTGTAGATGCTAGCAAGCTCGGACCCGGTGTCCGGTGGTGCAGAGTAGAGGTAAGCTATCAATGCTGTTTCAACCTCCGTTACTCTCTTCTTCTCTTCCACTCGCCTTTCGTCCTACTCCGACCCTTAACATAAGCACACTAACAGTAGATAGCTGATTCTTCTCTCTCTTCACCGCTCTCAAAGTGTCGGCACGCTTGCTCACTGAAACTACACTCAGTTGACTCAGTTCTGACCAGGCTGAAGTGGCTATCTTTCTCCACTCGTACTAGCCTCCACACAATAAACTAAGCTCAAATCTGCAGTCTTCAGGTTCCTTCAATCACTGCTGTTCAATTTCCTTCTTTCTTTCTGTAATGCTCTATCTGAAGCAGCTACCAGGACCTTCCGTCTACTGATCTGTGCACACTTCTTTGAGCTAACTTTCCACACTCTAAGGGAACTAACAGCTTCTCTCACTTTCTGAGGTAATCTGATCTGTCTGCTGTCTAGGCATAGACTGATCTGAACTCTCCCTCTTAGCTCATCTGAAGTAACTCACTAACTGCTGTGGCTTCACCATCCTTATATATATACTCTCTACAAGGGCTCCCTCTGGTGGCTTCTCGGGATTGGTGAAGCTGTGAATGAATATCAGGTACGTGTGGGGGTTACCTTTGGTGCATCCTCCTGGGTAATGTGGCTCCAAGCGCAGCTGGGCTACACACAAGCATTCTGGGAAATACGACTTTGGCGCTCGTTTCAACGACCGCATGGCCGACCTCACGCTATGGTCGTGTTTCGGTTGACGAAACTCGACTTTGGCTAAAGTCGGCGACTTTTGAATCTGACCGACCTGCTTCGCTCAACTCTAGACTTGAGCTGTCCATGTATTGCGTGAATGACTATTCATGGGAATATAGAGAGACTATATAGAAAGTTTCTTTTTCATGATTTAAATCCATTTTTTAATGATATTTTTTTGTTTGGCAGATATGTGGACGATCTGATGTTTTTTTGGCAGGGAAATCCAACTAGTTTGGCGCTTTTTCATTCTTATTTGAATTCTAATAATTTAAATTTATTCTTCACTATTAATGATATAGGTACCCATGTGTCTTTTTTAGACATTTCTCTCACAGGTGATTTGGCCACTGGCAAAGTGAACACTACTATTTTTAGAAAAGAAACCGCAGGTAACTCTTTATTGCTTTCTTTATCATGTCATCCTCAACATACTATTAAATCCATCCCCTACGGGGAATTTAAGAGAGCAAAGCGTTTATGTTCTAATAATCATCATTTTCTTCAAGAAAGTTAAATTATTACCAAGCGGTTATATGATAGAGGCTATAAATTTTGGAATATAAATGATGCGCTTCACAAAGTAACAAACAAGCTGAGATTTTCCAATTTTGCTAAAAAAAACTCCAATTCCTGATAATTCTGTAATAACATTTTCAACTCCGTACAGTCTACAATTCAACCAGATCAGGGAAATTGTGAGAAAATATTTGCCTGTAGTTAATCAGGATGACAAACTAAGACAAATAGTTCAAACAGGTTGCAGATATGTTGCTCGGATGGGCACAAGTCTACCCAACTATTTGTCCCCGAGTTTGTTAAAATCCTCTCAAGACACGAATACATGGCTTGGTATTACTGGATTTTATAGATGTGCCAGTTCCAGGTGTAAAGTGTGTTCATATGCTTTGCATAAAACAATATTTAGATTGAGAGTCCTCAGTGGTTGATACCTTTTAATGGCTAACTGAAAAGATGGTAACAAATTGCAAGCTTTCAAGACTACTCAGGTCTCTTCATCAGGCAAAGGCTAATACAACATCTGAAGAATCACATATTTATACACCACACAGCACAGAAAAAATGCAATAGGTAAGACAAGTGACGTGAAGCAGAACTGTCATTATGGGAGAGGGATGAACAGTTGTGGAGCGCGCCGCACACCTCTCTCTGCTTTCACTGCCGGCAGGAAACTGAGACCTCTTTCCCGCGCTTCCTGCTCACTGCCCGGCTTAGCCACGCCCCATCTCCCCAGGTCATGGGACCTGTCCGGTTCCCCATTCTTTCCCCCCGACAACACTGGACGCAGCCTCGACAGTTCTGGACCCGGCCAACGTGTAAGCAAGCCACGCCAAAGAGACTGGAATGATATTAAGAGAATTCTTCAATATTTTAAAGAGATTCAAAGGGTAAATCTTAAGCTATCTGCATCAGGGGATCTCACTCTCAGAGGTTATGTGAATGTAGATTGAGCTGGAGATTCGTGATTGAAACACACAATGTGGATTACTGGTTCAATGGTTCGAGAAAATCTTAGGGATCTGTCACGTACTTTTTTCCCCTATGAGATGTGGGCACGAATCAGGGGATAGATTCTGTAATTCTGTAGATTCCCCGATGTACCTGAAGATAAAAAACAGTTTTATTCTCGGGGGGGGGCAGCGTGTGTCGGGTCCCATAGGTGGGACTGGTCGCCTCAATCTCTAGCGATGAAGTCGTTCCTTGATAAGAACGCGGTACTCGCAGGGTAATTCCTCCTTTACTGTAGAGCAAGCAGTACTGCAGTGGCAGGTGCCGGAGGATATTCGAGATGCAGCTGGGCACTTCGCCTGCTGTACTTCCTCTGACTCCAACTAAGGCAGATCATAACTGTTCAAACCATCAGAAGCAGGTGTGTGGTTGCTAGGTCAGCAGTGTTCGCTTCAACAGTGGCAGGCATTACGGATCTCCTTAACACTCCAGATCCTAAGGTCTGCTGCCCGGAGTAGTGTCCTTGGCATCACAGTAATATAGTCAGACCCCATAGTTTTCGAGAGTTGGCAGTCATCGAGTAAACTTGCTAGGCTGGAGAGATCCCTGAACTATTAGAACAGGGGTTTAGGCTACTCAGGCTTCTAGCACAGAACTCGAGATGAGTTTCCTCAGACACAAGAACTGATGAATGCAGGCTCCCTGATGACACCGTGTCACACTTGTGGGCGTGTCTAAGTGCATGTTGGAATGAATGTTCATTTAGCATTAAACTGCTATCTCTCCACACATCCTCCAGGGTACTGCGTGTGCCTTCACACACCAGGGCTACACATTCCCCCATGGTAAAAGACAGCACTCCCGGGCTGTGAAATACAAGAAGACAGAAAATTTTGTTTATGCATAACAACAAACATTAACTTCTTCCCATCCGGGAGGTACGAATATCTTGAACGTTGCATTAAACATAGAAAAATACACAAAGTATCAAATAGACATTTTTCATATTAACGGTACAACTACTTTCACTTTTATAAAAACTTATATACATCTTCTCAGCTGCGGTAAACCCTGTCTGGGTCCTACCGTTCTTCACATCTCTTTATTAATTTCTGTTACACTTTCCATCCCGGGGGCTGGAACAATGCGATGATCCCTAGATCTCATGACGAACAGATCATGTGCTGCGATCAGAGTCTGGGTCGCAACAGTCTTTGTATGAACCATCAGGGCGCAACGGGTATCTCTTTCTCGTGAGACGCCGACTGCGTCTCAATTTGCGTTGCAGGGGGCGATTCAGCTGTAACCGCAGTTTGCGATGTAGATTGGGTCGCCGATTGCGATGCAGAGGTGTACGCAGGGGGCGATGCGGAATAGGACGCACAATGCTGGTGTGATGCAGAGCAGGAAGCAGGTGTGCGCAATGGCTCAATTGAGGACGCACTAACCTGCTGCTGTCGCTGCTCCATCTCTTCCCAGTCGCTCTCCATCATTGACGGCTGGGTCCCCGCCGGTGTCCCTACCAGGGATTGATCATCTGCTGCGGCCTCCTGGCCGGGCGGGCGTTCCAGAACTGGCGGTACCTCCTCAACCTCCTTTGCCTCCACCGCTCCATCGGTGGGATCAGGATCGGTACTTTTGGGGGCAGCCTCCGGTTTCTCTTCAGCCTTCCTCAGCAGGGAACTTGGGAATTCAGGAGACGGCATTATGCTTGTAGGAGAGAACACTGCGTCCCTCAGCAGCCGCTGTTTCAGGGCACACCAGCGTCTCTCTATCTCCTTCATTCCTTTTCGGTGGAGACAGGACCTTCGTCGCAGGCGCTCTGATGTCAGAGCGTTCACTTCCTGTCGCAGGACCTGCCGATGAGTCAGAGCCGGGGGCGGAGCCAGGCAACAGCGCGCTTTTACAGGTACGCCCACCTTCTTCTCCAGCGCCTGAGGGCGCGAATATGGCGGCAAAATGGCGGATTTTAGCGCCAAAAATAGCAAACAGTCTTTTTCACTAAAACAATTCCATAGGCACGCAGGGCTCGCAATTTTGCGAGTTTCGCATCCTGTTCGTGACGCCAAGTTTTTGTGTCGACCCGCCACCACAATTGTGGATTACCAGGGCAATGGGGTACTCAGAGCCGAGCCCATGGAAGTCTATGGGGATTTTGTCACAGGTAGCTGTGGCTCGGTCTGTGGCCCGGGCGGTCTGGCGTATGTTGGGGAAATATTTACAGGGGATAGATTTATGTACAGTTCGTGACGCCACCTGTAGTCTTCTGGTAATTTATACCAGCGCTGCTGTAGATCTCTGAGGGGATGGTGAGGCAGCTAGATGTCGGGTCCCCTACAGGTGGGACTGGTCCCTCAAAGTCTATGGGAATTGTGAAGTCGGGTGCAGATAAAGAACACAGTCTCACACGGTCAGCGTCTTTCCATACCTTTACTTGTAAGATGTTCAAGCAGGTCCCAGGGAGGCTGATCCAAGGAGGATGTATTTCGAGATAGCAGCTGGGCAAGTTAGGGGCCTCCTTTACTTCCAATATGACGAGTCCAACTAGCATGAAGCGTAGTTCCCTCCAATAAATCTGGTTCTTCTACCACATGCATGAAGCTATGGTGATGCTTCGGTCCCAGTAACCGGTTAACAGTGCAGGACTTCCAATCCTAAAGCACTCACAATATCTACCACTGTGCCTTTCGCCTTGCCCGTGCTGGTAGCATAAGCATCCCTCACTTCACAGATATATATATCAGTCAGTTCCTTCTTAGTTCCTTCCAGAGCTTGCTAGCAGAATACCAGTAATACTTTTAGGCAGGAGCACGTCTCTGAACCTCTACCGTCCTCTAGACAGGCGTCTGAATTATCTGCAGCTCACTCCTCTCTCCTGCACAGACTTCTCGCTGACTGACTGTCTCCTCAGACAAACTGAACTGACTGAAGACAGGACACTCTCTGACTGAACACTCCCTGCTGATGTCACAAGCTTATAAACCTGTGGGCGTGTCTAAGTGCATGTTGGAATGAATGTTCATTTAGCATTAAACTGCTATCTCTCCACACATCCTCCAGGGTACTGCGTGTGCCTTCACACACCAGGGCTACACAATTCAAGTGATTGGAAATTAACAAGTGGTTACTTGTTCAAGTTTTGAGAAAATTTAAAGGGAATCTGTCACCTATTTTTTCCCTATGAGATGTGGCCACCGCAATCAGGGGCTTATCTACAGCATTCTGTAATGCTGTAGATAATCCCCCGATGTAACCTGAAAGATAAGAAAAACAAGTTATATTATTCTCGCCGGGGGGGCAGTCCGGTGTGGTCCGGGTTTCCCATGGGTGTCGGGGTCCGGCGCCTTCCATCTTCTAGCGATGACGTCCTCTTCCTTGCTTCTGTCGCGGCTACTGCGCAGGTGTAATTCTCTGCCTGTTGAGGGCAGAGCAGAGTACTGCAGTGCGCAGGTGCCGGGAAAGGCCAGAGATGTCCGGCGCCTTCGCACTGCAGTACTCTGCTCTGCCCTCAACAAGGCAGATCAGTACACCTGTGCAGGAACCGGGAACAGAAGCAGGTGTGGTGGGTTGCTAGGGGCAGCATGTGTTGCTTGCTTCAAGCAGTGGGAGGCATTACTGGGATCTCCTTTCACGTCCAGAGCCTAAGGTCTGGCATGGGAGCAACCGGACATATCGTGTCCTCTGGCATACGGTGGAAGATAGACAGGGACCCGCATAGACGGAAGGTAATGGCCAGTCATGGGTACACTGCCGAGGTGGATGAGAAATCCCTGAGACTAATAGAATCAGTGGGTTTAGGGTAGTCAAGGATGAGCTAGCAACAGAACTGAAGAGGAGTTGTGCTAAGGAACAAGAAACTGTGAATTGCTGTGCCCTATGACACCTGTCACTACTTGATGAACTTGAACTGTCTAGTAAATGTTTGCCTGTTGCAAAGTATCTGCAGAGCACCTTTCCACCACAACTCACATGCTGCCCAATTTAAAAATAAAGGTTTTAAATGTCTACGAAGCTAAAAAAAAATCTAAATCTGCCACCCAAAAATTTGCTACACCAGGCACCTGCCTGGTGATGAAGGCCTACATGGCCGAAATGCATTGTTTTTTTATAACAAAAAATGTTTTAATGTTTTTATTGTCTTTTATAAAATTTTGTTTTTTACCTAGCCAATAAAATACCATCTGATTTAACATCAAATTGGGTTAAGGATCCTCTGAAGGAAGCGCCCTGAAACTTCATTATTCTGAATGACAAGATTGGCACTCCTGTGTGTACCGGGCTATATATCTTGCTTATCACGGTGGCTCAGTGGTTAAGCACTGCTGCTTTGCATCGCTGGGGTCCTGGGTTTAAATCCCACCAAGGACAGCAACTGCAATGAGTTTGTATGTTCTCCACGTGTGTTTGCGTGGGTTTCCTCCCACATTCCAAAGACATACTGATAGGGAATTTAGATTGTGAGCCCCATCAGAGACAGTGCCAATAATGCCTGTAAAGCGCTGTGGAATTAATGGCACTATATAAATGAGTAAAATGAATACATTTAGTGAGATATGGTACTCTTCCAAGAAAAATACATTGAATCAGCCTTTTGGTCTTCTGCCTGTTGGTCATTTCTACCTATTTGGCTCGCAAATTTACAGTTATTTTTATGACATATTGTATGCCGAGCCTTTAGGTGCAGGGCTCACCTGCTCTTATGATTTGTTCTGCTTGGAGTGACTTTTTTACTGTGAGTCGGGTTGATACCCGGTGGATTTCTTTTTGTTGCCTAGCTAGGCATTTTGTTGTGTTGTTGTAAAAAGACAGATATGCTGCTTTTTCTAACAAAATTGATACAGAGGACGTTTATTGTCGAAGTTTGCCTCTGCCTCCAATATTACTCTGTCAGGTTCAATCTCACCTTGGTCTACTGGCATTAGCCTCATTGTTGGGCCCATGGAAAAAGTCTCTGAGGGATTAAAATGCAGACCTCTGCAGGACAACTTCAAGGCTGGTTACCGTTCTTTTTTAATAACAAGGGCCAATCATGGAGGCTACTTCCAATGTGCATGTGTTTGTTAACAGTATGTCACTATTCTAGAACTATTTACTATAATTGTTGAGGGCTATGTTGGACAGGAGCATTATCTTTTGAGGTTTTCTCTTCTCTTAATTATTTCACATCTTTTTCTTCCTAACTTGAAATTCTGCTTTGTCATTTACTATTGTGCTGCTTGCAGTGTACCATCGTTTTCCATGGCTACCATGTCTCTGGAGTTCAAAATTCTGCTGCTGATGATCTTTCAGTTTCATGGGTGTAAGTTTCGCAACCTACACCAGGCAGGCAGATCAGATGCTGCAGCAGTGCTCTTCTTCCCTGAAGACACTTTTGAGTCATTGACACTATATTCAGTGGGTCCATATGTTGTCCGGTAAAAAAAAATCAGGCAGCAGACGGACACAAATGTGTAAATGCACCAGTTTTTACACAGAATGTACACTATTCTTTTTGGCGCACTTTAGGTTTCTGAGCCAGTGGTATCTAGCAATTTGGCGGTCTACTTTTTATCAATGCTGCTTTATCCCAGATGGGTCTTTGTCTCAATTTCTAGCATTCTAAATTAGTTGTAGTCATTGGATTACTGTGACCAAGCTGTAGGGTGCATTTAATCTCATTGCTTCTATTTATTCATTTTCTGAAGTGTGATCCTTCTGTTATTTTTGCCATGTTATATTCTCAGTTAACCTGTTGTTGTTATTTCATCTTTGGTTGTCAGTGTGTCTAGTATTTTGGGTCAAGAAGAGGGCAGCTATGAGGCCTAGTGGACCTCTAGCAGTTATACAGTAGCACCTCATGCTAGGGAATATTATCTCTGCCATATCCTCCAGACTAAGCTTGCTTTCCTTATAAGTGTTGTAGGGATTTACTCTCTTTTAGGCCGATGTCACACTTGCATGTGTGATGCATGTCTCTCACATCAACACCCGGCACTGCCACCAGCACTCAGACTGGAGCATGCGGCTGCATGTATTGCTGTCCTACCTGACTTTGCTACAGTGTTCACTATTGAATATGAGTTGAATATCTTGTGTCTTGTAAGAGAGTAGGAAAATTACCGGACTTCCTTGTTGTTATGCCATGTTTTGTAATCCCCAGTTGCTGTTTTATCTACATTATGCCAAATTCATACCTTGTAAATGTTGTGTTATGGCCATTAAAACGAGTGTTGCTTCACAATCATTGCTGGATCTTCAATTCGACATGCAATGGGTTCATGAAGGAGCTGTCTGAGGTAAGAGTGTGCATGACATGAGGTGTTGCATGATAGACAAATTCACATGATGGATGGATTGAGTGTGGGAGTCTAGCCTGTGTCTAATCCAGACACTTGAGGAGTAGTGTGTACTGCAGAGACAGCTGACAATGCCACGTTTTCTGAAGAGTTAGGGAAAATCAGAGTTCGTCATCGTATTTTCGGGTAAAAAAGATGGATGCTAAAGTCCGTGAAGTGAACTGTTACCTATGTGAAGCAACCAGTGATCCCAGCCATGAAGAGAATGATGTTGGTGACTAGTGCACAGAACCAGAAGTCAGCAGCAGATAAGCAGTGACACAGGACTGAGAAGTTATTTAAGTCTGGCCATAGTCTGGTAAGAAACAATAACTAGCATATGGCCATCCTGAGGTGGGGGTTGACTGTTGGGCCTGCCAAGGCAAAACAAGAGGTGCAATATGCATAGATGGAACAGATAGAACAGGTGACCGCTGAAGATACTGTGTGTGTCAGGCTGGTTTCACATTAGCGTTTTTTAGTGCAGCGCATCGTGCTCATCCGATCCCATGCGCCCCTATCTTTAACATGGGGGGCGCATGGTTTAGCGTTAGCATGCAATCATCAGCGTTTTCAAGCGCTTGCGTTATTTCGACGTGAGCAACTTGGCGTGCACAACGCAACGTGTTGAATTTTTTGGTCCGCCCAAAGTCGTTAAAAAGGCGCATGCGCTCGCATCGCGCACAGAATATGCCAAAACAACAGATTACAGTCTATGTGATCGCTGACGTGCTCTGGGACTAGCACACGTCAGCGTTCTACTACTCATGCGTTGTCCAGATAACACATGTCTAGACACTGGTGTAAAACACCCACTAAACAAAGAAACATTGTATGGGGTAGTGTATATAAAAGAAGGTGTTGGCACTTCAGTCCACTACTCTACAGCCAGATACAGAGCAAGACAGTCAGCTATTGCAGCTTTTTTCTTGGACAACTTGGATAATGTGAGTATAAAACCTTATGTCTTTCTCTCTTTTTTTCTCAATTTATTAGGTACTAATATCTCTTTTTTTTATTGCAGCATGTCTTCAGGAGACGAGTACCAGCCGGTCCCTGGTGAACTAGCCCAAGCAGAGGGTGAAGTGAGTACCTTCCTTCCATACTGATTGGTAAGTATTTGCTGTTGCATGGACACATGTGGCAAATATTTTTTTTTTCTTTTTCAGTCCACATCGTCTACGGCAGCGGAGGAAGAATGGGAGCAGCCAGTCCGTGTGCAGGCGGGGAGGCGGCCTGTAAGTATAGACTGACAGATTGTACTCTTTTTTTGCCCCTGACTTTTTTATTGCCTGTTTTTCCTATTCAATCTTGCTTCTATTTTCAATCATTCTTCTATTCTGTCTTGTTTTCTATCTTTTTCATTTCCAAATATTTCCAAGATTAATGTTTTGCTTTCTTTTCTAGGCTTCACAACGGGATGAGGAACTCGCCCTGGACAATGACGCCCTCATACAGTTGCCCCAGGAGCGAGTCCCGTTGTGGGACAGCCGTGATCCAATGGACTGTGACAACGTGGTGATCCTGCGGCTCTGGAATGAGGTGGCCGCAGCGCTGATGGATGGCTGGGACAACACCTCTCCCGGGTCCATAAGTATTTCAATGGTGTGTGATGTGGCAGTGACCTTGGCCGGGATCACACAACTGTGTGTGATGCTAGTAACTCCAGTGAGTTTCTAGCATCACACACAGTTGTGTGATCCGGGCCTACCATGCATTGTCTAAATTTTATTTTTGGTTTTCCAAAGTGAACAAGGTCAGAACCCGTTGGCGCTCCATGAAGGACCGCTTCAACAGGGACCTGAGACAGGTTGCCAGTGGTGCTGCAGCAAAGACAACAAGAAAGTACCGCTACCATCAGGCTTTGGCTTTCTTAACCCCTTAATGTCCATGGACGTGCACAGTCCCTCATGGCAAGGTGTCAGTTTTGGCACCTTGACGGACTGTGCACGTCATGCCTTTGATCTACCACTGCGTGTAAACACGCAGTGGTAGATCAGTGCTGACAGCTGTCACAGACAGCTGACAGGCACGGCAAGCGGTGCGGGGACCTTTGCCGTCGGTCCCCGCACCTACAGCGCTGTGCTTGGTCAGTCAATGTGACTGACCAAACACAGCAGCGATCGCGCAGGAGAAGCTGAAATTTCAGCATCTCCAGCGCGATCAGTGCAGGAGCTCAGCGCTGCAGTGGCCAGGCTTCCTGCACTGACAGCCAGGAGCGGCGCCCCCACCGCCCCTGGCTGTCAACCCCCTGACTGCTGCGATCGAGCGCGATCGCAGCGCTCAGGGGGGGGAGGCAGAGGGTCAGGAGCTCCCTCTGCCTCAGATCGGCGCCCTGCAATGTATTTGCAGGGACCGATCTCTGCCTTGTTGACCCGGGGGTTGTCATGACAACCTCCGGGTCATCTAGCTATGGAAAGCTGCTGTGATCATGCTCACAGAAGCTTTCATCATAGGTACAATGCATTGCAATGCTGTAGCATTGCAATGCATTGTAACTGCAATAAAAAGTAAAAAAAAGTGAAAGTCCCATAAAGGGACAAGTTAAAAAAAAATCATTTTTTTAAAAAAATTGTAAAAAAAATATTAAAAAATAATTTAAAAAAAAATCCCCTAAAAAATACACATTTTTATGTAATAAAAAAATAAAAAACAAAAAAAATACACATGTTTGGTATCGCCACGTCTGTAAAAATCCCATCTATAAAAGCTTAACCCTAGTTAACCCTTCAGTGAAAGCCGTAAAAAAAAAAAAGTAGTAAATTATACTTTTTCCAAGCGGTATCATCATACCGCTTGGAAAAAGTGCAATAACACGCGATCAAAAAGTCAGATATAAATAATCATGGTACCGCTGAAAACGTCATCTTGTCCTGCAAAAAACAAGCCGCTATACAGCATCATCAGCGAAAAAATAAAAAAGTTATAGCTCGCGGAATAAACTGATGCAAAAATTATTATTTTTTCTATAAAATTTTTTATTGTGTAAAAAAACGCCAAAACATAAAAAAATATATTAATGAGGTATCGCTGTAATTGTAGTGACCCGAAGAATAAAGCTGCTTTATCAATTTTACCACACACGGAACAGAGGAAAAAAAAAAAAAAAAAACAATTCCTGAATTGCTGGTTTTTGTTCATTCTGCTTCCACAAAAATGGAATAGGAAGCGATCAAAAAACGTTATGTGCCCGAATATGGTACCAATAAAAACGTCCGCTCGTCCTGCAAAAAATAAGCCCACAGATAACTCTATCGGCCGAAATATGGAAAAATTATAGCTCTCAAAATACGGCGATGCAAAAATTTCTTACAAAAAATATTCCAAAAAAAAGCATCTTTTAGTGTGTGACAGAAGCTAAACATGAAAAAAGGGTATAAATCTGGTATCGCTGTAATCGCACCGATCGGAGGAATAAAGTCGCCTAATCATTAATACCGCACGAGGAACGGCGCAAAAAGAAAACCAATTCTTCACCTTTTGTGAATTTGTTCATTGTGCCTCCCAAAGATCGCAGTAAGGCGATCACAGTGGTTCCCCCCCACATATGGGATATCAGCATACTCAGGACAAAATGCACATCAACTTTTGGGGCCCTATTTCTCCTGTTACCCTTATAAAAATAAAAATTTGGGGGCAAAAAGATTATTTTTGTGGGAAAAAATATGATTTTTTTATTTTCACGGCTCTACGTTATAAACTTCTGTGAAGCACTTGGGGGTTCAAAGTGCTCACCACACATCTAGATAAGTTCCTTGGGGGGTCCAGTTTCCAAAATGGAGTCACTTGTGGGGGGTTTCTACTGTTTAGGCACATCAGGGGCTCTCCAAACGTGACATGACACCCGCAGACCATTCATCAAAGTCTGCATTTGAAAAAGGCGCTCCTTCCCTTTCGAGCTCTGCCATGCGTCAAAATAGTGGTTTACCCCCACATATGGGGTATCAGCATACTCAGGACAAATTGCACAATAACTTTTGGGGTCCTGTTACCCTTTGGAAAATAACAATTGGGGGTGGAAAGATCATTTTTGTGGAAAAGATATGATTTTTTAATTTTACTGCTCTACGTTATAACCTTCTGTGAAGCCCTTGGGGGTTCAAAGCTCTCACCACACATCTAGATAAGTTCCTTAGGGGGTCTAGTTTCCAAAATGGGGTCACTTGTGGGGGGTTTCCACTGTTTAGGCACACAGGGACTCTCCAAATGCGACATGGTGTCCAATCTCAATTCCAGCCAAAAAAGTCAAATGGCGCTGCTTCCCTTCCAAGCTCTGCCATGCGCCCAAATAGTGGTTTACCCCCACATATGGGGTATCAGCGTACTCAGGACAATATTCACAATAACTTTTGGGGTCCTGTTACCCTTTGGAAAATAAAAATTGAGGGTGGAAAGATAATTTTTGTGGAAAAAATATGATTTTTTAATTTTACGGCTCTACGTTATAACCTTCTGTGAAGCCCTTGGGGGTTCAAAGCTCTCACAACACATTTAGATAAGTTCCTTTGGGAGTCTAGTTTTCAAAATGGGGTCACTTGTGGGGGTTTTCCACTGTTTAGGCACACAGGGACTCTCCAAATGCTACATGGCGTCCAATCTCAATTCCAGCCAAAAAAGTCAAATGGCGCTGCTTCCCTTCCGAGCTCTGCCATGTGCCCAAATAGTGGTTTACCCCCACATATGGAGTTTCAGCATACTCAGGACTAATTGCACAATAACTTTTGAGGTCCTTTTATCCTTTGGAAAATAAAAATTGGGATGAAAAGATCATTTTTGTGGAAAAAAATATGATTTTTTAATTTTACGGCTCTACGTTATAACCTTCTGTGAAGCCCTTGGGGTTCAAAGCTCTCACAACACATTTAGATAAGTTCCTTGGGGGGTCTAGTTTCCAAAATGGGGTCACTTGTGGGGGGTTTCCACTGTTTAGGCACACAGGGACTCTCCAAATGCTACATGGCGTCCAATCTCAATTACAGCCAAAAAAGTCAAATGGCGCTGCTTCCCTTCCGAGCTCTGCCATGCGCCCAAATAGAGGTTTACCCCCACACATGGGGTATCAGTGTACTCAGGAGAAATTGTACAACAAATATTGTGGTTAATTTTCTACTGATACCCTTGATAAAATTTAAAAAAATTGTGTCGAAAAAAAAATTTGGGGAAAAAAAGTTAAATGTTCATTTTTTCCTTCCACATTGCTTCAATTCTTGTGAAGTACCTAAAGGGTTAATAAACTTCTTGAATGTGGCTTTGAACATCTTGAGGGGTGCAGTTTTTAGAATGGTGTCACTTTTGGGTATTTTCTGTCATATTGACCCTCAAATTCACTTCAAATGTGAGGTGGCCCCTAAAAAAAATGGTTTTGTAAATTTTGTTGGAAAAATGAGAAATTGCTGGTCAACTTTTAACACTTATAACTTCCTAACAAAAAAAAATTTTGGTTCCAAAATTGTGCTGATGTAAAGTAGACATGTGGGAAATGTTATTTAGTGACTATTTTGTGTGACATATTTCTCTGTTTTAAGGGAATAAAAATTCAAAGTTTGAAAATAGCAACATTGGCCTGGTCTTTAACCTACAAAATGGCTTGGTCGTTAAGGGGTTAAGACTGGTCCTTGCCACCAGAACGTAAGTATTTTGTTGTTGTATTGTATTGTGTTTACTCTGTGTTTTTCTATTCCACGGGAGTTGGCGCTTTTACTATTGTAAATGCATGATCCTAATTTTTTTTCTTTTTTGTTTTTTTTTCACAGCACCTGGAGCAGCACCCTGCAACCTGGTCCTGGAGCGGTCCTTCAGAGAGCTGCCTCGGACCCGTCCCAGCCATCCACCAGTCAAGAAGCACCTTGTGGGTCGGCATCACAGCCAGCTGGAGAACAGGAAGCTGGTCAATCAAGTGTTCCCCTGTCACAGGTCTCTTCCACTGGTTTTGCAGGCACTTCCCGCCCACGGCAGAAGGCCTCTGACAGGAATCTAATGCCCGAGTTCATTCACTTGAGCTCGGTTCTTCGAGATGGCCTCAAGGAGTTGGGTGACAGAATGGATAGCGGTTTTGAACTCATGCGACACCGCTTCCAGTCTGTTGAGCGTCGTTTAGACCATCTTGAAGCCGACCTCAACAGACCAGCGCACCATTTTTTAACAAAATTGAATGGGGCATGGCGGAACACCTTAGTCCTGATCTCCAGCTGACTGTGATGCAGGCCTGCAACACTGCTTACACGCAGGCTATGCAGCAGAGTCGGTACGTGCATCAGCCAGTGGTGCCTTTCCCCAGCCAAAGGAGGGCCCCAAGCAAAAGGAGGTCCCCAAGCCAAAGAAGCTCCAAAAAAAGCACAAAGATTGGACGAAGAGTCCACAAAAAGTTAAAGACTTTTGTCCTCCCTCCCCCTCACCTCCCACTGTGTCTGACCCGCTGCCTTTCCCCACTACTTTCGTCGCCCCTTCCCCTCGAACCCCTTCGTCGCCCACCCAAAGTCAATCCTCGTCCCTCCACACCCCCAAGTTCCCCCCATCTTCCCCCAAACGTCGGCCATGTTACTTTTTTTTTTTATGAATCAGTCTTGTGAAATAAATGTAATTTTTTTCCCCAACTGTTTGCTTTAATTGTGTGTTTCGCTGCCTACAAACACAGCGCCGTACACACACTGCGCAGTACACTTTGTGATTTTGCCACCACATAGCTCCAGTACCGACACATGCTTCTTGTGTCAGTCCTGGAGCTATGTGTTGTCAAAAACACAAAATTTATGACTTGTATTTTCACCACCAGTCTCTTCAGTATACAAATATTAGTTAACTGAATAGAGGATGTTGGTGAGTGCAAGGCATATCTATTCTCACCTTACCAGGTATCATAAAGAGTGAATTGAGGATGGTGTGTTTTGCCCATCAATCTTTGTGACATAAGACCAGGGGATTGTAGATATACCTTGTAATTAACCACATCCTGTTCAGCATGTGATGAATAAACTGAAGAGATGATGGAGAAAATATACGTCATATCTACAATCCCCTGGCCTGGTATCATAACTATCACACCTGGCCAGGTGACTATACCTATGACTTGTTATCTGCAGCGTCGCTTGAGTCTGCATCATCTATTGCATGCAGACTGGAGAGATGCTGGTGGTTAACTCATATGTGTATTCACCTGCCCAGGTGTCATTAAATTCTGAAGTCAGGATGCTTTTTTTTGGCATCCTCACTTCAGAATGACACGAGGCCAGGGGATTGTAGAAGTTGTATATACTTTATCATCTCTCCAGTGTGCGTGCATACTGAAGCCACAGTGGAGATACTACAAAGAATATCTATACTCTTATGGTCAGGTGTCATAAAGAGTGAAGGATGCTATTGCAGCCCAAAATCAATATTTGTAACATCAGGCCAGGTGTAAAATATTTGTTGTATCTCCACCGTCGCTGCAGTATCTCCACCGTCACTGCAATCTGTTTGAACACAGACTGGAGAGATGATGAAGGTCATACAACTTTTCTCTGTACACTCACCTGGTAGGAGTCCTATTAAAGTCACAATGCAGAAAACACAGCATCCTGACTTCACTGGGACACCTGGGCAAGTGATTATTGTATTTGAGTGTATAAAAACAGAGTGCACCCGGTACAGGTATCAAAACAGGTTTTTTATTAACATAAACACAAGAAAACAAATTTATTACACCATTTGCTCTTGCCATTCCACACGTTCCACATCAGATATAAAGTAAGCCGCAAATTGGTCCCTCATTTGGCCAACTTCTACTGATGACCTGAGAGGGTGCTGAGTGAATTCAGGCAATGGGTTGAGAGGTGGTTCATCTAGTTCAAAGGTAGGGTGCTCTTTAGCCATCACAAAAATGTGAAGAACCACACAGGCTTTCACTACGTCATCCACAGTTTCAAGTTTCAGATTAATGGCTGTGCCTAGAATGTGCCATCTGGACACAAGAATCCCAAAGGCATACGCTACAGTTCTGGTCCTGGTCAGTCTGTAATTAAAGATTTTTTGTGTGGTCCAAGTCCCGGCTAGAGTACGGTTTCAACAGGTTGGTGCACATTTGAAAGGCCTCATCACCAATCATTACAAATGGCAGTGGCGGACCTTCGGTGTGGGTAAGAGGCCGTGGCAGGGGGAAATTAAAATGGTTGCCATACAACCTACGGCCTATGTCTGAGTTCTTAAAGGTCTAAGAGTCATTGCCCCGGCCAAATGCCCCAATGTCCACCGCAATAAACCTGCAGTCTGCATCCGCAATGGCCATGAGTACCGTAGAAAAGTACTTTTTATAATTATAGTACTCAGAGCCACTTCTTGGGGGTTTTGTTATCCTGATGTGTTTCCCATCAACCGCTCCCAAACAGTTGGGGAAATTGCAGACTGTCAGGAATTGATCCGATGTTTCGTTCCACTTTTCCGCGGTGGGCATGGGCATAAATTCAGGACACAGAACATCCCACAAAGCCCGGCAGGTGTTCGCAACTATTCCCAACAAGGTGGAGATTCCAAGCCGGTACTGGAAGTGGAGTGAAGAGAGCTTCTCGCCAGAAGCAAGGAATCTGCAGAACAGGTGAAGGAAAATTGTGATTGTCTAGGCTTTGGCAAAACACTGACATGAAAAATAAAGCTGTACATGGCAGAACTATAATTCTAAAGGGTTTTAGTAAATGGCAGAACAAAAACAATACACACATTGGTTTAATATTACATACCGTAATGTGACGAGGAGCCTTTCCTCAGGAGGAATCGTACGACGGAGCTGTGTGTCCTGTCTCCGGATGGCTCCTTCAACACGACCAAGCAAATCCCTGAAGCTTTCTTGGGACATCTGTGTATAGTCAGAAAATTTTGCTGGGTTTTCCTGGAGCTCGCTGAAGAGGGTGTGGTAGGCTCCACAGCTCCACGGTCTTCAATAATCGGATGTCTCCAAAAATGCTGCCGCTGTCTCTCTCTATCCCTTTGTTGCTGGCAAGAAACAGCGCGATGTACCGATCCAAGTTGAAGCGAAAACTCTCCCAACGCAGATCCATGGTGACATCGGAAACAGCAGCAAAATCTGAAGAATACAGTTGAACAGGGTCTATTTAAAGAAGTCCCATGACACTCGCCCACTGGTGTCCTATTGGTGGAGTCTCTTTCAAGGATTTTCCTCCTGTGAAATGTGACACTCATGCACCTAAAAAACGCAAACACATGCAAAACGCTAGATAAACGCATTTAAACGCTACTTTTTTTGTCATTATGCGTACATTGATGCGTTAAAAAAACCATGCGCTTGCAAGCGCTTGTATGCGTTTTTAGTTGCGCACGTTGCGCTGCACAAAAAGACGCAAATGTAAAATTAGCCTAAGAGGAATTGTGCCAGATACCAGTGCAAAAAACGGCAATATTTGGAAGAAGAAGGATTGTGAAACACGTGTCGGGGCAGCAGGGACGCCAGGAAATCCACGTGCACCTTACAGGTAGTTTTTGGCCATATCTATTATTTGATTTTGTGTTCACAGCTTTTCATTATTATCATATGGGCATTTAACTTCGGCTGTTAGCACTTAGCACTTTTTCTTGGCAAGGTATGCCATTCCTATTTTTTGTAGGCGGTTTACATATTGAGCACTAAGCACTTTTCTCTTTGGCATATGATTATAGCCTTTATTTAAATAGTGTTTTGCCTCTCATTACATAACCTGCCCATTTGCATTCAGGTGCTATTTTTATCACAATATATTATATGGTGGTCGTACTATTGAATATTGAATATTTTTAACTATTGGGCCGCTGTTTACATTACAGCTTATGCACTAGTTGTATCCATGCTAGTATGTTCCTGGCTTGTATGTTCAGTACCTTTTCTATTTCCCTTGTAACTTGGTTTTTATATTGATTTTCAATAAAGAACACTATTTGATTCCATATCCCTTGTTTGTTACCAATTTTTTTAGGTAACTTTATTTGTGATTAATATTTGGAGTAGCAGCGTGCAGGCGATACTGTATGCCTAAGCAGACTACATTCTACTATTGGGTAGAGGAAGCTCTGTTGGATGTCAGAATTGTCCTTTTTAAGTTCTACAAAGTTTTCAGAATATTGCCTCCATATTGGAACACCTGTAAATAAAATCCCCTTATTAAGGGGGTTTGCAGCATTAGTTTCTGTGACCTGGGCAGGTAAATGCTGTTGCTCTTTTTTACCGTGTTAATTCTTGAATTTTTTGAGGAATTTTAATTACCATACTCTGTGGCTTTGCTTTTAATATTAAGGAAAAAATCGACGGTACATAATTAGTGCTAAAACAGCGATGTGATCTCAAAGTGTAGCAGAATAACCAGAGCACTGAAAAGATGAGGAGTGATGTTTGTTTTCTCAAGTGATGATTTATTAATCTCCGACCACTAGTTTTTTGTGACCTTGGAAGGTAAATACTGTTGTCCTTTTTGGCCATGTTAATTCTTGAATTTTTTTGAGGAATTTTAATTCTTCTTTCTTGCCCTGTGACAACTAAAAAGTGCTTGGCACAGCGACGCCCCGCCACTGTTATATCTATCCTTACTGTCACAACGTTTGTACATTCATGTGAGGGAGTCTTTGGGCCTGCTACAGGTAATAAAAGTTGTCATATAGGAAGGACATAATAGGTGCATTCTTCTGTGTGAAGGAATATATCTGACTGGAGCTAGCCTGGAAAATGTTCTGCTTGGTTGACAGGATGTTGTGGCTTTATTTCTGCCGTGTGGTCGGTAGAGTGCGAGATGCATTGTTTCCACAACTCTATACTCCTAAATATCCAACTGTGAAGCCATAATAATTACTGACATCGCCTGATATATACTGTAAATGCAGAAGTTAAATAAGGAGGATCTAAAATGAATCTATATACCTAAGAAACAATTACTGAAACTTCCATTTAAAATAGTAACATTCATTTATACTTGTAATAAATGCAGTGTCCAGTCAAGACATACCTTGGAACAAACCGATCTGGTTTCTTTTTTCTTCCATTGTGGTAGGATAAGAACCTGTCGATAAAAAAGCATACATACAGTATAAATACAGATGACATATTTAGGAGGCTATGTATACAAGGGAGAGACAGAGACAAATTTATAAAATCTACTATATCATGTGAATGTGCATCTGTGTTTAACCAATAATGCAATTATTTTGATGATAGTAGACATGAAAACCTTGGAATCATATTTTAGTCTCTTCAATGCTGACCAATTTCAGGCTATCACTGCATCCAAAACAAAAGGAGGACTCATTGCTAAAAAGGATAGACATCCATTCCGGCCTTCATTACCGTCTTGCCCTGCACATGATAGACTTTGAGAGCAGTGGTGTAAGGTGAATAGAACACCTGTAGCTGGATGTCTGTCTTGGAGCACAATATTATGCAGATGCCTTCTGATTTATGGTTTATGCAGACACTGTTTGATGCCTTAGGCTTGGTATGTATAGAGATGACCTCAGCACTACTGTATAATGGTGCACTAGTAGGATCCAGTCCCCTTCAATGATACATAAGGAAACTTGGCACTCAGAGTAGATGAAATTAAATAAATGATTTAATATGCAATCCAACAATAAAGGTTAACAAACGTTTTAAGTCTACATTAGACCTTCATCAGTGTGCCAACTGAAAAAATATCAGATTGTGTTTTATACCCTGGGTCAGCTAGGAAGCGCTGAACGCAATTGCAAAGAAAGCTGCCAGCAGCGAATCTTGATGATTTGGGGATCCAAGTGCTTTCAGCGTGGCAGAACATTCCCTCAGACAACCATTAATAACCACATTGATAGAATGCCAAGTCATGTACTGTAAGTGTGTGTATTTCTCCAATACTCGAGACTGAATAAATCAACATATTTTATCAATTTTATTTCCATTTATTAATCATTTGCATATATTAACATGTCTATTGATCCTGTGATTTCCATAATTCCACAACTTTTCCTTTTTGGTGTCGCAATTTCAATGTTAAAGAGTGTATTAATATTTGGAGCTAGTGAAGTAAATATATTATTAGCTAAAATTAAGGGATCCTGACAATAGTAATGTTGGTGCAGTGTTAGCAGAAGTACCAGGGCCTTGGAGTCTAGGGGTACCCAAGGCCCCTCTACTGACACCTTATGGCCTTTCATTCATTTCCTTCTAAAATACAAGAATAGAATATGAGCAACACTGAAGAATAGAAACAAAATGCTGCATATCCATAGGCTAGTCTCCTCCACTCGTGTTTTATGCACTGTTCAATACTTTAAATTTTGAATGCAATTGCGTAGGCTCAGACTAAAGATTGGGAGCTTTCGTCATACATGGGCTCTTCTAGTTCAATTGCTACACAACTGCAGTGGGAATTGATGCTAATCCAGCACCCACCGGACACTCAAAGAACAAGTAGAGGTATGCAAATTGCCTCTTCAAACAAAGAGGGACTTGTAGAGGTAAGCACTTAAAGATGTCTGATCAGAACACTCATTCCTCCCTTCGCCCCACCCCAGTTAGAATTTTGGAGTCTAGTATCTTGTTAAGTTTGGGGGCTGATTTCAGGTCTGGTCTTGCATCTAATTAATTTGGGGGTTTGTCTTGATGTCTGATTAATTTGAGAGTCTGGTAAGATGTCTGCTGTTGGGTCTATATTTATTAAGGAGTCTTGTCTGTGATCATATTTAATTTAGACGATTGGTCTAAACTAGTGTTATTAACTATAACTTTGGGGTCTGAATTACATAGAAATCTGAATCAATTTAGGGGCTATTTTAGGCAGGAGCTTACACAGAAATTAAGGGAGAAAGCAGAAAGCTACACGCCACCCTTGCACCTTTTATAGGAGTAACTTTTGCATGCATAGTGTCAAATTAAAATAGTATAAATAAATAATACAATGGCACAGTCCTAAATAAAAATACAAGATGTACAAGGCCCCAATAATGCTGCAGAGTACCAAATACAGTGGATCTAATGACAATTATGTTGTGTATTTTAAGACCTGCAACTGCCACAAAATCCACTTCCAACACTGGCAAAATGGGGAGTTTATCCCCCATGCCTAGTTCTCTCCAGAAGAGCCATCTTCCCACTCAGGAATGCCCCCAAGCAGGGTGGTAACAACCACTCTTTTCCATGAACTCCGCCACTTTAGACTCCAGACATCCCCTGAATTCTCCTGGATTGTTTACTGCTATGTAAGGAGGTGGAAGGGTATTAACCCTTTAAGATTTCATCCCCTTTAATTGTGTCAATGTAAATATATATATATGTGTGTGCTTTATATATTGCTATGTAGGTATATATGTGGGGGTTTAGTGGCAGGTAGTCACTGCTTCCTGGGGGTCACTAAATGTGGGCACTAGGAGAATAGTGTATATAGTCATGGGTTAACTGTTATCTGTGAGGAATCACTAATGGGGGCATATTAGAGATCTAGTTGGCCTCTTTCACACTTCAGTCATGCGACGTCAGTCAAAATCGGTCAAAATGTGAAAAAAACGTATCCGCCATTTTTTTTTTGGCGGATCCGTTTTTTTCCCATTGACTTGCATTAGTGATGGATTTTGACGGATGGTGGTCCGTTAGGTCCGTTTTTTTTGACGGATCCGCCAAAAAATTGGTGTCCGTCATTTCAGAAAAACGTCCAATGCAACTTTTTTTGGTCCGCCAAAATGGCGGACTATGGCGATCCGCCGCATCCGCCATTTTGTATAATGGCCGCCTATAGGTGGCGGATCCGCTGGCATCCGTCTTTGACGGAATCTGCCAGCGGATCCGTCGCCCACATAGAAAACCATTGAAACTGTCCGGGGTCTCTCTCTCTCTCCTCGGTCTGGACTTGCAAACTTACATTTTCCGGAAGAAAATGTCATCATTTCCAGGTGAACACTTCTTGGCGGATCCGTCAGAAAACTGATCCATTTTACATTCATTTTTACACTTTTCTGACGGATCCGCCATTTTCACACTTGGGCGGACGTCGCACGACTGAAGTGTGAAAGAGGCCTTAGAAAGTTATAAAAAGACGTCAGTGCAGTATTTGGGTTTGGTCACTAGATGGGGGCATAGAGCACATCCAGCCCAATAGAGACAATAGTTAGGGACTTTTTGCTAGAAAAAGTTTCCCTCCAAGCGGGAACTGTCAGGAAGTTCTCCTCGTAGCGGAGATCAGTCGGGGGTGGACCTTGCTAGTGTGAGGATGTCCATGTTCCTGGGCCCTGAGTACAGGGTAGGACAAAGAGGGGACCAGCAACCCTGAAGCAGCCGGTGAA
>JARQOD010000002.1:366933780-366972597 GCA_033576555.1 Oophaga sylvatica | reverse complement strand
AAAGGAATATGTGGATTTCGTCCTCGCTGCCCAAATGATAAGATTCCAGAAGGTTATTAAACTTTGACAGTGGTTTATTCTACGTGTATCGAGGTTTTTACAACCTCTTCTTCAGGAAGCAATACCTGAAGAAGAGGTTGCAAAAAACCTTGAAACGCGTAGAATAAACCACTGTCAAAAGTGGTTCTGGAATCTCATCATTTGGGCAGCGCGGACGAAATCCACGTATTCCTTTGCAGAGTTCAGTGCCTTTACCTGACATGCAGCCCCATATCATCAATGACTGTGGAAATTTGCATGTTCTCTTCAGGCAGTCATCTTTATAAATCTCATTGGAACGGCACCAAACAAAAGTTACAGCATCATCACCTTGCCCAAAGCAGATTCTCGATTCATCACTGAATATTACTTTCATCCAGTCATCCACAGTCCACGATTGCTTTTCCTTAGCCCACTGTAACCTTGTTTTTCTCTGTTTAGGTGTTAATGATGGCTTTCGTTTAGCTTTTCTGTATGTAAATCTCATTTCCTTTAGGCAGTTTCTTACAGTTCGGTCACAGACGTTGACTCCAGTTTCCACCCATTCGTTCCTCATTTGTTTTGTTGTGCATTTCCTGTTTTGGAGACATATTGCTTTAAGTTTCCGGTCTCGACGCTTTGATGTCTTCCTTGGTCTTCCAGTATGTTTGCCTTTAACAACCTTCCCATGTTGTTTGTATTTGGTCCAGATTTTAGACACAGCTGACTGTGAACAACCAACATCTTTTGCAACATTGAGTGATGATTTACCCTCTTTTAAGAGTTTGATAATCCTCTCCTTTGTTTCAATTGACATCTCTTGTGTTGCAGCCATGATTCATATCAGTCCAGTTGGTGCAACAGCTCTCCAAGGTGTGACCACTCCTTTTTAGAAAATTACAAAAACATGGCACTCAAAAAAACTGTATAGAAATCGGTGCACAAGTAGGGTCTCCAGCCCAAATAGTAGAATCAAAACAAAACTTTGCACTCAAATATTGAATAAATGGACCAAAAATGAAGGTAGTTGCTGTGGTTATTGTCTTTTTATTTGCATCCGTGAAAGCTGAAGGTGACGTACATAACAGATGATGAACGTTTTCGGCTATATAACATAAGCCTTCCTCAGACAATATGTACAAATTTTGCACTTAGAAAAGACGGATGTGGAAAATAAAATGAATTCAACCACAGGAGATGAGCAACTTGGAATGCAAAAATTGGGGACAGAGCGCTGATAGCCAAAGCTAATAACGATAAAGCGCTATAAAGTGATGCTTTGTATCCTACCAAAGCGAGGACTGGGGGGAGGCCACACTGGGGCACAGGAAAAGCGCTGTAGGCTACAGTGGTAGCAATGAAGGAGCGCTTGAGAAGCTTGCAGAAGCAGTTGTGGCCGTCGGGAGGTAGGACCTACAAAGCATCACTTTATAGCGCTTTATCGTTATTAGCTTTGGCTATCAGCGCTCTGTCCCCAATTTTTGCATTCCAAGTTGCTCATCTCCTGTGGTTGAATTCATTTTATTTTCCACATCCGTCTTTTCTAAGTGCAAAATTTGTACATATTGTCTGAGGAAGGCTTATGTTATATAGCCGAAAACGTTCATCATCTGTTATGTACGTCACCTTCAGCTTTCACGGATGCAAATAAAAAGACAATAACCACAGCAACTACCTTCATTTTTGGTCCATTTATTCAATATTTGAGTGCCAAGTTTTGTTTTGATTCCACTCCTTTTTAGATGCAGACTAACGAGCAGATCTAATTTGATGCAGGTGTTAGTTTTGGGAATGAAAATTTACAGGGTGATTCCATAATTTTTTCCCTCAGAATTGAGTGACTCCATAATTTTTCCCTATGCTTGGTTAAAAAAAAATCACCATTACTGACTACATTTTTTGTTCTTGATTTCTTTTAGTGTTTCTTAAAGCCACGTGGATTGACTGTGCCCTGTAAACACCCTGTGCTAAGCAGCACACATGGCTGAGACAGGCGCTAGGTCAAGCCGAGTAAAAACCTGCCTAAGGAAAACTAGACGATCATACACGCCGAAAGTACGGCAGGTTCTTGGCCCAAACAAATGTGCATACACAGAGTGGTAGCGTATCCATTTGCTCACACACCACATGGTTTATACTAGCGCATGGCCGTGCGATCCTTTTATAACCGCAGCCTTCCAGGATCTAGATGATGGCCCAATCTGAACTGCTTGAGGACCTGAGCATGTGACCTCCAACCACCAATGAGCAGTCGTCTCACGGGCATGCTCAGATGGAGAAAAGCAGGACTTAGCCCCAGGAGCGTCTGCTCACCGCTGACTAATGCTGGTTAGTGATCAGCTAGAATACTCGTTACTTGGGTTTTCCCGAGCACGCTCGGGTGATCTCCGAGTATTTGGAAGTGCTCGGAGATTTACTTTCTGTTGCCGTAGCTGCATGATTTGCGGCTATTTGACAGCCTGAATACATGTGGGGATTCCTTAACAAATAGCAATTCCTCACATGTATTCAAGCTGTTCAGCAGCCATAAATCATGCAGCTGCGGCAACAGAAACCAAATCTCCCAGCACTTCAAAATACTCAGAAATCACCCGAGCAACGAGTACACTCGCTCATCACTAATGCTGGTTGCTATAGCTGTACCTGGGGCGGCAGCAGCAACCAAATGCATAGCATTAGCCTGAGCAAGACACTGGGACCGACGTCTCCGCTGAGCATGATCCTCTGTGGCCGAATGGGAGACCGCAGAGGACATGGCTCGAGATTCCCCCTGTGCAGCAGCGGGATCTTGATGCCTAACATTACCCCCTCCTAGAGCCCCCCATCACTCAAATGCCGCAATGAGCTGAGGAGCCCGAATGTACTCAATAGGTTCCCAGGTCCTGGCCTATGATCCTTCCAGTACACCAGATAGAACTTTTTGCCACGTACCACCTTGCACCCAACAATGGCGTTCACCTCATACTCGTCCACGGAGAAACCGGATGTCCCGGCAGATGACTCAGAAAATCGGGACATGTGAACGGGTTTTTAGGAGGGACACATGAAAGGTGTCGGTGATACCTAGGCGTGGAGGAAGGGCCAGACAATAGACCACAGGGTTGACCTTGGAGGGACCTGTGTATTGAGGAGCAAACTTAGTGGACTCAACTCGCAGCCTGATGTTACGGGGGGGAGCCACACTAAATCGCCAGGGGCAAAAGTCAGAGCAGGGCACAAATCCGCATCAGCATAGACCCTCATTCTCTCCTTGGAGGCCCGGATGACATCTTGTGTGCGGTCCCAAATGTCATGTGCCTCCACCTCCTAGTCTGCCACCCTAGAGTCGGTGGATGACACGGGCATGGGCACAGGGACACGAGGATGCTTGCTGTAATTATGGAGGAATGGGGTCTGCCCAGTTGAGTTGGCTACGGCGTTATTCAGCGCAAATTCTGCCCACGGTAGCAAAGATGCCCAGTCATCCTGCCTGGCGGAGACAAAATGTGACCAGATATGTGGCAGATATGTGACCAGGGCCTGGTTGGCCCTCTTTCCAACCTGTTATGTTTAGGTAGCGGAGGAGAAAAAGCAAAAACAGTAATACACCAGAGAGGCTGGAACCTATTGGATTGCAGTAACCTGAACTAACCACACAACTAGAGGTAGCCGTGGAGCGTTCCTACGTTGATCCTAGACGCCTCGTCACAGCCTGAGAGATAACTACACCTAAAGACAGAAAGAGGAAAGCTATCTGCCCCGGAGCAGATCCCCAAAGAAAATAGGAACCCAAAACATGTAATGGCGGTCAGACAAGAAGAAGCAAGGATACAGACAGAAAATAGAATGAGCAAACGCTGGGGCCCAATCTGTATAGACAGAAAAGTAAAGGAAAGGATTCTCACTGCAATCCAAAAAAACCCCTAAAAAATACCAACTCTTCTGATTGCAAAAAAACCTGAGATCACACGATCTCAACCAACTAAATCAGATCTCTGGTGTAACAAAACTAAGCCGCAGCCACTGAAAAAACAGGAAAAAGCAAATGAACAAATAACAGTGGCTTCAGATAAACTGAGAGGAGCACAGGCCCCCAGGAGGGGACCCGGCTGACCTCCACAGAAGTGCAGGAAACTATGCAAAAAGCAAGCACAAAAATAAAAGCAGAAAATATCTTATCTGAAAGCAGAAGATGCAGGCAAGACTCAGTAAACTTCCAAATGAACCAGGAACCACAATTGAGACAAGAACAATTGATCACCGGCGACCATCATGGGAGGGAACCTCCCTTATATCAGTCCAGTCCGTGATCCCAGATTGCCATTCCTCGTTGTGAGGTTGAGAACAGTCTGCAACCACCAGAGGGAGCCTCTGCTCAGAAACAATCTACAGCACATTCATAACACCAACCCATTCGTCTCAGGATGGTAAATTGAAGAGAGATTTAGCTCTATGCTGAGCAGACGACAAAGCTCTCTCCAGAACAGAGACGTGAACTGGGGACCCCCGGTCACTGACTATTTTGTCAGGCATGCCGTGTAGGCGAAAAACATGTTTGATGAACGCCGCCAAAACTCGTGCAGAAGGTACTCGCAGGAGAGGCACCAAGTGCACCATTTTAGAGAAGTGGTTGGTGACTACCCAGATTACGGTGCAGTTAAGGGACTTGAGTAAACCCACCACAAAATCCATTCCGACCATCTCCCAGGGCCTATCTGCTACCAGCAGGGGGTACAATAAACCAGCTGGCCATTGCCGAGAAGATCGATTCTGGGCACAGGAAACACACGCCTATATATAGTCTTGCGGCCACCAGTACGTCCTCGCCAGGAGCACAGATGTCCTCTTGGTCCCAAAATGTCCACCCACCCTGGACGAATGAGCCCAAGAGAGAACCTCTGGTCGCAAATTAGGTGGAACAAAAGTCTTGCCCGGAGGCACAGACTTTAACGAAACCGAACCCACAGTTCTCAGGCTCTCTGAAGGGACAATAAGCCGAGGTTCCTCTCCCTCCTCAGATGATAGTACGGAACGGGAGAGAGCGTCTGTACGAATGTTCTTCTCCCCAGAGAAAAAATGGAAGGTGAAGTTGAAACGGGAGAACAGAGACCATCTGGCCTGGCAAGAGTTCAGCTGATTGGCAGTCTGCAAATACACCAAATTCTTGTGGTCGGTGAAAACCTGAAAGGGATAACGAGCCACCTCCAGATGTCTCCACTCAGAAAAGGCCAACTTCATTGCTAGCAGCTCCCTATCCCTGATGGAATAATTCCTCTCTGCCGGTGAGAAGGTCTTGGAGAAGAAGCAAGAATGCTTCCTACCTTGAGCATTCTTCTGAAAGAGGACAGCTCCTGCACCGACTGAAAAGGCATCCACCTCCATGATAAAGGGTTTATCGATATAGGGGCAATGTAAAATGGGAGCACTAGCGAAGTGTCTCTTAATGGACTGGAAGGCCTGGGAGACCCCTTCCGACCACAATTTGGGATTAGCTCCTGTCTTGGTGAGGGCAACCAGGGGAGCTACCAAAGTTGAGAAGTGGGGAATGAACTGGCAATAATAATTGCTGAACCCCATAAAGCACTGCACCACTTTAAGAGAATGGGGTTTTTGCCAGTCCATAACAGCCTGTAGCTTGGTAGGATCCATGGCTAATCTCTGGGCCGAGATGATATAGCCCAGGAAAGGCAAGGACTCCTGCTCAAACACACACTTCTCCAACTTGGCATAGAGGGAGTTTGTCCGTAGCTGGTCGAAGACTTTGCAAACATCTCTCCGGTGGGAGTCTAGATCTGGAGAGTAGATGAGAATATCATCCAGATAGACTACGATCGAGGTGGTTAGCATATCCCAGAAGATATCGTTCACAAGAGTCTTGGAAAACGGCAGGGGCATTACAGAGCCTGAAGGGCATCACCAGGTATTCATAGTGGCCGTCTCTGGTGTTAAATGCCGTCTTCCACTAGTCCCCCTCACGGATGTGTATTAAGTTGTAGGCACCCCGCAGATCTAATTTAGTAAATACCCTTGCTCCCTGCAACCTATCAAAGAGTTCGGAGATAACGGGCAGAGGATATTTATTTTTGACGGTAATAGCGTTAAGACCCCTGTAGTCAATGCATGGACGTAGTTCTCTGTTCTGCACGAAGAAACCAGCCCCTGCAGGTGACACTGACTTCCTAATGAATCCTCTTGCCAGATTCTCCTTAATGTACTGAGACATTGCCTCCGTCTCCGGGAGAGATGACGGGTAGACTCGACCCCGGGGAGGCTCGGCGCCGGGCAAGAGGTCAATAGGACAGTCATAGGGGAGGTGAGATGGAAGAGTCTCCGCAGTTTTCTTGGAGAAAACGTCCGCATATGACCAATAGTGTTTGGGGAGCGAGGATAGATCTGCGGGCATTGCTGTTGAAGCCACCTGAACGCACTTCCTCTCACATCTACCCTCACAAGACTCACTCCATCCCAGAATTCTCCCTGAGGACCACTCAATATGAGAATGGTAGCGTAACCAAGGTACCCCTAATAAGACCTCATCAATAGCCTCGGGTATGACTAATAGGGAGATTATTTCCTGGTGAGATGGAGACATGGTGAGAGTAAGTGGGATGGTCTGGTGTGTGATCTGTGAGGGCAGAGTCGATCCATTTATCACTCGTATGGTCACAGACTTGGTGAGTATGACCAGAGGTATCGCGTGCCGGTGGACGAAGGCAGAAGACAAGAAATTGCCCTCTGGCCCAGAATCCACACAAACCTCTACCACGTGAGTGGATGAGCCTAATGTAAGTGTCCCCTTAAAGGACAATTTTGAGGAAAACGCCGCTGTCTAGTGAGCCTCCTCGTATGGCCACTAGACACGGTCATTTCCCAACCGCTGGGGACATTTGGTGGCAAAATGTCCTGACTGCCGGCAAACATGACAGACCATGAGTGTACGAGCAATCTGAGACTTGGATCCCGCTCGAGAAATAGCCATGGCCTCTTGGGACTCGAACGCCTGATCCGGGGATTCCAGAGGTTTGGCCGACACTGGGCTCGCTCCAACCTTCGCTCGGAGAACCGAAGGTCGATGCGAGTGGAGATGGATATTAGCTCCTCCAGTGTGGCCGGAATCTTCCTAGTGGCCAGAGTGTCTTTCACATGGTCAGCCAGCCCTCTCCAAAAGACCAGGATGAGAACTTTATCCGGCCACTACAGCTCAGATGCAAAGTGACTGACCATGGACGAGCCCTGAGTCAATACCAGCAGTTGGAGTGCCATATCATGGGTGACTCAAGGTCCCAGGAAGACCTGCTTCAGAGTGCTCAAAAACCATGGAGCACTCTGCACATGATTGTCGCGCTCCCACAGCGGTGTAGCCCACTTCAACGCCCTGCCCGACAGCAGGGAAATAATAAACCCTACTTTAGCCCGCTCTGAGGGGAAACGTGCAGCCAGTAGCGCCAGATGTATTGCACACTGGTTCACGAATCCCCTACACGACTTGCTATCGCCTGAGAACCTCTCAGGCAGCGGGAGGCGGGATAAGGTTGGAACAGGGGTGGCATCAAACATACGGGCTGCAGCCTCACTAGCTGCCTGAACAGCTACTGCAGTCACATCCATAGCTGAGGTTGTACGCTCGAGAGCCGACAACCTGCCCTCCAGCTGCTGGATGTACCACTGTAGTCGCTGTTAGTCCACTATTATTAGCCAGACCCTGGCGCTAGTATAATGTTAGGGTTGGCGGAACACATCAAATGAAATATATATAATAATAATAAGGTGCGTTCGCAACCCGGGGTCCACCGTGCAGAGATGGAACCTGCTGATAAGCAATGGTGGAACAAAATGGCGGTTGAATGCCGAAAACACAGGGGTTGGATGTCACCCGGTATGAACAACGGCAAACTCTGTTACGACACAGAGCCACAGCAACTAAGTAATAGAACGATGTACCCTGTTAACGTCACAGGACACAGCTGATATGGCACGAGTGAGGTCTCTAGGCTCAACCCCTAGAATGTGGGGACTTGAGTCTGACCGGACCCACAATGCGCACGGCGTCGCACAAGCGATGCCACTACTTGGCACTGAGTGGTAGCAAAACACAGCTAACCACGAGTTGGCGTAAAACAAGAGCAAAAGCTTCACTGACCAAAGCTTTACCAAAAAGGGTGTGCCAGAGCACATGGATTGACTGTACCCTGTTAACAGCCTGTGCTAAGCAGCACACGTGGCCGAGACAGGCGCTAGGTCAAGCCGAGTAAAAACCTGCCTAAGGAAAACTAGACGATTATACACGCCGAAAGTACGGCAGGTTCTTGGCCCAAACAAATGTGGTAGCGTAGCCACTCGCTCACACACCACATGGTTTATACTAGCGCATGGCCGTGCGATCCTTTTATAACCGTTAGGTCAGAGACCAGAGAAACGACAACAGATCCAAATATATATATAAAAAATTACAAATTTATTGATTAATTAACATATAAAATGTAAAAATATTTAGACTTGAGAGTCCTCAGTGGTTGATACCTTTTAATGGCTAACTGAAAAGATGGTAACAAATTGCAAGCTTTCGAGACTACTCCGGTCTCTTCATCAGGCAAAGACTAAAACAAAAACTGAAGTATCAACCACTGAGGACTCTCAAGTCTAAATATTTTTCTATCTACTGGCTAACACGGTACGAAGATACACATCTTTCCTACATATAAAATGTGAGACAGGTGAACTGAACGGTAACAAAATAGTGGGGTATGATGTCTAACATGGACATCTACCAATAATTACTTCCACCTGGGTTCCCTGATAGAATTAAATTAATACTGGAGGGCACAACAGACCTTGAACAAATATATAATATATAATATATATATATATATATATAAGGATATATTTATTTATTACAGCAAGGATCTTACATGGTAATTAGCATAAAACAAAATGCAAGTGCATATAATGAAATATGAGCTGCCATAGGTATTGAAAAGATGGACATGGACACTGTTGTGTCTATTGAAAAAAGAATAACCACCACTCAATTCATAATTTTACCTAATGCTGAAAAAACACATTCAGAAAAAATAGTAAATTGTGCCCATGCAATAACAGTGATTGCGTGCCCATAAGCTATCCATAAATAAATGAAAAAGGACCATGCATAACTTGTGATGTTGGCAGATTTAGAACACTAAATGAGGAAACGTTTACCTCTAATAAGAAGTGGCCAGCACATAAACAGACCACAGGTTAAATGGGGAAAAGATCATGCATAGTCAATCATACTGGCTAACACGTACGGTGACTGAGGAAACATTACCTCCAATATGGAATAGCGGCACTGGCAGGGAGACCCAGGTGAGAGTAACGTGCCCCGACGCACGTTTCGGAGCTTGTCCTTCGTCAGGGGGCGTGCTAATGTGACCGGTCCAGCGGTTTTTACAGCACTCGGTTAGTCACATTAGCACCCCCCCTGACGAAGGACAAGCTCCGAAACGTGCGTCGGGGCACGTTACTCTCACCTGGGTCTCCCTGCCAGTGCCGCTATTCCATATTGGAGGTAACGCTTCCTCAGTCACCGTACGTGTTAGCCAGTATGATTGACTATGCATGATCTTTTCCCCACTTAACCTGTGGTCTGTTTATGTGCTGGCCACTTCTTATTAGAGGTAAACGTTTCCTCATTTAGTGTTCTAAATCTGCCAACATCACAAGTTATGCATGGTCCTTTTTCATTTATATTATGGATAGCTTATGGGCACGCAATCACTGTTATGCATGGACACAATTTACTATTTTTTCTGAATGTGTTTTTCAGCATTAGGTAAAATTATGAATTGATGGTGGTTATTCTTTTTTCAATAGACACAACAGTGTCCATGTCCATCTTTTCAATACCTATGGCAGCTCATATTTCATTATATGCACTTGCATTTTGTTTTATGCTAATTACCATGTAAGATCCTTGCTGTAATAAATAAATATATCCATATATATATATATATATATATATATATTTGTTCAAGGTCTGTGTGCCCTCCAGTATTAATTTAATTCATCAGGCTATGTTCCACGGTCCGAACCATAGCCTTTGGACGGAGCGGAAATTCCGCTCCGTCTAAGCCCCCCCTTCTGAGCGCGACTTTCCGGAGTGTTCAGGACACCTCGGAACCCTCCGAAAGAGCGCAGGTACAAGCCCGTGTGAAATTCTTTGCGGCGACGCACCGTCGCCGCAATACGCGAGACATGCTGCGGTCTAAAAACGCCGCAGTCCGTTACGCAGTTTGCCACCTGCGTATTTTACGCATAGTGGAGACGGATTCTTGAAATCCCTCCACTATGTGTAACATCTGGACGCTGCGTGTTGGCGCTGCCCAGCGCAGCCCCAAAACGCAGGTATCCTGACCGTGGAACTCACCCTCAGGGAACCCAGGTGGAAGTAATTATTGGTAGATGTCCATGTTAGACATCATACCCCACTATTTTGTTACCGTTCAGTTCACCTGTCTCACATTTTATATGTTAATTAATCAATAAATTTGTAATTTTTTATATATATTTGGATCTGTTGTCGTTTCTCTGGTCTCTGACCTAACTGTTCTCAAATTTATCTTAGCGATAGATCCGTTATCTCCTTAATAGCAGCACCTATGTCCATTCACATATATGTATTACCATGGTTACGCTGCTTATAGTGTTGTGTCATATTTTTTTATTGATCCTTTTATAACCGCAGCCTTCCAGGACCTAGCTGATGGCCCAATCCGAACTGCTTGAGGACCTGAGCGTGTGACCTCCGACCACCAATGAGCGGTCGTCTCACGGCATGCTCTGATGGAGAAAAGCAGGACTTGGTCCCAGGAGCGTCTGCTCGCCGCTAATGCTGGTTGTTATAGCTGTACCTGGGGCAGCAGCAGCACCAACCAAACGCATAGCATTAACCTGAGCAAGACACTGGGACCGACGTCTCCGCTGAGCAGGATCCTCTGCAGCCAAAGAACAATGGGAGACCGCAGAGGACATGGCTCGAGATTCCCCCTATGCAGCGGTGGGATCTCGATGCCTAACAAAGGGTTAATTAACTTACTGAATGGGGTTTTGAGCACTTTGAGAGGTTCCTTTTTTTAGAATAGTGTCACTTTTGGGTATTTTTTGTCATGTACACCCCTCAAAGTGACTTCAAATGTGAGGTGGTCCCTAAAAAAAAAAAGTTTTGTTAAATTTGTTGTAAAAATAAGAAAATCGCTGGTCAAATTTTAACCTTTATAACTTCCTAACAAAAAAAAATATTTTTTTCCAAAATTGTGCTGATGTAAAGTAGACATGTGGGAAATGTTATTTATTAACTATTTTGTGTGACATGTCTCTCTGATTTAAGGACATAAAAATTAAAAGTTTGAAAATTGTGAAATTTTAAAAATTTTCGCCATATTTCATTTTTTTTCATAAATAAACGCAAGTCATATCGAAAGAATTTTACCACTAACATGAAGTACAATATGTCACGAAAAACAAAGTGTTCCAGAGTTATAACCTCAAAGTGACAGTGGTCAGAATTGTAAAAATTGTCCTGGTCATTAAGTAGCAAGTTGGCTCTGTCACCAAGGGGTTAAATAGGACCTGCCTGACAAAGTAAAGTAGACCAAAATATCCTCAAACGCTAGACATCATGCCGCAACCCAAAGAAATTCTGGAACAAATGAGAAACAAAGTAGTTGAGATCTATCATTTACTGTATAAAGCCATTTCTACAGCATTGGGACTCCAGTTAACTACAGTGAGAGCCATTATCCACAAAAGGCAAAAGCATGGAAGAGTGGTGAACCTTGCCATGAGTGGCCGGCCAACCAAAATTACCCAACAGCACAGTGATGACTCATCCAAGAAGTCAGCTTAGTTATTTACCGGTAATGGGATTTTTCAGAACCCATGACAGCACCACGAGAGAGATCTGCCCTTCAAAGACAGGAAACTTACAGGCATAAAAAGGTGGCACCTCTCCCACGCATTAGTAGGATTACAGAGCATGAAAGGACCTCCAATTGTCATTACAAAAAAAACACAAATTTTACCCGTACAACAAATCACAATAAAAAACACGGATTTTGGTAAGAACTTACCTGTAAAATCCTTTTCAGCGAAGGAAGGAAGAGAGACACAGTAATTCATTACTGATGGGTAGGCGGAGCCCCAGATCAGGATGTCACCTCAGATCAAAAGAGTGCTGACTGGTTGGCCCCTCCAGCTCGGGCTCCTCCTACTCAGCTCCAGTCGTACCAAAGCCTTTAGGAAAAGAGCCAAGATCACCAGCGGAGCAACATAACCCCTTCTGAAGGAACTTCAGAGAAAAAACACAAGGATACAGGTTATGCATGCAAAGAAAGCCAAAAACCACAGAGTTCCAGGTACTACTCACGGAACCTGACTACTGCGATGAGCTGGCGATGCTGGAACAGAGCCTTAGCGCGCTGACCTCAGCCCAGATAATCGCTATCAGATAAGGGTCGCGCTGCATCTGAAAACATCAACACACTTCTGCCTTGGGAGGGTGCTGTGTCTCTCTTCCTTCCTTCGCTGAAAAGGATTTTACAGGTAAGTTCTTACCAAAATTCGTGTTTCAGCTGCAGATGGAAGGAAGAGAGCCACAGTAATTCATTACTGATGGGACGTCCCAAAGCAGTTAAAAAATAAGGGTGGGAAAAAACCAACAAAAGGCAGAAACCCAACAACCTTAACAACAAAGCGCAACCAGCGCTAAACACAAGTTCATCCAGAACTTTAAACTACAGCTGCCTGCAGGACCCTACGTCCGAGGGCTGCATCAGCGGAAGCACTGACGTCCACTTTATAAAACTTTGTAAACGTGTGGACAGAGCGCCAAGTTGCCACCCGGCAGAGCTGCACTGCCGAGGCACCTTGATGAAAAGCCCACGATGAGGCCACAGCTCACGTGGAATGGGCTTGAATCTTAATCGGGCAAGATTCACCCCGAAGGCGGTAAGCTTCCAAAATAGCTGACCGGATCCAACGAGCTATAGAATCCTTGAAAGCTCGTTGACCACGCCGACGACCTGCTGAAACCACAAACAGGAAGTCCATCTTACGAAAACCTTGAGTAATAGATAGATAAAACTTCAAGGCCCGCACTAAATCCAATGTGTGTAAATCTCGCTCTTTCGCATTCTTCGGATCCGGACAGAGTGAAGGCAACACAATATCCTGGTTAACATGAAATTGTGATACCACTTTAGGCAAAAATCACCCCGAGTGCGAAGCACTACACGATCCGGAAAAAACTCCAGAAAAGGAGGCGAACAAGAAAGAGCTGCCAACTCAGAAACTCTCCTCAAGGAAGTGACTACAACAAGGAAAGCCACCTTCCAAGAAAGTAAAGAAAGGCTAGCAGAAACCATAGGCTCAAAAGGTTTATGCTGAAGAGCCTCCAAAACAAGGTTGAGCCGCCAAGGAGACACGGGCGCCTTCCGCGGCGGAAACTTACGAGATATACCTCGGAAAAAAGGAGAGCACGTCTCCATTTGAAGCAATGGTTCTCCGGAACAATAAGGACAGAGCAGAAATCTGACCTTTCAGGGTGCTGACTGCCAAACCCTTGTCTAGCCCATGCTGCAGAAAAGCCAACAGGTTGGGAATGGAAAATTTTCTCGGGTTCCGAGAGGACCCCAAACACCACGAAAAGAAGGTTTCCCAAATTTTCTGGTAAATCCTAGTAGGAGCCGGACTTCTTACAGCACGAAGGGTAGCAATGACCTCGGCTGAGAAACCTCTACGGGTCAAGATTTCGGTCTCAAGAGCCACGCCGTCAAACGCAGGGACATCAAGTCCGGATGACAAACGGGCCCCTGAGTCAACAAGTCCGGTTGAAGAGGGAGTGGAAAAGGAGGTGCCGCCAACAGCGACATTATTGTCGAGAACCACACCCTTCTTTGCCAGTCTGGAGCTATCAAAATAGCTGGAATTCTCTCTAGTCTGATCCGACGCAGTACTAGAGGAAGTAAGGATATCGGCGGGAATACATAGATCAGCTCGAGCTGATCCACTGAGCCACTAGAGCATCCACTGCCACAGACTTCGGGTCCTTGTACCTGGACATGAACGTCGGTAACTTGGCATTGGACCTGGATGCCATCAAATCCACTTGGGGGGTTCCCCAGCGAGAGCACAGTAGTGCAAAAACTTCCGGGTGGAGGCTCCATTCCCCGGGATCCATCCTTCTGCGACTGAGAAAGTCCGCTGTAATATTCTGAACCCCTGGAATGTGAATCGCCGAAATGGCTGGCACACTGGCCTCTGCCCAAATCAGAATTCGGGACACCTCTACCATGAGTCTGGAACTCCTTGTCCCACCTTGATGATTGATATACGCGACAGCCGTCGCATTGTCTGTCTGCACTCGGACTGGCAGACCGCTCAAAGGGACCGTCCAATGTTGGAGGCAAAGGAAAATCGCCCTCAATTCCAGGATGTTGATCGGAAGAACAGACTCTTCCGATGACCATACCCCCTGAATCCAGAGATTGTTCCAAACACCCCCCCCCAGCCCGTCAGGCTGGCATCGGTGGTTATGACCGACCACTTCGGAGGGAGGAAAAGCTTTCCCAGGGATACCGCTCCTGGACATAACCACCATCCTAGGGATTCTCGCACCCTGTGAGAGATGATGACGCTGCAATCCAGCGAACCTTGCTATTGATCCCAACGACTCAGAATGAGCCTATGGAGAGCTCTGGAATGAAATTGGACAAACGGAAAAAACCTCATGGACGCCACCGTCAGACCCAGAAGGCGCATACCTTCCGAAGGGACACTGCTGTCGCAGACTTCATAGTCTGTACATGCTGGAGCAGACATGCCTGCTTGTCTGGAGGTAGGGACAACACCGCCCGTACCATGTCGAAATGCATCCTCAAAAACAGGATTGCCTGCGACGATTCCAGAGACGACTTCTCCTTTGAAGCCACAACCGAAAAGGCCGTCCAAATAGGGACGAATCGTAAGTCCCCGTCTTTGAAGGATTGCCATGAGATTTTGGCGTCAGAATCGTTGTAAAAATTCTGGGCGTTAAAACCAAGCCGAATGGTCGAGCCACAACCTGGGTGAGGTCTTCCGATGGGAACATGCCAAAAAGCGTCGCGAATGTCGATTGATCGTTCTGCGACAGGGCTGCCATAACTGAGCGAAGCGACTTCATGCTCGGCTCTGACGGAATGTCAGAAGTCAGTCCGCCTTAGCGAATTTTTTTTTTTTTTTTTTTGCCAGCTTCTGCCTTAACAGAAGTTCTGTTTCCAGGGTATGCGGAATTTCTGAGAATTCCCCCCTTTTTTTTTTTTTTTTAAAAAGAGAGAGACGACACAAACCCCCAGAGGGTTGGTCAGATCATCCCTTGAACCGAAAAGGACTGCCGATAACTATCGGCACTAGTCCTGCCAGACGCAGAAGTCACAGCTCTGCGCTGCGGTAAAGCTGCTTCTTTTGCCTTTGCCTTGGCATCAGCTCCGTGAGGTCAGTCAAATAGCTGACCACTTTCTAAGCTAAAGATAGCAAACCCTGTTGGAAAACTGCGTTCCATCCAAGTCACAGTGCTCTTCTGACTGTAACTGCCGAGGATTGCGCCCTGGATAGCAGTGACGCATTATCCTTCAACTAGAAAAGCCCATCTACCTTGATAGAGGGAAACTTGCCACGCCGTCCTTAGACGGTCCAACCGGCTCAGGGGAACTTAACAAGTACACCTAGATCCTTAATACCGAATCTATGATCCACGGCCTCGCAGATGGAAATTGTTGCCATCTCCGTTTTTCTGTCCAGCGTGTCCTGCAGACTCGTCTTCCCTTTTACCAGGAAGATTTGCTAAGCTGGAATGAAGGAACATTCACTTCAGGAGAAGGGGTCCAATTAACAAATAACTCCGTAGAAAAACGGATACAGTTTGTAAGGTCATCGCGACCCATGCGACCCTTGCAACATCCGGGCCGACTTACCAGGACGACTAGTTACCTCCTCTGGTAACTGTAACGTCCACATGGCTTCCACAGAAATTTTAGTACGGCCCCTGAGAGAGAGGCAGGGTGTCCCTGCCGATCCTCCTTGACCGAATCGGACTTCTTCGCTAAGCGAGAAGGAAAACACCGATTTGTGTCGCTCCCTTGAGAGGATCTAGTTGACACTCCATAACCTAAAAGGTCATCAATAGAAACCAGTGAAGGCCTTCATTTTGACACCATTGGAACCTCTGACCGTGTATGAGTCGAGGTCTGCGTGTCAGATACGCGAGGCTGATCCGTAACGGATCTGGGAGAGGGTCTCTGACATACCCTTGCATAGTATATGGCAGGATAAACCTGTCAGTAACCAGAGCAGTACTTAAATAAAAAACAAACGCTGAAGGGTTAAAGCTCTAAAGAAAGAGCTACCCCAGCTGTCTCCCATTAAGAGTTAACCTCCTAAGAAGGGGTTAAAGTAGCTGACTCCCCACAACCTTGATAATGAAAAAGGGTGTGCGAATCTCAGGCGCCTCTTATAAGGTCGCAGCTGCAGGACAGCCATGCCACACTAAACAGAAAACGTTCCACAAGATCGCTAAAAAATTGCGCTGTTTTTTATAACGCAATGACCGCCAAAGTTGTCAAGGAGATCGCTAATCGCCTATGCGATTGCCCAGATTGGCAGCCACCAGCGACACTAAAAATGACACACAAACGATCGCAATATTATGCGACGCCATCAGGATCGTCAGCGGAAACGTATAGTGGCAGCATTAATGTCGCAGACTCCCCACAGCCTCTTTATTAATATTAAAAGAGTGTGCGAGCCCCTTATGCGAGAACAGCCGCAGGACAGCGCAATCTGTCACTCAGCAGTGCCCCAGACGGCGCCCGCGCTGTGGAGGTGAAGGGGTTAAGCTTCTGCCCGGCGGGCTAGAAGCGACTCACCAAGCTGGACACGTATTCTAGCCGGGAGGGGAGGAGAACGATCCGGGGAGCTTTCAACCTACAGCGCTTTATCAGCAATGGCCACGCTGTGGAGGTGAAGGGGTTAAGCTTCTGCCCGGCGGGCTCGCTCAGCAATGGCCGCCGCGCTCTGCCTCCGTGTGCTCCATGTAGAGAAGCCGGAAATGGAGGCTGCAGTAAAGCGCGCGCTCAGAAGCGGCGCAAAATTCAAAAAATAAAAAGAGCGCGTACTCCCCTCCTTTCCCTCGTCCTGCAGGCATCCTCCTGCGGACATAGAAAAACTAGTCATCGGCATATATATGTATAGCGGCTGCCGCAGCAGTCGCTAAAACACTCACACACATTTTACCAAAATGTGGAGTACTCACCAGCCGAAACGCCACAGGGACCCCCAGGGTTTCTGGCGCTATGCCCATGCTTCCCCCCAGGGCGGGAAGCGCAGTGACCCCAGTGAGTGGTTTGCGCCCCCGCCAGGGAAACTCTCCTCATCCCCCAGGGCCGGCAAGATTCTGCAGGGACCATTATGTAGTTACAGATCCGCCAAGGGAGAGACTGGTGAAATACACTGATAAACATGTAATAGCGCTGTCACCGCAGCGCTGAAGCATACTGATATACATGTAATAGCGCTGCCATCAGACGCTAAAGCACTCACACATTAATAATAAAATTTTGTGTGGAGTACTCACCAGCCAAAGCGCCACAGGGACCCTCAGGGGTTTCTGGCGCTGTGCCCATGCTTCCCCCCAGGGCAAGGGACGCAGTGACCGCACGTGTGGTTTGCGTCCCCGCCAGGGAAGCTCTCCTCATCCCCCAGGGCCGGCAAAGATTCTGCAGGGACTTTGAGTAAATACAGATCCGCCAAGGGAGAGGTTGGGGTACAGCAGCGCTGGTACCCCTGAGACCTCTAGACCAACTAGTGATCCAAGTCTCTTGTCCGAATGTAAAATAATAAAATCTTCTGAGGAGCTGCATTAGCAGCGACCATCCTCTGGACCTCAAATCTTAGACTGGAGCTGAGTAGGAGGAGCCCGAGCTGGAGGGGCCAGCCAGTCAGCACTCTTTTGATCTGAGGTGACATCCTGATCTGGGGCTCCGCCTACCCATCAGTAATGAATTACTGTGGCTCTCTTCCTTCCATCTGCAGCTGAAAATGTGAACTTATACAGCTGCTATGTAACCACGTGTTGCTTCCTTAGACCAGCGCTGCTGACAAGACAGATGTCATTTTACCATTCAGGACACCAAGGAAAGAAGTGTATAAGCTTTGCTATGGACAAATGGACAATCTCTTCGTAACTATTTCACTCATTTTATGTTTTCCTGCAATGATGTTTTCTGATGGACAGTCCAATAAACCACTATATTTTTTATAAGAAACATTTTGACATTTTCTTTAGAGTATCGCATCTGGTAACAAGTCCTGGAAAAATATTTTTAACAAGCCCCCAATCTGAACTGCAAGAAAAGAAAAATAACTTTTATTATACTCACCTGGGGGAGGTCTGGTCCAATGGCTGTCGCAAGTCCTAGTCCGGTGCCTCCCATCTTCTTGCAATGCTGCCCTCCTGCTTGCTTCATGGCTCCCTGGCATCTCGCTCCTACGCAGGCGTACTTATCTATTTATCTAGCTAATTAGAGGAAAAGCGTATGCCAGGTTGAACTTCCATGGAATTAAGAAGGAATCTGCCCACTGAGGACCTTCTCTGGGATTCAGAGAACGGAAATTTTTTACTTTCCTGTTCAACCTAGTGGCAAAGAGTTCAGCGTGTGGATGGACCCACATCTGCACTATTAAGCTTAATATGGACTGATCTAACTCCAACTCTCCTTGGCTTACTTGATTACGGCTTAAAAAGTCCGCTCTGATGTTCTCTTTCTTTTCAGCTAGAGGAACGAAAAAAGCTCCTCAATTTAAAAATGGCGCCCGCGCAGTAGCTGCTATCCGTGATCCGATAGCTGCTACTGCGCAAGCGCCAGCAGAGCCATCTTGGAGGAATTTTTTTTTCTTCTCCAGTAAGATGGCTCTGCCGGCGCTTGTGCAGTGGCACCTATCGGATCACAGCTAGACACGGAGAGCAGCTACTGCGCAGGCGAGGCGGGCGCCATATTCAAATTGAGTTTTTTTTTTTCTTTCCTCTACCTGAATAAAACGTATTATTGGCACATAAAACATGCGATTTTGCTGCAGCGCAGGTGCCACAGCTGGCACCTGCCTGCAGAAGTTTTTTTTTTTTTTACGTATGCACAAATATTCATTATGCAAACTGGGGGGCAGGTCAGTGAGGGACCAGTGACCTGTCAGCAGTCTGCATTATGAATATCTAACCAGAGCACATACAACCCCGCCTTAGAGCACAAGAACCTCATTAACACAAAGGTGAAAACATGAGTTAATCACAAAATCCTTATACTAGTTTTTATTTCCATGCATTGGGAACATTGCACGCTGTTTTCTAATTCAAAGCATGAATACAAATGCATATAATTTTTAGCTACTTTACAGAAAACAAAAGATGAACATTGAGCTGTTCAAAAAAATAGCAGTGTCTGCATTTGTCTTTACAGACTCACAATATGTACTATTTTTATGACAATACAGCACTCCTGTGAATCACTAACCTAATATTTAGTTGTATACCCAGTTTGTTAGAACTGCTTCATATCTATATTACATAGCGTAAACCAACTTCTGGCTCCTGTCAACTATTTTTCCAGCCCAGAATGCCCATTTCAACGTGCAGCCCATTTCAACGTGTAGTGAAATCGCAGCATGCTGCGATTGTCACCAACACTCGGTCGAGTCTCGGCTCACTCGCACCCTTATAAGCCTATGGATGCGAGTGAGACAACGCACATCACTCAGCTATCATCTGAGTGCTGTGCGATATACGCTGACCCCGGCAATGGAGGAGATGGAGAAATTAATTTCTCCGCCTCCTCCACAGCTGTGCTCCGATCCTCTCTGAGTGAGAGGCTCGGAGCACAGACACACGACACACGGCTCCCCCACGCAGCAGAGCAGGAGCCGAGGGTCATTAGCATATCGCATCTGATGCTCTCGCATCGGATGCCATACGCTAGTCTTTCCCCGGCCTAAGGCAACATAACCGCTTCAAGTATTTTAATATATGCAAACTGGTCCATGATCCCTGGTATGCGGTAAATAGGTCCAGCACTATAGTAAGAGAAATATGTCCATATCATGATGCTTGCACCACCATGCTTCTCTGTCTTCAAAGTGTACGGTGGCTTGAATGCACAGTTTGGGAGTCGTCTGATGAACGCTGTGGCCCTTGGACCCAAAAAGAACAATTTTACTTTTATCAGTCTATAAAATGTTTCTCCATTTCTCTTTAGGTCAGTTGATGTGTTCTTTGGTAAATTGTATCCACTTCAGCACGTCTTTTTTTTTTTAACAGTTGGACTTTGCAGGGATTTCTCACTAAGATTAGCTTCACACAGGCGTCTTCTGTCACAGTACTCACAGGTAACTTGAGACTGTCTTTGATGATCCTGGAGCTGATCATTGGCTGAGCCTTTGCCATTCTGGCTATTGTTCCATCCATTCGAATGGTAGTCTTCCGTTTTCTTCCACATCTCTATGGTTTGGCTTTCCATTTTAAAGCATTGGGGATCATTTTAGCTCAACAGTCTATTGTCTGCACTTCTTTATAAGCTCTACCCCCCTCCAATCAAACTTTTAATCAAAGTACGCTGTTCATTTGAACAAGGTGTGGAACGACCCATATTTCTCAGGCTTTCAAGGAGAAATGCATGTACAACATGTCGTGGCTTCAATCTTAAATAAGGGCCACCTGATTCATACCTGTTTTTTCTCAGAATGATTGACCTCACTAATTGAACTCCACACTGCTATTATTTTGAACACATCCCCTTTCAATTAATGATTCTAATACAGACTCAAAAACATGCAGATCATGAATGCGGAGTCTTTTGGTTTTCTTAGAATCTACTGCACCAACTGGTATATTGTTTGACATGTGGTTATATAATTTATACCAAAACAGTGATTAATCTGGTCATATTGGACTGCTATTATTTTGAACACTACTGTATATGCATATGTAGTATATTAAAGTTGCTTTATGCACCAATTGGTTCAACTATGTATGCTCATTGACTATTTCTTGACCTATGATATGGCTCCCTCCTGAATAATATACGTGATAATGTGTCCCCTTATTTGGGGTAAAAAACTAACTTTGTATCAGTAAAATTGCAAACATTGATGATAACCATTTTTATGTATTACAGTCTGTGTACTTTTCATGTATCTGTACTGCCATAGCTACTTTCTAATTCTTTCCTTATGCTAATGATTTCTTCCAGGCTCCGAGGCGTATGGTGCCTGGAAGAAATTCCTACCTCCTGTCTTCATTACAATACTACTCCCCCCTCCCATGCGTATCAGTTCTGGCGTTAGAATCCCATGCATGCACCCTGCACTCCCTTCACAATAAGTACCTTTTCCTCCCGTCTATGGGCACTGCATTCAGGGATTTTCTGTTAAGGCGCTGGTGACTTCTGCTCCAGCAACCTCCGGCATGAGTTCTGATAAACTGTTCTCCCCATTTCCATCCTCGCCTGCACAGAAGATCCCTCAACACAGTGCCCATAGAAGGGAGAAAAGGGTATATAGTGTGAAGGGAGTGCAGGGCGCGGGATTCCAGCACCAGAACTGACATGCATGGGAGGGGGGTAGTATTACACTGAAGAAAGGAGGCAGGGATTTCTTCCAGGCACCATAAGCACCAGAGTCTGGAAGAAATCATTAGCATAAGGAAAGAATATAAGATTTCTGAATAACAAGACCACTAATATAAGGCATACAGGTAGGACTAGTGTTACATTTCTATTACTTGTATGTCCATATTAATAGGTCATATACATCCCAGGTGAGAACAGATTCCTTTTTAAAAATGCTTTACACTCATACCTTCAAGCTAGACGTTGGATATTCTGCTGAAAGTCCCCTATAACCCCTTCACCACCTTGGGATTTTCAGTTTTTGTTTTCCTTCTTCCCAGAGCCATAACTGTTTTATTATTCTGTCAATATGGCCATGTGAGGGCTTGTTTTTTGAGCGACAAATAATTCCAATGTTAAGATTGACCTGCCATTATGATTCTTCAGATCATTACGAGTTTGCAGATACCAAACATATATTCTTATTTGTTTAAGTGGTGAAAAAAATATCCTAAGTCTGCAAAAAAAAAAAGTTCCATTTTCCAAGACCCTGAATTTTTTGGGATCTGAGGCTGGCTGAGGGCATATTTTTGGAACACTGAGTTGACGTTCTTATTGATATCATTTTGGGATAAATACGATCTTTTGATCACGTTATTGCAATGTTGCGGCGACCAAAAAAAGTAATTCTGGAGTTTTGATTTTTTTTTCTCGATATGCCGTTTACCAATTATATATATATATTTTAACTTTTTTTTACACTTTTTACTTGCTTCAATAGTACTGTTAGGGGACTTGAAGCTGTGATCGTCTGATTGCTTGCGCTACACAATGGTGTAGCAGAAGTGCTCATCTGCTATGATTGCCAACCATGGTGCGGCGCTTATAGCAGATCGGCATTCACAAGCACAGGGGTCTCTTGCAGACCCCGGCTGTCATGCCAGCCCATCGGGGTCCCGTGATCATTTGACAGTGCCGAGAGGTGGGGTTAGTGATGCACTTGCAGTGCATGTGCATATTAAATGAAGCTGTCAGAGATTAACAGCGGCATTTAACATGTTAACAGTTGCAGGTGGATCAGATCAGTTGTCATGTGCCTGAAAATTTGAGGGTTCAGCGCCATGGTCTGCATTAAAGAGGGGGATGTGAACTTTGATGTATCTATACGTCATAGGCTGTAAAGGGGTTAAAGCTAACTGATAATAAATCTAAGTTGATATTTTAACCTGAGAGACAGGAAAGTATATCTGTAAAGATGTTACAAGAATAGGAGTAGAGACTACACACTTAAATGATTTTCTGAGTTTCAAAATAAATAATCATAACGCTAACAAGCTCTAAAAAGTTAAATGAAAATGTTGCATAAATTTTAATTAAAAAAGACAATTTTACAAGTACAAGCCAAAGAGATAGTGGCTTTTACTAAACAAAAGGGAAATGGAATAAAGAAAGGACTGTTAATCTGGTAAAAGAAAAACAGAATGGAGCATCTGGACAAATGAATTATATTAAAGGAGTCCTTGGCGTTTCAAGTCTTCATAAGTCTTTTTATTGACAACATTCCCGCTTGAGTCTTCATATTCCTCCTGTAAGAAAATCAAGATGAAAAATTATTAGTGGATATTAACATGTGTTATAGGTAAATGGGATAAAAAAAGACAACTGTGTGAACAAATACAAGAAGTTCATGTGTTTCAGGGATGATAGACTGGGTAAAGATTTTTTACATCATGCATATATCATATTAGAGGATTTGCAGCTGCAGGGCCCAAATTTTCTTGATTATTTAATATGTTGTGGTTTTATCTCTACAATAGACGGATTTTGGTAAGAACTTACCTGTAAAATCCTTTACAGCGAAGGAAGGAAGAGAGACACACTAGTCATTACTAGTGGGTAGGCGGAGCCCAGATAGGATTGACACCTCAGATTAAAAAGAGTGTTGACCGGCCCCTCCAGCTCGGGCTCCTCCTACTCCAGCTTCTCCAGTCGTACCAAGCTAAGGAAGAGCAAATATCACCAGCGGAGCAACATAACCCCTTCTGAAGGATTTCAGAGAAAAGACAGGAATACAGGTTATGCATGCAACAAGAAGAAACCACACAGTTCCAGGTACTACTCACTGGACCTGACCACTGCGATGAGCTGGCGATGCTGTAACAGAGCCTTAGCGCGCCGACCTCAGCCCAGATAATCGCCATCAGAGAAGGGTCACGCCGCATCTGAAAACATCAACACACTTCTGCCATGGGAGGGAGCTGTGTCTCTCTTCCTTCCTTCGCTGAAAAGGATTCTACAGGTAAGTTCTTACCAAAATCCGTCTTTCAGCAGCAGATGGAAGGAAGAGAGCCACACTAGTCATTACTAGTGGGACGTCCCAAAGCAGTCTAAAAATTAAGGGTGGGAAAAAACCAAAATAGGCAGAATCCCAACAACCTAGATAAAAGCGCAACAGGTGCCAAATACAAGTTAACTAGAACTTTAAACTACGGCCGCCTGCAGGACCCTACGTCCTAAGGCCGCATCAGCGGAAGCACTGACGTCCACCTTATAAAACTTTGTAAACGTGTGGACGGAGCGCCAAGTCGCCGCTCGGCAGAGCCGAGCTGCCGAGGCCCCTTTATGAAAGGCCCACGATGAAGCCACAGCCCTCGTGGAGTGAGCTAGAATCTTAATCGGGCAAAGTTCGCCTTTAAGTCGGTAAGCCTCCAAAATGGCCGACCGAATCCAACGAGCTATAGAGTCCTTGGAAGCTCGTTGACCACGTCGACGACCAGCTGAAATCACAAAAAGAGAGTCTGACTTCCGAAAACCTTGGGTAACAGACAAATAGAACTTCAAGGCCCGCACTAAATCCAATGTGTGCAAAGCCCGTTCCTTTGCATTCCTCGGACCCGGACAAAGCGAGGGCAACACAATATCCTGGTTAACATGAAATTGCGACACCACCTTAGGTAGAAAGTCGCCCCGTGTGCGAAGCACTACTCGATCCGGGTAAAACTCCAGGAGGCGAGCAGGAAAGAGCCTCCAATTCAGAAACTCTTCTCAAAGAGGTGACCGCCACTAGGAAGGCAACCTTCCAAGAAAGTAAAGAAAGGCTAGTAGAGCCCATAGGCTCAAAAGGCCCATGCTGAAGAGCCTCCAAGACAAGGTTGAGCCGCCAAGGAGACACAGGCGCCTTCCGCGGTGGAAACTGACGGGTTACTCCGCGAAAAAAGGAACGTACGTCCCTACGCGAGGCGATAGCCTTCCGAAACAGCAAGGACAGAGCAGAAACCTGACCCTTCAGAGTGCTCACTGCCAAACCCTTGTCCAGCCCGTACCTCAGAAAAGCCAGCAAATTGGGAATGGAAAAAATCCTCGGGTTCCTTGAAGAACCCGAACACCACAAGAAGAAGGCTTCCCAAGTCTTGTGATAAATCTTAGTAGTAGCCGGACCTCTGGCAGCTCGCAGAGTGGCAATGACTTCGGCTGAAAAACCTCTTTGGGTCAATATTTCGGTCTCAAGAGCCACGCCGTCAAACGCAGAGACTTCAAGTCCGGATGACGAACGGGTCCCTGGGTCCGGGCGAAGAGGAAGTGGGAATGGAGGTGCCGCCAAAAGCGACACCAGTGTCGAGAACCACGTCCTCCTTGGCCAATCTGGGGCTATCAACATAGCCGGGATTCTCTCCAGTCTGATCTGACGCAGCACCAGAGGAAGTAAAGATATCGGCGGGAACACATAGATTAGCTCGAATTGGTCCCATGGAGCCACCAGAGCATCCACCGCCACAGCCTTCGGGTCCTTGTACCTGGACATGAAGGTCGGTAACTTGGCATTGAACCTGGATGCCATCAAATCCACTTGGGGAGTTCCCCAACGGGAGCACAGCAGTGCAAAAATTTCCGTGAAGACTCCATTCTCCGGGATCAATCTTCTCGCGACTGAGGAAGTCCGCCGTGATATTCTGAACCCCTGGAATGTGGATTGCAGAGATGGCTGGCACTCTGGTCTCGGCCCAAATCAGGATCCGAGACACCTCCACCATGAGCCTGGAACTCCTCGTCCCGCCTTGGTGGTTGATATATGCGACCGCCGTCGCGTTGTCTGTCTGCACTCGGACTGGTAGACCGCTCAAAGGGACCGTCCAGTGTTGGAGGCAAAGGAAAATTGCCCTCAATTCCAGGATGTTGATCGGTAGAACAGACTCTTCCGATGACCATACTCCCTGAATCCAGAGATCGTTCCAGACACCCTCCCCAGCCCATCAGGCTGGCATCGGTGGTTATGACCGACCACCTCGGAGGGAGGAAAGACTTCCCCAGGGTTAACGCTCCTGGACGTAACCACCATCCTAGAGATTCCCGCACCCTGCGAGAGATGATGACACTGCAATCCAGTGAAGCCTGCGATCGATCCCAACGACTCAGAATGAGCCTTTGGAGGGCCCTGGAATGAAACTGGGCAAACGGAAGTGCCTCCATGGACGCCACCATCAAACCCAGAAGGCGCATACACTTCCGAAGGGACATTGCTGTCGAAGACTTCATAATTTGTACATGTCGGAGGAGACATGCCCGCTTGTCTGGAGGTAGGGACACCACTGCCCGTACCGTGCCGAAATGCATGCCCAAAAACAGGATTGACTGCGACGGTTCCAGAGACGACTTCTCCCAATTGACCAGCCACCCGAAGTCCTCCAGGAGCTGAAGGAATAGAATGCGAGCAGTCACCGCCTCCTTCTTTGAGGACGCCACAATCAAAAGGTCGTCCAGATAGGGTAGAATCAAAACCCCCTGTCTTCGAAGAAATGCCATGAAAGGCGTCAGAATTTTTGTAGAAACTCTGAGCGCTGAGGCCAACCCGAATGGCAGAGCCACCAACTGATAATGGTCCTGACCTATGGCAAAACGAAGGAAGCGTTGGCGGGCCCTTCGGATTGCAAAGTGCAAATAAGCGTCGCGAATGACGATTGACACCAAAAGTCGTTCTGCGACAGGGCCGCCACAACGGAGCGAAACGACTCCATGCGGAATTTCCGGGCGTGGACATGCCGATTCAATCTTTTGAGATCCAGAATGGGCCGAAATATGTCCTCTTTTTTGGGGACCACAAAGAGGTTAAAAAAAAAATAACCCTCTTCCCCGGCCTTCCGGCGGAACCGACACCACCACACCTTTCTGCAGAAGGGAATCTACCTCCCGCAGTAGAGGCGAGGTTGACAAAAAAATTGTCTGGGGTCGAGAAAAAAACTCTATGAAGTAGCCTGCCAACACAACCTGTGTCACCCAGGCGTCCGACACGCGGGAAGCCCAAGTCGATTTGAATTGGAGTAAATGACCCCCCACTCGAGAGCGCTCAAGTGAGACCCAGGCGTCAGTCCGCCTTAGCGGCTTTTTGCCAGCTTCCCGTTTGTCTTAACGGAAGTTCTGTTTCCAGGGTATGCGGAATTTCTGAGAATTCCCTTTTTTTTTTTTTAAAAAAAGAGAGAGAGAGTGGACCGAAAGGACCGCCGACAACTACCGGCACTAGTCCTGCCAGACGCAGAGGTCACAGCTCTGCGCTGCGGTAAAGCTGTTTCTTTTGCCTTGGCAATCAGCTCCGTGAGGTCAGATCCAAATAGCTGACCACCTTGTAAACTAAAGATAGCAAACCCTGCTTGGAGACCGCGTCCCCATGTCCAAGCCACAGTGCTCTTCTGACTGTGACTGCCGAGGATTGCGCCCTGGATAGCAGTGACGCAGTATCCTCCAACAACTTGAAAAGCCCATCTACCTTGATAGAGGGGATCCACCTTGCCACGCCGTCCGTAGACGGTCCAACCGGCTCAGGGAAACTTTACAAGCACACATGGATCCTTAATAACTGAATCCATGACCCGCGGTCTCGCAGATGGATATTGCTGCCATCTCCGTTTTTCTGTCCAGCAGATCCTGCAGACTCGCCTTCCCTTTAACAGGAAGATTTGCTAAGCTGGGATAAAGGGACATCCACTTCAGGAGAAGGGATCCAATTATCAATCAACTCCGTCGAACACAGATACAGTGTCTCAAAAGACCGTGTCCCTTGAAAACGTTTATCTGGACACAGGCGTTCCTTGTCCCATTAAGCTCATCCAGAGCTGGCAATGCCGAACGCAACTTACGGTACTCCTGGTACATCTGGGCCGACTTACCAGGACGTCTAGTTACCTCATCCGGTAACTGTAACGCCCTCATGGACCAATAAAAGTCTCTGTACGGCCCAAAACAGAGGCAGAGTGTCCCTGCCGATCCTCCTTGTCCGAATCGGACATCTTCGTTACGCGGGAAGGAAGGCACCGGTTCGTGTCGCTTCCTTGAGAGGATCTAGCTGACATCTAATAACCTAGAAGGTCAGACAGGCCATCAATAGAAACTAGCGAGGGCCTCCATTTTGACACCGCTGGAACCTCCGACCGCTGCGCATGACGCCGTCGAGATCTGCGTGTCAGTGAGACTGATTCTGTAGCGGATCTGGGAGACGGTCTCTGACATGTCCTTGCACAGTATATGGCAGGTTAAACTGTCAGTAACTAGAACAGTGTGTTTCTTAAAGAAAAAACAAACGCTGAAGGGTTAGAGCTCTTAAAGAGAGAGCTACCCCAGCTGTCCCCCATTAGGAGTTAACCGCCTAAGAAGGGGTTAAAGTAGCAGTGATAATGAAAAGGGTGTGCGAACCCCAAGTGCCTCTTATAAGGCCGCAGCTGCAGGACAGCTATGCCACACTTAACAGAAAAAACGTTCATCGCTAAAAAATTGCGCTGTTTTGTATATCGCAATGACCGCCAAAGTTGTTAAGGAGATCAGTAAGCGCTCCAGATTGGCAGCTACTAGCGACATTAAAAGCGTATAGTGGCAGTAACTTCACTGTCGCAGGCTCCCCACAACCTCTTTATTATTATTGAAAAGAGTGTGCGAGCCCCCTTAAGGGATAACAGCCGCAGGACAGCGCAATCTGTCACTCATTAGTGCCTCAGAAGGTGCCCGCGCTGTGGGGGTGAAGGAGTTAAGCTTCTGCCCGGGGCTAGAAGCGACTCACCCAGCTGGCCACAGTGTAACATCTTGCCGGGAGGGGAGGAGGGAGAAGAGCCAGAAGAAGCTTTCAGCCTGCTTCTTTAATGGCCGCCGCGCTGTGTCTCCGTGTGCTCCATGAGAGGAGCCGAAAATGGAGACTGCCGTAAAGAGCGCGCTCAGAGCGGCGCGAAAATTCAAATAAAAAAAGCGCGCAATCCTCTCTCCCGTTCCTATGTCCTGCAGGTATCAACCTGCGGACAAAAAATACTAGTCACCGGCATGTATACTGTAACAGCGACTGCCGCAGAAGTCGCTGAATCACTCACACACATTATTAAAAACGCGGAGTACTCACCAGCTGAGCGCCACAGGGACCCCCAGGGGTTTGTGGCGCTGTGCCAATCGCTTCGCCCCAGGGCGGGGAACGCAGTGACCCCATGCAGCGCGGTTTGCGTCCCCGCCAGGGAAGCCATCCTCATCCCCCAGGGCCGGCATGATTCTGCAGGGACCACCATCAGGGTAATTACAGATCCGCCAAGGGAGAGGTTGGGGTCCAGCAGCGCTGAGACCCCTGAGACCTCTAGACCACTTCTGGTGATCCAAGTCTCTTGTCCGATAAAAATAATAAAATCTTCTGAGGAGCTGCTTCCAGCAGCGACTATCCTCTGGGACCTCAAATTTCAGACTGGAGAAGCTGGAGTAGTAGGAGCCCGAGCTGGAGGGGCCGGTCAACACTCTTTTTAATCTGAGGTGTCAATCCTATCTGGGCTCCGCCTACCCACTAGTAATGACTAGTGTGGCTCTCTTCCTTCCATCTGCTGCTGAAAATACCTTTATATATGAAGTTTACAATGCTTTAAACAAGGTTTGCCACCAAGACTGTCATTACTATCAGCCGGTATTCCCACAATGTTTACAGGCCTCTTCCGGGAACTATAGATCAGTTCCTTTTAATCTGAATGTTAGCTGAGCTGCAGTACCTTACAGAGGCCATCATGCAGTGTGAGGAGTAGTGATGTTCCGCTCCATCCATAAAGGGTTTACATCTGGCTGCAGATCAGTGGGGGGTGCAGGCCCCCCACTGATCTGATATTGATAACCCAACCCCCTTTGACTTTTATACACATTTTTCAGCACTACAGATTTTTTTTTTCAATATTTCCATAGAAAATGCTATCTGCACTGTAAAAAAAAAAATTGGTGATGCACTACAGATCATTCTATAGATCGTCTACATATATTTGAGCTTACAATTTTTTTTTATTTTTTTTTTTCACTTCATAATTTCCAATTTTCTTTACATTTATGAAATAGAAAAACTAAAAGTGGTTACATGCAAACTTATAAATGCAGATTAGAAAGTGTGATCATGAACTAGCCCGCTTGTTGTGTACATGTATTATGTTCCCCAGCTATGCGCTGTTGTGACATCCGTTGTTGGGTTACCAAGTTAGAGATGAGCACAGCAGGCACATCCGAGCCTGTCCTAGAGACCAGCTAACCATAGACCTGGGAGATTTCTACCAAATCCCAGCAGTATTTATTTCTTATAAATGATGAAGTGAAAGTAGATACAAGAATAACTAGCTTGTATTCTGTTCATTATATACAAGGTACAATTTATTCCTGCTTGATAGTTGCTTACCTCGGTGTCAGGTTGCCACCTCTCTGATGCTTTCTGATGCTTGAGTTTTGACCACACTATAAAAAACATGCACAACAATTTATGATCCATAATCTCACGGCAAAAATTAACATATTGAATGAAGGATTTCATGCAAGAGCAACAAAAAGAAAGTGTAAAAAACAACAGAACAAACATTATGTATTAGCAGAAAGCATTACTTCCCCGTGCGAGTGTCTGCAGCAGTAATGCAATAAGGAATAACTAGTAAAACTATCTAGTGAGGTGGAGCATAACCTTTTTTCATTTGAGGGCTACACTGTCACTTTTTTTCTACTAGTGGGTTGCAATAAAACGGTTATCCACTACTTTTCATTGATGACCTATCCTTAGGATAGCTGCAACACATGCAGGGATTGCCTAACAAACAGGGGGGTAGGCTATGACACAAAGAGCAGATTTGCAATCAGTTGTTTCTGGTCAGCACTGTGCAGGTCACAACTAGGAGCAGGATGAACAACACGTGGCAAGCAGGTTGTGCACGAGCGAGCGAGATTGATGGGCAGTTTTTTTAAAAATTTTTCCACTACAGTAAACACTAGGGATGGGCGGACCTCTCTTTCAACTAGCCTTTTTTATTTTAGTCATACGAAAAAGCGTTTAGATTGTGTATGAAATGACTATATGGTACCAAATTGGAAAAATGAATAAGCCTTTTATGTTACTGGCTAAACAACTAAATGACTATCCGTGGCTTCAGTACCAATATCATTATGAAATGCATGCAGAGCACAAACAAAGTGTAAATCTTAATATATATCTTTCCGCTCTCTAGTGCTGCTTTTGGAATGGGTATATCCTCAAATTCCTGTGTTGCCAAACTGTGCCGACGTTGAGAAAATATAAATAACTTACATGAAACTGCATCCTCAATCTGTGTGACGTTGGCAAAATGAGCAGTATTCGGGATTCCCAGACACCTCATGCCATGCGCATGTCGCCATTCCTAAAGATTATTGACCGGATGAGATTAGTGTTAGTCATAGATGATTGCACACAGCACGTCACACTGGAGATGGCATTACTGTATCACTTGTGAGGGGCTCAAGATTACAGAATCATGACCAATTCACAGGTTGTGTCGGATATTGCACCTCTGTTTTATGGAGATGAAAGGAGCTCAGCTGAAATACCACAAAAACCACGTGAGCACACTCGTGGGGTGGTTTTTACAAGAAAGCCGTGAAAGATTTCTAAGCCATAGACATGGATATAAATCAATCTGCAAGCTGAATACGTGGGGAAATCATTAAATCCACAATTTACTTTCTAAATAAAATTATAAAATAAAAAAGCCTCAAGAATAAAAAGATTCTTACTGCAAAGTGGCGTTGAAAAGCCTTGGGCCCTCGGTAGGTGTAATTTCCACAAATCTCACAGTTGTAGTTTATGTTCAGTCCATGCAGCTTATATAGCCAGTATGGAATAGGCTGCAGAAGAAAAGGTGAAGAATGAGACTGATACACAACCAGCGCTGGGATCAGCTAGTGGACACACAGCGACCCATATGCCATCTACACATCCCCATGTACGAATGTTACAAAGTTAATCCTGGTACTGGAACTATCTGCAGTACATTGTTACATGATGCTGAAAGATTTATTTTTGTAACTAGTCTTACCTTGCCATCCCACCCAAGAGGAAGGTTTTTGGGGTTATAAATTATTTCATTTTCCTCATCATCGCTCTCACTCTCACTGATCTGTTCCTCCTCCTCCTCTTCCCGTTCTTCCCCAGTCCGAGCTTGCTTGCGCTGTACATTTTCATGTGTTAGGTGTCTCTGTTCCTAAAGATTGAACAAAATATTGATTCCACTACCATAAATACCTCAAAAGCATAAATAGCAACTGCAAAGTTTTACACGTTTGACACAAAAACAAAAGCTGTATAATTAAATTCTTAATTATCTTATGCAAAATGAGATAAATCACCTGTTTTTTTTCCTTTGATGTTTAATGTTATTCATTTGACCAGGGTTCCCCCTCTTTTCCACTGATATTAGGTTGGTGGGTTTTTTGGTTATGAAAATTAAATTTTACTTTAGGGACCAGCAAGTATGAGGACTCGAAGTAGATTTGGTAGCTGGCATATTTTGGCAAAAATATCGACCAACACCCCAGATATAGATTTTTGCATGTTGTATTTTTATTCTGGGTGCAGTTAAGCCCATCAATGTTGTCCTTGTAAACTAGGGTGTCTGTCCAAATGGGTTGCACTTATATAATGCTGAGTAGCCCACAATAGTATGTGCGTCACCAACAGGCTTCAAGCCATTGTACACTACCTGTGTGTGACCAGCACTCTATACAAGCCATTTTTTGTGTGCAATTTTAATACTAAGCAATCACCCCCTTCATGACCTGGCAGGTTGTGTCTCATCAGTATTTGTTGCCACCATCTTTATTACTGGGTTTGCTGCATCCTGACAGTGCATTAGTTTCTGTCACCTGGCTGGTAAATACGGCTGCTCTTTTTTTGGTGTTATTTCTTAAACTTTTAGGTCATGGTTGTGGTGCCATCTTAACAGGGCTGTGGAGTCGGAAAGCCAAACCACAGACTCAGACTTCTCAATTTCCCCAACTTCTGTCTCCACAGCACTGAGCATGTACATAAAGTGCAGCACAGATTCATCTCCATTAAAAGCCGAGATCCTTAGATCAGGAACAGACCAGACATTTAGGCTAAGTTCACACGTTGCGGAATTGCCGCGGAAATTTCCGCGGCAATCCCGCACTTCTCCCGCAGGAAATACGCACGTTTTTTGTGTGCTGATTCCCGCCAGAATAATAGCGTTTTGCAAGCGTAATTAGCTTGCAGAATGCTAGCGTTTTCCTAGCGATCTGTAGCATCGCTTGGAAAACTGATTGACAGGTTGGTCACACGAGTCAAACATAGTGTTTGACAAGTGTGACCAACTTTTTACTATTGATGCCGCCTATGTCGCATCAATAGTAAAAAGATCTAATGTAAAAATAATAAATAATGATATTCTCACCTTCCGGCGGCCCCCGCAGCCTTCCCGCCTTCAGCGACGCTCCCGGCAACTCCGGTCCCAAGGATGCTTTGCGGCAAATCACACCGATGACGTAGCATCTCGCGAGACCGCTATGCCATCTGGGTGATTCTCGCAAAGGACTCTTGGGACCGGAAGTTGCCGGGAGCGTCGCTGAAGGCGGGAAGGCTGCGGGGGCCGCGGGAAGGCTGCGGGGGCCGCCGGAAGGTGAGAATATCATTATTTTTTATTTTAATTATTGTTTTACCAGGGATATGGTACCCAGGGCCTGGAGGAGAGTCTCCTCTCCTCCAGACCCTGGGTACCACCGCACATGAACCGCTTACATTCCGCAAAATTAATGAACATGTTGCTATTTTTTCCGCAAAGCGTTTTTTTCGCGGAAAAAACGCAACATGTGGCCAAAACATGCGGAATCAATTAACATGTATAGGATGCTTAATGCTTGCGTTTTTATCGCGTTTTTACCGCGGAAAACCGCGGAAAAACCGCGAAAAAAACGCAATTATTCCTGATCGTGTGCACTTAGCCTAAAAGGATATTTTATCACTCTCCCAAATTATTATGAAAACTTTTACAGCACATCCTGCATTGTACTACTGAACCCAATTTATTATTTATTTTAGGAGTCGTGCATTTTATATATATAGACTCCACAGACCTGCTTCTTGACCCCAGACTCCAGATCTAGTTTTCAAAACAAAGTGTGCAGGACATTATGCCTTTTCACATATTGCAAATAATTTCTGCGGATTTGGCCGTAGATCTGTGATAACTACACAAGAAAATCCACAAAAAAACCTGGAGCCAGATTTGTTTGCATAACTCATTTCTAAATTTACCGTTCCACATATCACCCACAAAAGAAGGCCACTTCAGGCCCTATTTACTCTCCAATTGCCATTGGATCTGTCCTGATGTAGTTCCAGTGCTCCTGGTTGATCATGTACTATGCAGTCTCTCTCAGCTAACTTTGTTACCATAGCTCTGCCTACACCTCTGACGGAGTATTCTAAAGGTGGAATACACTATGACTGTGCACAACTCTGCCTGGCTGAATTAATCTTTGACCTTTATCAGTATTGCTGCTTTTTTTTACATTGTTGCTCTGTTAGGCCTCTTTCACACATCAGTCTCAATCTGTTGCAGATTGGGAAAAATGTCGGTTCCGTCGAAAAAACTGATCCATCGCATCAGTTTTTTCATCCATTTCTTCCGGTTTTCGACGGATCCGTTTTTTAAAAGCCAGCAATTCAGTGCGCTGTACAGAAAAAAAATCACACTGACATGTACATATATACACATAGAATGCAATATATATATATATATATATATATATATATATATAAAATCATTACAGAACCCGACATGAAATGAAATTGTTTACTGTATGTAAACCATGTGTCATTTCATGTCGGGTTCTGTAATGATTATATATATATATATATATATATATATATAATATTGCACTCTATGTGTATATATGTACATGTCAGTGTGATTTTTTTCTGTACAGCGCACTGAATTGCTGGCTTTTAAAAAACTTTTTTACTTTTACTTTTATATATGTTTTTGACGAATAATTAGATTAGTGTATGTGTGCAAAATTTGGGACATATAGGTGTTAAATTAACGGGTCAATTTGTTGAAAAAAAAAATGCGTATTTTCTTCGCCAGAGAGGGAAAGCCAGTGACTGAGGACAGATATTCATAGCCTACAGAGGGACCATCGCTAATACAAGTCTATGAGAAAAAAACGGCTCCTGCGGCATCAATTGCCGAATTCGTTTTTTTTCAAAAACTGACGGATTGTGACTGATGGCAAAAAACTGATGTGTGAAAGAGGTCTTAGCTTGTTTTCAAAACAGCTCAACTGTCCTACACTTCGCCACAATTACCTCAGCAGAAATGAGACATAAGCAGAGCTGAGCCGTGTTTGATACCTACATCAGACAGCTGAGTGATGCAAACCTGCAAATGCCGCTATGTTGGTGCAAACAGCATAGAATTATATTGATTATCTAGATTAGCTTGATGATATGCCAAATATCTATGGTGGATGCAGCTGAGTCATCAACTCAGAGAGGTGACCAGGCTGTGACACCTGTAGTCTAATTCCAGCTGAACATAGCTGCGGAAGAGGATACGTGGAGGCGACACTCCACGTGCTCGTCTGATTAGGGTGTGAGGAGATTGGTGTCCTTTAAGGAACCCGTCGCCCTTAAAAATCAGCCCAGGCATGGTATCCCAAGTCGCAGGAGAGGATACGGGGAGGCGACACTCCCCGTGCTCGCCTGTTGATGGCTCGGGAGATCGGAGCCTTGAAAGGTTCTGTCGCACCTAAATCCAAGGAAAAAGTAAAATCAAAAATGTAAAAAAGTAAAAATAAAATAAAGAGTTTTTGGTCTGAAGACCAGACCCGTGTGCCTCCTACGGACACTAAGCAAGAACTGGTTCTCTGGGAGCCAGCATGAGGGTGTATACTGCAGAGGAGGAGCTAACTTTCTTTGTATTACTTAGTGTCAGCCTCCTGGTGGCAGCAGCATAACACCCATGGTCTGTGTCCCCCAATGAGGCGAAAAAGAAAATAAGCTTCATTATGACATTAAAGGAAAAAAAAATCTATATTTTTACAGGACTAATGGCCTTATAGATGAATCAAAGCATCATAAATAACTAATGGAGTTGATGAAAATTAATTTGCACATCGCATTCCATCAGCCATGACACAGGATTAGGAGATCCTCCTCTTACCCGCTGTCATGCCATGATCGTCTTTTGATTAACCGGCCCTGGTGCGATGTCACATGTGCATCACATGAGGACACTGTGCCATGCTAGCTAATCAAAAGCAGAACCATGGATGACAGCAGGTAAGATGTGGCTTCCCCTCTTCCATACCGCACAACACTGTCGTGCCCAATGTAATGAAACGTGTGACTAAATTCACATCAGCTCAAATATTTAGTGTAATATTTAACAAAAGCTTTCAAAGACGTGGAAGATGTGAAAAAAGGGACCTTCTTTAACCCCTTCACCCCCAAGGGTGGTTTGCACGTTAATGACCGGGCCAATTTTTACAATTCTGACCACTGGTCTCTTTATGAGGTTATAACTCTGGAACGCTTCAACGGATCTTCGCGATTCTGAGATTGTTTTCTCGTGACATATTGTACTTCACGTTAGAAGTAAAATTTCTTCGATATACCTTGCATTTATTTTTGAAAAAAACGCAAATATGGCGAAAATTTTGAAAATTTTGCAATTTTCAAACTTTGAATTTTTTTTCCCTTAAAACAGAGAGATATGTCACACAAAATAGTTAATAAATAACATTTCCCACATGTCTACTTTACATCAGCACAATTTTGGAACCAAAATTTTTTTTTGTTAGGAAATTATAAGGGTTAAAAGTTGACCAGTGATTTCTCATTTTTACAACAAAATTTACAAAGCCATTTTTTTAGGGACCACCTCACATTTGAAGTCACTTTGAGGGGTCTATATGGCAGAAAACACCCAAAAGTGACACCATTCTAAAAACTGCACCCTCAAGGTACTCAAAACCACATTCAAGAAGTTTAATAACCCTTCAGGTACTTCACAGGAGCTGAAGAAATGTGGAAGGAAAAAATTAATATTTAACTTTTTAGCCACAAAAATGATCTTTTACAAACGTTTTTTTATTTTCACAAGGGTAAAAGGAGAAAATGGGCAGATAAAGTTGTTGTGCAATTTCTCCTGAGTACGCCAATACCTCATATGTGGGGGAAAACCACTGTTTGGGCACACGGCAGAGCTCGTAAGGGAAGGAGCGCCGTTTGACTTTTTCAAACTAAAATTGGCTGGAATTGAGATTGGACGCGATGCCGTGTTTGGAGAGCCCCTGATATGCCTAAACAGTGGAAACCCCCACAAGTGACACCATTTTGGAAACTAGACCCCCTAAGGAACTTATCTAGATCTGTTGTGAGCACTTTGAACCCAAAGTGTTTCACAAAAGTTTATAATGCCTGGGTGTGAAAAAAAAAAAAACAATTTTCCACAAAAATGATTTTTTAGTCCCAAATTTTTGATTTTTCCCAAGGAAATTGGACCCAAAAGTTGTTTTCCAATTTGTCCTGAGTACGCTGATACCCCATATGTGGGGGGTGGAAACTGTTTGGGCGCACGGCAGGGCTTGGAAAGGAAGCAGTAACGTTTTGGAATGCAAACATTGATGGGGGTCATGTTCCATTTGTAGTGCCCCAGATGAGCCTAAACAGTGGAAACCCCCCACAAGTGACCCCATTTTGGAAGCTAGACCCCCTAAGGAACTTATCTAGATCTTTGGTGAGCACTTTGAACCCCCAAGTGCTTCACACAAGTTTATAATGCCCGAGCATGAAAATAAAAAATCCTATTTTTTTCCCACAAAAATTATCTCTTAGTCACTAATTTTTTATTTTCCCATAGGTAACAGGAGAAATTGGACCACAAAATTTGTTGTCCAATTTGTCCTGAGTACGCTATACCCCATATGTGGGGGGGAACCACTGTTTGGGCGCATGGCAGAGCTCGGAATGGAAGGAGCACCATTTGACTTTTTCCAACCAAAATTGGCTGGAATTGAGATTGGACGCCATGTTGCATTTGGAGAGCCCCTGCTGTGCCTAAACAGTGGAAACCCCCCACAAGTGCCCCCATTTGGGAAACTAGACCCCCTAAGGAACTTATCTAGATCTTTGGTGAGCAATTTGAACCCCCAAGTGCTTCACACAAGTTTATAACGTAGAGCCGTAAAATTAAAAAATCATATTTTTTCCACAAAATTGATTTTTTCACCCCAATTTTTATTTTCCCAAGGGTAACAAGACTCCAAAAGTTATTGTGCAATTTGTCCTGAGTGCGCTGATACCCCATATGTGGGAGTAAACCACTGTTTGGGTGCATGACAGAGTTTGGAAGGGAAGGAGCGCCGTTTGACTTTTTCAACGCAGAATTGGCTGGATGCCATGTCGTGTTTGGAGAGCTCCTGATATGACTAAACAGTGGAAACCCCCACAAATGACACCATTTTGGAAAATAGACCCCACAAGGAACTTATCTAGATGTGTGGTGAGTAGTGTTGAGCGATACGATACTGCAAATATCGGGTATCGGCCGATATTAGCTGTATCGGCCTTTCGATTCCGAATACCGATATTTTCGTCATATCGAATACCGGAATTGGATTTGTCACTGTCACTGTGAGTGTCCGTCGGTCGGGTCTGTCAGGAGTCAGCGGCACTTACCTGGCAGAAGATCTCCGGCGGTCACGTCCTGTACTGCTTGATGGCCGCCATTATCTTCTCCCTGGCGGTCACATGCAGTTTTTCGCGATAACTGCAGTGACTGCAGGGTAATCCCGGCCGTAAACCAGTCCGATGACGTCACCGCCGGGGAAGCAGGTAATCAGCTGT
>JARQOD010000002.1:366887527-366933680 GCA_033576555.1 Oophaga sylvatica | reverse complement strand
GGGCTGCATCAGCGGAAGCACTGACGTCCACTTTATAAAACTTTGTAAACGTGTGGACAGAGCGCCAAGTTGCCGCTCGGCAGAGCTGCACCGCCGAGGCACCTTGATGAAAAGCCCACGAAGAGGCCACAGCTCTCGTAGAATGGGCTCGAATCTTAATCGGGCAAGATTCACCCCCGAAGACGGTAAGCTTCCAAAATAGCTGACCGGATCCAACGAGCTATAGAATCTTTGGAAGCTCGTTGACCACGCCGACGACCTGCTGGAACCACAAACAGGGAGTCCGTCTTACGAAAAACCTTGAGTAATAGATAGATAAAACTTCAAGGCCCGCACTAAATCCAATGTGTGTAAAGCTCGCTCTTTCACATTTTTCGGATCCGGGCAGAATGAAGGTAACACAATATCCTGGTCGACATGAAATTGTGACACCACTTTAGGTAAAAAATCACCCCGAGTGCGAAGCACTACACGATCCGGAAAAAACTCCAGAAAAGGAGGCGAACAAGAAAGAGCTGCCAACTCAGAAACTCTCCTCAAGGAAGTGACTGCAACAAGGAAAGCCACCTTCCAAGAAAGTAAAGAAAGGCTAGCAGAAACCATAGGCTCAAAAGGTTTATGCTGAAGAGCCTCCAAAACAAGGTTGAGCCGCCAAGGAACACGGGTGCCTTCCGCGGCGGAAACTTACGAGATATACCTCGGAAAAAGGAGAGCACGTCTCTATTTGAAGCAATGGTTCTCCGAAATAATAAGGACAGAGCAGAAATCTGACCTTTCAGAGTGCTTACTGCCAAACCCTTGTCTAGCCCATGCTGTAGAAAAGCCAACAGGTTGGGAATGGAAAATTTTCTCGGGTTCCGAGAGGACCCCAAACACCACGAAAAGAAGGTTTCCCAAATTTTGTGGTAAATCCTAGTAGTAGCCGGACATCTGGCAGCTCGAAGAGTAGCAATGACCTCGGCTGAAAAACCTCTACGAGTCAACATTTCGGTCTCAAGAGCCACGCCGTCAAACGCAGAGACTTCAAGTCCGGATGACAAACGGGCCCCTGAGTCAACAGGTCCGGTCGAAGAGGAAGTGGAAATGGAGGTGCCGCCAACAGCGACATTAGCGTTGAAAACCACGTCCTCCTTGGCCAATCTGGTGCTATTAACATAGCCGGGATTCTCTCCAGTCTGATCCGACGCAGTACCAGAGGAAGCAAGGATATCGGTGGAAACACATAAATCAGCTCGAATTGATCCCAGGAGCCACCAGAGCATCCACCTCCACAGCCTTCCGGTCCTTGAACCTGGACATGAACACTGGTAGTTTGGCATTGAACCTGGATGCCATCAAATCCACTTGGGGAGTTCCCCAACGGGAGCACAGCATTGCAAAAATCTCCGGATGAAGACTCCATTCTCCGGGATCCATCTTCTCGCGACTGAGAAAATCCGCCGTAACATTCTGAACCCCTGGGATGTGGATTGCAGAAATGGCTGGAACCCTGGCCTCGGCCCAGATCAGGATCCGAGACACCTCCGCCATGAGTCTGGGACTCCTTGTTCCACCTTGATGATTGATATACGCAACCGCTGTGGCGTTGTCTGTCTGCACTCGGACCGGCAGACCGCTCAAAGGGACCGTCCAGTGTTGGAGGCAAAGGAAAATCGCCCTCAATTCCAGGATATTGATCGGTAAAACAGTCTCCTCCGATGACCATACTCCCTGAATCCAGGAATCGTTCCAAACACCCCCCCAGCCCGTCAGGCTGGCATCTGTGGTTATGACCGACCATTTCGGAGGGAGAAAAGATTTCCCCAGGGATAAGGCTCCTGGACGTAACCACCATCCTAGAGACTCTCGCACCCTGCGAGAGATGGTGACACTGCAATCCAGCGATTGCGACTGATTCCAATGACTCAGAATGAACCTTTGGAGAGCTCTGGAATGAAACTGGGCAAACGGAATTGCCTCCATGGACGCCACCATTAAACCCAGAAGACGCATACACTTGCGAAGGGACATTGTTATCGAAGACTTCATGATTTGTACATGCCGAAGAAGACATGACTGTTTGTCTGGAGGTAGAGACACCACTGCCCGTACCGTGTCGAAATGCATTCCCAAAAAGAGGATAGCTTGCGACGGTTCCAGAAACGACTTCTCCCAATTGACTAGCCAACCGAAGTCCTTCAGTAACTGAAGAGACAGATTGCGAGCTGTCACTGCTTCCTCCTCCGAGGATGCCACGATCAAAAGATCGTCCAGGTAAGGAAGAATCGTAATTCCTTGTCTTCGAAGAATCGCCATGAGAGGCGCCAGAATCTTTGTAAATACTCTGGGCGCCGAGGCTAAGCCGAATGGCAGAGCCACGAACTGGTAATGATCCCGACCTATGGCAAAACGAAGAAAACGTTGATGAGCCCTTCCAACGGGAACATGTAAATAAGCGTCGCGGATGTCGATTGATACCAAAAAATCGTTCTGCGACAGTGCTGCCACGACGGAGCGAAGTGACTCCATGCGGAATTTCCGGGTGTGGACATGCCGATTCAATCTTTTGAGATCCAGAATCGGACGAAATTTGTCCTCCTTTTTGGGAACCACAAACAGATTGGAATAAAATCCTTTTCCCCGGTCTTCTGGCGGAACCGGTATTACCACACCCTTCTGAAGAAGGAATTCGACCTCTCGCTGCAGAGCGACCAAAAGCTCGGGTTCTGTCGGAATGCGAGACTGGTAAAATGTGTCTGGGGGACGAGAAGAGAATTCTATGAAATAACCTGCTGACACGACCCGCGTTACCCATGAATCTGGAACGCGAGAAATCCAAGTCTCCTTGAACTGGAGCAGGCGACCCCCCACTCGAGAGTCCTCGAGTGGGCTCCTGGCGTCAATCCGTCTTGGCGGGCTTCTTGTCGGTTTCCCGCTTGTCTTGACGGAAATTCTGCTTCCAGGGAATGCGAGATTTCTGGGAGGACTTTTTTGCTGAGAAAGAGGAACGACCCGATCCCCAAGAAGACTGAGCGAATCGACCTCGGCCCCGAAAGGACCGCCGACCACTATATGTCCTGCCAGACACCGAAGCCATAGCTCTGCGTTGTGGCAACGTCGCCTCTTTTGCCTTTGCCCTGGTAATCAGTTCTGTGAGGTCAGACCCAAAAAGATGACCACCTTTATAAGCTAAGGCCAGCAAACCTTGTTTGGAGACCGCATCCCCGGCCCACTGTCTGAGCCACAGCGCTCTTCTGACCGTGATCGCCGAAGCCTGCGCCCTGGACAGAAGCGACGCAGTGTCCAGACCTGCATCATAGATATATCGGACTGCAGTGTCCAACCATTCGAAAATCTCCTCCATCTCAGATGACGGAGATCCATTTTTCCACGCCTTGTGTAAAAGGTCCAACCAGCTTATAGAAGCTTTAGAAGCACACATGGATCCTAGTATCGCTCTGAATCCATGACCCGCGGCCTCATAATTTGATTTCGCCGCCATTTCCGTTTTTCTGTCCAGTGGATCCTGCAAACTCGCCTTCCCTTTAACAGGAAGCAGTGAGGATTTACTAAGCTGGGATAAGGAAAAATCCACTTCAGGAGAGGGGATCCTGGAACACGGATAAAGTGCGTCAAAGAAACGTGTTCCGTGAAAACGTTTATCCGGACACAGACGTTCCTTTTCTACTGCACTGTTAAGATCATCTAGATCTGGCAAGGCTGATCGTGACGTACGATACTCCTGGTACATTCGTGCTGATTTACCAGGTAAACTAGTTACCACCTCCGGTAACTGTAAAACCTCTCTCATGGCTTCAATAAATGCCTCTGTACGTCTCACAAGGGACGAGAGCCCCCGCCTTTCCTCCTTATCCGAATCAGACATTTCCCCATCTGAACTTAAAGGAGAACCCTCACCACAATCTAAATCAGAGACATCTGATTCGCTACGGGTGAAGGATGGTAACGGTCTGTGTCGCTTTCTGTCCTGAGAGGATCTAGCTGACACATATTGACTCAAAAGGTCAGACAAGCCATTAATAGAACTGGCGATAGCATCCAATTTTGCATCACTGTGATCTCCAACCGCAGCGCTAGACGCCGCGGAGGACTGCGTACCAGATTGCCGAAGCGGAACTGGAATATGGTCCGCGCCTTCTGAACCCTGTTCCGACATGCCTCACACAGTATATGGCAGGCCAAATGTCAGAAAACCTGAAAAAAAACGCAGTTTTTTTTTTTTTTTTTTTTTTTTTTTTTTTAAGTGAACGCAAAACAGCCGCTGAAGGGTTAAGTCTTAAAAATATAGAGCTACCCCAGCTGTATGCCAAGTAAAACCTTCAAGAGGGGTTAATGTCACAGGCTGTCAGAAAAAACAAGGTCTCTATGTGAGACCGAGCTGCAGAATAGCGCTATGTATCAGCGCTGTGTGGTGAGGAAACAATGCCACTCACCCAGCTGGTTTGGTGCCTGAGACGGGAGGAGCGGAGTCTGAGGAGCCCAGGAGCTCTTTTAATGGCCGCCGTGCTGAGGGAGCCGGAAGAGAAGCGCAATCGCGCGCTTCCTGCATTGAAAGACCGGGAAGCGTGAAGCCACGCCCCCCCCGGCTCAAAAATATGAGCGCCAAAACTCCTCACTCCTACTCCCCCCCTGTCCTGCAGGCATCTGCCTGCGGACAAAAGTTGCACAGAAACACCACATCTACATGTCACGGCGCTGCCAAAGCAGCGCTAATAGTACATTTAACACACATGTAATAGCGCTGTCACAGCAGTCGCTAAAGCACTCATCACATTGTATATATATTGTGGAGTACTCACCAGCTGAGCGCCACAGGGACCCCTCAGGATTTGTGGCGCTTGTGCCCATGCTCCCCCCCAGGGCAGGGAACGCAGTGACCCCAGTGTGCGGTTTGCGTCCCCGCCAGGGAAGCTAACCTCGTCCCCCAGGGCCGGCAAGATTCTGCAGGGACTATTTATGTAAAATACAGATCCGCCAGGGGAGAGGTGGGGTCCAGCAGCGCTGAGACCCCTGAGACCTTTCAGACCCATGTCCAAGTCTCATGTCCGATAAAAATAAATAAATCTTCTGAGGAGCTGCTTCAGCAGCGACCATCCTCTGAGACCTCAAATTTTAGACTGAAGGAGCTGAGTAGGAGGAGCCCGAGCTGGAGGGGCCAGCCAGTCAACACGCTTTTGATCTGAGGTGTCATCCTGATCTGGGGCTCCGCCTACCCATCAGTAATGAATACTGTGGCTCTCTTCCTTCCATCTGCAGCTGAAAAATTGTTTCTAATAATTTTCTAATTTGAATTCAGCTGCCTATGTTCAAAGCATTTTCCCATTTACATTCGCTGTATGCCATGGAATTGCTCTATTCGCATCCATTCATCAGATGGACGTATGTCCTTTTTGGCTATGTTCAATATGGAGTCAGCATGCCTTTTTCAGCTATATTGTTTAGCATAGTTGACTCCGCGTCTACATACAAAAGAATTTGGTAAAGGTACCCATGTTTCTGAAATACAAGACTCTGGGAAACATACGGAGAAATGTGGTATACAGTGGCACCCCTTGGGGGCAATGGCTATGTTAAGCATACATATTGTTTATGTTAAGAACACAATTTTGAAAGATGTTTGTTATACTTGATGAATACATAAGATGACAAATATAGCCTTCATCTTACCATTATTGAGACATATCAAAGCCAGAATAATGAAAGACTAGCTTGGCCCGTGCAAAATTTTCGCACATTGGTAGTCAGGGGCGCAGGCAATTTCAGAAAAAGTAAGCTGGTCAAATGTAAATGTATTTCATGAGATGAACACAGACAGGTATTTATATATGTAGATTGGTAATACAATAAATTGATTTGATAAGTAGAGGCCAAAAAATGTCTTCCGGTTGAGGTGCCACCTGCAGGTCATTGTTTCTTTCTGCAGTTTATGAAAATGAACGTTTAAACTGTATTTAGTGATAAAATCGTGAATGTGTGGTTTGTTTGGCTCTTTTCTTGCTGAAGGGGCAAGTTTACCTTTCAAATGGTGTATCATTTGTGTGTGTGGGGCGAAGTAATCACCGAAAAAGCAGTGCATGTTTACAAATGTGTTTGCATATGTGACTCACCTGCAGTGAAGTGTGCAATCCTCCAATGTGCCTAAAATAGGCTGGGCAAGCTGGAAAACCCCCAAGGCAAATGTTTGGATTTGTTTGTGATGTCTGTAAGCAGCTTTGTGGTAGTGTGCTGCCACCTGCAGGTCATTTTGCCTTACTGCAGGTTTATGACAATTAATGTTTAAACTGTATTTTGTGATCAAATCGTGGATGTGTGGTTTGCCTATTTTCTTGCTGAAGGGGGCAAGTTTACCTTTCAAATGGTGTATCATTTGTGTGTGTGTGGGTGCAGTATGAATGGAGATACAAAGTAATCACCAAAAAACAGTGTTTAGAAATAATAAAATAGATATGGTATACACGCTGTGGTTCACACATTTATTTATCAAACCTTTCAATGAAAAACGATGCCCCACCTGTGGGGCTTGGTTACAGCTGAATCAACTATATACATTGTGACTGGCACAAATTTCAACTCATCCCAGAAAGGTAGTAAGTATTTGAAGCATAAAACTTACCCCAAGAATTTCAACATATTCATAAATTTGTGCTTCAAGAAAAGCAATGTCTCTGTTCTTTTCTGTGTCCCTGAAAACATAGAAATATACTAATGTAAATGAATACCCTTAAAGAGAGATTAGATGTTAAAGGGAATCTGGCAGCAGGATCAATCCTCCTAAGCCATCTAACATAGGCATGCAGGCCCTAGACCTAGGAAGTTGAATAAAATGATAACTTGATATCTGTTATCTGATGTTTTATTCCAGACACATCCAAATTATTATTATAAACAAACTATCAAAATCTATGGGCTGGAAATAGATCTCTCCACGAATGTTCCTCTGGAGCTTATTATAAATTAAATAGTTCGTTACTAGTGTGCGACATTTAATGACTGATAGTTTGCTCTCCTGATCTCACTGCAGAGCTGTGTGTGATTACAACTGACACAGTACAGCAGACTGAACTTTGTCTCATCACAATCACATCTGTAGCTCTCTCTCCTCTTCTGATATCAGCTTAGCTGCAGAGCTGTGTCTGATTACCAATTAGGCGGAGTGCACATGGTCCGTTTTCTCCACAAGGAATTGACCCAAAATGCTAGGGAATCCTTATTCCAGCAAAGTCAATGAGAAATCTGAAGTGCTGTGCACATCAGTGTTTTTCCTTTCAGGATTTGCTGTGGTTTTAAAGCCACATGTCAATTCTTTGTACGTTTTTGCCGCCTTTTTCACCCATTGACTACAATTGAGCCAGTCAAATAAGCAGCAAAAATGCAGGTATAAAAATGCTTCCGGATTTGCTGCATTTTTACTTCTATGTTGGTTGTTTCCCACACTATCATCTGTGTGGCAGCACGAGAAATACAGGCAGTCCTGATATGCGATAAGAACGTTACATCTGGTCAAAGCGCTCCCGGGTCACGCTAGCAGATGTCAACGTGAGCCTACAAGCCATCGACTCGCGGTAAAAAGCTTACCAAACTTGGGATTGGATCTTTAATAGAAGCATTTTTTTTATATACTGTGCCAGTTTATAAAAAAACAAAAAGAATTAGATAACCCCCTTAAGGAAAACCCTCTACTAGTTTGGGAAATCTTCCCCAAAGTATTGTAATTCTAGCGCTTTCACCAGTTTGAGGATGTTAAACTGGCCACTTCATGAAATAGTGGCTAAAGAGCAATGTAGTTTTATTTTATTTCACAACGGCTGCAGAGATATTAGCTTGTAAGGTTTAGGTGATATAATTTATGTTTAAAGGGGCATTTCCATTTCCAAGATGCTATCCCAGTATATTATAGGTGTAATAATAATATTAGCAAATACTTCCAATTAGGAATGTAGTATACTTCTGATTCCCTAAGTCTCTTTCCTCATGTGTAGGCATTGCAGTAGTTTATACACCAACAGAAAAATGGAGTATAAAAAAATGTCTCACCAATCATAATAAAAAAAACACAATACTGTAGAAAATCACATACAAATATGTCCACATAATATAAACCCAAAAACAGAAAGAAAATATGGAGGAAACATGAAGGTAAGCTAAGGGAAGAATGGGAGACTATGTGTATCCCAGAGGGGCAGAGTAATATTAGCATTCATTATATGCGGTATCAAGTGGCATAAAGAGATTAGAGATAACAGTGCCTGGAGTCAATGTCCACTGTCAACTGCCCAGTATTATAGTTAATCACTACTGCTTACCCATGAATCACAAGGTAACTCTCACCGCTTACCCAGCAGCCCCTTGACGCGCGTTTCTCAAAAAGGGGGGGTTTTGAGAAAGCTGAACAGCGAAACGCACGTCAAGGGGCTTACCTTAGCTTACCTTCATGTTTCCTCCATATTTTCTTTCTGTTTTTGGGTTTATATTATGTGGACATATTTATATGTGATTCTACAATAATTGTGTTTTTTATTATGATTGGTGAGACATTTTTTATTCTCCATTTTTCTGTTGGTGTTGTATCTGGGAGTTGTCTCTTTAACCCATTTATACTGGGTGTTCACTTTGGGAGAGTTGTATTTTTCTACTCTTCACCATAGTGCTACATTGTGCTTGATAATTATTGTACTGATTAAAGTAGCTTATGTATCCATGGTTATGACTATTCATTGTGGCAGTTAGTTGCTAGTGGTCGTATCCATGTAAGTCTTCCCCTGCATGAGGATAGCTAATCATAAGAGGCAGCAACACAGGGGAAAACAAATTATGCCCTCTGCTCCTATAACTGATCTCTAACTACTGTGTATAGATACAGCAGAGCTGAGTTAAGTATCATTATAAACCCCTGCAAGATCTCATGTTACAGCAGTCAGTGTGGGCGAAGAGTGAGAGCTGAAAGCCTTCAAATTATATCCAGAAATAATATATAACTCAGCTTTGCTGTATTTTTACACTGTAGCTGCAGCGTTATGCATCATTACAAACACTCATAGATCTCATATCACTGTGCTTTCAGCTCTCACTGTCCACCAACACTGACTGCCATGAGATCTGCAATGGTTTGTAAGGATACATAACTAATCTCTGCTGTATCTCTACACAGTAGGGGCAGAGATCAGTGAGGAGGGAGTGTGTCCTTTGTCCCCCTATGTGTTGCTATCTGATGTCTCTAGGGGGCATGTACTTGTTCCTCTGTATAAGGTTGACCAATCTATGGTAACGCCCACTCAAACCACAACAAAAATTGTAACATAAAAACTTTACAAGCTAATATCTCGGAGAGTAGAAATTAAAAAACAAAAAGTATGTTTTACTCAGCTCTGCAGCCACTATTCCATGATGTGGTCAGTTTAACTTGTACAAACTTCTGAAAGGTCTTTTGAGCCTCCAAATATTAAAAATAATTAATCTATGACTCCAATCATTTTTATTCCAGGTTTTTAAACAATGTCCATTACTCAGTTGAATAACTGTACAAGATACCACAAACATTTATATAAACCAAAAGCAGCTCCATTCAATAGTAAGATAACTTTACCTTCGGACGCCTTTTGCCTTTGGATTCTTGGCAAACAATGAAGGTTCTAGAGATTCCAGAGATTTTCCTTTTGTACCAAAAAGTCTCTGTGCCCTTTCTTCTAATGTTCTAAAAATAAATGGAAATTGGTTTAATACTACACTGTATATAGTATATATGTGCTAAAGGTATCATAAAAAGACATCTTATTACAACAAAGCGGTTTTTACTAAGCCTAGAACTACAATTGTCGGTGCATGTGCGATCCATCTACAAATCATCGAATTTACGCTTGGTTTGTGGATGCAACCGTGCATGCGCTGCTGGCACCATTTTATTAAAGGCCTTCACTATCTTGCTGACAGGTTCTCTTTAATGTTTCAAATGGATGATTAGAAGCTGCCTCGTGGGATATTACGGTCATTAAGCTGTCATGACTAAGTAGTTGTTAAGAACGTATAGCCATGACTGAAATCTTGTACCAATCAATAAGTATGCCTTAAATAATAAACTACTTTGTCAAGAGCTGTCAGTTCTCATACATCTAAGGCTGTGAGAATAGTTTACTTTTACTTTGGTCAAGAAGACAATGGGGAACACATCAGTAGCCTTGTAGAGACATTTTATACTTGGTGCAACTTATTATCAAGAGCAAACATTTTTACACGCTAAGATTTAAAATAACAGCATGGGTGACATGGCTAAGATAGGGAGCAAATGCTTTAACCCTTTGTGACCTGCAATGTACTAGTACTGCGCAGGTCGCTTCACTCCCTTTGATGTGGGCTCTGGCAGTGAGCACACATCTTTCCCGGTACATGTCAGCTGTTTTGAACAGCTGGCATGTGCCCGGAACAGCCGTGGGTGGAATTGCGATCCACTCGCGAATATTAACTTGTTAAATGCTGCTGTCGACTGACAGCGGCATTTAATGCGCGATTTTGGCCATCGGCCAGAAATCCTCCCACTGGTGACTCCCGTCACATGATCGCGGGTCACCGGTGGGTTGGCATGACAACCAGAGGTCTCTGGGAGACCTCTATGGCTGTCAGTGCTGGATTGCTATGAGCGCCGCCCGGTGATCGGTGCTCATAGCAAGTCAGCAATTTTGCTATCATCGCCTGTATGTAGCAGAGCCGACTGGGTTATGGCAGCTTCTAGTCTCCCATGGAGACTATTGAAGCATGCCAAAAGTAAAAAGAAAAAAAAAAAAGTTTTTAAAAATATAAAAATATAAACGTTCAAATCACCCCCCTTTCGCCCCATTCAAAATAAAACAATAAAAAAAAAAATCAAACATACACATATTTGGTATCGACGCGTTCAGAATTGCCCAAGCTATCAATAAAAAAAGGATTAAACTGATCGTTAAACAGCATAGCGAGTCAAAATGCCAGAATTACGATTTTTTTGATCACGGTGACATTGCATTAAAATGCAATAACGGGCGATCAAAAGATCGTATCTGAACCAAAATGGTGTCAGTAAAAACGTAAGCCTGGCAAGCAAAAAAAATAAGTCCTCACCCAACCCGAGATCACAAAAAAAAGGAGACCCTTGGGGCCTCAGAAAACGGTGCAATTTTTTTTCACCACTTAAATAAAAAAGAACCTAGACATGTTTGGTGTCTATGAACTCGTAATTACCTGGAGAATCATAATGGCAGGTCAGTTTTAGATTTGGTGAACATGGTAAAAAAAAATCCCAAAAAATGTTGTGGACTTGCACTTTTTTTCAATTGCACCACAATTGGAATTTTTTTCCAGTTTTTGAGTACACAATATGGTAAAACCAATGGTGTCACTCAAAAGAACAACTTGTCCCACAAAAAACGAGCCTGCACATGGCCATATTGACGAGAAAATAAAAAAGTTATGGCTTTGTGAAGGGGAGCGAAAAACAAACGCAAAAACGAAAAAGGGCAAGGTTTCAAAGGGGTTAAACATTTTTGTACTGCATGTTGGAGCTATGGATGTGTATTAAATTGTAGAAACAGGGATTTTTGTGTACGCACCGTAAAATAGGGATTTTTGTGTACTCACCGTAAAATCCTTTTCTCCGAGACGCTCACTGTGGGACACAGACCTTGGTGTTATGCTGCTGCCACTAAGCAAACTCATAAAAGAAGTTGACTCCTCCTCCTGCAGTATACACCCTCTGCTGGCTCTATCCTGAACCAGTTCGGTGCTAAAGCAGTAGGAGAAACTTATCATATCAAAGTACGATCATTCACATAATATTAGAGATCAACACATAGAACGAAAGCAATAAGCAGAAGTCATTAGTAGTGTTGAGCGATACGATACCGCAAGTATCGGGTATCGGCCGATATTAGGTCTATCGGCCTTTCGATACTTAGTTTCGATATTTTCCATATATCGTATACTGGAATCGGAAGTTCCCATAATTCTTTGAGAGGCAATGTGATTTTAGTCAGCCAATGAGGAATCCTAAGAAGTGTGGGCACATCCTGTACTGCTGCGGTCATGTTAACTAATGGCATGGCTGTGATTGGATGCTGAAATGATGTCAGAATGCACTATAAAAGGCGCCGCCGCCATTTTAGCGTCACTGTGCTGTGAATTCAGTAAGGGACAGAACGCTGCTGTGCTGACTCTGAGGGACAGTTAGAGATTGCGATTTAGTGTACTGTGCTGTAGGCAGGCTAGCACCAACCGCTGTGTAAAGCTTCCTTTTGCCTGCAGTATTGTTTTAACAGCTCTGCAAGGTGTGTGTGAGTGCAGGTGACGCTGCAGTTTGCTCTGCATGCAACGCTGTCTGTAGGCATCTGCACGTGTCACTCACAGACTCTTTTTTTTTTCTTCAGTGTAATTCTTGCAGCTCCATGCAATTTAACTATTAGTGTGACGCGCTTCCATCCGTATACAATACATTGGTTGCAAACACTATAGAAGTAGACAAAGGAGTAGCCTTTCACAGATTGTGAACAGTTGTGTTTCAGTGTTCACTTCAGTCTGTGTTTTTTATTTTTTGAGTGCACATCACGCTCCAGTTACTTGTTCAAGCACTGCTGCTTGTACTCTGCTGAGCGTGTCTCAGTGCCTCATCCTTTTCATTTATCTCCAATTGGTTCTGCTCCATTCCATTTAAAATATAATCTATTAGTGTGACGCGCTTCCATCCGTATCCAATACATTGGTTGCAAACACTATAGAAGTAGACAAAGGAGTAGCCTTTCACAGATTGTGAACAGTTGTGTTTCAGTGTTCACTTCAGTCTCTGCGTAATAACCACACTTAGGCCTTATAACTTTTCTGACTTTCTTTATCAATCTCCCAAAAGTGAAGAAGTCAGTGAGTAAGGCACGTGGTCGTGGCCGTGGAGTTTCAGCAGGGAGAGGACGTGGGGATTCTATGGCTGCTGCCGCCCTCAGTGACACAGCATCCACCAGTTTTACCCATGAGCGTTCCTTTATGCGCACTTTGGTAGGAGCTCGGCGTGCCCCCCTGCTGCGGGAAGAACAAATTATAGCCGTTGTTGGTTGGATGGCAGCCAATGCATCAACTTCAATTCCTTCCACCTCCTCTCAGGAACACAACACTGTTGAGCAACCATCTGTCTGTTCACCGCCTGTCAAATTGCCCAGGCAGTCAGAGAGTTCTGTACAGGAGCCAGCTGAGTCTCTGCTTCTGTTCTCAGAATCTGTTGGCTCGCAAACACGGGCACAGGCAAGCAGCATTCTGCAATTTGAAGAAGAGGGAGTATGCAGTGATGTGCAACAGCTGTGTCTCTCTCAATCTGAAGAGGCGGGTGAGCCAGTGCCGATGGACAGCACACCGCAGAACGCATCTTATGATGATGATGAGACTCAGGTGCCAGGTTTTGTGGAGCATGGTGCTGCCCAGACCATCCAACAGCAGCAGGTGTTGGAAGAGGGTAGTGGAGATGATGAAGTCCGAAACCCAACATGGTGTGAGCAACAGGAAGGTGGTGGGAGCAGCTCTGAGGAAGAGATTGTCCCAACGGTACAAAGAGGAGGGAGAGGTAGGCTGCAGACTCGCTTGCCTGTAGCCTCCAGTTTGGCACCTGTTGGGAGCAGTTCTCTTAGAAATGTCAAAATTGGCGCTCCCATGACTTGCACTGCGTGGTCCTTTTTTGACAGACTTGTAGATGATATTTGCTATGTTCAATGCAAGCTGTGTAAGCAAAAAGTTAAAAGAGGTAAAAATATCAGTAACCTGAATACCACAAATATGTGGAAACATGTACGGACAAAGCACGTAGCTGAGTTACAAAGACACACTGGAGATGTAGGCCAACCTACAGCAGCACCTACATCTTCAGGTCGTGTTCGAGCCTCTACCTCCAGCTCACACACAACTGGTTAGGCTTCCTCACAGGATCTCCATGGAAGAACCTCGGTCACTGTTGTCCATAGACAAACTGTTATTCCACCCACAGCAGCAAGTTCACAGTCATCGTCACACTCCCAGAACAAAAAACAGCCATCGGTACCACAGGCATGGGATAAAAGACGGCCATACTCGGCAAACCATCCACGAGCACAGGCTCTGAATGCTGGCATTGCAAAACTCCTGTCCCTTGAAATGCTGTCATTCAGGCTGGTGGAGACTGACAGTTTCAGGAACTTTATGGCATTGGCAGTCCCACAATATAATGTGCCAAGCCGATTTTATTTCAGCAGGCAAGCTGTCCCTGCTCTGCAAAAACATGTCGAGGGAAACATTAAACATGCGCTACTAAACGCCGTCAGTAGCAGGGTCCACCTGACCACCGATGCGTGGACCAGTACCCATGGCCAGGGATGATACCTTTCCCTCACTGCCCATTGGGTCAATGTTGTGGAGCCGGGTACAGATCTTGCCAGTGGCGCTGTACGTGTTCTGCCAACTCCAAGGATTGCAGGAATCCAGTCTGTACACATTGATTCCTCCTCCTACTCCAGTTCCTCAGAATCATCGCTGCACGAGCCGTCACGGTATACCTCCACATGGACCCGTGAATGCTTACCTGTTGCGACCGATATGAGCACAGCCGTGGCCAAACGTCAACAGGCCGTCCTGAAATTAATTTCCATGGGGAATCGAAGCCACACAGCGCAGGAGCTCTGGGATGCCATCAAGCAGGAGAGCGACGTGTGGTTTTTGTCAGCTAATCTCCAGCCAGGCTTGGTAGTGTGTGACAATGGCCGAAATCTGGTGGCAGCTCTGGGCCTTGGCAACCTCACTCACATACCATGTCTGGCACATGTGCTCAACTTGGTCGTGCAGAGTTTTTTGAGGGACTATCCGGATCTTGATGCACTGCTGCACAAGGTCCGCCTAGAGTGCGCTCACTTGCGACGTTCCAGCATGGCCAGATCGCGCATTGCAGCTCTGCAAGTCAGATTTCGCCTTCCTGAACATCGCATCATATGTGACGTACCCACCAGGTGGAATTCCACGTTACATATGTTGGAGCGGTTGTGTGAGCAGCAGCCAGCAGTAATGGAGTATCAGCTGCAACAGGCGCAATCAACTCGCAATTTGCGCCGTTCACACTTCACCACTACTGAGTGGGCCTCTATGAAGGACATCTGCGACGTTTTGCGTGCGTTTGATGTCTCAATGCGGATGGCGAGTGCAGATGATGCACTAGTCAGCATGACTGTCCCCCTTATCTGCCTGCTTCAGAAATCACTGAAAGCACTAAAGGAAGAGGTTTTGGAAGAGGTGGAGGATGAGGAGTCACAAATTCAATTACCTTCAGGACAGTCAGCGCAACGTGGTTCCTCACAAAGGGCTGGGCAGGGCTCACTTTGTGAGGAGGATGAGGAGGAGTCAATGGAGGAGGAAGAAATCCCTACAGAGGGAGGTACACAACGCTCTAGTCAGTATGTAGAGCGAGGGTGGGGTGATGCAGAGGAGGCAGAGATGACGCCTCTTCCAGAGGACAGCCTTTGTTGGCCAGTTGGGAGTCTCCAGCACATGGTTGATTTCATGCTTCAATGCCTGAGAAACGACCGCCGCATCGCCCACATTCTCACCACGTCAGATTATTGGGTGTACACCCTCCTAGACCCTCGCTACCGGGACAACTTACAAACCCTCATCACACCGGTGAACCGGGACCGTAAAATGCAGGAGTACCAAGACACACTGGTGCAATCCATACTGTTGTACATTCCAGCCGAGAGAGCTGCTGCTGCTGCTACTGCTTTACAAAGCAGCTCTGTGCGTCGAGGCAGTGTAGACACCTCTACAACAAGAGGGAGCAGAAGCAGCGCCTCTGCACAGGGCAAGAGCTGTATGTTACAAATGTGGCAAAGTTTTGTGACAGCGCCAGCAAGGTCTACACCATCCGAGACGGCTCCAGTCACCAGGAAGAAACGTTTCCATAAGATGGTGACAGACTACTTGGCTTTCCCTCTAAGTGTACTCCCAGATGCCTCTTCCCCTTTCAAATTTTGGGTCTCTAAGTTGGATACATGGCCAGAGCTTAGCCAGTATGCATTGGAGGTGCTGGCTTGCCCTGCTGCCAGTGTATTATCTGAGCGTGTCTTTAGTGCTGCAGGTGGTGTAGTAACAGACCGTCGCATGCGACTATCCTCAGAGAATGTAGACCGGCTTACTTTTCTGAAAATGAACAAGGCATGGATCTCACCTGAATTTGCCTGTCCGTTTTCAGATTAAATAACTGTTTGGCAACGTTTTCCATGTCTCCTGTTATGTTCATCTTTCTACCACCTGAACTCTACTCCCTGGGCTACAACACCGCCATTTGTTGCTCGTAAGTAATTGGCAGGGGTACTGACTCCTGGCCAGCCTGGTTACAGCACGACAGCTGTTTCCTGGCAGTGTGAACGTCAATTATCCTCCAATAAGTTGTGCTGTCGTGTTGCATTCGGGTTAGCCGACTCTATGGTGCCTGCAGTTTAGGTGATTCCTATGTGTGCTGTGGGATATGTAAATAAAGGCGGTTTCCATTGTGACAATAGGACAAGCACCCACTGTAGGACTGTGTGATTCGGTAACTGCGGACGGCTTGCGTCCTGTCAACTTACATTTTCATGGGTGCGTTCTTCTACCCGTCCGGGGTCCAGTACCGTCAACTGGTTCTCCCCAGTGCCTTTGGCCTAGGTGCCTCCATCTCCGTATCCGAGTTCCACCAACGTCTGCTGGTCCTTGGTAGTGCTTTGGAGCACAGGTACCTCCTGCTTAGTAACCGTGTCACAGTAACGTCAGCTGGTACTCTTGTGACATGCCTCTTTCCTTCTGCTACCCTCCGGTCCGTACCGTCAACTGTTCTCCCTGCTTTGCTAGGCCTCCATCTCCGATCCAGTTCCACCAACGTCTGCTGGTCCTTGGTATGCTTTGGAGCACAGTACCTCCTGCTTAGTACCGTGTCACAGTACGTCAGCTGTACTCGGTTGTGACATGCTCTTTTCTTCTGCTACCCGTCCGGGTCCAGTACCGCAACTGTTCTCCCAGTGCCTTTGGCCTAGTGCCTCCATCTCGTCCGAGTTCCACCAACGTCTGCTGGTCCTTGGTAGTGCTTTGGAGCACAGGTACCTCCTGCTTAGTAACCGTGTCACAGTAACGTCAGCTGGTACTCGGTTGTGACATTGCCTCTTTTCCTTCTGCTACCCGTCCGGGTTCCAGCACAGTCATGCTGGTCCTCGTTACTTCCATTGTCCTTGCTCATACTGTACCCTGCAGGTTCCAGTAACGTCAGCTGTTTCTCGGTTAAATTAACGCCTTAAAGACCACCCAGAGAGTTACGACAACAAGGTACGACGAGCATGAAGCCAAACCAGGCCTGAACACCATCACAAAGAAAAATAAAAGATACCCAGAAGAAGATCACCAACAGGACAAAGATGATTAAGACAAAATAGACAAAAGATCACCAGCAAGAAGTAAGAAACAGAAAAGAACACATAAGCAGAAGATCAAAAAGCAGAAGAACATGAAGTATAAGACCAAAATGAAGAGCAAAATATATGCTCTAAATTCTAAGCAGAAGAAGACTAAGCAGTGTATTGGGGTGAGTCCGTTCCTCCTCGTGGTGCCCCTGGAAAATGCCTGCTGCTGCAGGCTAAACTGAACACGGACAAATACTGTTGTAATTTAAATCTTTTGTGACAGCAAGAACGGAAGGATGAACAATTCATACTTTTACAGATTACAAGTACAGGAATCTCTGTCACAAATAAGAATATGATGAAGAAGATGAAGAGGAAGAAGATGAAGAATTTGAATATGAAGATTAATTAGTTTAATAATAACAATATGAGTAATGTAAACAAAAACATGAATAGCAAGAAGTTTAAGAAGAAGATTAAGAAGGTGAAGATGAAGAATAATTTGATGAGAAAGATGATGCTGCTGCTGAAGATTATGAAGGAGAAAGTGTGGCACTGGCAAAAGTTAAAAAGGTGAAGAGCATGGAAGTTGTGAAACATACATATTTGCCAAAATAGAAAAAAGGTTAACAACATTGTCAATTTGTTAGTCAATCCAAACGTATTTCCAAAAAAAAAATATATTAATGCTATTCCAATGCATTGGGTTAAACATGTATGCCTTTATTGTCTCCTCAACCTCCCCCAATACATTCTACATTAGTCTTTGTTGTTTTCCTTCATGTACAATTAACCAACAAGGCAAGAATGGTTTTTTTTAATGTCGATATTTGGTTCCCATAGACTTACATTGGACTTCCGGTATCGGAATCGGATATCGACGATATTTAGTGATATCGGCGATACCATTCCGATCCGATATTTTTAGATATCGAGCAGTATCGCTCAACACTAGTCGTTAGACTAAAAAGGGTGGGTGCTGTGTCCCCCAATGAGAGTCTCGGAGAAAAGGATTTTACGGTGAGTACACAAAAATCCCTATTTCTCCATTGCCTCATTGGGGAACACAGACCACGGGATGTCCCAAAGCAGTCCATGGGTGGGAAACTGCACGACAGCTGAAACCGTATGTACCCAAACATTACGGATGCGCTACTGTCGATTGCAGAATTTGTCTGCCAAGGACAGATCTGAAGAGGCTTAAGCGTGAATGTTGTAACGTTCAACTAACGTGAGAAGACTGGCCCAAGTTGCAGCTTCACAAGCCTGCTGCATCGACGTCTGGAGCCGAAGAGCCCGGGACGCCCCCACAGACCGAGTGGAGTTTACCTTGAGGCACGCAGGGATAGGCGACCTCTGACACGGAAAAACGTCTTGAATTGGAGAGCGGATATAACTGGTTACTGTAGCTTTAAGGGCAGGTAGACCTTTTTTGTCACTCTGGAAACATAAAGAGGGAATCCGGCTCGTAGAAAAGGGTTATTCTGGCAAAGTATTTCCTAAATGCTCTCACCGGATCTAAAGTGTGGAGAGCCCTTTATAGTACGATGAACCGGAGCTGGACAGAACAAGGGCAAGACTATGTTCTTATTCAGATGAAAAGAAGAAAACCTTAGACAAAAACCTGCTCTGTTGAAGGACCAGAATGGGGGTTTGCAAGGCCAAACCGTCAATTCAAGACTCGAGTGATGGCTGATACAGCCACACAAAAAGAGGAGTGCATGATGCATCCTGCAGGAGTTCGAAGGTGGCCTTTTGTAAGGCACCTGAGACCAGCTTAGGATCCGAAGACTCCCCAAGACATCCTGGAGGGAGGGAACAAGGTAAATACGCAAGAAGGTAAGTTCCCGAATGTTGATCATGGTAGATGCTACTGGTAGCGAGAGGCCATCTTGGCCTAGGGTCCGGAATTCAATGGCTCGGCCGTGAAACTCAGCACTCTCGAGTTCTGGCGGTAAATGGGCCCCAGGGAGAAGAGGACAAGACAATCCAGTAGCTGTTAGGGGACTTCATCGACTAGTTATGCTAGATACCCGCACACACGCTTGGCGTGGCCAGTCTGGTACGGAGAGACACACCGGAATGCCTTCCGCTCTGATCTTTTGGATGATCCGTGGGATGAGCGGGAGCAGCCTAACAACTGTAAGGAATGCGAACTGGCGCCCCTGAGGCACCGGAGCATCTGTTCAGATGGTTGATGGGTTTAGGGACCGAGCAACAAATGCCAGAGCTTTGGCGGTTAGCCTGGAGACTATGAGATCCAAATCTGGACAACCCAGCGTTAACCAATGTGCCGAAAAAACTAATGGATGAAGGGACCGTGAACTGAAAATATCAGTCTCCGATAGACCTGAGAAGCTTGGAATGCGAAGATATAGGTCCTTCATGTCGAAAGACATGAAGTATTCCCCTGTTTCCAACGAGGAGAAAAAAACAAACGGAAAGAATCTACAATGGGGCGCATGGTACCGTCCTTTGTGACTACAAATAGTTTGAGTAAAAAATACCTTTGAACCCTTGCGTGTAAGGAACAGGGGCGATGACTACCTAGCTGCAGAGAGCGTATATGGCTTAATAAAAAGGGAGCTAAAAGTGCTGCTGTCCTCGGAAGACATGACTGGAAGCAGCGTGAAGACGGAGGAAACGCATCTCAATTTTTTATCTAGAGGACTCCCAGTTTCTGACTCATTGGTCTTGAACGACCACCAGCCAGGCCTAAGGAAGGAAGAGCATGCAGCCGCCTACTCTGCCTGAGTCCTCAAGAGACTGCGATGAGTTATTGAGCAAAGAACTTGGAAAGGGGAACCCTAGGGTCCGGCCCGGGAGATCTATTTAGATCTAATTATCTAAGAAATAGAACGTTTGAGCAAAAGTTGCAAATCCCTGTCCCTGTGGGGAGGGCGCACAGAGCTGGAAGAAGCGTTTTCTGATGACCAGCTCGTGGTACTACGTAAGGGTCTGAAGCGAACCCGGTGTAGACTGCACGGCGTTTATGGCTGTAAGCGCATCACAGTTAAACGCCTCTAGGGAGGCACGCACTACATCATCTTCGGCCCGGGCAATCTGGTAAACGAGACTGACCGCATCGGGGAATAGATTGTTGTCGCGACTGGACTTCGCTAGGGCCTCTGTCCAGGCTACTATAGCTCTGGCCACCAAAGTGGCGGCGAAGGATGAAAAGAGGTCTGCTCTTTTAACTTCAAAGACTGATCTGGCAAGGATGCCAATCTGCGATAGATGGGATTATTGATGGAGGCTCCGTCAGACAGAAACAGGAGATTTGGCAGGCCAAACTAGTCACCTCGGACGGTAGGGTATTATCACTACAGGTTTCCACTATGGCCTTGTGGGATTCTTAATGGAAGATCCATCAGCCAGCAACAGAAGAATTTTTGAAGCGAGTCTCAATGTGGGTGGATCTACCGTAAGGGACTCGGTCCACTCTTGACGTAGGGCAAATGCAGAGGAGTACCGAACTACGTCCAGTGATGCCAGAGCCTGCCGCAAGAGCCGCTGCGTTCGTCACACCACATCCCGGGCTCCACACTTACAGATGGTGTGTGTCCCGGTCTGGAGACCGCCGCAGCGCAGGACCCGGACTGAGAACCTTCAGGTCAGCTGCATGAAGGACGGTGCAGGGAGCCCTCAATCCACCATCCCTTTGATAGGGAGGTGGAGAGGGACTGTCTGCCCTCCATTTTTCGCCGCTGTTCAGTCAGTGGCGATTCAGTGGGGCACGGACGCCATAAGAGTCTCTGTAAATCTGAAGGGGTTCAATCCTCTAGGACGGGGACAAGGCTGGATGTCCGGCATAGGCTTGGCTGCGGCCGAGAATACATAGAGACGACACTCCATGTGCTCGACCGTAAGTCGGTGTGGGGACATCGGTGCCCTTTAAGGGACCAGTCGGCCGTAAGTCAGCTCAGGCATGGCATCCCATGTTGCAGGAGAGGAGACGTGGAGGCGACACTCGCATGTGCTCACCTGTTGTTGGTTTGGGGAAATCGGAGCCTTGAAAGGTTCCGTTGCCCCTTTCATCCAGTTGAAAAATTAAAAATGAAAAAGTTAACAAAATCCATAAAGTCAGGGTGATTAGCAAAAAACCCTGTGAGACCGTTTTGTTCTTTTAAAAGACACTGGATGATCCAGATTAGTACTGGGTTTTTCGTCTGTGTTAGAGTGTGATTAACTGACTCGATGAGAGAGTCTATCGCCTCCTGGAACTCAGGGGAGTCCGGGTCAGGGTCATATCTGACTCGTATTCCGTGTTAAGCTCACTGTAAAACCCTTAGTGAACGGGCCGTAGAGCTAGCGGATGCCGAGGCATCGGAGGTCCGTGAGAACCTGTCACGGGTGCGTTTCCTAGAAGAATGTGTACGCTCTGTCGACGTCCGGGCCTTGTCTGAAGAAAACTCCTGTGTGGCTGAGGGACCCTCTACGGCATGAGGAGGAATCACGGAAGGCTTCGAGGGCTTTTGCAAGGGAAGCCATAGACTGTGCCACGGAGGGGGGTCATTTTGGGGAGCTGCCACCGCTGTGTTCAACAGTAGTGGGGGGGGGGGGGGGCACCCGAGAGCCTGCGGCTTTCACAATCCATACAGATAGGGTTAGGATGTTTCCAAGACAGGGAAATATTGCATGAGGTATATGAGGCATAGAATACCGTGTGCGTCTTATCAGCCCTTTTTATTAGCCTTTGATTGAGGCATTGTACAGACTGATGGTGGAAGCTGCAGATAGCTGTTGCTGAGAGGCTGCAGGAGAATACCTGCAGCGTCTGTGGTGAAGTAGTGAGCCTGCAGTGGAGGGGTTAACCTAAGCGTCTGCAGTGAAAAGGGTTAAGCCGCGAGCGCTAGCTTACCCAGGTCCGGCGTCCTTGCCCCCATGGTAGATGTCCTCGACCACCACAGCAGTTTTGCCATCACGTTGCGACTGTGTGGGTTATCAGGAGCCTTTGGTCTGACATCGTCTCATTTGTTTTGTTTTTTTAGTGATACTCCTTTTGAAATTGGCGCCCCCCCTCCTCCCTCCTGGAACAGGACCCCGCGAGAAAAGTTTGGCGCTTCTCGTGAGTAACGAAACGCGCCAGAGACCGTAGGCAGAACGAAGGCCAGGGAGCAGGGGGGTTGGGCAGTGGTTGCATAATGCAGGGTCTTGGAAAAAAAGTCGGCCGGCAGACGCTAGAAAGAGGCGGAGCCGGCTGGTTGGGCGGAGCCTGCAAGGTGGGCGGAATGAGGTCTAGAGGCCGCGGTCACGGCGAATGCACGCGGCTAGCGGTGTCGGCCGCAGTGACTACCGTAGCCGTGGCGGGGATGACTCCAGGAGAAGACCGCGGCGGCTATCTGGAGAAGGCCGCGGCGGCGGCTCCAGAGAAGGCCGCGGCTACCAAAGAAGGCCGCAGCTGCTAGACAAGGCCGTGGCGGCTGCTAGAAAAGGCCGCGGCGGCTGCTAAAAGAGAAGGCCGCGGGGTGGGGGGGCAGCTCCTAGACAAGGCAGCGGCTCCAGAGAAGGACGCGGCTACCAAAGAAGGCTTGCAAAAAAGACTGCAGCGGGGGCCCCAGAGAAGGCCGCGGCGGTGTAAGAACGTAGTGCTCAGGAACCCCAGGGGAGGGGGGTAGGGGTCCTCCCTCCCCGTGACAGCCAGTGGCTGTACTCACATGTAGCAGAGTCGGGAGCGCTGCACGCTGTCCATCCTCAATCCACCATCCCTTTGATAGGGAGGTGGAGAGGGCTCCTTAGATTCCTGGCACCATCCGCTTTCTGATAGTGGTGGTGCCGAGGGCCATACAAATGCCTCAGAGGAGCTTCCGCCGGAGTAAAGTCAATGTGTCCGGCTGCGGGCCTGGCTCCGGAGGGGGGTACCTTACGTTCCCGTCCGTTGAGGGTTGGGGGAGAGCGGACACATTAAAGGAATCAGTCGACCTGATGCGAGCCCAGGCCGTAGAAGTTGCAGGAGGGGGTACGGAAAGTAAAAATAAAATAAAGTCTGGGTCTGAGGTCAGATCCTAATGCCTCCTAAAGACACTAAGCAAGAACTGGTTCAGGATAGAGCAAGCAGAGGGTGTATACTGCAGGAGGAGGAGTCAACTTCTTTTATAAATTTGCTTAGTGTCCTCCTAGTGGCAGCAGCATAACACCATGGTCTGTGTTCCCCAATGAGGTGATGGAGAAATCCATTTCTCCGAGCCACTCATTGGGGGACACAGACCATGGGTGTTAGGGTATGTGCCCACATTGCAGATTAGCCTGCAGAATTTTCTGCACAGAATCAGCACCTCTTGGCAGAAAACGCAGGTGTTTTTTAACCTCTTCACTCCCAGAGCGTATTTCGTTTTTCGCTCCCCTTCTTTCCAGAGCGATAACTTTTTTATTTTTCCATCAATATGGCCATTTGAGGGCTTATTTTTTGCGGGACGAGTTGTACTTTTGAACGACATCATTGGTTTTACCATGTCGTGTACTCGAAAACGGGAAAAAATTCCAAGTGCGGTGAAATAGCAAAAAAAGTGCAATCCCACACTTGTTTTTTACTTGGCTTTTTTGCTAGGTTCACTAAATGCTAAAACTATGATGCTCCAGGTCATTACGAGTTCATAGACACCAAACATGTCTAGGTTCTCTTTTATCTAAGTGGTGAAAAAAAATTCCAAAGTTTGTTAAAAAAAAAAAAAAAAAAGTGCAATTTTCCGAGACCCGAAGCGTCTCCATTTTTTGTGATCTGGGGTCGGGGGAGTGCTTATTTTTTGCGCACCGAGCTGACGTTTTCAATGATACCACATTTGCGCAAATACGTTCTTTTCATCGCCCGTTATTGCCTTTTAAATCAATGTTGCGGCGACCAAAAAACGTAATTATGGCGTTTTGAATTTTTTTCTCGCTACGCCGTTTAGTGATCAGGTTAATTCTTTTTTTATTGATAGATCGGCCGATTCTGATCGCGGCAATACCTAATATGTGTATGTTTGATTTTTCTTTTATGGATTTTTTTTTGATTGGGGCGAAGGGGGTGATTTGAACTTTAAAGTTTTTTTTTTATTTTTAAACATTTTTTTTTCTTTTGGCATGCTTCAATAGCCTCCATGGGAAGCTAGAAGCATGCCACAATTGATTGGCCATATGTAGCAGATTTACTTCATTGCTATGAGTGCCGACCACCGGGCGGCGCTCATAGCAATCTGCCTGCAACAACCATAGAGGTCTCTGAGACCTCTGGTTGTCAAGGCAACGTGTCGCTGACCCCCGATCAAGTGACGGGGGTCGGCGATGCGCTCACTTCCGGCCAGGTGGCCGGAAGCTCTAGTTAAATGCCTGCTGTCAGATTTGACAGCGGATTTTAACTAGTTAAGCGTTTTCGATGTGGATTTTCATGCTTTTTTTCATGCGTATTTCTATGCGTTTTTGTAAGCTAAATAAAGATATGTTATTTAAGAAAAAAAATAATTGTGATGTCATTTCTTGTCCAATCTCCTCTTTTACATTTGTCCAACCCCTACTCCATTACACACACAGATAGATATGGGATATAGATAGATATGGGATAGATAGATATGGGATAGATAATGGATAGATAGATAAAATGGTACATAAATAAAGACACACACACACAAAATCTTCACACAATGTCTTTAATTAAAAAAAAAAAAAGGGAAAAAAAAATGGCGTGGGCTCCAGCGCAATTTTCTGAGCCAGAGGGGGAAAATCGATGGCCGGGGCCAATATTTCTAGCCTGGGAAGGGGTTAATACCCATGGAGCTTCCCTGGCTGTGAATATCAGCCCGCAGCTAGCCGTTACAGGCTATTAACCCCTTTCTGCCATCAGACGTACTATTCCGTCCATGTGCCCTGGGACTTAATTCACATGGACGGAATAGTACATCATATGCGATCAGCTGCGCTCCCGGGGGAGCGCAGCTGATCGCAGCCGGGTGTCAGCTGATTATCACAGCTGACACCCGGCACTATGTGCCAGGAGCGGTCACGGACCAGTCCTGGCACATTAATCCCCGGCACACTGCGATCAAAGATGATCGCAGTGTTCAGGAGGTACAGGAAGCATCGCGCAGGGAGGGCTCCCTGCGTGCTTCCCTGAGACCCTCAGCACAGCGCGATGTGATTGCGTTGTTCCGAGGGCCTCCTCCCTGCAGGACCCCGGTTCCAAGATGGCCACGGAGTCCTGCAGGGTGGCGGCTTTCTCAGTGCCTGCTGAGAGCAAGTGCTGAGAAAGCCTGCAGCACTGCCTGTGAGATCGCCGATCTGACACAGTTCTGTGCAGTGTCACATCAGTGATCCACCTCTATACAGTGATGTCCCACCCTAAAACAAAGTAAAAAAATAAAAACGTGTAAAAAAAAAAATTCCCCAATAAATTCATTTCTTCATGTAAATAAAAAAACAAACAATAAAAGTACACATATTTAGTACCGCCGCGTCCGTAACGACCCGCGCTATAAAACTGTCCCATTAGTTAACCCCTTTAGTGAACCCCTTAAAAAAAAATTAACAAGGCAAAAAAAAACAATGATTTATCATCATACCGCCGAACAAAAAGTGGAATAACACGCGATCAAAAAGACTGATATAAACATGGTACCGCTGAAAACGTCATCTTGTCCCACAAAAAAACAAGCCGCCATACAGCATCATCAGCAAAAAATTCAAAAAGTTATAGCTCGCAGAATAAAGCGATGCAAAAATAATTATTTTTTATATATAATTCTTTTTATTGTATAAAAGCGCCAAAACATAGAAAAATTATATAAATGAGGTATCGCCGTAATCGTACTAACCTGAAGAATAAAACTGCTTTATCAATTTTACCACATACGGAACGGTATAAACGCCCCCTCCAAAAGAAATTCATGAATTGCTGGTTTTTGTTCATTCTGCCTCCCAAAAATCGTAATGAAAAGTGATCAAAAAAGTCATGTGCCCGAAAATGGTACCAATAAAAACGTCAACTCGTCCCGCAAAAAATAAGACCTCACATGACTCTGTGGGCCAAAATAAGAAAAAATTATAGCTCTTAAAATGTGATGCAAAAACTATTTTTTGCAATAAAAAGCGTCTTTTAGCTTGTGACAGCTGCCAACAGGGTGGATAAAAATCATGATTTTTTAAAAAAAATCAAAAAAATTGGATTTTTTTTGATTTAAATCGGATTTTTTTGATTTAAATCGGATTTTTTTGATTTAAATAGGATTTTTTAATCAAGTTGTACACAAGCAAAACTTTGTCTTTTTGCAAATCAAATTATTTTACACAAATAAAAATATTAAAACAGTTGATTATGAAACCTAATAATTTTTATTTGCACTATTAAACAATCAGAATTGAACTACAGAGAGTAAGTACTTTTTAACAATAGCCTATCTCTAACGTTTGAAGTAAGCAAACATCTTCAGTGAATACATCAGTCCTTTAAGCCTACTGTTTATTTAAGACTTTTAATAGGAAAACTAATTGTCCTGCTTTAGCAGTTCCTAAGCGGTTTCGGACTGTTGTGTGCACAAAACCAAATGAAGAAAACAATCTCTCTACTCCTGCCGATGAAGCCGATGCAGTCAGTAGCTGAGTAGCTACATTTATTATCTTCGCTGGAAGAACAAGTGATTGCGACTTCCACCAGTCCAGTGGTTTTAGTTCATTAACGACGTTATCTGCAAACATGTATTTTTGAAATGGTGCAGATTCACACTTCAATTTCAGCACAGTTGCCACAATGTCATGGTTAGTATTGGCGAGCCACTCCATTGCAGAGTTGATTTCCGCCTCAGATAGTTTTTTCCCTCTGTAGATGGGATGCAAGATATTGGCTAAATAGTGTTCTTCTTTTAATGCTTGGTCCTTGCGGTGGTGTATTGCAACCTTTACATTGTTTGAGAGGTTCAAGCGATCTAGCGAACCTTCTAAATCTTTCCAAACTTCTGTGGCATCAGCTATGGTTGCAGTATCTTTCTGCATTTTATCCAACGCAATAGATATTGGCTTTAACCTTTCCAAAAGGTCCTCGGCATTTCTCTTCACACCAAGATTTAATACTTTGCTTCGTATATTAGCATCAATTTTATCCCGATGTGTTTCGCAAATGGACACTAATTTTGACCAGTTGTTAATAAACAGTTCCAAGCATTCAGCCAAGGTATTCCATCTAACATCTTGTGGTAGAACCAACTTCAGTCCTCCCATTTCCTTGTAGGTTGCATGTGCAAAATGATTATTGCGGAAATATTTAACAATTTCTACAATATGTTCCTTGACACCCGAAATATGCAGGTCTTTTGCCAAAAGATGCAACAAATGGGCAGAACAACCGTATGTAATGACATTTGTGTCATCCTCATGTGCCAGTTCCGCTCGCATTTTTGCCACATTGCTTGCGTTATCAGTAACTAAGCTCCTTACTTTACATCCAAACTGTTCTTGGCATTGGTGAATTGAGTTCTTAGCAATTTCAAGTAAATATTCAGCAGTATGTGAATTTCCAGATGTGTCGATTGTGTCTGTAAGGTAAGTTTCACCATCTTCTGTTGTGACACAAGTGCAAATTATGGGGTCGTTGTGGATGTTGCTCCAACCATCCAAGCTCATGTTAACAACTTTGTCTTTCAAATATTTTGTACAAGCCGCTCTTTCTTTGTCGTATACAGCCTGAAGATGTTTTCCTGAGATATCAAATCTACTTGGTGGTTTGTAGCCTGGTCTTATTCCTTCGATCATTTGTACAAACAATGGGTGTTCAACTAGTCGGAAAGAAGAATTGGTTGCAAATATGAATTTAGCAATTAATTCATCAAAATGTTCTTTCTGGCTCGTCGTAGTCTTTAAGAGGAATTTTTCTACACTTTGCACGCAAAGTTTTTGTTGGGCTGCTTTGTTGAAGTTGTACCCAGATATTGATTGTCACGTGCCGCACAAGCCATATTTGACCCTGAAAGCACAGTAATTAAAAATATAATTCGACTGCGTATTTGAAGAAATATAACGAAAATATTTTGAAACAAACTTTTTGAACAATGTAATGGTCCTCGTCCTATAAGGGCTGTCTCAAAAGTTATGCTACTCAAGTTTCCGGTGAAGTTGCTGTAATACTAGTAATATCAGAGCAACTGAAAAAAATTATGTCACAAAAGTTTTAAAAATGTTTTTTTAAAAAAATGGTCAATTTGGCAGACTTCAAAAGTGAATTGTAGCCTACAATAAAAAAAAAAATAGGCGTATACACACTCTTTTATTTTTACTTAACGTTAATCTTCTGTGAAATATTGCCTTAACATAAATTTAAATTCTATACTCCAAACTAGTGCTAGAAATTTTTCTTTTCATAGACTTTAACCATCCCAGTAAAACGTCTGTTAAAATAGGTTGTAATTGCCAGACTTACTACTAGTGCTAGGGTCCTGGTGCATAAGAAGCTGTGGGGGTTCATTGACATTAGTTGTATCACTATCAACATCTTCATTTCCCTTCTGGTTGCAGTTTTCATAATGTGATTTCAAACGGCAAACAAGTCCTTGGATATCCTTTTGACAGTATTTGCACTTTGCTCTCCCACCTTTCTTTCCAAGCTCTGCTGGCATCTCAACAAAATGAACCCAAATAGGGTCTCTCTTACGACCTGCCATGGCTCACGCAGATCACTTCTGAAGTTTGATTGTTACTACAGCCAAGTACTGCTGACTGACTATCCAACAAGTTTGGGCATGTCAACTGAATGGAAAAAGAAACTGAAACCAAGCTACAGAAAGTGAAACCAAGCTAGAAGTGTGGAGTTAATTGAACAATGATTGAAAGTTTTAGATTTTAATCGTGATTTATATTAAAAAAATCTTTTGATTTAAATCAGTGATTTAAATCATGATTAAAATCACGATTTAAATCGATCTGATTTAAATAGAAAAAAATCATTTGATTTAAATCATGATTTAAATCGTTGATTTAAATCGGCGTGATTTAAATCAATCCACCCTGGCTGCCAAACATAAAAACCCGCTATGAATAGTAAATCAAACCCCCCTTTATCACCTACTTAGTTAGGGAAAAATAATAAAGTTAAAAAAATGTATTTATTTCCATTTTCCCATTAGGGTTAGGGTTGGGGCTAAAGTTAGGGTTGGGATTAGGGTTAGGGGTGTGTTAGGTTTGTGGTTAGGGTTATGATTAGGTTAGGGTTGGAGTTAGAATTGGGGGGTTTCCACTGTTTAGGCACATCAGGGGCTCTCCAAACGTAACATGGCGTCTGATCTCAATTCCAGCCAATTCAGCGTTGAAAAAGTCAAACGGTGCTCCTTCCCTTCTGAGCTCTGCCATGCGCCCAAACAGTAGTTTACCCCTACATATGGGGTATCAGCGTACTCAGGACAAATTGCACAATAACTCTTGGGTCCAATTTCTTCTGTTACCCTTGGGAAAATAAAAAATTGGGGGCGAAAATATATTTTTTTTGGAAAAAAATATGATTTTTTATTTTATGGCTCTATGTTATAAACTTCTGTAAAGGACTTGGGGGTTCAAAGTGCTCACCACACATCTAGATAAGTTCCTTTGGGGGTCTAGTTTCCAAAATGGGGTCACTTGTCGGAGGTTTCTACTGTTTAGGCACATCAGGGACTCTGCAAACTGAACATGACACCCATCAAAGTCTGCATTCCAAAACGTCATTACTTCCTTTCCGAGCCCTGCCGTGCGCCCAAACAGTATTTCTCTCTCCACATATGGGTATCAGCATACTCAGGACAAATTGGACAACTTCTGGGGTCCAATTTCCTTGGGAAAAATCAAAAATTGGAGACTAAAAAATCATTTTTGTGGAATTTTTCTTTTTCACACCCAGGCATTATAAACTTTAGTGAAACACTTGGGGGTTCAAAGTGCTAACAACAGATCTAGATAAGTTCCTTAAGGGTCTAGTTTCCAAAATGGTGTCACTTGTGGGGGGTCTCCACTGTTTAGGCACATCAGGGGCTCTCCAAAAGCGACATCGCGTCCAATCTCAACTCCAGCCAATTTTGGTTTGAAAAAGTCAAACGGTGCTCCTTCCCTTCCGAGCCCTGCCGTGCGCCCAGACAGTGGTTTTCCCCCACATATGGGGTATCGGCATACTCAGGAGAAATTGCACAACAACTTTTTCTGTCCATTTTCTCCTTTTACCCTTGTTAAAATAAAAAAATTGTTTGGAAACGATCATTTTTGTGACTAAAAAGTTAAATGTTCATTTTTTCCTTCCAAGTTGCTTCAGCTCCTGTGAAGCACCTGAAGGGTTAATAAACTTCTTGAATGTGGTTTTGAGTACCTTGAGGGGTGCAGTTTTAAAATGGTGTCACTTTTGGGTATTTTCTGCCATATAGACCCCTCAAAGTGACTTCAAATGTGAGGTGGTCCCTAAAAAAAATGGTTTTGTACAATTTGTTGTACAAATGAGAAATCGCTGGTCAACTTTTAACCCTTATAGCTTCCTAACAAAAAAAAATTTTGGTTCCAAAATTGTGCTGATGTAAAGTAGACATGTGTGAAATGTTATTTAGTGACTATTTTGTGTGACATATTTCTCTGTTTTAAGGGAATAAAAATTCAAAGTTTGAAAATAGCAACATTTTCCAAATTTTCGCCATATTTCCATTTTTTTCATGAATAACCGCAAGTTATATCGAAGAAATTTTACCACTATCATGAAGTACAATATGTCACGAGAAAATCTCAGAATCGCTAAGATCCGTTGAAGTGTTCCAGAGTTATAACCTCATAAGACAGTGGTCAGAAAGTTGTAAAAGTTGGCCTAGTCATTAACGAGCAAACCACCCTTGGGGGTTAAGGGGTTAAAATAGGGAGACCCCCCCAAAAAATGATGCGGGGTCCCCCTATAATTTATAACCAGAAAGGCTACGCGAAGGGGCCATGATAGTGGCGCCCCCCGGCTAAAAATACGCCGATTCCGGCACTTAGCCCCTCTCTTCCCACTGCCGTGTAGCGGTGGCATATGGGGTAATAAGGGGTTTATGTCACCTTGCTATTGTAAGGTGACATTAAGCCCGGTTAATAATGGAGAGGCGTCAATAAGACACCTATCCATTATTAATCTTATAGTTTGAAAGGGTTAAAAAAACACACACATAATAAAGTATTTTAATTAAATAAAACAAAACAGTTTTTCATATTTTTATTGCACGCCTAATCCATGCAACGCCCCGAGTCTCCTATAATAAAAAGTAAAATAATAAACCAACCGTATACTCCTTGTCCGACGCAGTCCAATTAATAACGAGTGTCCCACGACGATTTCCCCTATAGAGCAGTGACATCAGGTGATGTCACTGCTCTATAGGGCCTCCCAGTGATGAACTGACAGGAGACAATGACTGGCTCTCACTTTACGGCAATGCTGCATGGGAATTTTCTCACCTAGCATTGTCGGTGAGAGAATGAACTTAAGTAACCTCACTCTCTCCCGGCGGAGGGATTCCCTCCGCTGTCAGTTAATCATGGAGGCGGCATAGAGCACTGACATCACCCGATGTCAGTGTTCTACACCGGAGATCGCTGCGGGACATTCGTTAATAACTGGACTACAGCGGAAAGGTAATGTATAGGTTGGTTTATTATTTTATTTTTATTAAAGGAGACGAGGGCGTCGGGGACTAGGTGTTTGGTAAGTATGTACTCTATGTTATGTGTTGTATGTTATATCTATTTAATGTATGTTCTGTATGTTTTTTTTTTTTTACAGTCAACACATTAGCCGGATGATGGGACTACTACTGTCAAAACATTGGCTAATGTGTCATTCACTGTCACTGTAGTCCCATCAGACGATGCCTGGCAACCTCCGCAGACCCCCCGGACAGCCCTGCAGACCCCCCCCCACACACACACACATAGCCGGGCACACACATTACACGCACACACAGTCACTGCCCATACACTTCCCTCCTCCCGATCTGCAGCGTTTCACCCGCAGCAAAACCGCAGATCTTTTAAAGACCTGCGGTTTTGCTGCGGATGTGCCTGACTCAATGCAAGTCAATGGGTGTAGGAACGCTGCAGATCCGCACAAAGAATTGACATGCTGCGGAAAACACGCAGAATCGCAGTGGTTTTTTTTCTGCAGCATGTCAATTCTTTGACATGAGCACAGCAATTTTTTTTTTTTTACATAGGTTAACATTGTTTTGATACACACTTGCGGATTAATTGCGGATCCGCAGCGGAAAAACGCTGCGGATCCGCAATAAATTTGCAACGTGTGCACACAGCCTTATGCTGCTGCGACTAGGAGGCTGACACTAAGTCAATACAAAGAAAGTTAGCTCCTCCTCTGCAGTATACACCCTCATACTGGCTCCAAGAGAACCAGTTCTGTGCAAAATCAGTATCATTAACATCATATCAGGGTACAACACATCAAACAAAAGAAAACAAGAACAAGCCAAAAAGCTAACAGTGTGAGTGCTGTGTCCCCTAATGAGTGGCTCGGAGTAAAGGATTTTATGGTGAGTACACAAAAATCCGTTTCTCCTCCACCTCATGGGGGGACACAGACCATGGGACGTCTCAAAGCAGTCCCTGGGTGGGGAACAACATAACAGATTGAACCTCATGTACCAACTGACTAAAGATGCGCTATCGCCGCTTGCAGAATATGTCTGCCAATGGCCACATGTGCAGAAGTCCGAGTGTGAATATTGTAGTGCTTCAAGAATGTGTGCAGGCTGGACCAAGTCGCAGCCTTGCAGAACTGTTCTGCCAACGCCTGATGGCGAATGGCCCAAGAAGCACCCACCAACCGAGTAGAGTATGCCTTAATCCCTGCTGGGATAGGCTTGCCTCTGATGCGGTAGGACTCCTGAATAGCTGAGTGAATTAATTTGACTATTGCGGCCCTGAAGCGGCTGAACCCTTCCTGTGACCCTCAGGAAGCACGAATAGGACGTCCGACTTACGGAAGGACATCGTCCTCGAAAAATACCTTTTGAGAGCCCTCACTACATCCAGGGTGTGAAAAGCTCTTTCCACCCGTTGTACTGGTGCTGGACAAAAAGAGGGAAGGACAACGTCCTCGTTAAGGTGGTAAGACGAGACCAACTTGGGCAAAAAGGACAGAGACGGTCTGAGTATCACCTTGTCCTGGTGGAAAATCAGGAAAGGAGCTCGACAGGACAGAGCGGCTAGCTCCGAGAGTTGCCTGATAGGTCACTGCGACAAGAAAGGCGACTTTCCAAGACAGAACTGTTAGCGAGAAGTCCTTCAATGGTTCAAAAAGGCATCACCTGAAGAGCAGCCAGGACCAAGTTAAGGTCCCAGGCCTCTAACGGCATCCTATGGGGGGTACCACATGGGAGACCCCTGAATAAAAGTCCTCACTTGCCGTTTGGAAGCAATCCTGCGCTGGAATAAAACAGTTAAGGCCGAGATCTGGCCTTTGAGGGAGCTGAGCGCCAAACCTGATTCCAGGCCAGTCTGGAGAAGCTCCAAAATGGAGGGAAGCAGAGAAGTCACAAGGAGGACGTCTGCGGTCCCAGCATCATGCGAAAACGTTTTCGGGTGCGGTGATAGACGTGAGCTGATGCAGACTTCCAAACGCTAATCATGGTGGAAACCCCTGATAAGAGAACCCAGCTTGTGTTAGAACCCAGGCTTCACGGCCAAGCCGTTAACACAGGACCCCTGAGTTCTGGTGGCAAATCGGACCTTGGCAGAGCAGATATGGACGATCCGGCAGTCCCAGGGACATCGGCAACGATCTGCACTAACTCTTCATACCATGCCCGGCGTGGCCAATCCAGGGCGACTAGGATTACTGGAACCCCCTCTGCCTTGATCTTCCTGATGACCCTCGGAGTGAAGAAGCGGGGGAAACACGTACGGAATACGAAACTGATGCCACGGAGAAACCTGTGCATCCACCCCGATGGTCTTTGGATCCCGAGATCGATGTACCTTGGCGTTCGGACGCCGTCCTCGAAAAGTACCTTCTGAGAGCCCTCACTACATCCAGGGTGTGAAAAGCTCTTTCCACCCGTTGTACTGGTGCTGGACAAAAAGAGGGAAGGACAACGTCCTCGTTAAGGTGGTAAGACGAGACCAACTTGGGCAAAAAGGACAGAGACGGTCTGAGTATCACCTTGTCCTGGTGGAAAATCAGGAAAGGAGCTCGACAGGACAGAGCGGCTAGCTCCGAGAGTTGCCTGATAGACGTCACTGCGACAAGAAAGGCGACTTTCCAAGACAGAACTGTCAGCGAGAAGTCCTTCAATGGTTCAAAAAGGCATCACCTGAAGAGCAGCCAGGACCAAGTTAAGGTCCCAGGCCTCTAATGGCATCCTATGGGGGTACCACATGGGAGACCCCCTGAATAAAAGTCCTCACTTGCCGTTTGGAAGCAATCCTGCGCTGGAATAAAACAGTTAAGGCCGAGATCTGGCCTTTGAGGGAGCTGAGCGCCAAACCTAATTCCAGGCCAGTCTGGAGAAACTCCAAAATGGAGGGAACAGAGAAGTCACAAGGAGGACGTCCGCGGTCCCAGCATCATGCGAAAACGGTTTTCGGGTGCGGTGATAGACGTGAGCTGATGCAGGCTTCCAAACGCTAATCATGGTGGAAACCCTGATAAGAGAACCCAGCTTGTGTTAGAACCCAGGCTTCAACGGCCAAGCCGTTAACACAGGACCCCTGAGTTCTGGTGGCAAATCGGACCTTGGCAGAGCAGATATGGACGATCCGGCAGTCACCAGGGGACATCGGCAACGATCTGCACTAACTCTTCATACCATGCCCGGCGTGGCCAATCCAGGGCGACTAGGATTACTGGAACCCCCTCTGCCTTGATCTTCCTGATGACCCTCGGGAGTGAAGGAAGCGGGGGAAACACGTACGGAATACGAAACTGATGCCACGGAGAAACCTGTGCATCCACCCCGATGGTCTTTGGATCCCGAGATCGATGTACCTTGCGTTCGGAAGGCTCGTCCTCGAAAAGTACCTTCTGAGAGCCCTCACTACATCCAGGGTGTGAAAAGCTCTTTCCACCCGTTGTACTGGTGCTGGACAAAAAGAGGGAAGGACAACGTCCTCGTTAAGGTGGTAAGACGAGACCAACTTGGGCAAAAAGGACAGAGACGGTCTGAGTATCACCTTGTCCTGGTGGAAAATCAGGAAAGGAGCTCGACAGGACAGAGCGGCTAGCTCCGAGAGTTGCCTGATAGACGTCACTGCGACAAGAAAGGCGACTTTCCAAGACAGAACTGTCAGCGAGAAGTCCTTCAATGGTTCAAAAAGGCATCACCTGAAGAGCAGCCAGGACCAAGTTAAGGTCCCAGGCCTCTAATGGCATCCTATGGGGGTACCACATGGGAGACCCCCTGAATAAAAGTCCTCACTTGCCGTTTGGAAGCAATCCTGCGCTGGAATAAAACAGTTAAGGCCGAGATCTGGCCTTTGAGGGAGCTGAGCGCCAAACCTAATTCCAGGCCAGTCTGGAGAAACTCCAAAATGGAGGGAACAGAGAAGTCACAAGGAGGACGTCCGCGGTCCCAGCATCATGCGAAAACGGTTTTCGGGTGCGGTGATAGACGTGAGCTGATGCAGGCTTCCAAACGCTAATCATGGTGGAAACCCCTGATAAGAGAACCCAGCTTGTGTTAGAACCCAGGCTTCAGCGGCCAAGCCGTTAACACAGGACCCGAGTTCTGGTGGCAAATCTGACCTTGGCAGAGCAGATATGGACGATCCGGCAGTCGCCAAGGGACATCGGCGACGATCTGCACTAACTCTTCATACCATGCCCGGCGTGGCCAATCCAGGGCGACTAGGATTACTGGAACCCCCTCTGCCTTGATCTTCCTGATGACCCTCGGAAGTGAAGTAAGCGGGGGAAACACGTACGGAATACGAAACTGATGCCACGGAGAAACCTGTGTATCCACCCCGATGGCCTTTGGATCCCGAGACCGAGCTATGAAGTTGAGTACCTTGGCGTTCAATCTTGAAGCCATCAGATCCACCTCTGGAGTCCCCCAATGAATACAGATCTGTCGAAAGACCTCCAAATGAAGTTCCACCTGTCCCGAGACGAGACCTTGACAGCTGAGAAAATCTGCAGCCCAGTTTTCCATGCCAGGGATGTGCACTGCTTAATATACCGAGTGGATCCTCTCTGCCCATTGGAGAATATGGGCTACCTTGTGCATGACCGCACTGCTGTGGGTACCCCTTTGATGATTGATATATGCCACAGCCGTGTCTTTGTCTGACTTAATTCGGATGGGGTGACCCACGCAGAGATAATGCAACTGCTGCAGTGCTAGCCAGATCGCTCGGATTTCCAGGACATTGATCGGGAGGGCTCGACTCCCCAGTTGACCAGCGCCACTGAGCAGTGTGGTGACGAAAGAATGCTCCCCAGCCAAGGAGTATTTCAAGAAGGAGAAAGTGCAAAATAGGGTCTTATCCCACAGACTTACAATAATATGAGACGAGAAACTACTCGCCTATTGATGAAAGTTGCAAACTCAAAAAAACGATGTCAGCTGCTGCAGATCCACAGGGCGATAAACGACCAAATCATACAATGAATGTATAGGAGGTATGTGGATATTCTCTGCGCTGCCGCAACCATACAGTTTCACACATAGAGAGGTTGTACGGGTGGTTTATTCAATGCGTTTCTGGGTCTTTTTGACCCCTTCTTCAGGAAATGCCACACAGAACATGAAAGAGCAGTTGACTTGCACTCCTTAAATACATAAAGAATTAAAAAAAACGGCGCCAAGCGTTCATATGACACGTGGTTACAGAGTTCAAAGTACTAAATTATTCAAACAAATTTCTTTTACATTAAATTTGAATCATTGATCCAGCAATAAACTCTTCTAATAGTTAACTTTCTATTCTACTGAAATAGATATAAAAAATAAACAAAAAAAGGAGAAAAAAAGAAAGAAGTCCCAAAGCATTTCCAACGGAAAAAAGGATGAGGAACCGGCGAGAACCCACAGGGAAAGAGACTCACATCTCACATTCCACCACGCTGCACACAGGAGACTGGCGTCGGTAGCCACCACTAGCCAATGAACTGGGAGAAAGGATTTCCCCTGGATGAGAGAAAACCTCAATGTCCACCACCTGAGAGGCTGCCTGACCCGCAAGGGCAAGCTGCACCGGCGGTCGAGGGAGAACGAGTTCCTGTCCCAAGCTGCCAGAAGAGCATGCTGCAGGGATGGAGATGCAGCTGAGCGAAGTGGACCGCTTCCTTTCCTTCCACCGTTTTTCACCAGTACCCTCATGGCAAACCGGATGGAATGACGGATGAGTGCAAAGGCTGTCCAGGGTCATCCCTAAAAAGGACATCCGCTGGGTTGGAACGGGGGAAGACTTGCTTACATTTTTCAGCCAGCTCATGCGAGAAAGAGTATCACAAGTGATAAGAACGCACTCCACGCAGTCGTGGAAGGACGGACCCTTGATTAGAAGGTCGTCCAAGTAGGGCAGAACAACCACGCCATGAGAGTGCAAAAAAAAAAAAAAAAGAGGACATGACGGCCGCCATGACCTTCGAGTACACTCTGGGAGCAGTAGTGAAGCCGAAGGGTAAGATCGTAAACTGAAAATGCTGTTCACGAACGGCGAAGCGCAGGAATTTCTAGTGAGGGGAAAAAAGAAAAAAAAAAATCGGAATATTGAGGTAAGCATCTGGAATGTCGATGGATGCTAGAAACTTCCCTTTTTTTTTTAATTGAAGTAATGACCGAACGGAGAGACTCTATCCGGAAATGGCAGACCTTGACAAACTTGTTTAGAAGTTTGAGACCCAGTATGGGTGTTACGGATCTGTCCTTTTTTTTTTGTAGGGACCAAAAACAGGTTCGAGTACAACCCCTCGAACCTTTAGTTTTTGTATCCGGAAGACACCAGGTCTCTGACCCATTCGTTGTTGAACGACGGAAAGCCAGGACTGACGAAACGGAAGTAGATGGTTGCCTACCCTGCTGGTGTCGATCGGATAACGCCAGGAGTCATTGGGCGGAAAATCTCTGGGACCTAGATCCCTTAGATCTAGACTGTTTGGGTCGATCCTTCCACTGCTGGTTGGGTCTGGAGGACCTTGAATCCTTTGTCCCTGCGTGGGGAACTCCCTGATCCAGAAGAGATAGTGGTAGTGGACCAACCCGGATTGGTGGAAAGGACCGAAACCGGATTTGTTGCGGACGCCGAAAAGGACGCCTAAGCCTTGCTGGGGAAGAAATTTGCTCTTTCATCCCGTTGCGTTAGAGATAAGCTGATCCAGCTTCTCTTCAAATAAACGGCCACTCTGGTAAGGAAGAGATGTCAGAGTGTCTTTTGGACACAGAGTCCGCTTTCCAATCTCTTAAGACATAATCGTGATGGCATTTGCCACTGAAAACGCAACGCAGCTAGCCGCATCCAAAGAGGCGTCCAGGAGACCATTGCTTAGCTACCCCCGCCGCAGCAAGCGATGGATAGAGTGCTGAACCCGAGGCCTCAAAGACGGAGCGAGCCAGATTCTCTATCTGACGGTCCGTGGGACTTCTAATTGATGATCCATCCGGCCAGGATAGAAGGGTTCTGGATGCCTGGCGACATACAGGCGGGTCTACAGCAGGAGATTCAGCCCAATGTTTCCGCAGATCAGCTGAAAAAGGGGTATCTTGCCTTAAGAGGCTTCTGACCTGTGAGGCCTTTATTCGGTTGCTCCGTGCCGGTTAACTATAACCCAAACCTCCGGGTGAATGGCAAACGCTGATTGAGGGCGTTTAGTCCTCTTGAAGGACACTGCATGATGCAGGACAGAACCAGAATTCTCGTCAACCTTCAGAGTCTGGTTGATGGCTTCAATAAGCAAATCCACCATTTTCTGGAACTATGGCGAGTCCAGATCCAAGGAAAACATCCGATTCATACTCAGAGTCATGTCCGCTGCAAATCCCTGGTGAGGGAGAGTGAGAAACAGAGCTCATGGATGCCCAGGCACGTGATTGCTCGGGTAACGTACTACGGATCCATTTTCTAGACGCCTGTACAATTCTAGAATACATGCGGCCCCTGCTAGCCGACGGCTACCGTGTAGGAGAGGATCCATCTATATCCGTCCTGCGAACGTTCCGATCCACAGAGGGATCACGGAAGGATTCAATTTCTTTGGCGAGAGAAGCCATGGATTGGGACAGTGACAAAGCCCACTCAGGGGAACTAGGTACACTGGGATCGGTGGTGGCAGAGGGTTCCTGAGCGCATTTGGGGTCACAGGCTTTGCAGAGTGGAGAAGACTGTAATAGTCTTATTACAGATTTTGGGAGCTTACTGGGACATGGTGTCATGTGCCTTTAAGAACGGGGAATACGGCAGGGTCCCTGGAGTCCGCGTTGGATTAGCACTGTCATCAGCGCTGAATAACGCCGGGTCCAATGCAGCAGCCGCTTCCGGATGCCCAGCTCATGTCCGGAAGCGGCAGGAGAATGAAGATGGCCCCAGAGAATATGCTACGAGTGCTCTCGTCCTGGACGAGAAGCGCCAAAATAGTGGGCGGAGCCGACAGAGCGCGTCAGTGTGGGAGGAGCCTCCAGGTTGTGGCCTACACAAGGCAGAAGCCGAAGGCTAAATTTTCGGCGCCGAACAGGGAAGAAAGGAGCCCCCCCCCTCTGCTGCAAAAAAGCGGATCCACTGGTACTAGCGCTGCCCGGACCGCTGCGCAGAGCCCTCCAGCCGCTCCACACCCGGCACTTACCAAAGAAGTTGCCGGATGGCAGAGTACGAAATATAGAAAACTCCTTCTGCTGTCGCTGCTGTTTGGACGGTGCAGGGATAAAGAGGAAACTTCAATCCACCCTCCCTTTAATAGGGAGGTGGAGAGGGACCGTCCGCCTCCTGACATTATCCGCTTTAACAGATAAGTGCCTCTGTACATCAAAGGGGTTCAATCCGCTAGGATGGACATGGATGGTTGTCCGGCATTAGGCCTGGCTGCAGAAGAGTGTACATGTAGGCGACACTCCACGTGCTCGTCTGTTGATGGTGCGGGGAGACCGGTGCCCTTTAAGGGACCCGTCGCCCCTAAAAATCAGCCCAGGCATGGCGTCGCACATCAAAGGAGGGGGTACGTGGAGGCGACACTCCACGTTCCCGCCTGTTCTTGGTTTGGGGAGATCGGAGCTTTGAAAGGATCCATCGCCCCTTCATCCTAAGAAAAAAGTAAAAATCAAAAATTTGAAAATTAAAGTAAAGGATTTTTGGTCTGAAGACCAGAGCCGTATGCCTCCTACGGACACTAAGCAAGAACTGGTTCTCTTGGAGCCAGCATGAGGGTGTATACTGCAGAGGAGCCAACTTTCTTTGTATTAACTTAGTGTCAGCCTCCTAGTGGCAGCAGCATAACACCCATGGTCTGTGTCCCCCAATGAGACGAAGGAGAAAAAACGTTTGATAAACCGTAAGACAACAACTTTAGTAAGCATACTACCCAAGCCCATTTTCCTCATGCAAGGAGCAGGCAACACTCCATATACATAAAGATCATGCTGCAATTGTGCAATATATAGAGCAAGAGTGTAAACAGTCAAAAAATAAAATACAAAATAGGGATTTTTGTGTACTCACCGTAAAATCCTTTTCTCTGAGACGCTCATTGGGGGACACAGACCATGGGTGTTATGCTGCTGCGACTAGGAGGACACTATGCAAATACATCAAAGAAGTTAACTCCTCCTCCTGCAGTATACACCCTCTGCTGGCTCCATCCTGAACCAGTTCGGTGCTAAAGCAGTAGGAGAAACTTATATCAAGATACAATCATTCACATAATATTAGAGATCAACACATAGAATGAAAGAGACAAGCAGAAGTCGTTAGACTAAAAGGGTGGGTGCTGTGTCCCACATTGAGCGTCTCGGAGAAAAGGATTTTACGGTGAGTACACAAAAATCCCTATTTCTCCATCGCCTCATTGGGGGACACAGACCATGAGATGTCCCAAAGCAGTCCATGGGTGGGAAACAGCGCGACAGCTGAAACTCTATGTACCCAATGATTAATGTGGCCTACAGATGCGCTACTGTCAATTGCAGAATTTGTCTGTCAAGGGCAGCATCTGAAGAGGCTTAAGAGTGAATGTTGTAACTTTTAACTAACGTGAGAAGACTGGACCAAGTTGCAGCTTTGCAAACTTGCTGTACCGACGCCCGGAGCCGAATGGCCTAGGGCGCCCCCACTGACCGAGTGGAGTTTGCCTTGAGTCTCACAAGGATAGGCGACCTCTGACACGGAAAGCTTTGAATTGGAGAGCGGATATATCCGGCTACTGTAGCTTTAAAAACAGGTAGGCCTCTTGTATGTCGCTCTGGAAACATAGAGAGGGAATCCGATTTACGGAAAGGCGCTATTCTGGCAATGTATTTCCTGAGTGCTCTCACAGAATTGGAGAGCCCTTTCAGTACAATAAACCGGAGCTGAGCAGAACGAAGGTAAACTATGTTCTCATTCAGATGAAAAGAGGAAACGACCTTAGGCAAGAAGGCCAAAGATGATCTTAACATCGCCTTGCCACGTTGAAAGAGCAGAATGGGGGTTTGCGAGACAAAGCCACAAATTTCAAGTTCCGTGAGATGGCTGCTATAGCCACAAAAAAAGGAAACTTTCCAAGAAAGAAGAGTGAGTGACGCGTCCTGCAGGAGTTCAAAGGGGGCCTTTCGTAAGGCACCTGAGACCAGATCCAGATCAGAAGGCTCCCAAAGCATCCTGCAGGAAGGGAACAAAGTGCGACTCTCTAGTCTTCGCTGGAACAGGCCGGATAGGGCTGAAATTTGGCATTTGAGATAAGACAGTGCCAGGGTTGAATCTAATCTTGCTTGGAGAAAACTCCAAAATGGACAAAATAAAAAACGCAACTGGCGAACATCCGTGGGGCTTTTTTTTTTTAACACCAAGAGAATAAAGAACTTTCCAAATACGAAGGTAAACACGCATGGAGGTAGGTTACCGAGTGTTGATCATGGTGGATGCTACTTGTAGCAAGAAAGACAATCTGGGCTAGGATCCGAGATTCAATGGCCAGGCCGTTAACCTCAGCACTCTCGAGTTCTGGCGGTAAATGGGCCCCTGAGAGAAGAGGTCAGGACAGACCGGTAACCGCCAAGGAGCGTCGGCGACTAGTTGCACTAGTTCCGCGCACACACTAGTGCGACGAGAGACACCGGAATACCCTCCGCCCTGATCTTTTGGAGGATCCTTGGGATTAGCGGAATTGTAAGGGATGCAAAACTGATGCCACTGAAGCATCTGCTCAGATGACTAATGGTCTCGGAACCGAGCCACGAATGCCAGAACTTTGGCGTTTAGCCTGGAGGCTATGAGCTCCATATCCGGAGAACCCCAGTTAACAACTGTGCCGAAAAACTTACGGATGAACGAACTACTTTCCCGAGGCCATACCGTGAGGGCTGAGAAAAAGCTGCCTCCCAATTCTCTACTCACGGGAAATGAACTGCCGAGATGACTGAATGGTGAGTCTCGGCCCACCGCAGAATGTGTGCTACTTTGAGCATCGCTATACTGCTCCGTCTGGCCGCCCTTGACGATCAATGTACGCTACGGTCATGGCGTTGTCCGACTGGATCCGAATGGGACGGCCGGATCTCAAGGAAATTACTGGGGAGACGAGATTTCTGAATGGACCAGTTTCTCTAAGCCAAGTGGAAACGGAAAATCGCACCCAAACATAGGAGACTGGCGTCGGTGGTCACTACCAGCCGGTGAACTGGAAGGAACGACGAACGAGACCCAGAGGGGACGTTAACGTCCACCACTTGAGACAGCCTGATTGGGGTGTGGGGGGGGTGGGGGTGGGAAGTCGAAGCAGTGGTCCAGGGGGCAGAGTTTACGTTCTAAGCTGACATCAATGCATGTTGTAGAGGATGGCGATGAAGTTGGGAAATGTTACTGGGTGGATCGAAGGCACCATTTTTCCCAGGACCTGCATGCTGAGCCGGAGGGAGTGGGGAGGAAAAGAAAACTTCTGGGCTCCTCGAATCAGCGTCGAGATCTTTCCTGGCGAGAGAATTATAAACCTTTGGGGACGAGTCCAAGATCATCCCCTAAAAGGCAAGGAAGATTTGTTGGGATGGAGTGGAGAGGATTTGTCTAGGTTCACTAGCCAACCAAGGCGAGAGAGAGAGTGTCCACCGTGACACTGACCCTCTCTGCACAGGCCTGGAGGGATGATCCCTTGATGAAGGGGTCGTCTAGGAAGGGCTGAATCCCAAGGCCCGAGAGTTTAGAATTGACATGGCCGCAGCCATGACCCAGGTGAACAGTCTGAGACAGCGGCAATGCCGAAGGGCAAGGCCGTGAACTGAAAATGTCAGTCTCCGATAGACCTGAGAAGCTAGGAATGTGAAGATATGGGTCCTTGATGCCGAAAGTCGTGAGGTATTGCCCTATTTCCACCGTGGTGAAAAACAGAACGGAAGGAATCCATTCTGAAAAGATACATTTCGACAAATCTTATTTAACAGCTTTAGCTCTAGGATGGGGCGCATGGTTCCGTCCTTGTTTGTGACTACGAATAGGTTTGAGAAAAAACACCTTTGAACCTTTATTTGTGAAGAACCGGGACGATGACTCCACAGTTGCGGAGAGCGTACTGTATATGCCTCGATAAAAAGGGACTTCGTGCGCCTCTGTCCTCGGAAGACACGACTGGAAGAAGCGTGGTGGCGGGGGAAAAGCGATTACTATCTTGGATCCCGAGGACACCCAGTCTCTGACCCATTGGTCTTGAACGACCGCCAGCCAGACCTGACGAAGAAAGAGCAGATGGCTGCCTACACCATCCTGTGTGCTCCGGATACTGGAATGAGTTATTAAACAGACAACTTGCGGGACGAGGTACCCTTGGGTCCAGCCCGGGAGGGCCCATTTTCTCCAGGAATGAGCGGGCGTAAATGAAGTTTGTGAATCCCTGTCCCTGCGCGGGGGACAGGCCGAGCCAGAGAAAAACGGTTGCGGATGACCAGCTGGATGTAGTGCGAAAAAAAGGCCAGAAGCGAACCTGGCGTAGGTTCCGAAAAAAAAAACAGACTGGGCCTTTGCTAACGGAGGAATTTGCTTGTTCCTCCAGTAGGATCCAAGATAATTAGGTCAAATTTTTATCCCCAAACAAGCGCCCGCTATGATAAGGCGGGAAGGTTAGAAATTTCTTGGAAGAGGAGACTGTTCACCACTCCCGATGTCATAGGGTTCTGCTGATGGAAACAGCCAGAGCGGAGCAGTTAGCCCCGACTAGGGAGACATGCACCACTAAACCCTGGCCAGGGTAATATAGTAAAGCGAGACTGACCGCATAAGTAGTCTATAACAATCTTAGCTAGAGCCACTACACGGGCTACCATAGACAACAATATAGTCACAACAGAAAACATTATGTCATAATGTCCAAATTAGATCCAAGGCCACACCACATGGATCAGGGATATACCCATAGGACCCTTCAGAATGAATCTAAAAACTTAACAAACAGGGAGTATGAGTCCACACCTCAAGTATATAAAAAATATACACTTTATTACATATGGCAAGTATTACATACATTTAAAGATAATCACAGACAAAAGTACAAAGAAACAGAGATAGATGATACAAAAATATCCAGAGAGTCCAGACAAAAAAGTAATAATATATAAGGTGGGGAACACAACACTGGACAATATGCACCTAGAGGGCAATAGTAAGTATCACTTGTAATGGATATATAAGGTGCCACTAGTGCTGAAGTGCCAAATATAAGCCTATGTACAAACGCACAAAGGCCAGATAATTAGTAAACTGCCCCATACAAATGCAGCAATATTGTAACTAATGATTATAAGTAAGCATATGTCCCATAAGTGCTCTTACCCATAGTGCCTCAGTCCAGACTACACGTGGAGCGAGCCCCAACGCGCGTTTCGCGTTGGCTTCTTCGGGGGGCCGTCATACGGGCTACCATAGGTCCGCTACCAGGTGGCGGCAAAGCAGGTACCGGCCACCTGAAAGACTGACCGAGCAAGGGTGTTTATCAGGTGGGCAGTGGGGTCTCTGATGGATGAGCCGTCAGGCAGAGACAGGGGAGATGTAGGAGTGAGCAGTGGTATAGATGGATCTACTGCGGGGGCGTCACTCTACTCCTTTCTTCGAGTAGGAATCACCACGGCCTGTAAAAGGGTACATGGCTTATAGTGGTTTTTGCCCTGTGAATCGCTCGTCCGGGCGACTTCTATGCCTTGAACAATGTCCATAAAATCAGGGTGATTGACAAAAAACCTTGTGAGGACATGCAGTCTTTTTGAAAGACTCGGTGTGAACCGGGCAAGTACAGGGAGCTTCGTCTACTTTCAAAACTTTATTAACCACATTATTGAGAGAATCTAGAGACTCCTGGTACTCTAACAAGTCTAGGTCTATGGCCACATCATACTCGTATTGTGAGTCATGTTCGCCGTCCACCCCTGATGAGGGGAAGCGTGAAGCAGAGCCTGAGGACGCTGAGGCTTTGTAGAAGATTGCCTATGTACTGCCACAGTCCGGCCCCTTCCTGAGTAGAACCAGAGAGGCCATGTACTGTGCCAGAGGCGTAGCCATTAGGGCGGACTAGGCCCACTAGGGTCTGCATTAGCAGGGGGCCCCTGCACGCATGAGTCGTCGCAGGCTGCACCAAATGCCTAACGGTGTCTGCGTGGTAGTGTGGGGCACATTCGCTTCACACCCTTTTGAGATATAGGGGGGTGCCG
>JARQOD010000002.1:366814840-366887427 GCA_033576555.1 Oophaga sylvatica | reverse complement strand
AAAGAAGAACTGAATGCAATTTCTGGGCCCAATGAGTTTAGTGAATTTTATAACAGACTCAAATTAATAAAAGAATTTCATCGGAAGCATCCAAATGAGGCACGTACAACATGGAGTGGTATTAGTGTAATAGGACATATGGGGATGTATTATAACTGGTCCTCTGTAGGTACAGTGTATGCCGAATAGCTAAGCGACTAGTTTGTTTTTGTGTAGAGTGATGTAGCCTATATATTGCATATGTGTGTGGTGTGTGTGTGTGTGTGATATATCTTTATACAATACTATAAAATAGTATCTTATACTAACTGTACACCACAAAATGTAGAGTAGACATCTGCTATAAAAATCTATCTTTATTGAGAGGAAAGAATAATGCCTAAAGGCTATGTTTCCACGGGGCGTATTTCTTCAGTATTTTCTGCGGATTGGACGCTGCATACAGCCGCAGGGTCCAGATGTTACAGCATAGTGGAGGGGATTTTATGAAATTCGGTCTCCACTATGCTTGCAGGGACGCATCCGGCGGCCCTGCGTATCCGGACATGAGGCTCGTCTTTCCAGACCGCAGCATGTCTATTTATCTTGCAGGGACGCTCCGTCTCTGCAAGATAAATATCACTATCTATGTATAGGATGAGGTGATTCCGCATGTGTTCAATGAACATATGCGGAATCACCGCGCATACAAAAGGGGGCAGCGCTTTGGGTGGAGCCGGGTATCCACTGCGTTCAAAGCGCTTCCAGTACGCCCGTGGACACATACCCTTAGTGATATTTCTAAACTTGCTGTATCTGACGTCTTACTTACGATTGGTTTCTTGCACACTAGATTAGATTTTTAATTATGAAGAATCCGTAAATGCAATTTTTTTTTTTGTAGTAACTTTATTTTTTTACTTTTTTGAAAGATCTGTGTTCCTATGTCGGTTGAGTTTGATGAGCTGCTGAAATCCAGGGAGAATCCAAGTGAGGAAGCTCAGAGTAAGTATTTGCCCATTTCTCTAAAATTCCTAAGCTAGCCAATCTTTTAATGTAAGAATACGAGTTGCCTTTTTGCTTAAAGGTTCACTTTTGTCGATCGATATGATGTTTTGTTTATTTTATTTTTTTTATGAAGTGTCCATTTAATTTCTTTTTATGTTTTCAGAGATAATTACTTTCTAGCAGCATACATGCACATTTGCTGTTGATGTATTGTGCATTATGTTGTTTTTGCTTTTTGCTCTTCTTCTTCCCAGAGCCATAACTTATTAATTTTTCCATCATTATGGCCTTGTGAGGGCTTGATTTTTTTGCGGGATGAGTTGTACTTTTGAATGACACCATTGATTTTACCATATAAAGTGCTGGAAAACAGGATAAAAAATTTCAAGTTCAGTGAAATTGCAAAAAAAAAGTGCAATTCTACGATTGTTTTTTTTTTTTTTTTTTTTACCATATTCACTAAATGCTAAAACTAACCTTCCATTATGATTGTCCAGGTCATTACTAGTTCGCAGCGCACCTTGCCAGCCAAATTTCTCGGGCAGGAGATTACCTGGTACACGCATCTTTGGATGTGACCGGCTGTGCTGCTCTGTCAGCAGCTAATGCCATCATGATCAGAAGAGCATTATGGCTCAGAGAGTGGAAAGTGCACTCTGCGTCAAAAAAATCTCTCACATCTCTTCTTTATCAGTGTGGCTGCTTATTTGGAAAGAAGCTGGATCAGCTTATTTTCGATGCTACGGGGGGAAAAGAGCAAATTTCATCCCAACAGAGACTTAGGCGTCCTTTTCGCTGACATCAACAAATCAGTTTCCGATCCTTTCGCTCCAATCCGGGCTGGTCCACTACCACTACTTCTTCCGGGTCTGGGCGCTCTCCACGCAGGGACAAAGGATCCCAGGTCTCCTGTAGGCCCAACCAGCAGTGGAAATCTCAACCCAAACAGTCTAGATCTAAGGGACCTAGGTCTCAAAGATTTTCCGCCCAATGACTCCTGGCTTTATTCGGTCGACACCAACAGGGTAGGCGGACGCTTACTTCTATTTCGTCAGGCCTGGCTTTGCGTCGTCCACGACGAATGAGTCAAAGACCTGTTGTTGTCCGGATACAAGATCTATTTTGCTACGCGCCCCCCAACACGTTTCTTCCCCTCCCATCCTCCTTCATCAGAGGAAAGGGCAAAGGCCTTTTCCCGTCACGACGGCGTCATTGTCCCCGTCCCAGAAAGCGAAAGGTCTCAGGGTTTCTACTCGAACCTTTTCATTGTCCTAAAAAAGGACGGAAAGGTGAGACCCATACTAGACCTCAAACTTTTTAACAGGTTCATAAAGGTCTGTCATTTCCGCATGGAATCTCTGCGTTCAGTTTGATATCACTTCAATGGAAGAAGGGGAATTCTTGGCATCCATTGACATCCAAGATGCGTACCTGCATATCCTGATATTTCCTCCCCACCAGAGATTCCTGTGCTTTGCCATTCACGACCAGCATTTTCAATTCACGGCCCTGCCTGTTATGTTTCGGTAGCTGAGGAGTGCAGGTAAAAAAGGCAATACACCAGAGAAGTTGGAATCTATGAGATTGCAGTACCCTGACTAACCACCACAACTAGAGGCAGCCGTGGAGCGTTCCTACGTTGGTCCTAGACGCCTCGTCACAGCCTGAGAAACTAACTACAGCTAAAGATAGAAAGAGGAAAGCTATCTGCCCCCGGAGCAGATCCCCCAAAGAACATAGAAAGCCCCCAAACATGTAATGGCGGTTAGACAAGATGAAATACTGACACAGACAGAAAATAGTATGAGCAAACGTTGGGGCCCAAACTACCTAAATAGAAAAGGATAGGAAGGGCACTTACTGCAATCCCAAAAAACCCTGAAAAGCACCAACTCTACTAATTTCAAAATCACCTGAGATCACACGACCTCTACCACCTAAATTAGTTCTCTGGTGTAACAAAATCAAAACAGCAGCCACTGAAAAAACTGGAAAAAGCAAAAGTACAAACATCAGTGGCTGAACTAAACTGACAGGGCAAAAGCCCCCGGAGGGGACCCTGAAGGCCCCCACAGAAGTGCAGGACAAAATGCAAAAATCAAGCACAAAAACAAAAAGAAGAAAATGTGTTATCTGTTAGCAGGAGATGCAGACACGACACAGCAGGCTACAAAGGAAACAGGACTCAAGGATTGAGACCAGAACAATTGATCACCGGCAACCCTGATGGGAAGGCGACTCCCTTATATAAGACCAGTCAGTAACACCTGATTCCCACTCCTCACAATCTTCACTGGACAGTCCAGTACCGCTTGTAACCACCAGAGGGAGCCTCTGCTCAGAACTCATTTCAAGTCCATTCACAACACCTGCCCTTAGGCCTCGCTACGGCCCCCAAAGTGTTCACAAAGGTCATGGCGGCCATCATGTCCATCTTTCACTCTCGCGCATGGTTGTTCTGCCCTATCTGGAAGACCTTTTGGTCAAAGGTCTGTCTTTCCACGACTGCGTGGAGTCTGTTCGCATCACTTGCGATACCCTTTCTCGGGCTGGCTGATAAACCTAAGCAAATCCTCCCCCGTCCCAGCCGATATCCTTTTTAGGGATGACCCTGGACACCTCTCGAGGGTTGGTAATTCTCCCTCGAGACAAAGTCCTAGCCCTTCAGCAAGGAGCCCGCGCACTTAGTCAATCATCCCCTCATTCCATCCAGTTTGCTATGAGGGTACTGGGGAAAATGGTGGCCACAATGGAAGCGGCCCCTTTTGCGCAGCTGCACCTTCGTGTCCTGCAGCATGGTCTTCTAGCGGCTTGGGACAGGAACCTGTTCTCCCTCGACCACAAGTGCTATTTATCTCTGAGGGTCAGGCAGGCTCCCGGTTCCATGGCTAGTGGTGACTACCAATGCCAGTCTTTTGGGCTGTTGAGCAGATTTTCGTCACCACACTGCTCAGGGCCGCTGGTCAATCTGGGAATCGAGGCTCCCAATTAATATTCTGGAGATCTGTGCTGTACGACTCACCCTGCAGCAGTTCCATTATCTTACAGCAGGTCACTCCATCCGAATTCAATCGGACAACGCCACGGCTGTGGCATACATCAATCATCACGGGGGTACCCGCAACAGGGCGGCTATGTTCGAGGTAACTCACATTCTCCGATGGGCAGAGAACCACTCGGTAATCTCAGCGGTGCACATTCTAGCTGTAGAAAACTGGAAGGCAGATTTCCTCAGCCGTCAGGGGCTCGCCTCGGGAGAGTGGGAGTTCCATCCGGAAGTTTTCAACCAGATCTGTCTTCCCTGGGGGACCCAGATGTGGATCTGATTGCATCCAGACAGAATGCCAAAGTTCCCCAGTTTATAGCGCGGTTTCGAGATCCAAGAGCAATCGGAGTGGATGCTCTGGTTCTGCCGTGGCGCCACTTCCGTACATTTTTCCCCCGCTATCGTTATTTCTGAGAGTCATCAGGAAGGTCAAGGCGGAAGGAGTCCCAGTGATCCTGGTAGCTCTGGACTGGCCACGCCGCACGTGGTTCGCAGAGTTGGTGCGCCTCATCGCCGACATACCCTGACGGCTGCCGGATTGTCCAGATCTGCATTCCCAGGGTCTGATTTGCCACCAGAACTCGGGCCCTGTGTTTAACGGCGTGGCCGTTGAATCCTGGGTTCTGACCCAGGCTGGGTTTTCTCAACAGGTCGCTTCCACAATGGTCAGTGCTTGCAAACCAGCGTAGATACGCATTTATCACCATACCTAGAAGACATTTTTTGCTTGGTGCAAGGATCGTGGCCTTCCTCCTCTCGTCTTCTCCATCCCCACCATTTTAGAGTTCCTACAGGCTGGTCTGGGCTCGGGCCTGGCACTCAGCTCTCTCAAGGGCCAAATCTCCGCCCTATAGGTCTTATTTCAAAGAAGGACTTTCATACAAGGGGTTTCACATGTGGCACCTCCCTATCGCATGCCTTTAGAGCCTTGGGACCTCAACTTGGTACTGAGTGCACTATAGGAATCCCCGTTTGAACCACTTCAGGACGTTTTGTTGGTTTTTCTGTCCTGGAAGGTCGCCTTCCTTGTTGCGATCACATCAATGAGACGAGTTTCGGAACTAGCTGCCCTCTCCTGTCGGGTGCGTTTCCTTAATTTCCATCAGGACAAGGTTGTCCTCAGGCCTTCCCCGTCCTTTTTGCCAAAGGTTATCTCATCCTTCCATCTTAACAAGGACATTGTTCCTCCTTCATTTTGTCCGGCCCCTGTTCACAGGGTGGAAAGAGCTCTCCACACTCTGGACCTAGTCAAAGCTCTGAGAAGGTACGTCTCGAGAACGGCGACCTTCAGAAGTACGGATGCTTTGTTCGTTATCCCGGTAGGTCATAGGAAGGGTTTCGGCTCTTCAAAGGCCACGGTAGCCAGGTAGATTCGTTCCACCATCCAGGAGTCCTACCGTGTCAGAGGCTAGCCCATCCCAGCAGGGATCTGAGCACACTCCACTCGGGCGGTGGGGGCTTCTTGGGTCATTCGGCAATAAGGCGTCGGCGGAACAGGTCTGTAAGGCTGCGACTTGGTCCAGTCTACATACCTTCTCGAAGCACTAAAATATTCACTCTCAGGCTTCCGTGCATGCGGGTCTGGGCAGAAGAATTCTGCAGGCTGCGGTGGCTCACATCTAGGCAGTTGTTACTTGAAGCCTAATCCTTTGTGTTGTTTTCCCACACGGGCTGCTTTGGGACGTCCCATGGTCCTGTGTCCCCCAATGAGGCGAAGGAGAAACAGGGATTTTTGTGTTTAGTCACCGTAAAATCCTTTCTCCAATCCACTCATTGGGGGACACAGCACCCACCCTGTTGGCCTAATGGCGTATGCCTGTTCTTTAAGTTGTCATGTTGTACTCTTCTATGTTGTTAATATATTTCCTACTGCTTTTGCACCGAACTGGTTCTCTCTGAGCCAGCATGAGGGTGTATACTGCAGAGGAGGAGCTAACTTTTTTTGTATCAACTTAGTGTCAGCCTCCTAGTGGCAGCAGCATGGTCCTGTGTCCCCCAGTTAGTGGCTCGAGAAAAGGATTTTTCAGTGAGTTCACACAAAAATCCCTGTTTTAAAGGGAACCTGGCACCAGTTTTTTAGTATCCCAACAAAAGCCACCACCTTTTTCTTCTGGTATGCTTTTCACAAATGATTACATTGCTTTCTCACTTCCCCTACACTTCACAAATACCATACCAATGTAATAATTTGTGAGATGCATAATGGCAATACAAAAAGGTGGTAGGATTTGTAGGGATACAAAAAAAATTGGTGACGTTTTCCCTTTAAAGACAGTTATGCCTAAAAGCTGCTAGTTCAATTTCAGTGATAAAGGTGCATTTAACACTTATTTTACAGTAAAAACTTGATTTTTTTTCTCTCTGTTTGACCATACAATGTTTTTCACAGATCTAGTGGAGTTTACAGATGAGGAAGGTTATGGTCGTTACATGGATCTCCATGACTGTTACTTAAAATATATCAATCTCAATCATCAGAGGTAAGATAACAAGCAAATTATTTTTAAAGAGAACTGGTCACCAGGTCAAGTGTCCATGTTTTATTCACTATGATCCCTAAGTGTTCAGTTTGTTTATTTTGTTGTTTTTTTAAAACCACCATACAATTCAGAGCTATGGGTTTTTATGTAGCACTCATTTATGGTCTTTACAATGTGATGTGGCTCACAGGAAATAATTCAGTGCAGCCAAAGACACGCTCCCAAAAATCCTATTAGCTATGCCTTTTGGTAAAACTAGAATTAAGACACCCATGAATTAGGCGTGTGTGTACCCAGCATTCACCGTTGCCAGAAATTTATGCAAGCCGTGGGCTAGCGTACAGTTGAGGAGTAAGTATGCAACTTTAGTGGGGTATCTTATGAATTTCACAGGTGGGCGTGACCTGACCAGACCCCCCCCAATATCATAGCCAATGTAATGCAAAAGTCGCAGTATTTTCTGCAACTGCAGTGTTACCACTTAAGTGCATAAGCACCTTATGACAAATGACGGACTTAGCACTTCATGAGCAGGGGTCAATTTCACACCATGACTTTCTATGCCCATCATGACTTTGATCTGGCACTGCCTGTAAACATGTACTGACAGTCAGTGCCCACAGCTGAGCAGCACAGGAAGTGATGTGGGGACCTATGGCATCGGTCCCGCACCCAGTCACTGTGATTGGTCAGTCAATTTGAATATCAGCACCTCCTGCCCGATCAGAGCAGAGCTCAGCGCTGCCAGAGGCTGAGCTTCAGCACTAAACAGCCAGGAGCGGTGTCAGCCTGCCTTTGACAGTTACTTTCTAATACTGCGATCGATCGCAACATTCAGGGGCAGGCAGAGGACAGGAGCTCCGCTGCTCTCCGAATGGTGCCATGCTGACCCAGGGATCGTCATGACGACCCCCAGGTCACCAAGCTACGGAAAGCTTCTTAGATCATGCTCACAGCATGGTTAAGAAACTTAATATGGGTATAATGCACAGCAATGCTGGTGCATTGCAATTAATTATGCCTGTGATCAAAGTGAAAGTCGGACTAGTAAAAAAGTTCAAAGGTGAAAAAAAAAAATTACACTAATAAAACACATTTTTATGTAATAAAAATAATAATCACATTTAGTATTGCCGCGTCTGGAACAACCGGCCTATAAAAGTGTTACACTAGTTAGTTAATCCCTTCTGTCAACCCTTTAAAAATGAACCAAACGTAGAAAACTATGCTTTTTCATCATACTGCTGGAAAAGATGGACTAAAACACTATCAAAAGATGAATATAAATAAAAATGGTATCACTGAGAACATCTTGTCCCTCAAAACAAGCCACCATATATATAGCTCCATCAGCAAAAATAAGGTATAGCTCTCAGAATAAAGCGATGCAAAGATAATATTTTTTCTATACAAGTTTTTGTGTAAAGCATAAAAAAATAAATGTGCTGTCGCTGTAATCTACTGACCTGAGGAATAAAGCGCTTATCATTTTACCAATACGAAACGGCATTAAAAAAAAAAAAAAAAATCCTGAATTGCTGTTCTTTCTTCATTCGGCCCCCCCAAAAATCGAAATAGAAAGCTATAAAAAATGTCGTGTCTGAAAAAAGTACCAATAAAACATCACTCATCCCACAAAAACAAGCCCTCTCACATGAATCTGTCGGCCAAAATAAAAAAAAAAATTATAACTCAATATATGTCTGTTTTTACAAAAGAAAGCGTCTTTTGTTGTTACAGCAGCCAACAAAAAACCGTATAAATCTGTAATCGCACCAACTCAAAAATAAAGTTGTCTAATCACTTATATCTCACGGAACGGCGTAAAAAATAAACAAAATCAATTCTTCACCTGCGTTGATTTGTTATTCTGCTCGCAAAGATCGCAGTAGGGCTCGACGCATATTTATCCTGACTTCTGATCTGAGATCTTACACTAGGGTTCTGTGTAAATCTCTGAAATACGTGATTCAGACGGATCCCCGACGGAAGATTCCCTATAATGAGGCGATGGAGGCACTGGGGACACTATCTGGCCCATGATCCGGCGTTGTCCGTCTTTTTAACCTGCAGAAATGCACGTCGACCATAGTTTTGTGCACTTCTAAAAAGATGTACTTCCACTGAACAGAGGTCAGACAGAGTGGAGAGTAACTCTGCTGCCTCATTATAGCGAATGGATCCTTCAGGGGTTTCATCTGAATTACGTCACTCAGAGATTGATGGAAACCCCAAAGTAAGTGCTTAGAGAGCAGGATAAATGTGACCCCTAATGTTATGTAAAATGTTCCCAATAAAAGCTTCAAAGTCCACAAAAAAGCAAGCTCCTACTCAGGTCTATCATCTCTAAACAGAAAGATAGGGGGCTTCCTCGTTACTAATAGTATAAAATAAAAGGCTCTGTAAAAGCGCTATGACTCTTTGCCCCTAAAAGAAATTCAAATAATTCTATGCTCCCAAATCCAAATGCCCCCCCTCTCTTCTGAGCCCCCACAGTGTGCCTAAACCACATTTAGAATCCATTTTGGCAGGGGTATAATTTCCAAAATAGGGTTACTTGAAGGGGGATTCTGCTCTTCTAGCACTTAGGAGTCCTGTATATGAAGTCAGTCAACTATTCTAGGACAATCTGCACTCCAGGCGACAAATAGCGCTCAGGCCCTCCCGGGTCTCACTGTACGGCTAAGCATTACTGTACAGCCACATATGGGTTTTGCCACGTTCAGCAGAAATTGTGTGACAAATTTTGGTGCCATTTTTAACCATTTCTCAGCGTGAAAGTGTAAAATCTGGGGCTAAAACAAAATTTTGGTTCTGCTATTCTGGCACCTCAGGGGTTCTCCCAGTGTGTCATGGCACCTGAAAACCATAACAGTAAAATCTGCAAATTAATATGGCTCTCCTTCCCTTCTGGTTTTTTCACTGTGCCTCAAAAGAAGTTCCCTATTACATGCCAAGTATTGGCACAATCAGGAGAAATTGAACAACAAACTAAGCGGTTCATTTTTTCCTATGATTCCTTATAACAATTTAAAATTTGGGGCTCAAACAACATTTTAGTTGAAAAAATATTCTTTCTTGACTGCCCAATGGTATAAATTTTTGTGAGGCACATGTGTCAACATGCTCACTGCACGCCTAGATGAATTCACTGAGAGGTGTAGTTTCTAAAATGAGATAACTTATGAGGGGGGTTTCTGCTTTTCTGGCACCTCCATGGGCTCTGCAGTGTGACATGGCACCCTCAAACCATTCCTCCAATATGGCGCATCTAGCTTTGCAATGTGCCTCAAAAAGTTTTCCCCCACACACAGGGTATTGGTACACTAAGGAGACATTGCACCACAAATTTTGGGGTCCATTTTCTCCTCTGTTACCTTTGTGAAAATAAAACATTTGGGGCTAAAATATATTTTTCAGCTGCAGATGGAAGGGAGGGAGACACAGTACTTCATTACTGATGGGTAGGCGGAGCCCAGACGGGATAGTCACCTCAGATTAAAAGAGTGTGCTGACCGGCCCCTCCAGCTCGGGCTCCTCCTACTCAGCTTACTCAGTTTACAATTTGAGGTCTCAGAGGATGGTCGCTGCTGGAAGCAGCTCCTCAGAAGATTTTATTATTTTATATCGGACAAGAGACTTGGATCACCAAATGTGGTCTAGAGGTCTCAGGGGTCTCAGCGCTGCTGGACTCCCACCTCTCCCTTGGCGGATCTGTATTACCCTGAGGGTGGTCCCTGCAGAAACCTGCCGGCCCGGGGGGATGAGGATGGCTTCCCTGGCGGGGACGCACACCCCGCTCAGGGGTCACTGCGATCTCCGCCCTGGGGGGAAGCATGGGCACGCGCCAGAAACCCCTGGGGGTCCCTGTGGCGCATAACGGGGTGAGTACTCCACATGTTTATCAGTGTGTTGAGTGATTCACCGGCTGCTGCGGCAGCCGCTGGTACAGTTTCATGTGGTGATTTTGTGTATTTGTCCGCAGGTGGATGCCTGCAGGACGGGGATCGCGGTACCGGAGAAGGGGAGTCCCGCGCTTTTTTTGAAGGCGGGGGGCGTGGCTTCGCGTCTCCCGGGCAGGAAGCGCTCTCTGAGCGCGCTTTCCTGCTGCCTTCTCTTCCGGCTGCCTCCTCAGTGCGGCGGCCATTACAGCGCACCGGGCTCCTCTTCCTCTCTGCTCTCCTGCACAAGTGAAGAACACAGCACCGCAAAACTGTGAGTCGCTTCTGCCCAATCGGGGCAGAAGCTTAGAGAATCTTTTTCTCTCCCCCGTAGCGCAGGTTGCCACACGCTGAGTTTAGCGACGCTATTTGGGTCGCTGGAGGTCTTTGCGATACAAAATTGATCGCAAATATTTAGCGATTTAAGTGTGGTATTTTTTTTGAGACGTTTTTTCTGTCTCTGCCTGCTGCCTCATTGAGGCTCCTGGAACTCGCACATCTCTGTCACTTGAATACAGGTTGTGAAGAGTTTTGTGATTTTAACCCCTTATCAAGCGGTTAAATCTTAATGGTGGCTGGGGTAACCTTTTTTCTTTAAGAGTTAACCCTTCAGCGTCTGGTTAAAAGGTTTTCTTCCTAAAACCACATTTTTTCGTGTTACTATCAGTGTAACCTGTCATTGTACTGAGTAAGACATGTCAGATCAGGGCACAGGTGCGGATCATCATCCAGCTCCGTTACGAGATTAGTCTCGCATATCTGACACACAGACCTCGACATCGAGTGCAGCGGTCGGAGGACCCAGTGACGCAAAAATGGAGGCTCTCACTCGTTCGATTGAGAGCCTGTCTAACCTTATAGGTTGTTGGGTGTCAGCCAAACCCCCTCATAGCAGGAAGCGTCATAGGCCGGTGTCTTTTCGCTCGTATAGCGACACAGAGAGTTCTGACGTGGAGGGTTCCCCTTTAAGTTCAGAGGGGATATCCGAATCGGATAGAGAGGATCGGCAAATGCACTCTGCTTTTTGCTCGGGTCGTGTAGAGGCTTTAATTGAGGCAATGAGGGAGGCGTTACAGTTACAGGAGGATGTAACTACTCGCCCTGGTAAGTCGGCCAGGATGTTCCAGGAGTCGCATAAGTCAGTCGCGACTTTGCCATCGATGATTGAGTTCAACCAGGCAGTGGAGAAGGAGCGTCTGTGCCCAGACAAGCGTTTTCAGGGGACTCGTCTTTTGGAGTCACTGTATCCGTGTTCTACGGAATCTAATGATGGTTGGATTCAGTCTCCCGAGGTGGATGTCTCCTTATCTCAGCTTAGCAAATCTTCTTTGCTACCTATTAAAGGGAAGGCGAGTTTGCAGGACCCGCTAGACAGAAGAGCAGAGTCAGCGGCAAAGTCCATTTATGAAGCCACGGGTTATGGCTTCAGAGCAATGTTAGGCTCCATGTGTGTTTATAAGGCTGCCCTGGTCTGGTTGGGCCGGAAATGTGAACCTCAAGTACCTGAGGTGGATGGACTGTTTGAATTGTTAGAAAGTGCCTTGCAATATGGACATGATGCAAACCTGGACACGGTGTCACTGCTGTCCAGGGCTCAATCCTCGGCGGTCTCAGTCAGGAGGGCACTGTGGCTTAGACAGTGGACCGGTGATGCGGTTTCTAAACATGGTTTGCTAGCCTTAGCTTACAAAGGCGGTCAGTTATTTGGATCTGACCTTACGGAACTGATTGCCAAAGCAAAGGCAAGGGAGACAGCTTTACCACAGCGAAGGACTGTGGCTTCTACGTCTGGCAGGCCTGGTACCAATAGTGGTCGACGGTCCTTTCGTTCCAGGGGACGATTCGGTCAGCCCTCATGGGGGTCGGGTCGTCCCTCTTTTTCGGGAAAAAAGACAAATCAGAAATCCCGCGCTCCCTGGAAACAGAGTTTCCGTCAAGATAAAAGGGAATCTGACAAAAAGCCCACTAAGGCAGATTGACGCCAGGGTCCCGCTCGAGGGCTCTCGAGTGGGGGGGTCGCCTGCTCCAATTCAAATTGACTTGGGTTTCCCGTGTCCCAGACTCCTGGGTGACACGGGTTGTGTCAGCAGGCTATTTCATAGAGTTTTCTTCCCGACCCCCGAACAGTTATTGCCAGTCTCGCATGCCATCAGAGCCCGGGCTATGTGCCGCTTTACTGCAGGAAGTCGAGTTTCTTCTGCAGAAGGGTGTGGTGGTTCCGGTTCCACCAGTAGACAGGGGAAGAGGTTTTTATTCCAACCTCTTTGTAGTCCCCAAAAAGGAGGGAAAGTTTCGCCCCGTCCTGGATCTCAAAAGGTTGAATCGGCATGTCCACGCCCGAAGGTTTCGCATGGAGTCGCTTCGCTCCGTAGTGGCAGCATTGTCACAGAACGATTTTTTGGTGTCAATCGACATACGCGACGCCTATTTGCACGTTCCAATCGGAGGGGCTCACCAGCGTTATCTTCGCTTTGCCATAGGTCAGGATCATTACCAATTTGTGGCTCTACCATTCGGTTTGGCCTCGGCACCCAGAGTCTTTACAAAGATTCTGGCACCTCTCATGGCTATACTTCGAAGGCAGGGAGTCACGATCCTCCCCTATCTGGACGATCTTTTGATTGTGGCATCCTCGAAGGAGGAGGCGGTGACGGCTCGCAATCTATCCCTTCAGCTCCTGGAGGACTTCGGGTGGCTGGTCAATTGGGAGAAGTCGTCTCTGGAACCATCACAATCAATCCTGTTTCTGGGGATGCATTTCGACACAGTACGAGCAGTGGTGTCTCTTCCTCCAGACAAGCAAGCATGTCTTATCCGACATACGCAGGTGATGAGGTCTTCAGTGACAATGTCTCTTCGAAGATGTATGCGTCTTCTGGGGTTGATGGTGGCTTCAATGGAGGCTCTTCCGTTTGCCCAGTTTCATTCCAGGGCGCTCCAAGGGTTCATTCTAAATCGCTGGGATCGGTCGCAGACCTCACTGGATTGCAGTGTGGTTATCTCCCGCAAGGTACGAGAGTCTCTGGGATGGTGGATCCGTTCGACAGAATTGTCTCGGGGGAAGTCCTTTCTTCCTCTGAAGTGGTCAGTCATAACCACCGATGCCAGCCTGACGGGCTGGGGGGGGCGTTTGGAACGATCTCTGGGTTCAGGGAGTATGGTCGCCAGAGGACTCTGTCTTGCCGATCAACATCCTCGAATTGAGGGCAATTTTCCTTTGCCTCCAACACTGGTCCCTTTACACGGTCTGCCTGTCCGAGTGCAGGCAGACAGTGCGACGGCGGTCGCTTATATCAATCAACAAGGCGGAACGAGGAGTTCCAGGCTTATGGTGGAGGTATCTCGGATCCTGATATGGGCAGAGTCCAGGGTCCCAGCCATCTCTGCGATCCACATCCCAGGAGTTCAGAATATCACGGTCGACTTTCTAAGTCGCGAGAGGATGGATCCGGAGAATGGAGTCTCCATCCGAACATTTTTGCACTGCTGTGCTCCCGTTGGGGAACTCCTCAGGTGGATCTGATGGCATCCAGGGCCAATGCCAAGTTACCGACATTCGTGTCCAGGTACAGGGATCCGAAGGCTGTAGCGGTGGATGCTCTGGTGGCCCCGTTGGACCAATTCAATCTAATCTATGTGTTCCCGCCGATTTCTATGCTACCTCTGGTACTCCGTCGGATCAGGCTGGAGAGGATCTCAGCTATTTTGATAGCTCCAGATTGGCCAAGGAGGACGTGGTTCTCGACACTGGTGTCGCTCCTAGCGGCACCGCCATTTTCACTTCCTCTTCGTCCGGACCTGTTAACCCAAGGGCCCGTCCGTCATCCAGACCTGAAGTCTCTGCGTTTGACGGCGTGGCTCTTGAAACCGAAATTTTGACCCGTAGAGGTTTTTCAGCCGAAGTCATTGCTACTCTGCGTGCTGCTAGAGGTCCAGCTACTACTAGGATTTACCACAGGACTTGGGAAGCCTTCTTTTTGTGGTGTTCGAGTTCTTCAAAGAACCCGAGAAAATTTTCTATTCCCAATTTGTTGGCTTTTATGCAACACGGGTTGGACAAAGGTTTGGCCATTAGCACCCTGAGGGTCAGGTTTCAGCTCTGTCTTTACTGTTTCGGAGGGCTATCGCCTCGCGTAGGGACGTGCGTTCCTTTTTTCGTGGAATAACCCGTCAGTTTCCACCGCGGAGAACTCTTGTATCTCCTTGGCGGCTCAATCTTGTTTTGGAGGCTCTTCAACATCACCCTTTTGAGCCTATGGATTCGGTTAGCCTTTATTTACTTTCTTGGAAGGTGGCCTTCCTAGTGGCAGTTACCTCTTTGAGGAGGGTTTCGGAGTTGGCGGCTCTTTCTTGCTCGCCTCCCTTCTTGGAGTTTCACTCGGATCGTGTGGTGCTTCGCACTCGGGGCGACTTCCTACCTAAGGTGGTGTCGCGATTTCATGTTAACCAGGATATTGTGTTGCCTTCTCTTTGTCCGAGGCCAAGGACTGTGAAGGAACGGGCTTTGCACACGTTGGATTTGGTGCGGACTTTGAAATTCTACTTGAATGTTACTCAAGGATTTCGGAAATCAGACTCTCTGTTTGTTATTCCAGCAGGTCGTCGACGTGGTCAGCGAGCTTCCAAGGATTCTATAGCTCGCTGGATTCGGTCGGCCATTTTGGAGGCTTACCGACTTAAGGGCGAACCTTGCCCGATTAAACTTCGAGCTCACTCCACGAGGGCTGTGGGCTCATCTTGGGCCTTTCATCAAGGGGCCTCGGCGGCTCAGCTCTGCCGGGCGGCGACCTGGCGCTCCATTCACACTTTTACAAAATTTTATAAGGTGGACGTTAGTGCTTCCGCTGATGCAGCCTTGGGACGTAGGGTCCTGCAGGCAGCGGTAGTTTAAGAGTCTAGTTAACTTGTTTGGCGCCTGTTGCGCTTTTATTCAGGTTGTTGGGTTTCTGCCTATTTTGGTTTTGTTTCCCACCCTAATGTTTTGAACTGCTTTGGGACGTCCCATCAGTAATGAAGTACTGTGTCTCCCTCCTTTCCATCTGCAGCTGAAAGACGGATTTTGGTAAGAACTTACCTGTAAAATCCTTTTCAGCGAAGGAAGGGAGGGAGACACAGATCCCTCCCATGGCAGAAGTGTGTTGTTAATTTACAGAAGCAGCCTGGCCCTTCTCTGATAGCGATTTCTGGGCTGAGGTCGTCGCGCTACGGCTCTGTTTCCAGCATTGCCAGCTCATTGCAGTGGTCAGGTTCCATGAGTAGTACCTGGAACTGTGTGGTTTTTTGCCTATCTGCATGCATAACCTGTATTCTTGTGGGGTTTTTTTTGTCTCTGAAGTTCTTCAGAAGGGGTTATGTTGCTCCGCTGGTGATATTGCTCTTCCTTAAGCTTGTGTACAACTGAGTAAGCTGAGTAGGAGGAGCCCGAGCTGGAGGGGCCGGTCATCACACTCTTTTAATCTGAGGTGACTATCCCGTCTGGGCGCCGCCTACCCATCAGTAATGAAGTACTGTGTCTCCCTCCCTTCCTTCGCTGAAAAGGATTTTACAGGTAAGTTCTTACCAAAATCCGTCTTTTTTTGTGATATTCTTGGCTCTACGTTATAAACTTCTGTGGAGCACATGGGGGATTAAGGTGCTCATCACACATCTAGAAAAATTCCTTGAGGGGTCTAGTTTCCAAAATGGGGTCACTTACGGGACGTTTCTACTGTTTAGGCACATCAGAGGCTCTCTAAACGCGACATGGCATCCGCTCTCCATTCCAGCCAATTCAAAAAGTCAAATGATGCTCCTTCCCTTCCGAGCCCTGTTGTGCGCTCAAACAGTGGTTTTCCCCCACATATTGCAGAACAAATATTTGGGTCCATTTTCTCCTGATACCCTTGTGAAAATAAAAAAAAATGGGTATAAAGTAAAATTTTTGTGAAAAAAAAAAAAAGTGAAATGTTCCACGTTGAATGTGGTTTTGAACGCCTTGAGGGGTGCAGTTTTTAGAATGGTGTTACTTTTGGATATTTCTCCATCGCCTCATTGGGAGACACAGACCGTGGGTGTTATGCTGCTGCCACTAGGAGGACACTAAGCAATACATAAGCAAAAGAGATTAACTCCTCCTCCTGCAGTATACACCCTCTGTTGGCTCAATCCTGAACCAGTTCTTGCTTAGTGTCTGTAGGAGGCACTAGGGTCTGCTCTCAGACCCCACTTTTTTTCTCAGTTTTTTTACCTCTTTTTATTATTTTGCTTTCTTCACGCACGGATGGGCGACGGGACTTGTACGAAAAGTCACGATCTCCCAAAAACCATCAACAGGCGGCATCGTGCGAGTGTCGCCTCCACGTACCCCTCCTGCTACGCTACCATGGGGCGACAGATCCCTTGAATGGGCTGCTCTCCCCATGAGATACCCCTCGATATGGGCGATGTGATTGGCGTGGCACCATGAATGGATACCCCCCTCCACCTCTCCTGAAAGCGGTGGCGGTCTGGAGGCATTTAAGATCCCTCTCCACCCCCCTATTGAAAGGGGTTGGTGGATTGAGGAAGTACGGCCATATCTGCCGTAGTCCCTGCGGAGGTCCCTTCCTTCTCCATCTTTGGTCTCTCCCCACAGTGAGTACATGCACCTGGATGCAATGTGTACCGGCTGTCTGTCGCCGCTGGTCCCGCCCTCTGTGTCGCGCCGCCGCAGCTTCAGCGTCGCGCCGCGGGCGCTTCCCGTTGCGCCGCGGCCCCTGTCTCAAATTTAGTCCCCGGCTTCGGCCCGGGTTAGGCCGCAACCTTAAATTTAGTCCCCGGCTTCGGCCCTGAATAGGCCGCAGCCAGAAATTTAGTCCCCGGCTTCAGGCCGGGATAGGCCTCGATGGGGGAGGGTCTCCTGGCTCTACCCTGTGACTCCGCCCACGTCGCGCGCACTTTCTGCGGCCCAGGATTGGACAGGGCTCCTTCTTGGTCCCTCCTTACATCTTTTGGCGCTTCTCGTGGCATACGAGAAGCGCAATCCTAGTCTCGGGCGCCATCTTTAACTGGAGACGCCTGGGTAAGTGCCATAGCGCTTAACCCTTCTCCTGCCGAACCCCCATTTGTAATAATGTCGCAACCAAGGACAATAAAAAGGCTCACAAATCACACACTGCTGTTTATACCACCTGTGCCTCATGCAGCGCTTCGCTGCCAAGAAAGCTAGGTTCCGCACTATGTGCAACATGCGACCAGGAGCCTCCGGTCATTGCGATCAGGAGCACCAGCTATTCTCTACCCCAGTGAGTTCAGCATGCAGCCCCCCGCTTCCGCGTAAGCAGCTCCGCGTTCTGTGCGGCCCGAATTTACTCGCGGCCGCCATGTCTCCTCTTAGGTAGGACCCGAGACATCTGAATTTTTTCTTTTTCCTGGCGGGCACGAACACGGGAACACGGGGTAAGCTTATAAATGGCTTAACCCCTTCCCTGCAGCAGTCTACAGGTTCGCTTAATTGCAGAATGTCACAATCCAAGAGCTCTAAGAGGACTGACAAACACACTCAGTTGTGTATGCCTGGTGTGCTTCAGGTGATACCTCGCTATAGTGAAGGCATAAGTCCAGGAGCCCCACGCGTCTCAGACTCCATAGAACGCCCGTGTGCCCCCACTATGTCACCACTGTCCAAAGTGAATGGTGATTGGCGGCTAATAATAATAATAATAATAATAAATTAAAAAAAATAAAAAAAAAACGTCTCCACCTCCCTATCAAGGTGATGGTGGATTGAGGAGACAATCTGTGCAGATAGTCACTAGAGGCTACTAAAAACCTCTCCACCTCTCTATCGAAGGTATGGTGGGTTGAGGAGATAATCAGTGCGTATACTGACTGGAGGCTAACATAACCTCTCCACCCCTCTATCAAGGATATGGTGGATTGAGGAGATAATCAGTGCGGATGCTGACTGGTGGCTAGCATAACCTCTCCACCCCCTTATCAAAGGTGCGGTGGATTGAGGAGATAATCAGTGTGGATGGTGAGTGGTTTGCAATCTCCTGTGACCTACGCTATTTGTCTGTCGCCGATAGGCAGTCTGCCGTCCCTGACCGGGCCGGACATATGGCCTTACAGCACTGACCGATAGAACGCACGCTGACGCTTAGTGTGTTACGGATAATGTCATTTTACGCGGCGACTCTACACTTTAATCTGTGCAGTTTTGTCTTACTCACAGGAGTCCAACGGATGGGCACCCAGCTCCCCCGTTCCTGGGATTGCAGCAAACATGACTCAAAATATGAGTCGTTTGTGGGTATATCCGGATTCGCCAAACTATCAGTCTTAGCTCACTGAGATCTTTAAAGGGATCAAACGTCTTCACGGGGTTTTTTACCAATCCCCCTGACTTGCTGACATGGGTCAGAGATAAAGTAGTTGCCGGACAAAGATTTTCGGAGCTAAAACCGTTTAATCACAGTGTCATTTTTGGCCAGAATCTAGTACAGAGCGGACGGAGTCTCCAACAATGGATCCTATACCACAGCTCGCTTACTAACTTCTACTGTCTCTGACTGACGGTCTGTTTATTAAAACCCCCACTGACCGTCCAATTGGGCTGCGATCAGTCTTTATTCCTTCCGCAGCGCAGAGTCAATCGACCCTTTCGGTCTCAATACCAAGGTCGTTCCCGGCCACTCGCCCCCCAAGGTCCAAGGACCCCGCAACTCCTTTTTTCTAAAGGCCTTGTCATTCTTCGCACCAGCGGGGTCATCGTCCCAGTTCCTCACGAGGAAAGGTTCAAGGGTTTTACTCAAACCCCTTCGTGGTTCCCAAGAAGGATGGCTCTTTGCGTTCTATTCTGGACCCGGGAAAATTTAAAAAAAAAAAAAAATTTGCTAAACAAATTCATCAGAGGCCGCCATTTCAGAATGGAATCTCTCCGCTCTGTCGTCCATCTCTAGAAAGAAAGGAATACCTGACGTCAATCGACATCAAGGACGCGTATCTGCACGTCCTGATTTCCAGTGGCCATCAAAGGTTTCTGCGTTTTTTTGCAGTCGGAGAGGATAATCTTCAATTTGCCGCTCTGCCCTACGGACTCGCAACTGTCCCCAGAGTGTTCACAAAGGTCATGGCGGCCGCCATGTCAATTTTTACACTCTCGAGGTGTGGTGGTCCTCCCGTACCTAGACGGCGTGTTCATCAAAGGACCAACCTTTCCAGACTGCGCAGAGAGTGTCGAGATCACTATCGACACCCTCTCTCGCCTAGGTTGATTAGTCAAATTGGACAAGTCCTCTCCCATTTCTTCTCAAAGGATCCTTTTTTTCTGGGAATGATTCTTGACACTTGCCAAGGATTAGTGTCTCTCCCTCCAGAGAAGATCGTTTCTCTGAGGTGGGGAGTGCTCCTGTTGTCTCTAGCCCACTCTCACTCTCTGCGAGTCGCCATGCAGGTCCTAGGAAAAATGGTAGCCTCCATCGAGGCAGTACCGTTCGCTCTTTTCCATTCCCGACCTCTACAACAGGAGTTAATATCAGTCTGGAACAGGAACCCAGCGTTCTTAAGTCGCCACTTTCATCCTTCTCCCACAGTCAGACGCTCCCTAAAATGGTGGACAATTGTTTCATCATTGAATCAAGGGAACTCTTTTCTGCCCGTCCATTGGTTAGTGGTGACCACCGATGCCAGTCTCCTCGGATGGGGAGTGGTTTTCCTTCACCACATGGCTCAGGGCCGCTGGTCCCTTCCAGAGACCCGTCTCCCGATCATCATCCTGGAGATCAGAGCTATCAAACTAGCTCTCTTGCATTTCCAGCATCTTCTGGCCGGTCGTCCCATCCGGATCCAGTCAGACAACGCCACGGCTGTGGCGTATATCAACCGTCAGGGATGCTCGAGGTATCACACATCCTGCGCTGGGCAGAGAAAAAACGCTTGCCCATCTCCGCAGTTCATATTCCGGGACTGGACAATTGGGAGGCCGACTTTCTCAGTCGCCAAGGCTTAGACTCAGGAGAAGGGCCCTGCACCCGGAAATGTTTCAAATCATTTGCCAGCGTTGGGTATGCCGGATGTGGATCTCATGGCATCCAGGCTGAATACCAAAGTTCAGACTTTCATAAGTCCATCTCGCGATCCACTAGCCATCAGATCGGATGCACTAGTCCTCCCTTGGAGTCAATTTCGTCTTCCTTACTTCTTTCCTCCTCTTCCGTTAATCCACAAGGTTATTCGGAAGATCAAAACGGAAGGCGTTCCTCTCATCCTGGTCGCACCGGACTGGCCTCGCCGTCCGTAGTATGCGAAACTAGTACGTCTGCTCGCAGACGTTCCTTGGACATTACCGTTTTCCATACGCTTTTTCCATCGTGTGTGGAAAACATTATTTTTCCTGGTGTAAGGATAAGGGTCGTCCCCCTTTGGTTTTTTTTATCCCTTCCATTCTGGAGTTCCTCCAGGCAGGGTTGGATTCAGGGTTAGCACTCTCTTCCCTCAAGGGACAGGTTTCTGCCTTATCCATCCTTTTTTTCCAACGACGGATCGCTTCCAAGTCTCAGGTCAGGACTTTTATCCAAGGAGTGGCACATCTTGTTCCCCTACAAGAGGCCCTGGACCCTTGGGATCTTAATCTGGTCCTCAGTGCCTTACAAGAATCTCCCTTCGAACCTTTGCCGGAAGCGTCCTTATCTCTTCTTTCCTGGAAGGTTGTCTTCCTAGTTGCAATTCCCTCTATCAGGCGGGTATCGGAATTGGCGGCCTTGTCTTGTAAACCTCCGTTTCTCAATTTTCACCAGGACAAGGTAGTCCTCAGGACTTCTCCTTCTTTCTTGCCTAAAGTCGTCTCGGCTTTTCATATCAATGATGAGATAGTCCTGCCCTCCTTCTGTCTGCGCCGATGCACCGTACTGAAAAAGCCCTTCACACCTTGGATTTGGTGAGGGCTCTCCGAAGGTACATTTCAAGGACTGCATCTTTCCGCAAATCGGACGGCCTGTTTGTGCTTCCGGGGACGCAGACAAGCTTTTGTTCCTGCTTCCAAAACCACGTTAGCCAGATGGATTCGTTTAACGATCCAAGAGGCGTACCGTGTCAAGAGTCAGCCTATCCCGACTGGGATTAAGGCACCTTCCACTCGATCTGTGGGGGCCTCCTGGGCCATTCGGCACAGCAAGTGTGAAAAGCTGCGACCTGGTCCAGTCTGCACACTTTTGTCAAGCATTACAAAATTCATGCTCAAGCCTCTTCAGATGCGACTCTTGGCAGACAGATTCTGCAATCAGCTGTTGCGCATCTGTGAGTTTTTTGTTAAGCTGTTTAAAGCGTTTATGCATTTGGCTTACGAGGCTACATCTATGGTGATGTTTCTTCCCACCCAGGGACTGCTTTGGGACGTCCCACGGTCTGTGTCTCCCAATGAGGCGATGGAGAAAAGGGGATTTTTGTGTTACTCACCGTAAAATCCTTTTCTCCGAGACGCTCATTGGGAGACACAGCTCCCACCCTTGTCTACTCAGTAGCCTCGAGTCTCTGTTTGGTTATGACATATGCATTTGTTATGAGCTCCTACTGCTTTGGCACCGAACTGGTTCAGGATTGAGCCAACAGAGGGTGTATACTGCAGGAGGAGGAGTTAATCTCTTTTGCTTATGTATTGCTTAGTGTCCTCCTAGTGGCAGCAGCATAACACCCACGGTCTGTGTCTCCCAATGAGCGTCTCGGAGAAAAGGATTTTACGGTGAGTAACACAAAAATCCCCTTTTTCTGTCATATAGACACCTCAGAGTCACTTCAAATGTGAGGTGGTCCCTAAAAAAAATGGTTTTGTGAATTTTGTTGGAAAATTTAGAAATCGCTGGTCAACTTTTAACCCTTATAACTTCCAAACAAAAAAAAGTGCTGATGTAAAGTAGACATGTGGGAAATGTTATTTTTCAACTCTCTGATTAAAGGGCATAGAAATTCTAAGTTTGAAAATTGTGAAATTTTCAAAATTTGGCCAAACTTAGTTTTTTTCTCACAAATAAACGCAAGTCATATTGAAGAAATTTTACCACTAATATGTCACTCAGACTCAGCGGGATCCGCGGAAGCGTTCCAGAGTTATTACAACATAAAGTGACAGTGGTCAGATTTTAAAAAAATTGTACAACGAGGCTGTCCTTAAGGGGTTAATGAATTTAGCCCCTATTTTTGTATCTGTTTTTATGCAAAGAAATAGTGTTGTGCTGCAGGTATTTATGCTCTGAGGGTATGTGCACACGTTGCGGATTGGGCTTAGGAATTTCCTGAACGGATTCTGCATCTCGTGCCAGAAAACGCACACAAAAATCCGCTTTTTTTTTTTTGGCGGATTTTGTGCGTTTTTTGTGCAGATTGGCATGCTTTTTTTAGCCCTGCAGATTTCATTAATTCAATGGGTGTAAGAACGCAGCGGATCCGCAAAAAGAATTGACATGATGTGGAAAATAAACCGCTGCGGATTCCGCGCGGAATTTTCCGCAGCATGTGCAAAGCAATTTTTTTTTTCAATTGACTAACATTGTGTAGTCAAACACTTGTGGATCTGCAGCAATTCCGCGCGGAAAATCCGGTGCCGATTCGCAACATGTGCACATACTCTGATATTAGAGCTTTATGATAATGTGAGAGTATATTATAAATTTATGCCTTGTATAACACAAACATTTGACTGTTTGCATTTTTCAGAAACTGGACTACATAACATATTTATCATCTTTTGACCAACTATTTGACATTCCCAAAGAGCGGAAAAATGCAGAATACAAAAGGTAAAAGTATAATGCATTTTTGGGTACTTAAAATTAATTATATAGTGTTTTGAGTTTTAATTTAGATACTTGCGTATGTGTAATGCTTTCTACGTAGATTCCATGGTTACTTGAATTTTTCTTCGTTTTTATAACCATATTCACACAGGTACTTGGAAGTGCTTTTAGAATACCTCCAAGACTACGCAGACAGAGTAAAGCCTTTGTTAGATCAAAATGAACTATTTGGAAAGATACAGATTGAATTTGAAAAGAAATGGGAGACTGGAAGCTTTCCAGGATGGCCGGTATGTAATGAATAGCACTATAGTATAGTATTTATACAATAGTATAAATTCCTTGAAGTTCTTGTATGTGTTAAACAGGAATTGGTCGGTAAGTGACCACTGAATGTCTTGTCAGCAGGGGAGTGACAGCAGTATGTTATGCTTATATAGCTCCAACATATTCTGAAATGCTAGACTGACCTAATCATTACTGTCCCCATTGGGGCTCACAATCTAATTTCCATAGCAATATGTCTTTGTAGTGTGGGAGGAAACCCACATGATCAAAGGTAGAGCATACAAACTTCTTACAGATGTCCATAGTACGATTTGAACCCAGGACCACAGTTTTGCAAAGCAAGAGTGCTAACCACTGAGCCACCTTGCAGCTTGCCTAGACAATTATTACTGCATGTGAACACTACAACATGCCTTTTTAGCTGTGAGCAGTCATGTTTTATCAAGGGAAGAGGAATAAGTGTAGGCCAGTCATCTATACATTTTTTTTTGTAATTCATCAGTTTTCTTTAAAGGAGTGGTACCAAGTATATAAATTATTCCTGACTTATCCATAGGGGATAACTTATTAATTGCTGGAGGTCTGATTGGAACCCCACTAATCCTGAGAACAGGGCACTACACATCTCTGTCTGAATGAAGCAGAGGTCAAGCGTGCACACCTTCGCCCCTTTCACTCTCCAAGGATCTGCCAGAGATAGAAAAATACTGCGCTCAGCGATTTCTGGCAGTCCCATAGAGGTGACTGACTTGCCTATTGAAGCTTCCACATGCCATTTTTGCTTGCATATTTGTAGTGTGGTCAAGCTCTTCATTCCATGAACACATCTGGGCGATGCTTGATTGTGCAGCGAGACAACGTTCATGAAAACCTGTTTTCTTTATCGCTTCATTGGGGGACACAGGTAACCATGGGGTGTATGCCGCTGTCTCTAGGAGGCTGACACTAGGCAAAAAAGAAAACTTAGCTCCTCCCCAGCAGTATCCACCCACCGACAGGCACCAAGCACCTCAGTTTAAGCTTAGTGTCTGTAGGAGGCGGACCTGGATCTTACCCCAGATCCGCATTTTCTTTTGCTGGTTCCCTGTTTGTGTTTATTAATTCTTTCCCTTTGTTTTTCAGGTTCATCTTAGGGTAACAGGGTGTAATTTCTCATCCTGTTTTCCCGTATTTATGCGACCGAGAGAGCAGTGTGGTGTCACCCACATCGCCCACTCTCGGACCCGCAGGCAGGACTTTATCCCCTGTCACCCTTACGGGTGTTTCAGAGCGATTCCCGGTGGCTAGTCCTTGCCTTTTCCTCTCCTCACCCCTCTCCTCTGAGAATGCTGAGAGGAAGACGGTGGTCACCAGCGGTGGCCACCCTCCTTGTAAGGGGTTGATGCTGTCTTCTGCACCATCTGGAGACTGTGCGGGAAGGAGGATCCCTGATGCCAGCGACCCTCTCCACCCGAGGGCTCCTGATGTGATCCTCAGCTGTGAAGAGGTACCGTGGACCCACCTGCAGGTAATGTATGATTCCTCCCTCAGCAGCGCAAGCAGATTTGGTCACTTTATTCTAGCATCCTCTCCCCCCCGATCAGCGCTGCGCAGGAGGACCCCTCCCTTGTATGACTTATTAGGAGACCTTAACAGTTGCGACCGTTTTCTTTCCACCCCCTGCTTTTCCCGCCTGAGCGCTTGAATTTCGCGCTCTTTCCAATCCTATGGGGGGCCTCGCCAAATCTCAGAGTCTCCGCTCTGACTAGGCCACGCCCCCCGCCTTTGCGCGCGTCTTTCGGTGTCCTTTTTCCTCTCCACTCCTCTCTCCGACGTCAGGCCAATCGGAGGAGAACTTTTGTTTTATGCTGGTTGGCCGATTTCAGGGCTGGCCACGCCCCCTCCGATGGGTTATCCCACTGGATTCTGCCTTTTCTCTTCACTGGCCTCCCTCCTTAGCGACGCCCCCCGCTCTGAAGCTTACTGCTTTCCATGCTCTGCCGGGGACATCTTGGATCCGTGTCTTCTGATCTGCGCTTTCCAGCCTTCAGATTCGCTGCATCTGCCTACGGTTTTCAGACAGGGGACACAGCTAACCTTTGGTCATCTGCTGCCCATCGCTGGCTCAGGTAGGCTCTGCCCTCTCTCTCTCCTCTCTGTGCCCCTTCTCCCTTATAGCACTCCTCAGCAGTAGCAACAAGGCCCGACTTATGCCCAACTCTGCAGGAGCTTCTTGTCCCCCTTCTAAGCCCACCGTAATTACGCCTGCGCCCACTGCAAAATAAAGTGGTCTTTAGGTCAGGCCTCTCCTTTCTGCCCGTCCTGCAGCCCTTCCACCATGTCTGCTCCACAGGAGCACTCTGACGCCTGGGATAAGAGCACACTCCTCCCACCGGAGTGGGCTGTTGCTATGTCTCAGTCGGTCTCTGACCTGAATAAAGTATCCCTGATCCAGGTCCTAAAATGTCTTCCACCACTAGTGCTTCGATCGCCTCTCGGTGATTCAAACGCACCTGACCACGACCTTCTAAGAGACAGATCGGGTAAAAGGACTCTGTCTAGCTCCTCATCCAGTTCACCAGGCCCCTCTTCAGCATCCAGGGTACCCCCATTACCCCTCCTCGGAGGCGGACTCTGGGTCGGATGTGGATTCTCAGTCCGGGTCTGACTGATGCAGACCAGACCACCAAGATGCAGGACATGGTAGATAGCCTTATCTCGGCTATTACTCAAACTCTTAAAATAAAGGAGGATGAGGTGCCCACTCAGGACCACTTCGTTTCATTCAAACGGGTAAAACGTCCCTCTTGGACCTTTCCCAATCACAAGGAGTTTGAAGCTACTATGGCTAAACATTGGGAACATCTCGAAAAGCGCTTTCCGGGAAGAAAGCAAATAGACATTCTTTATCCCTTTAGTCCTGATCTCTCCAAATGGGCAGAGTCCCCTAAGGTGGATCCGTCGGTCTCTCGTCTGTCCTCCAAAACAGTTCTGTCTCTAACGGACGGTGCTTCTCTGAAGGACGCTACAGATAGGCAGGTTGAGTCCTTAACCAAATTAGCCTCCGAAACGACGTGCCTCCCTCTGCCCCAACTTCGCCTCCACCTGGGTGGCGAAATCCATCTCTTCCTGGGCCAAAATACTTTGCCGGGGCATCTCAGCGGCAGCTGCTCCAGATGAGCTGGCAGATTTCGCAGACCAGATTGCTCACGCCGGCAAATATCTTCTGACCGCTTCCTTGGATGCGGCCGCCTGTTCCGCCGGAGCAAACAGCAACATAATTGCCATACGCTGCAGACTGGAGCAGATCATTTCGGACACTACCAAGGGGAAAGTACCTCTCTGCCCCAGTCCAGGAAAGGTCCCCTGCCCTTTCGTTCCTTTCTCTTCTTCAGGAACCTGTTGTGAATGTGTTGGAGATGACTTCGGAGCTGAGGCTCCCTCCGGTGGTTGCTGAGGGTATTGAACCAATTAAGGAATGGGTGTCAGGTGGGGCTGACTGGCCTGATATAAGTGAGCTGATCTCCCATGATCCCCCCGGTAATCAATTGTTGCTTCCAGGTCTTTTTTGGAATTTCAGCTTGCTTTCCTGCTTTCATTCAGATAAGTGACTTTCTGTTTTTTTTCTGTGGTTGGATTTTCCTTGCTTTTTGCAGTCTTGCCTTGGACTTCAGCCGGGTCCCCTTTGGGGGCTTGCGCTGCCCTCTGTTGTCATTTTGTATTTGCACTTGTTCTCTGTTCCATTGATATTTGTTATTGCTGGGTAGCTGTGTGTCACACCAGAGATCTGATATAGGTGGTCGAGATCGTGTGGTCTCAGGTTTTTTGTAATTAGAAGTGCTGGTATTTTTATTAGGGTTTTTCTGGGTTGCAGACAGAATTTCTCTCCTGTACTTTACTTTCTAGACAGATTTGGGCCCCAACATTTGCTCATTCTATTTTCTCTCTGTGTTCGTGTTTTCCTCTTGTCTAACCGCCATTACATGTTTGGGGGCTTCCTATTTCTTTGGGGGCTTTACTCCGGGGCAGTTAACTTTCCTCTTTCTATCTTCAGGTGTAGCTAACTCTCTCCGGCTGTGCCGAGGCGTCTACGATCACCGTAGGTACGCTCCACGGCTACTTCTAGTTATGCGGTTAGTTTAGGGATCTGCAACCCATTATGTTCCAGCCTCTCTGGTGTCTTGCTGCTTTGGCAGTATTTAGCTCCGGTCCTCCTCAGCTACCAAATCATAACAGGAACCTCCTCCCAGCAGGACCGTTCTTCCGCTCCAGAAGAAAGCAGGAAACAGTCCTTCAAATCATCTCCTCACTGGAGGTCAAAGGGCCGCTCCTCCAAGCCCTCTAGGTCCCGCTCTCACAGGTTCTCTTCTAAGTGACGGGTCACAACCACCTGGAAGTCGTTTCTTTTTGTCTCGCCCACCAAAACAGCCGTCCCAAGCCCCAGGGGTTCTTCAGGCCGTCTCATCCCTTCTAAGCACAGGAGTAATCGTACCCGTTCCCTGGAACGAACGGTTTTCAGGATTCTACTCCAATCTTTTTGTAGTCCCAAAAAGACTGTTCACTCTGCCTGATCTTGCACCTCAAACAGTTGAATTGCCACATTTGGATCCGCCACTTCAGGATGGAGTCTTTACGCTCGGTGATCGCCTCCATGGAATCAGGAGAATTTCTTTGTTCTGTAGACATATAGGATGCTTATCTCCACATTCCTGTTTGTGTGCAGCATCAGAGATTTCGTTGACTTGCAATCCAGGAGGATCATTATCAATTCACGGCCCTTCCGTTCGACCTGGCGTCGGCCCCCAGGGTTTTTACGAAGGTCATGGCAGCGGTCATGGCCATCCCTCGCTCCAAGGGGATCCTCATAATCCCTTACCTGGACGATCTTCTGATCAAAGGCCCATCCCGCCGAGACTGCGATCAGAGTCTTCAGGTCACTCTGGACACACTGATCTGTCTCGGCTGGATCGTCAACAGAGAAAAATCCTCCCTGATGCCAACTTAGCTCCTGCAGTTCCTGGGCATGGAGTTTGACACAACCCAGGCCCGTGTCTTCCTTACAAAGGACAAGTTTTCTTCTCTCTGCCATGGAGTCCGCTCTCTAAAACGACCAGTTCCTCTTCCCCTGCTGTCCTGCATGAGAGTCCTGGGAAAGATGATTACCACCATGGAAGCCGTGCCTTTCGCCCAGTTCCACTCTTGTCCTCGTCAACTGGCCCTCTTGTCTGCCTGGGGCAAGAAAACCGCCTCCCTGGACTGACCTGTGCTTCTGCCTCTCAAGGTGAGGCAATCCCTGACCTGGTGGATGCTATGCTCCTCAGTCCTGCTTGGGAGGTCCTTTCTTCCTCTCCGGTGGCAGGTGGTCACCACCGACAACAGCCTCCCCGGTTGGGGTGCGGTTTTCCTTGAGCACACAGCGCAGGGTCGCTGGAACGCTCAGGAAGCCATTCTCCCCATCAATCTTTTGGAGATCAGAGCAATCTTCCTTGCCCTTCTCCGCTGGCAGTCCCTCCTTGCAGGCAAGCCGGTCCGCATTCAATTGGACAACGCCATGGCCGTGGCTTACATAAATCACCAAGGCGGGACTCGCAGCAAGCAGGTCATGTCAGAGGCGGCAAAGATTCTGCAATGGGCGGAACGTCACGTCCCTGCCATATAGGCTGTTCACATTCCGGGGGTGGAAAATTGAGCAGCCGATTTTCTAAGTAGTCAGGGCCTCGCATTAGGCGAATGGTCTCTCAGTCCCTCAGTCTTCAACCAAGTATGTCAGAAATGGGGCACTCCGGACTTCAACCTCATGGTGTCTCGGATGAACCACAAGGTTCCTCTGTTCGTAGCTTTGTCCCGGGATCCGCTGGCCATCGGCTGCGATGCCCTAGTGATCCCGTGGTCCCAGTTTTAGCTGCCCTATCTTTTTCCGCCTCTCCCCTTGATTCCGAGAGTCGTGAAAAAGATAAAGACAGAAGGGATTCCCGTCACCTGATAGCTCCGGACTGGCCAAGACGTTCTTGGTATGCGGGGCTGGTAAACATGCTTTCGGACGTTCCCTGGAGGCTTCCAGACCATCCAGATCTTCTGTCGCAGGGCCCCCTCTTCCAACAGAGTTCTCAGTCTCTGAGTTCAATGGCATGGCCGTTGAGGCTGCAATTCTGAAGGAGGCTGGTTTTTCTAACCAGGTCATTCAGACCATGATTAGGGCGAGAAAACCAGCATCCTCGCGCATTTACCACAGGTATTGGAAGGCGTTCTTCCGGTGGTGCAAGGAGAACAACTTGTTTTCAATGTCTTTTTCCCTTCCTTCTATCCTTGGTTTTCTTCAAGCAGGTCTCGCTCTATCTATCCTCTTCCAGAGGGATCTGGCTTCCCATTCTCAAGTGAAGACCTTTCTTCAGGGTGTCGCCCACCTGGCACCTCCTTAACATCCTCTGATAGATCCATGGGATCTTAATCTCGTTCTCGGCGCCCTCCAACGTTTGCCGTTTGAACCCATTCAGGATACTTCATTTTCCTTTCTGTCATGGAAGGTGGCCTTCCTAATTGCCATTACGTCTATTAGGAGGGTTTCTGAGTTAGCAGCATTGTCGTTCTCCGTTCCTGATTTTACATCAAGACAAGGTGGTTTTCAGACCCGTTCCTTCTTTCTTCCTAAGGTGGTCTCTTCTTTTCACATCAGTGAAGACATTGTTCTTCCTTCTCTATGTCGTTCTCTGGTTCATCCCCTGGAGAAGGCCCTCCACAAGCTGGATTTGGTTAGCTATTCGAGTCTTACAGTGCCTACAAGTAGTATTCAACCCCCTGCAGATTTAGCTGGTTTGATAAGATGCAAATAAGTTAGAGCCTTCAAACTGCAAACGAGAGTAGGATTTATTAACAGAAGCATAAATCTTACAAAACAAAGAGTTATGTTGCTCAGTTGAATTTTAATAAATTTTAAACATAAAAGTGTGGGTCAATTATTATACAACCCCTATGTTTAATATTTCGTGGAATAACCCTTGTTTGCAATTACAGCTAATAATCGTCTTTTATAAGACCTGATCAGGCCGGCACAGGTCTGTGGAGTTATCTTGGCCCACTCCTCCATGCAGATCTTCTCCAAGTTATCTAGGTTCTTTGGGTGTCTCATGTGGACTTTAGTCTTGAGCTCCTTCCACAAGTTTTCAATTGGGTTAAGGTCAGGAGACTGACTAGGCCACTCCAACACCTTGACTTTTTCCCTCTTGAACCAGGCCTTGGTTTTCTTGGCTGTGTGCTTTGGGTCGTTGTCTTGTTGGAAGATGAAATTACGACCCATCTTAAGATCCTTGATGGAGGAGCGGAGGTTCTTGGCCAAAATCTCCAGGTAGGCCGTGCTATCATCCTCCCATGGATGCGGACCAGATGGCCAGGCCCTTTGGCTGAGAAACAGCCCCACAGCATGATGCTGCCACCACCATGCTTGACTGTAGGGATGGTATTCTTGGGGTCATATGCAGTGCCATCCAGTCTCCAAACGTCACGGGTGTGGTTAGCCTTGACTCTTCGGACAAGCCTGGCCTCGGCACGGGAGGAAACTTTCAAAGGCTGTCCAGGCCGTGGAAGGCTAACAGTAGTTCCATAAGCCTTCCACTTACGGATGATGCTCCCAACAGTGGAGACAGGTAGGGCCAACTCCTTGGAAAGGGTTTTGTACCCCTTGCCAGCCTTGTGACCCTCCACGATCTTGTCTCTGATGGCCTTGGAATGCTCCTTTGTCTTTCCCATGTTGACCATGTATGAGTGCTGTTCACAAGTTTGGGGAGGGTCTTAAATAGTCAGAAAAGGCTGACAAAAGAGATCATTAATCCACACATGTGAAGCTCATTATTCTTGGTGCCTGAACTACTTCTTAATACTTTAGGGGGACCAAACAGAATTCTTGTGGTTTGAGGGGTTGAATAATAAATGACACTCTGAATTAACTTTTAACGTTTTTAAAAAAAAAAAAAAAAATTAAAACAAAAATTTTTGCTGCAGTGCATTTCCCACTTCCAGGCTGATCTACAGTACAAATGTCACAATGCCAAGTTAATTCCGCATGTGTCAACCAGCTAAATCTGCAGGGGGTTGAATACTACTTGTAGGCACTGTATATTTCTAGGACTGCTTCCTTTCGTCAAACTGATTCCCTACTTGTCATCTCTGAATGTCGTCGAAAGGGGATTCCAGCTTCCAAGTCCACTATCGCCTGTTTGATTCGTTCGGCGATATTGGAGGCTTACCGCGTTCAGGACAAAGAGCCTCCTCCAGGGGTGAGGGCTCACTCCACCCGGGCCGTGGGGGCTTCTTGGGCTGTTCGTCACCAGGCCTCGGCCTTACAGATTTGCAAGGCTGCGGCCTGGTCGTCCTCGCACACTTTTGCGAGGTTTTACAGGGTTCATACACATGCCTCGTCTGATGCAGGCTTGGGTAGGAAGTTGCTGCAGGCGGCGGTTGCTCACCGACCGACCTAAGTCTGTTTTTTCTTTGCATTCTTTCTGCTCCCACCCTTGGGACTGCTTTTGGATGTCCCATGGTTACCTGTGTCCCCCAATGAAGCGATAAAGAAATAGGGATTTTTGGTACTCACCGTAAAATATTTCTTGGAGCCTTCATTGGGGGACACAGCGCCCTCCATAACTGTTTGTACCGCTTTTTGGGCCTACGTGCCTTTGTTGTTGGGTTGGTACATATGTTGAGTTCTAGTTGCTTCTCCTACTGCTTTTACACCAACTGAGGTGCTTGGTGCCTGTCGGTGGGTGTATACTGCTGCGGAGGAGCTTTGTTTTCTTTTTTGCCTAGTGTCAGCCTCCTAGTGACAGCAGCATACACCTCATGGTTACCTGTGTCCCCCAATGAAGGCTCCAAGAAAGAGATTTTACGGTGAGTACCAAAAATCCCTCTTTCCTGGATAGACTTGAGTGTGCATGCAGTGTTGGCCAAAATTCAGCAGGTCAAGATAGTTGAATTCAGTGATTGCATGCCTCATTGGATTCAGGCTTTGAAGAAAGCAAGCAATGGGAAAACTATAGTTTCCCATTTGATCAAGTGAATACTGTGAAATTAGACAATATCCTAAAATCAGGGCTTCTATTTACGTGTCGGTCGTCTTTGTTATACACTAAAAATACATTTCTTTATCGCTTCATTGGGGGACACAGGTTACTATGGGTGTATGCTGTTGTCACTAGGAGGCTGACACTATGCTAATAAGGCAAAAGGCTGACTCCTCCCCAGCAGTATACACCCACCGACAGGCACAAGGCAACTCAGTTTTTGCTTAGTGTCTGTAGGAGGCGGACCTGGATCTAACACCAGATCCGCAGTTTCTTCCTTACAGGTTTTGTGTTGTTTTATTAACGTTTTCCCTTTGTTTTACAGATACAGCTCTTCGGGTAACAGGGTGCAGACTACTCACCCTGTCCTCCCACACTTTAGCGACCGAGAGAGCAGCGTGCGAATAATCCACACTGCCCACTCTCGGACCCGCTGGAAGGACTCGGTCCTTCTGTCACCCTCACGGGTGCTTCAGAGGACCCTTAGCGGCAAGTCCTTGCCTCTCCCCTCCTCACCCCTCTCCCAGGAGAGGGCTGAGAGGAAGACGGTGACCACCAGAGGTGGCCTTCCCCCTTACCATAGGGGTTGACGCCGTCTTCTGCACCGTCTGGAGACGGTGCGGGAAGGAGGATCACCACCAAGACCCTCTTCACCAACGAGGGATCCTGAAACATCCTCAGTTCCACTCGGCAGCACCTAACAACGGAGCACAGGTACAGACGCCACCTACCTCCCCCCATGCCCAACCAGCCCCAGGCGCCACCGATCGCTTCGGCCACAGAGCGCAGCTAGAGAGACAGGGAATTTCCCCCGGTCAAGTTTCGCGCCCCTTTCAAACAATGGAGCGCGCGGCGCCGCCATCTTAAGCCCCCCTTCCTTGCCGCTCTGACCGCAGACACGCCCCCTTCCTGTAGGCGCGCTGAGCTCTTTCCTCCGGCGCCCTGACGTCAGCGCCAGGGCCAGACACCCAGGCCGCTCTAACTCCACCCCCATGTAGCGTCACCAGCGCCGGGCCGCGCCCCCTGCCAGCCCCTCCCATCACAGGCCGCACAGCCAGTGCACGAGGCGTCCCCGTCCCCCAACAACGGCCGGACACACCTCCTTCCGGCGTTCCTTCCCACAGGACGCTGGCTACGCCCACCGCTTCAGAAACAGCGCGTGGTCACAGCTCCCACCACGTGCCTCGCAGCGCCTCCATATCTGGGCCCGAAAGCTCAAGCAGTGCTTACAGAGCTCTGGGGAAGACCCTGCCTGCCTCAGGGGACACGGGCACTCTATCGACCGCGGCTGCTACGATCGCTGGGTACCGGTAAGCAGGAGGCCCGGTAGGCTCTGCTTCTCACAGACCCTACCAGCCAATCGTCTCCCCTCTGTTCGTCCTGCGTCCCCACCACCATGTCTGCCCATCAGGAATCCTCCAACGCCCGGGAGGAGAGCGTACCCACCCCTCCGGAGTGGGCCATCGCTATGTCTCAGTCATTCTCGGACTGGACAAAAATATCGCAGTCCCTTGTGCAGTTCCTGGAACGTACGCCACAGATAACTGCCGCCACCAGTGCTACGAACGCCACCCACGGTGATTCGCCTGCACCCGACCACAACCCTCACAGAGGCAGGTCAAAGAACAGAACCAGAAAGCGTACTCGTTCTAGTTCCTCGTCCAGCTCACCGGGGCCATCAGCGACCCCCAGTCTGCCCCACTCTACCCGTTCCCCCTCCCCGGAGGCGGACATCGGGTCAGATATACCGTCCCAGTAAGGGTCTGACCCCGAGGACGATCACTCCTCAGGGACACGGGACATGGTCGATAGCCTCATCTCGGCTATTGTACAGACCCTCGAAATCAAAGGGGACGAGACAGTCGCCCAGGACGACTCCGATATCCCACCAGCTCACCGTGGTATGCACTCAGCAGCAGTGTCTCTGCAGAGCTTAGCATTTACCCTTACTCAAAAGATACCTATGCCCAACCCAACGGCCCCCGGTCAGAATGCCCTGGTGGCCTATTACGCTCGAACCTCTGCAAGAAAAAGTGGGCTTCAAGCCGATCTGGTAACCAAATGGTCCGAGTCCCCCAAGGTGGACCCGCCTATCTCCCACTTGTCCTCCCATACGGTCCTATCCATCCCTGACTCTGCGGCACTCAAGGACGCCGCGGACAGACAGATAGAAGTCCTGACAAAATCTGCCTCTGAGGCATCAGGCGCTTCACACTGCCCCAACTTCGCCTCCACCTGGGTGGCAAAAGCCGATCGGCCTGGGCGAAAATTCTCAAACGGGGCATCATGTCGGAGGCCCCCACAGAGGACCTTTCCAACGTAGCGGACCAAATCGCTCGCAAGTACCTCCTTAACGCCTCCCTGGATGCCGCCGCCTGCTCCGCAAGGGCAAACAGCAACATCCTCGCAATTCGCTGGGTCCTGTGGCAGAAGGCGGGGAACGCGGACCCAGCGTCAAAAAAGGTCCTTAACTAGCCTCCCCTTCCAGGGCTCCAGGCTCTTTGGGTCCCAACTGGACCAGATCATCTCTGACACCACGGGGGGCAAGGGTAATTCTCTGCCCCAATCCAGGGAAGGCACCACAGCCTTTTCGCCCCTTCCGTCCGTTCACTGCCTCAGGCGGCTACACCCAACAGGACCGACCTCCCGCCCATGGAGACAGAAGGAAACCTTCCTTCAAGTCTACCCCACACTGGAGAAACAAGAGCCGCCTCCCTAAGCCATTCAGTAGCAGGAATCATAGATTCCCCCCTAAAGGACGGATCACCCCAACCCGGAACCCTCCCAGGGTGGGGGGAAGACTCCCTTTGTTCAGGGACACCTGGCTGTCAGTCGTCGACGACGACGCCTGGGTAAGGGAGATCATCACGTCCGGATACAAAATAGTTTTCTTCCCACCCAAAGAGACACTTCTTTACCTCCCTATTAGAAGCAGAAGTGATCGTCCCCGTTCCCCTGCACGAACAGTTCTCCGGGTTCTACTCAAACCTCGTAGTCCCGAAAAAGGACGGCTCCCCTCGCCCGATCCTAGACCTCAAACGGCTGAACCGTCATCTTCGGATCCGCCACTTCAAAATGGAGTCCTTACGCTCGGTAATCACATCCATGGAGCCGGGGGAATTTCTTTGCTCCGTGGATATACAGGACGCGTACCTACACATACCTGTCTGCGTCCAACACCAAAAGTACCTCCGCTTTGCTGTGTAGGGACACCATTACCAGTTCACAGCTCTCTCGTTCGGCCTGGCCTCCGCCCCCAGGGTCTTCACGAAGGTCATGGCGGCAGTCATGGCCATCCTCCGATCCAAGGGGATCCTCGTAATCCCCTACCTCAACGACCTCCTAGTCAAAGGTCCGTCCCCCAGGAGTGCAACCAAAGCCCCCAGATCACCCTGAGCACCTTATCCCGCCTCGGGTGGCTTGTCAACCGGGAGAATTCGACGCTGATCCCAACCCATTGCCTTCTCTTTCTGGGCATGGAACTCGACACCATTCGTGCTCGAGTCTTCCTCCTGGAGGAAAAATACTACTCAAACAAGGGATCAAAGCCCTAAAGTGACCAGCCTCTCTTCCCCTACGTTTCGGATTCAGAGTCCTGGGGAAGAGGGTCGCCTCCATGGAGGCAGTACCATACGCGCAGTTCCACACACGCCCCCTCCAACTTGCCCTCTTGTCGTCCTGGGACAAGAAGCCAGCGTCCCTAGACCGCCCAGTGCTCCTTCCACCCAGGGTGAAACAATCCCTCACTTGGTGGACGCTGGCCTCCACCATCCTACGCGGAAGGTCATTCCTACCCCTCCGGTGGCAGATCATCACCACCGACGCCAGCCTGCACGGCTGGGGAGCAGTCTACCGGCACCTCACAGCACAGGGCCGCTGGGACGCACACGAAGCCCTCCTGCTGAGAAACCTCCTGGAGATCAGGGCAATCTGCTTGGCCCTCCTCCACTGGCAGCCCCCCCTCGAGAGCAAACCGGTCCGACTTCAGTCAGACAGCGCCACGGCCGTGGCATACATAAGCCATCAGGGCGAGACTCGCAACAAGCAGATCATGACCGAGGTAGCGAAGATCCTACGGTGGTAGAGAGCCACGTTCCGGCCATCTCCGCTGTACACATTCCAGGGGTGGACAACTGGGAAGCCGACTTTCTCAGTCGTCAGGAGCTGGCAGCCGGCGAGTAGTCACTCAACCCGGCCGTCTTCACCCAAATTTGCCAGAGGTGGGGCGTCCCAGACGTCGACCTAATGGCATCCAGATCAAACCACAAGGTCCCCCAGTACGTGGCCAGATCCCGGGACCCGATGACACTCGGTTGCGACGCTCTCGTCATCCTGTGGTCTCAGTTCCAAATGCCTTACCTCTTTCCTCCCCACCCCCTGCCTCCACGAGTCATAAAAAAGATAAAGGCGGAAGGAGTCCCCGTCCTACTCGTAGCCCCAGACTGGCCCCGTCGTGCCTGGTATGCGGAACTCGCAAACATGCTCACGGACGCCCCCTGGAGACTCCCAGCCCGTCCGTACCTCCTCTCTCAGGGGACCACTCTTCCACCCGAATTCTCAGTCACGCACTTTAACGGCATGGCCGTTGAGGCCGCGGTTCTAAGGAACGCAGGCTTTTCCGAAAGGGTCACCCAAACGATGATAAGTGCCAGGAAACCAGCGTCTTCCCGCATTTATTATAGGTGCTGGAAGGCCTTTTTCCACTGGTGTGAGGAAAACAATCTCTTCCCGATGACCGTTTCTCTGCCCTCTGTACTCGGTTCTTCTACAGTCGGGACTTGACTCCGGCCTTTCCCTCAGTTCCCTAAAGGGTCAGGTCTCAGCCCTATCTGTGCTATTCCAGACCGAAATGGCCTCCTTGCCCCAGGTGAAGACCTTCCTGCAGGGGGTCGCCCATCTAGCTCCCCTCTTACCGTCCTCCGATCGATCCCTGGGATCTCAATCTGTCCTAAGCGCTCTACAACGTACGCCCTATCCAGGATATCCCCTTCTCGTGACTCTCGTGGAAGGTAGCCTTCCTGGTCTCCATCACCTCCCTCAGAAGGGTATCCGAATTGGCGGCCCTGTCCTGCCGCCCGCCCTTCCTGATCCCACATCAGGATAAGGTGGTCCTCCGGCCTGTCCCTTCCTCCCTTCCGAAGGTAGTCTCGGCCTTCCACATCAACGAGGATATCGTCCTCCCTTCACTGTGCCCCTCACCAGCCCACCCGCAGAAAGGTCTCTCCACAAGCTGGACCTGGTCAGTGCGATCCGGTCCTACCTTGCTAGGACTGCACCCCTTAGTCAGTTGAATCCCCTGTTCATCCTCTATGAGGGCCGCCGCAAAGGGCTCTCAGCCTCAGAATCCACCATCGCCCGTTGGGTTCATTCAGCTATCCTGGAAGCATACCAATCCCAGGACAAACAACCTCCTCCGGGGTGAGGGCACACCCCACCCGGGCTGTGGGAGCCTTATGGGCCATTCGTCACCAGGCTTCGGCGACGCAAATCTGCTAAGCCGCAACCTGGCCTTCTCTCAACACCTTCGTTAAATTCTACAAGGTTAATACACACGTTTCGGCGAACGCGGGACTCGGTAGAAAAGTACTGCAGGCGGCGGTTTCCCACCGGCTGACCTAGTCCCCGCTATCTCCATATTTTACCTATTTACCCACCCTCGGGACTGCTTTAGGACGTCCCATAGTAACCTGTGTCCCCCAATGAAGCGATAAAGAAAGAGGGATTTTTGGTACTTACCGTAAAATCTCTTTCTTGGAGTCTTCATTGGGGGACACAGTACCCTCCCCAAAAATTCACACCACACTGGACCCCAGGCCGTTCCTTGGGGTTGGCACATAGGTCATGTATCTTATTACTATAACAGCTCCTACTACTGCTTTTGCACCAACTGAGTTGCCTTGTGCCTGTCGGTGGGTGTATACTGCTGGGAGGAGTCAGCCTTTTGCCTTATTAGCATAGTGTCAGCCTCCTAGTGACAACAGCATACACCCATAGTAACCTGTGTCCCCCAATGAAGACTCCAAGAAAGAGATTTTACGGTAAGTACCAAAAATCCCTCTTTGTGAGCATTTTGGTGTACAGTGTGGAGACACTGGGAACTCAGTAGGTGCTCTCATCCGCTGGCTTGAGACCGCATGGACCAGGGCTAATCCTACTGAACGCCGGCTCTTCTCTTCCCGTGGACACAATACTACTCAGACAACACAGGGTGAGGGTAAACCAGCGTGGCAATAATTTATTGAACCACCAACAAACAATAACATACAGAACAGTTCCAGCAAGATACCCAAGATGGTGCAAAATTACAGTCTCACCCTTCCCCTGACTAGCCAGGATTAGAGAAGCTGCAACTTTGGAGCTTCCTTCGCCGACTGCCCCCACCAGTAGCACCCTGCTTTTGGCGGGCACCCACAGAGAGTAGGTAACAACAAGCTTAGGAAGCTGACAGTACAATGATGCACGTGACTAGATGGTCCCAACCTGGCTTCTCAAACGTATTTATGGGGGTCAGATAACCGTATGGTCCCAACTTGGTTTCACCAAATGTCTCCATGGGGTCAGGTGACCGGTGGGTCACAATCCTAGTTTCCTCAAGCGTATCCATGAGTTCCAGGTGACGGGAGGGTTACAACCTGGCTACTCCAAACGTATCCATGGGTTCAGTAATAGTCAATGGAGCTGACCTGTATTCTTTCAGCTGGGGCCATGATCATGAGCTGACATCCTGTAGAATGTCAAATCTGTTTCCCTCTTAATGGAGCCATGTTGTCCTGGTAGAGTGATCCTATGTCTCCTGACCAACTGAAAAATATCCATCTGGATAATTCAGATTAAATGCTGTGTCGTCACAAACTGTTTTCAGTATAGAAGCCAAGGAGACGGACAGATTAGTTGGAATATTTACGCTTGTTTTCTGGCATAAATTGAAAAATATTGTGTTAGTGCTAAAAAGAAACATTTATAATGATCCTGCGCCACATTTTTTTTATTTTTTAACACCTTCAAAACTCAATTTTCTATTTTTAAATTGCTTTGCCTCCAGCAGTAGATTTGGCTATTTAAAAGATGTTTTCTAATCTGCCATGGATTAAATCTCGCATTGAAGTGTGATTACCTATGTACACATGACTATTACTTGCCATTTAAGATCTGAATTCACCATGACCAGACATGATCGGTGGTGTTTTTCTTTGCAGCTTCTAGAACTCTTATCTTTGAAAATAATATAAATGAAAAGTTTTTATGTCTTACAGAAAGAAACCAGCAGCGCACTTACGCATGCAGGAGCTCATTTAGACCTTTCAGCGTTTTCATCATGGGAGGTATGGTGTAATTTAAGCAGCAATTAAAGTTTATGTACCGTAAGTCAAAATTTAACTTAAAATGAAAGGGTTCAACTGTTGGCCCCCCCTCCCAATCCTATTAACAAGGGTCCCAAAGCCACCTGTTAATTAAGTGGTAGTGTATATACATGGTCATCGCTGTATGCACTATGAGAGCTTTTGTGTAAGCACATGATCAGAGCTCCTGTAGTCAGTGAATAGAACAATTATCACATGCGCTATTCACAACAGGGACGCCGCGCTACCCACCACTGATTTTTGCAGTTATTTATCCTATGTATTATTGATGATGTGGTGTATCCGATAACCCACTTAAAATGAGCATCCACATTTACTTCCTTGGCAGATTGTAAGTGTTCTGATATACAAATTCACAGTATAGACTTGTTAGGGTTCACTCAGGTAGGCACTATGTAGCGTTCACATAGGAAATGCAGTTTGGTCCAAACAGGTTCAGTTTAATTGCTTTCCTAAAACTCAAAAGGGATTCTAAGCCAAAAGCAGCCTCTTCTGGGCACAAAGGTATCCCAACAAACAAACAGTTCATTCAGTAGTAACATATATGTCAGTGCATGCTTCTCCAAACAGATCACAGTACTTTCTCCCGAAGCAAACTTTATACACAGAGAGGCCCGATCCGACTACACTGTGTTCCAAATTATTATGCAAATAATATTTTCTCAGATTTTCCCAAATTACCTATATGAATTGCAGTCATTGTAATTTTCCAGTCAAATAACTATTACAGTACAATTGAAAGGTTTTTGTACAAACTGCCTATGATAACAGTATATTTTTAAAAAAATAAAACACTCAAACTGCACTCAAAATGCATGTTCCAAATTATTATGCACAGCAGAGTTTTCAACCTTTTCATTTTAATAAAGAACAAAAAAATGGTCATTTTTGAAATAATAAGCATTAGCAGGTTATTACAAACTGAAATCAAGTAGAAATAAAAGTCCAGCTCACCAGTGCAGCATACCAGAGATCGGAGCAAGGAACCGCTGTGTCAGACTTAGAACATTGCAAAAGGAGAAAATCCAGCTCAACGATGAAGTGAAGATAAAAAAATCTTTATTCACTTGTCATTCCAAATACAGAGGAGTATCAGCATAGATAGCAGCAGATGAATGCGTTGATATGGAAATTTAATTAGGATAAAAATATCCTTCCGTGTTTGCTGCTTGCTTCTCCAAATCTCTATATAATGTCTTTTTGAGCGCTCAGAACGAAATGAGGACTGTCCACACGAAAGTGTCAGTATAACAGTTCGTCAAAGACATACATTTATTATTCATTCAAGGTTTTATACGTTTACAAAAAGGGCTGGTTAGTCAATTAACATACAATTAAAAGCTGCTAGATTATTGGCTGTTCTAGTGTAAATATGATAATTATGATCATGATTAAAAGAGCTGAAGTTGCAGAATTATTGTTTATATTCTTGTGACCTAGTTGTCTTGCATAACTATAATGTAAACAACAGATATCTAATAGGACTTTTTGTACTTCATGCATTTGTTCCTTTATGAAGGCCAGATTTCTTTAAAACGACTGATTATAGCTGGCCTAGAAATATGTGAGCACAAGGTTTTTTAGCAAGTGAGATCTATCTAACTGTGAACTGTGAATACATATATGTGAATATACTTTGAATATATGGAATACATATATATTTCCATGACAGTCCCCCCTTAGATACCACTTGCCCTAAAAAAAAACCTGCTCCTGGCCCAAGCGCTGCAACTCTTTTGTTCTGCCTGTGAGTTGAGACACCCCTAGCGCATGTCTCCCCCACCGAATATAGACTTTTCGCAAATGGGCGGTCAGGAGGACTGTCCCTGTCGGGGGTTTATGTGTTTGCAATCATAGTCTCTTTATTTGATAGGATGTTTCATCAAGGATGTGTATTCTCAGTCTGGAGGTAGTTCGGAGATCTGGTCAAGCCAGGCAGTTCTATCCGGACTGGTGCGAGGTCCAAGATGGTGAGTGGCATCAAATTGGTTGTCTCCTGAACAGTTTTTTTCCATTATCCTGCGGATACAAGGAATTACACAGCAACCAGTAATTAATGCAAAAATGAGAACCCCCATAATGGCTGTCCCAACCTGTGCCAACATTTTCTGCCACTCACTCATCCACCCAAAGTATCGATCCCATGGGTCAGTGACACCTGAGTTCTGTTTCAGTTCCTCTGATAACTCATTAAGTTTCTGTATTGCCATTGTGACTTTACAATTTGGGCCAGTGTTGTCTGGGATGTAGGTGCAACAGGTGTCTTTGATCATTTTGTAAACACCTCCTTTCTCAGCTAGAATCATATCCAAAGCCATTCTATTCTGGAATGCCATAATGGAAGTGGGGCCTAACTGTGCTGCCAAACCTTTTACAGCATCTATGGTGAAGTTAACAAATCTCTGCTGGTTATAATAGATGTAATTTATCCAATCAACATTTTTGTTTATAGTGACTCAAATCCTGCTTTAACTTGGTCTCTGGCCTTGAACTCATCAGGTAGGTCATCTGGTCATCTGTCTGGTCAGTCAGAGCATCCACGACATCCTTCATGGCTTAGGTGTCTCTCCTGGTACGGGAGCTTCCTTGCAATGCGATACGTGGATTCAAACAGGCTTTCCCTCTAGTTACACAGAGGTTGATGTCATCTGGGCTCTTGGACAGGATCATCAAATCTGGCAGTGAGGAGAAAAACTCGAGAATGGACATTAGTTTTTGACCAATTCAATTACATAAGTGTTATGATCTGGTAGCTGAGGAGAGCAGGCAAAAAAAGGCAATACACCAGAGAGGTTGGAATCTATGGGATTGCAGTACCCTGACTAACCACCACAACTAAAGGCAGCCGTGGAGCGTTCCTACGTTGGTCCTAGACCTCGTCACAGCCTGAGAAGCTAACTACACCTAAAGATAGAAAAAGGAAAGCTATCTGCCCCGGAGCAGATCCCCAAAGAACATAGGAAGCCCCCAAACATGTAATGGCGGTTAGACAAGAGGAAATACAGACACAGACAGAAAATAGAATGAGCAAACGCTGGGGCCCAATCTGTCTAGATAGAAGAGGATAGGAAAGGCACTTACTGCAACCCCAAAAAACCTTGAGAAGTACCAACTCTACTAATTACAAAAAACACCTGAGATCACACGACCTCTACCACCTAAATTAGTTCTCTGGTGTAACAAAAACTAAACAGCAACCACTGAAAAAACTGGAAAAGGCAAATGAACAAACAGTGGCTGAACTAAACTGAGAGGAGCATAAGCCCCCCGAAGGGGACCCGGCAGACCCCCACAGAAGTGCAGGACAAAATGCAGGCACCAAAAAACTAAAAGAAGAAAATGTCTTATCTGTTAGCAGAAGATGCAGGCACGAAACAGCTTTTCTGGGTCTCTGGGAGTGTGCCTTACGCTAAACAGTGCAATAGGGAGTGTGTCATGCCATGGTTTGCGTGTCTCTTGGGCAATTTTTTCAGCATTCTATTCTTAAGTGTTTCATTCAGTTTTTTCTACCTTCCTGCTGCTCTGGGGGTGGTAAGGAGTGTGTAGGCCTAAATCTGACCCTACTGCTAATCGGGTCTTGTGTGTCAGATTTGCTGTGAATGTGGGTCCCTGATCACTTTCTATCATTTCTGGAACCCCGTATCTGCACACTATTTTCCGAAAGTAGCTTCATTGCAGTAGTCTTTGCTGACTTGGAAGGCTTCTGTTCATCTTGAAAATACTTCTTTTGACCACAATGGCGTATTTGAATCCTTCACTTGGCGATATCTGGATGTGGTCTATCTGGATCCTTTGAAGCTGGTAGAGTGGTCTTTCCAGATGAGGTGAGGGGGTCTTTCTTCCATACGTCCAGGCTTGCATTTGCCGCAGGTCAGACAGCTGCTGGTGAATTTGGCTGTTAGGGTGGAGATCCCTGAAGCGAAACAGTAAGCACCAATCAGATCATTCATCTGTGTCTTTGATATGTGGATGTGGGTCCATGTACCCATTGGACCACCATAGGGTGCATACTTTGTGGTAGGCAGAGTTTGAAGTCTATTATTGATAGCCTTCCTTCTTCACGTGTTGCTTTTTTCCCATTCAGCTCTTTTCCTTTTGGAGCTTGGTCTTGTAACTTCTTGAGCAGATTCCAGGACGTCTCTTTGTCAGGTTTCTTGTCTTCAGTCGTCATGTAGTAGCCGTCCGGCTCTACGACCTCTCCCACTTCTCCATGTTGTCTTCCTTTGGCTGCTTCTTTGGCTGCTTCTTTGGCTGCCATGTCCGCCATGTTATTGCCTCACGCCTCTTCTGTTCTCAGTTTTCCATGCACTTTGATTTTTCAAATTGCCACCATTTTGGAAGTTTGAGTATACCCAGTAGGTCCCTGAAGGCTCCATGATGCTTCACGGTTGTCCCGTTTGCTGTGAAGTCCCTTGTAGCCCAGATGGGTCTAAAGTCGTGTGCTATGCCATGCGAGTACCTGTAGTCCGTGTAGATGTTTGCAGTCTTGCCTTCTGCCATCTGGCAGGCCTTCATCAGCGCTATCAATTCTGCTTCCTGGGCTGACAGGCTAGGTGACAGACTTCTGGACCACAGGATTTCTTGATTGCTGGTCACTGCACTTCCTGTGTTGAAACTTCTTCTGGAGCCATCCAAGTATCCCCCCTTGGGAGTGGGAGTAGAGTGGCCGGGCTGAGGACTGTAGGTCTGGAGACGGTGACATTATGAGACAAAGGCAATAGAGGCGCCACAAAGATGCCTGGCGGTGGAGAGATTACTGTTGGTTGAGCTTGATTGAAGATTGCCAAGATGTCATGTGGAGTGAGAGTTTCCAGTGGCTGTCCAAGAGTGATTTCAGCAACCTTGTCCAGGAGGGTGTGTGCTGCAGATACTGCCATCAGGCAGGAGGGGGCTCTTCTTGCAACTAGATCCAAGCGGGCTGAGAGGCAGCCTAAAAGTCTGTTTTCCCCCGTGAATCCGTGCCAGGACTCCAGTAGCATGACCTTCTTTCTTCCATCAGGTAGACGGAAAGACTTTTCATAGTCAGGTAGGCCTGGTATTGGCGCTGAGACTGTGGAGTTCTTCCAATCTCCTGAATGGGTTGAAGGCTGCGTCTGATAGAAGGAGCGGGGTTGCGTTGATGCAAGCGCACAGAGGCTGCATTAGGACTGAGGCATCAGGGATCCAGATTCTGCAATATGACACTAGACCAGGGAAGGCCTGCAGCATTCTTGGAGTTGTTGGGGGAGCCATCTTCTCCATAGTGGTCACCCAGTCTTTTGACATGTGTTTCGTCTGGTGGGCAATACAGTGTCCCAGGGATGCAACTTGCTTCTGGCATCGCTGGACTTTGTAATTCCAGACCCCACGTTGGGCGCCAACTGATATGGAAATTTAATTAGGATAAAAATATCCTTCCGTGTTTGCTGCTTGCTTCTCCAAATCTCTATATAATGTCTTTTTGAGCGCTCAGAACGAAATGAGGACTGTCCACACGAAAGTGTCAGTATAACAGTTCGTCAAAGACATACATTTATTATTCATTCAAGGTTTTATACGTTTACAAAAAGGGGCTGGTTAGTCAATTAACATACAATTAAAAGCTGCTAGATTATTGGCTGTTCTTCCAGGTAAAGTAGGAGAGACAAGACTGTGCAGGTGTCGATGTCAACCACACAAAAGAGAAAGTCATCCACGTGTTGTAGAAGAGTGACTCTTGCATATTCTGCAATCCAGTTGACGAGGATGGAGGACATTGTCTTGGTGAAACTTAAAGGCTTGTTTTGAGCACCTTGAGACAACACTGTCCATATGCACTGCACTGGTGCGTGAAAGCAGGCCTCCAGGTGGAGGGGAAACACTGAAGAAGGTACTGGCCAGGTTGATCACCGTGAATACCGTTGCGGTGACTGGGACTCTTGAGAGCAGAGTGTGATGGTTCAGCACTGTTGGGGTTTCAAATACCGTAGCCTCTTTCGCGGCCTCCAGGCCTTGCACCATTCTGAACTCAGTGGGGTTTACAGTCTTTTTCTTCACTGTGGAAAGCTGGGATTGATTCCGATGGGCGAGGCAGCCCAGTTTGGCCTTGTCCTTCAGTATGCGGCAGGGGACTCCCATCTGCTGGTGCAGAGCTGGCGGGAAAACAAACAGTCTACTAGGATCCACATCATGAGAGATGACGACCAGCTGGCTTTCTTGTTCTCCACCAAGACAGTTACTGTGTTAGCACCTGTTCTGGTCACAGGGGGTCTTCTTGTTGGGACGTCTCCTTAAACGGCTGCTTTTTTCTCAGCACGGGCCATCAGTAGTTTCTTTTTCTCCAGCTCGGTCTCAGGTCAGTATTTGTGCACAAGTTTGAAGAGCTGAGTGGCCTTTTTCCGGTCTAGGGCCTGGGTGAACTGGTTGATTGCAGGGGGCACCTCCTGGTGCTTGCAAAAGATGAACCTCTGGCGTTAGAGCTGGATGAGGTGTTGCCATTCCATGAAGCGAGTAGAGTCCTTCTTGAGTTGAATATCCTGGCCAATGTCAAAGTTCTCAGGCCGTCTTCTTAGGCGAGTTCACTTAGACCTTCAGTTGGTCAGAGACATCTTGACTCTGGGTGATGGAGTGGCTTTTCTGGTACTATGTCCAGCACCTCCTGTGATAGGTCTGCAGTGTGGTTGTTTGAGGTTCCTGTTTCTTCTTGGGTCAGGGGTGAAGAAAGTGTCATGGTCCCATCTTCCTGGAACACTCTGGTCGCTTTCAGCTTCTGCAGTAGGTCCACTCCCAATAGGTTGAGGGTGCAGGTTTTTTACACAACAAACTGGGACATGATGGAGTGTTCTGGCTGAGTCCACACGCTCAGGGGCTTCATAATCTGGAAATATCTGACTTGACCATCAATTCCCATGCAGGAAGCAGAAGATTCTGGTTGCGGAGTTCCACAAGAAAAGATATGACTACGCCATCCACTCTCAGGATATTGGTCCCACTGGTGGGGTTCCTTGTGGACTTGGTGTGCTCTTGTCCTATGGACGGGGTTCTTCACTGCTTTCTGTGTTTCTTCTTTTTCTGGGTGAAGTCAGTGTTCTGCACTTGTTCCGGAAATGACCAAACTCGCCACAGTTGTAACACTTGACATTCCTTCTGTCCCGGCGGGACTCAATCCTTTTTGCTACTGTGAGCAGGGTATCCATTGCTATTGATGTGTACTCAGGCCTGGCTGCTACCAGTGGTTTCCTGATTGGTTCTCTCAGTCCATGCACAAAAGCCTGTGCCAACATCCGTCTGTGTTTCTGATCATGGGTAATGAGGCCCAAATCTTAAAACACTTGCATTACTCTGTCATGGAACTTCTCCACAGACTCTGTCTTGTCTTGACTCGTGACATGTAGGCTGAGAGTTTGTCCTGTCAGTCTGCTTTTGGCCCATTCTCTGAGTTGCTCAATTAGCTTTGGTCCTGTCTCCCAGGCATACGCATCTAACTCTGTTGGAAGCTTGAAGTGTTCTCTCATAATTGGCCAGAATGCATCACCTGCTTTTATTTCCATTACGGTCCAGAGATCAGTCCAGGCTGCTGCATACGTTCGCTGGATCTGCTGCATTTTTTGGCAAAATGGCATGGGGTGTATCCCTGGGTCTGGCAGCATACTGATCACCTGGCTTGGGATGAAGGGCTCATAGGATGGTGCCTCTACCTGTCCCTGCTCTATTGGTGCTTGTGTGTTTTCTTCCCTAGTATTGGGCAGCATGTGTGACGTTGCATCTTCATCTTCATCAGATAAGAAGTGACATGGTGTACTTGGTGCATACACTGGGTGAGATTTGGGCTTTAAAGTTGTCTTGCTGCATGGGGATTTCCCACTTCCTTGCTGAGGCTGCGGTGGATCAGTGTCATGGTTCCATGCTAGCAGCCCTGTAGCTATACCACCCCCCTGTGAAGCAAGCCCTAGCTGTGGACTGTTGTGTCTGGGGGCTACATGTAGCGTTTTGTGTAGGGAGATCTGCACTTTCTTCTCCTGATATAATGACTGGCAATGTTTGTACTGTGCTTGGGATAGACAAGGTGCCCTGTGCTGGAAACACTGAATACAGGGACACCACATTGCTTGGATTGGGCGTTGACCCAGTTGATGACGAAGTAGAAAAAAGAGGAAGAGAAGGGAGGTGTGAGGGAGGAGCGAGAGAAAGAGGAGGGGAGGGAGAGAAGAGTGAAAGGGGGAAAAGAGAAAGATGGAGGAGAGAGAGAGAGAAGAAAGATGGAGGGGGAGAAGTAGAAGAAGATGAAGAACAAGATTTGAGAGTTGGAGAGGAAAAGATAGAAGAAGAGGAAGATGAAGAAAATGGATGTGTTAGAGATGTGATGGAGGGAAAAGAAGGAATGAGAGGGATGGCAGCGAGGAAAGAGGAGAAAAGTCTGAAGAAGAAAGAGAAAGGGACTGAGAGAAGAAAAAGGAGAGGGTGTCCCCCCTGTGACTCTTGAGAGGGGATGGTTGAAACAAAAATGCCTTCTCCCTGTGGAGAGAGGCGGGGAGCGTTTTTCCCTGTACAAGGCTCCTTACTCAATGAGAGCAGCCTACACCTGTCCCGTGTCTCCACATGATGGACATGTGATGTGTGTGACTCTGAATTCTGCTCTTGTGACATGTCAGTGATCTTTTTCTCACAGATGATTTAACACCTTTTCAAACTTATTCACATAAAAAAAAAAAATCACTTCCTGGTCCGTTCAAATTAACTTGCTGTATCTTTTACACGATGCACCGCTGCTCTTTTATAGCAGATGGTAATCTATTAACAAACTTTCCCGTTACCTTTCAAATAACAAAAAACAAGAAAAAACATTTCATTATGCAGCGTAAAGGCTGCCTGTCTATTTGCTTCTCACATACTCTGACATTCTATTCACATGCCTAGCCCTTCGATTCTTACGTACTGTGTCTATTCCAAAAACCTATTCAACAAAGGTGATTTAAAAATCTGAAAACTTCTGCACTCTGGTTCTGTTTGTTCTCGCCGAATGCCCGACGGGAGGGGCTACTCAGACCACTGCGTAGTTTGTGTCTGCTCTCTCCCTCAGCCTGTAATTCTCCTTATCTATGTGACCTTGTTCTAAAGCAAGCTTGTAGAAAAAAAAAATGGCTGGAGAAATAAAGCTCTAAAATAAATTGCTTAGAGAAAAAATCTCTCCAAAATCATTTAAAAATGTACTTAAAAGAAAAATTTTTAAAAAACAAAAAGTTAGATTTAGTAAAAAACTCTAGAAAAAGAAAACAAAAAAAAATAAATTCACCAAAAAGGGGAGAAAAAAAAACCGTATTAATCATAAAACTCTGAAAAACAACCCTTGTTACTAAAACAGCTAATTAAAAATCTCTGGAATGTCAGCTGGCTGCTTCCCCCCTCCCTTCCTTATATCTCTTCTTGCTGTCTCTATAGGCACTGAAATCACGTATCAAAAAAAAAAAAAAAAATTATTATTCCTCAGAATAGCAAAAAATGAATATAGTTCAGTCTGAATGCCTGATAATTCTCACGTTAAAACCTGTAGCCAAAAAACTAGCTTAAAAAAATGAAAATCAAAGCCAAGAAACAGAATGCCTGATAACGTGATTAGCAGAGGAGGGGGGGTCAAAGGGGTTTTCTCGCTGCTGCAGCCAGCACACTGCTCTGAATGAGATACTGACAGAGCGCACGGAGATGTGATTTAAAGCGACAGTACCTGATACAGACAGTGAGACAGACACCCGGGAGAATACGAATCCCTCTTTTGATGATCTGTGACACATACAAGCTGCTCTGGTAACTGATAACTCACCAATTGCACTGAGCGCGGTGAGGCTCAAGGTTCTATCGCTCTGTACGTACGCCCTGGCTGGTGCGCCGGTCACAGTAATCTGCAATAGCCTTCATCAAAATTCTCACTATCCACGTCTGATTTGACTGGGATGGCCTCCCGGTGCGTGGACAATTATTGTGAGAACTTATCCAAACAAAGCTTCTGCCCTTCACGTCTGATTTGACTGGGATGGCCTCCCAGTGCGTGAAAGTTTACTGCAGAAACTTAACCGAACAAAGCCCTCGCTTCCACAACTGGATTTTTTGGGATAACTTCCCTCCAATATGTGAAGAATATCTGCGTGGACTTATCCAAAACAAAGCTCCCGCCCTTCACGTCTGATTTGACTGGGATGGCCTCCCGGTGCGTGAAAGTTTACTGCGGGAACTTATGCAGCAATTGTCTTTTGCTATACAGCCCCAGAGATCAGCAAGCAAAAACACAGTCACCGTTCCAACTTTCTCCCGGTTCACATAAAACATGAAACATATACAGCACAGCAGCAACCAACTCGGCTTATATCCCAGGGCTTTTGGATAAGGGTATGGACTTTTTACACAACCTGGGAATGCGGTGATGACCACGTCCGACCGGCTGGAAGTGTAGGCTAGGACTAGGCACAGGGAACATTCAGGTAAGATGACAAAGTTTTCTTACCTTACTGATGGAGCTGCAGTCTCCGTCCCGTGTGCCAAGGCCAGGGCCAACACCCCCGTCTCTCCGGTCGGCCGGGTCCTCGTGCGTTTCGTCCAATGCCCCGCGTGCAGGCGCCAACTGATATGGAAATTTAATTAGGATAAAAATATCCTTCCGTGTTTGCTGCTTGCTCTCCAAATCTCTATATAATGTCTTTTTGAGCGCTCAGAACGAAATGAGGACTGTCCACACGAAAGTGTCAGTATAACAGTTCGTCAAAGACATACATTTATTATTCATTCAAGGTTTTATACGTTTACAAAAAGGGGCTGGTTAGTCAATTAACATACAATTAAAAGCTGCTAGATTATTGGCTGTTCTAGTGTAAATATGATAATTATGATAATCATGATTAAAAGAGCTGAAGTTGCAGAATTATTGTTTATATTCTTGTGACCTAGTTGTCTTGCATAACTATAATGTAAACAACAGATATCTAATAGGACTTTTTGTACTTCATGCATTTGTTCCTTTATGAAGGCCAGATTTCTTTAAAACGACTGATTATAGCTGGCCTAGAAATATGTGAGCACAAGGTTTTTTAGCAAGTGAGATCTATCTAACTGTGAACTGTGAATACATATATGTGAATATACTTTGAATATATGGAATACATATATATTTCCATGACAGCGTTATCAACGCGTTTCAGGTGACGCAGCACCCTTAGTCATGATAACAAACACAGTGCAATACAATGCTTATATAGTGAAAAAAAGGAGTGAACACACCATTAAAATAATTAACATAATTAATTAGAGCAACAGGTGGTAGGTGAAAGTAAGCAAAGTTAAAAAAAAAAAAAAAGGGGAGAGACATGACAAAAAGGCAAGAATTGAAGGAATGTGGCACTGTGGGCTATTATTAAGAATATATAAGAACACAAAAGTGCTTCCATATGGTCTCATTATACATATGTTGCAACCTTTATGGACGATATAACCAACTTTATTATTATCAATGAATATATATAGCCCAGAGAACACTCAAACATGCAAAGAAAAGTATATCATTTATATTAGTAATTAATTTATTCAGAATATAGAGAATTATATGGGGCACAGCTTAGATGTAAAAGACATGTAATGGACACATAACAATTATGAAGAGTATTTTCAAAGGAACTGAACCTAATGATATTCATAAATTTACATATATATACACAGAAGAATTATCAGATAATTTCCACCTCTCCTTTTGAGACCATGTTTTTGAAAAGGTGCTCATGTAAATAGGTTAATGATTACTTTGTTCACTCACATTAAAAGTGTTATCCTCTTTAACCCCTCTCTGCCATTGGACGTACTATCCTGTCCATAAAACCCGTGCCAATCTGCCCATGGATGGGACAGTACGTCCAAGGCGATCAGATAATTCTGTGTATATATATGTAAATTTATGAATATCATTAGGTTCAGTTCCTTTGAAAATACTCTTCATAATTGTTATGTGTCCATTACATGTCTTTTTACATCTAAGCTGTGCCCCATATAATTCTCTATATTCTGAATAAATTAATTACTAATATAAATGATATACTTTTCTTTGCATGTTTTAGTGTTCTCTGGGCTATATATATTCATTGATAATAATAAAGTTGGTTATATCGTCCATAAAGGTTGCAACATATGTATAATGAGACCATATGGAAGCACTTTTGTGTTCTTATATATTCTTAATAATAGCCCACAGTGCCACATTCCTTCAATTCTTGCCTTTTTGTCATGTCTCTCCCCTTTTTTTTTTTTTTTTTTTTTTAACTTTGCTTACTTTCACCTACCACCTGTTGCTCTAATTAATTATGTTAATTATTTTAATGGTGTGTTCACTCCTTTTTCTCCTTCGCCTCATTGGGGGACACACAGACCGTGGGTGTTATGCTGCTGCCACTAGGAGGACACTAAGCAATACAAGCACAAAAGATTAACTCCTCCTCCTGCAGTATACACCCTCTGTTGGCTCAATCCTGAACCAGTTCTTGCTTAAGGGTATGCCACACTAAACAACATCGCTAACGGGATCGCTAAAAAACGTCACTATTTAGCGATCCCGTTAGCGATGTTGTTGTGTGCGGCATCTGTCAGCGACGAGCTCCCTGCTGAGATCCTGCTGTGATCTCGCTCGTCACTGGAATCGTTCCGGACCCTATTTTATCGTCGGCGCTCCCGCTGGGTAAGTATTATCGCTGAGTGTGGCACCTTTTCTTAGCGATTTAGCGGTACTTTTGTACCGCTAAAGTCGTTAAGGAGATCGCTAACCGCGATAGCGTCCTTAACGATATCGCTAAGTTAAGCCGCACTCAGCGATATATAAACAATCCCGCTAGCGATCGCATTAGTATGCGTCGTTATCGCTAGCGGGATTGTTTAGTGTGGCAGTACCTTTAGTGTCTGTAGGAGGCACTAGGGTCTGCTCTCAGACCCCACTTTTTTTCTGATTTTTTTCTGATTTTTAAACTTTTTATTATTTTTACTTTCTTCACGCACGGATGGGCGACGGGACTTGTACGAAAAGTCACAATCTCCCAAAAACCAACAACAGGCGGCATCGTGCGAGTGTCGCCTCCACGTACCCCTCCTGCCACGCTACCATGGGGCGACAGATCCTTATAACAGGCCGCTCTCCTCATGAGATACCCTTACTTGAGGATGATGATGATTTTGCGTGGCACCTTGGATGGTTACCCCCTCCACCTCTCCTGGAAGCGGTGGCGGTCTGGAGGCATGTAAAAGCCCTCTCCACCCCCCTATTGAAAGGGGTTGGTGGATAGAGGATGTACAGCCATAGTCGCTGTAGAGCTGTGGAGTTCTCCCTCCTCCATCTTCGGGCTCTCCCCGCAGTGAGTATACGAGGGGCAAATACCGGTCACCGACCGCTTTTATGCGCACTGCGCCCGCATGGTGTTGCGCCGCCGCAGCACACAATCGCGCCGCTGGCGTTCCGATTGCGCCACGGCCTCAAATTTAGTCCCCGGCTTCGGCCCAGGGTAGGCCGCAACTTTAAAATTTACTCCCCGGCTTCGGGCCGGGATAGGCCTCGATGGAGAGGGCGGTCCGTGTGGCTCCGTCCACACCGCACGCTATTGGCTGTCACCAGTTAACGGGATTTCCCCTGTTTCCTCCCCCTCTCCTCCCACTGTTTCTGGCGCCTCTCGTCTCACACGAGAGGCGCTTCTAAGATCTCGGGCGCCATATTCTCCTGGGACAGCGCTGCATCGCCATCCTCTCACTTCCCTGGTGCACACACAGAGGCCCTGGGTAAGTGCACGCTGCGACTAGGTCTACACAGCGCTTAACCCTTCTCCTGCAGAAGGTTCTCTGGGAGGAAATATGTCACAATCAAAGGGAATTAAAAAGGCTGACAAGAGCTACTCCGTAGTATATGCCACTTGCACTTCATGCAACGCTCCCCTGCCATCAATGCATAGTTCCCAATTCTGTGCATCATGTGCCCAGGAGCCCATGGCTTCCTCTGCTCAGGAGCCCCCTATTACCGAGCAGGAGTCACTACCTATTCCTCATCCCATCGAGGCAGGTTCTTCAGGGTGGCCCGAATATCTGGCACACTCCATAAACTCTCTGACTAGAGCCTTGGTTACCTTTCGTGGATCTGCTCCTAGCCAGAGCGCCCCTTTTCCAGAAAAGGGTCCGTTAGCCTTCAGAGATGTCTCATCTGACAGAGGCCGTCTCACGGCGCCCGCTAAGCGGTCGTCCAAAAAACGCCGCCATAATACATCTCCCAATCCATCTAGTGGTTCAGCATCTGCGAGTTCAGGTTCTCGTTCACCTTCTCCCAGAAACATCAGTGACCATGATTCGGAATACGAGTCGGACATTGGTGATGATCCCAACTCGCCGGAATTTCAGGAGTCGTTAGATTCTTTAATTGAGGCAATTAATACAATCCTCAAACTAGAAGAAGAACCTGGGTCTCAGCCGAATCATCCTATCTCCTTCAAAAGGGCAAAACGTGTTCACAAGATGTTTAGTAACCACCCTGAATTTACTGATATTGTTCAGGGACACAGGGAGCGTCCGGACAGACGTTTTTCAGGACTGAAGTCTCTGAAAGCTCGATACCCTTTTTCAGCAACTGTGGCGAAAGAGTGGATGGAATCTCCTGTTGTAGATCCTCCGGTATCTCGTCTATCTTCAAAAACCCTACTCTCTGTTTCTGATAGTTCATCTATTAGGAACCCTTCAGATGAACAGATTGACAACCTCGCCAAATCAATTTTTGAGGCGGCTGGAGCATCTCTATCTCCCTCCTTTGCAGCCACCTGGGTGGCAAGAGCTATGGTGGCTTGGGTTGAGGGCCTAGTCAAAATGACTAGTGATATCCCTCTTTCCCCCGAGGCACGTAATCTGGCCTATCAGATTACTCGGGCAGGTGACTACATGGTTCATGCGTCTCTGGATGCAGCTAATTGCGCTGCTATCACGGCCGCCAATGCTATCGCCATTTGGAGGTCCCTTTGGCTCCGTGAGTGGCGTGTAGACGCTGCTTCAAAGAAGACTTTAACTTCATTGCCTTATCATTCAGGGCGTCTTTTTGGAGATCGCCTTGATCAGATTATTTCTGACGCTACTGGTGGCAAAAGCAAATTTCTTCCACAGCGCAGAATCAATAGACCCTTTCGGCCTCAATACCAAGGTCGTTTCCGGCCATTTCGTAGCTCCTTTAATTGGTCCCCTGCTTCGTCCTCTGCTCGAGCATCCCGGTCATCTCGTAGAGATAGGGACTCGCAACCATCGTCCAGATCCTCTCAGCCCTGGAGAAACAGATCTTCTCAGGCAGGAAATAGGAGCTCCTCCTCTCACAAGTTGTCATCACATTGACTCCTTGCTGGGGATGGGAGACCCAAACAAGGTAGGCGGCCGCCTACTCTTGTTTCACAAAGTCTGGGGGTCAGTAGTTCAAGACCAGTGGGTTCTCGATCTAGTACACTCAGGTTACAAAATCGAATTCTTGTCCTTTCCTCCAAGACGTTTCTTTCAGTCTCGCTTCCCCAAGTCCAAGGATCTTGCAATTCCAATTTTCAGCGGACATCAAAATTTTCTGCGTTTTGCTGTTGGAGAGGATCATTTTCAGTTTGCCGCTCTGCCCTTCGGTCTCGCAACTGCCCCCAGAGTGTTCACAAAGGTCATGGCGGCCGCCATGTCAATTTTACACTCTCGGGGTGTGGTAGTCCTCCCGTACCTGGACGACCTACTCATAAAAGGTCCGACTTTTCGAGCCTGCAAAGAGAGCGTCGAAATCACTATCGACACCCTCTCCCGCCTCGGTTGGCTTGTCAATTTAGACAAGTCTCTTTCCATTCCCTCTCAGAAGATTCTTTTTCTGGGAATGATTTTGGATACCTCCCAAGGATTGGTATCTCTCCCTCCAGAGAAGATTATCTCTCTGAAGCGGGGAGTGCTCCTGCTGTCGCTAAACCGCCCTCATTCTCTGAGGAGCGCCATGCTGGTCCTTGGGAAAATGGTAGCTTCCATCGAAGCAGTACCTTTCGCCCAGTTTCATCTCCGCCCTCTTCAACAGGAGTTGATATCAGTCTGGGACAGGAACCCAGCGTCTCTAGGTCGCCGCTTACGTCTGTCTCCCACAGTCAGAAGCTCCTTAAGATAGTGGATGAATGCTTCATCACTGAATCACGGAAAATCTTTCCTGACTGTTCATTGGCTGGTGGTGACCACCGATGCCAGTCTCCTCGGATGGGGAGCTGTGTTTCTTCATCACACGACTCAGGGCCGCTGGTCTCTACCAGAGTCCCGTCTCCCAATCAACATCTTATAGATCAGAGCTATCAAGTTAGCTCTCGTGCACTTCCATCATCTCCTGGCCGGTCGTCCCATCAGGATTCGGTCAGACAACGCCACGGCCATGGCGTACATCAACCGTCAGGGGGGCACTCGGAGCAGAACAGCGATGCTCGAGGTATCGCACATTCTCCGCTGGGCCGAGAAAAACCGCTCTCTCATCTCCGCGGTTCACATTCCAGGTGTGGACAATTGGGAAGCCGACTTCCTAAGTCGCCAGGGCCTAGACTCAGGGGAATGGTCCCTGCACCCGGATGTGTTCCATCTTATTTGCCAGCGATGGGGCATGCCGGACGTAGACCTCATGGCATCCAGACTGAATGCCAAGGTTCAGACCTTCATAAGTCGCTCTCGCGATCCACTAGCCGTCGGCTCGGATGCGCTAGTCCTCCCTTGGAGTCAATTTCGCCTTCCTTACATTTTTCCTCCTCTTCCGTTAATCCCCAGGGTGATTCGGAAGATCAAGGCACAAGGCGTTCCTCTCATTCTGGTCGCTCCGGAATGGCCTCGCCGGCCGTGGTATGCGGAACTAGTGCGTCTGCTTGCAGACGTTCCCTGGAGATTGCCAGATCGGCCGGACCTCCTCTCACAGGGTCCGATTTACCATCACAATTCAAAAGCGCTGAATTTGACGGTATGGCCATTGAAGCCTGGATCTTAACTCAGGCTGGGTTTTCTCACAAAGTCATCTCTACAATGGTCAATGCCAGGAAGCCGGCTTCCGCCCGCATTTATCATCGTGTCTGGAAGACATTCTTTTCCTGGTGTGAGAACAAAGGTCGTTCCCCTTTGGTTTTCTCTATCCCTTCCATTCTGGAATTTCTTCAAGCAGGAATGGATTCGGGGTTAGCCCTTTCTTCCCTCAAGGGCCAGATTTCTGCCTTGTCCGTCCTTTTCCAAAGACGGATCGCATCTAAGTCTCAGGTCAAGACTTTTATTCAGGGAGTGTCTCATCTTGTTCCACCTTACAAGAGGCCTTTGGAGCCTTGGGATCTTAATTTGGTCCTCAGTGCCTTACAGGACTCCCCCTTCGAACCTTTGCCGGAAGTGTCTTTATCGCTTCTTTCCTGGAAGGTGGTCTTCCTAGTGGCGATTACCTCTATCAGACGAGTATCGGAATTGGCAGCCTTATCTTGTAAACCTCCTTTCCTCATTTTTCACCAGGACAAGGTAGTCCTTAGGACTTCTCCGTCTTTCACGCCAAAAGTCGTTTCGCCTTTTCATATCAATGAGGAGATAGTTTTGCCTTCATTCTGTCCGGCGCCAATTCACCGTACTGAAAAAGCCCTTCACACTTTAGACTTGGTGAGGGCTCTCCGAAGGTACATTTCGAGAACGGCACCTTTCCGGAAATCGGACGCTCTGTTTGTGCTTCCGGAAGGACGCAGACAGGGCTTCGCTCGGCGATCCAAGAGGCATACCGTGTTAAAGGTCAGCCTATCCCGGCTGGGATTAAGGCACACTCCACTCGTTCTGTGGGGGCCTCCTGGGCCATTCGGCACCAGGCTTCGGCACAGCAAGTGTGCAAGGCTGCGACTTGGTCCAGTCTTCATACTTTTGTCAAGCATTACCAAATTCATGCTCAAGTTTCTTCAGATGCGGCTCTTGGCAGACAGATTCTGCAATCAGCTGTTGCGCATCTGTAAGTTGTCTGTTGACTGGTTAAGTGTTATATGCATGACGTTCACGAGGCTTCATCTGTTGAGTTCCCACCCAGGGACTGCTTTGGGACGTCCCACGGTCTGTGTGTCCCCCAATGAGGCGAAGGAGAAAAGGATATTTTTGTGTACTCGCCGTAAAATCCTTTTCTCCGAGACGCTCATTGGGGGACACAGCTCCCACCCTGGTTTAACTTGGAGCCTCGTTGTTCATTTGAATTGTTGGCATATTGCACTCTGTTATGAGCTCCTACTGCTTTGGCACCGAACTGGTTCAGGATTGAGCCAACAGAGGGTGTATACTGCAGGAGGAGGAGTTAATCTTTTGTGCTTGTATTGCTTAGTGTCCTCCTAGTGGCAGCAGCATAACACCCACGGTCTGTGTGTCCCCCAATGAGCGTCTCGGAGAAAAGGATTTTACGGTGAGTACACAAAAATCTCCTTTTTTCACTATATAAGCATTGTATTGCACTGTGTTTATCATGACTAAAGGTACTGCCACACTAAACAACATCGCTAACGGGATCGCTAAAAAAGTCACTATTTAGCGATCCCGTTAGCGATGTTGTTGTGTGCGGCATCTACCAGCGACGTGGCCCCTGCTGAGATCCTGCTGTGATCTCGCTCGTCGTTCTCATCGTTCCGGACCCTATTTTTATCGTCGGCGCCCCGCTGGTAAGTATATATCGCTGAGTGTAGCACCTTTTGTTAGCGATTTAGCGGTACTTTTGTACCGCTAAAGTCGTTAAGGAGATCGCTAACCGCGATAGCGTCCTTAACGACATCGCTAAATTAGGCTGCTACTAGCGATATAGAAACAATCCCGCTAGCGATCGCATTAGTATGCGTCATTATCGTGATCGCTAGCGGGATTGTTTAGTGTGGCAGTACCTTAAGGGTGCTGCGTCACCTGAAACGCGTTGATAACGCATTCATCTGCTGCTATCTATGCTGATACTCCTCTGTATTTGGAATGACAAGTGAATAAAGATTTTTTTATCTTCACTTCATCGTTGAGCTGGATTTTCTCCTTTTTTAAACTGAAATCAAACAGTTTTCAACTCAAAACTTTTTTCTAGGTGATGTTACATTTGCACATAGGACCCCTTGTTCGAAAGGAGCTTCTGAACTCTCTCGTCCATTGAATTTGTCAGGATTTGGATGGTTTCTGCTTCAATTGTTTTGCATGACGACAGAATACCCTCCCAGAGCTGTTGCTTAGAAGTGAACTGCCTCCCGCCATCATAGACACTCCTTTTGATGATGCTCCAGAGGTTCTCAATGGGGTTGAGGTCAGGAGAGCATGGGGTCACACCATAAGTTTGTCCCCTTTTATGCCCATAGCAGCCAGAGATGCAGATGTGTTATGTGCAGCATGAGACGGTGCATTATCATGCATGAAAATGATCTTGCTGCGGAATGCACGGTTCTTCTTCTTGAACCATGGCAGGAAGTGCTGTTTGAGAAACTCAACATACACTATGGAGTTCATCTTTACCCCTTCAGGAATCCTAAAGGGGCTGACAATCTCTCTCCCCATGATTCCAGCCCAAAACATTACTCCACCTCCTCCTTGTTGGCGCCGTAGCCGTGTTTGCATGGGGTGTCCATCAACCAGCCATCCTCCACTCCATCCATCTGGACCATCGAGCGTTGCACGGCACTCATCGGTGAACAAAACAGTTTTGAAGTCAGTCTTCATGTATTTGGCCCACTGGAGCCGTTTCTGCTTGTGTGCAGTGGATAGAGGAGGTCGACAGGATGGCTTACGCACACCTGCAAACCTCTGAAGGACCCTGCATCTTGTTGTTCGGGGGACTTTGGAGGCACCAGAAGCTTCAAAAACCTGCTATGACAAGGCTTTTTTGCGCTGCTCTTTTAACCTGACGTAATTGCCTGTAGGAAAGAGTCCTCAATTTTCCCTTATCAGCACGCACACGTGTGTACTGTGAATCAGCTACATACTTCTTGATTGTGCGATGATCACAATGAAGTGTCTTGGCAATGTTGATTGTAGTCATGCCTTGACCTAAACACTCCACAATTTGTTGCTTCTCAGCAGCCGACACATCCTTTTTCTTTCTCATTTTGGCAGAAAATGTAGGCTGCTTAATAATGTGGGACAGCCTTCTTAAGTAGTCTTGCCTTTCATTGGACACACCTGCCAAACTAATTAGCACAGGTGTCTGCAATTGCTTACAGTGATATAAAGAGCCCTGACACACATCACCATCAATGAGTTTAACTGCCAAACAAAAAAATTCTTACCTTATCACTCCTAAACAATTTTTGCATAATAATTTGGAACACAGTGTAGTTGCAGTATCACCTTCAGCCAGAGCGCCTGCAGCTTCCAGTGCCAAACAGAAGTGTGTTCAATTCCATGCACAGTTCACACTGAACAGGCTGCAGTTTCCACATGGTTCTTCAATCAGAGAGAGACCCCTGCACGTCTCTCTCAGCTACAGCTCGCATTTTGTTTGGTCACTCACCAGCAGCACACTCGACTTCTGCTCTATCCAGCAGAGTGACGTACCTCTAGTGAACCTAGGCCCTGGTTCTAGTAAAAAGCTAGGCAGGTGCATCTATTCAAATCCTGCAGACCTAGAACTTAGCCATGTTCTACCTGGCTCTGCTCCAAGACACAGAGATATAATTATGGCTGCCGGTATTCTCTTCCAACTACTGTTTACTGTTATATTATGGGCTATGTAAAAAAAAATACAGCGTATCTAGTAAGCCCCTAAGTGCTCTCTGCAGTTTGTTTTCCTGGTTAGCATCTATTTCATGCTGTGGAGAGTGACTGTAATTTCTTTAAATTACATTTTTGCAATCATAAGAATATTAGCTTTCTTTTCCACCTCTCCTTTTGAGACCATGTTTTTAAAAAGGTGCTCATGTAAATAGGTTAATGATTACTTTGTTCACTCACATTAAAGGTGTTATCCTCTTTAACCCCTCTCTGCCATTGGACGTACTATCCCGTCCTTAAAACCCATGCCAATCTGCCCATGGATGGGACAGTACGTCCAAGGCGATCAGATAATTCTTCTGTGTATATATATGTAAATTTATGAATATCATTAGGTTCAGTTCCTTTGAAAATACTCAATACCATGGATGGGACAGTACGTCCAAGGCGATCAACTGATTATCACAGCTGACTCCCGGCACATTAACCCCTGGCACACCGCGATCAGACATGATCGCGGTGTACCAGGGGCACAGGGGAGCATCGCGCAGGGAGGGGGCTCCCTGCGTGCTCCCCTGAGGCCCTCAGAACAGCGCAATGTGACTGCGCTGTTCTGAAGGCCTCTTCCCTGCAGGACCCCGGATCCAAGATGGCCGCCGGTTCCTGCAGGGAGGCGGCATCCTCAGTGCCTGCTAAGAGCAGGCACTGAGAAGCCTGCAGCAGTGCCAGAGCGATCGCTGGTGTGACAGAGTACTGTGCACACTGTGAGACCAGCGATCTGATAAAATACAGTAATGTCCCACCCTGGGACAAAGTAAAAAAGTAAAAAAAACTTAAAATCACAAGTGTAAAAAAAAAAATTTCAAAATAAAGGAAAAAAAAATATTCCCCAATAAATTCATTTCTTCCTGTAAATAAAAAAAACAAACCAATAAAAGTACACATTTGGTATCGCCGCGTCCGTAACAACCCTCCCATAAAACTGTCCCACTAGTTAACCCCTTTAGTGAACCCCTTAAAAAAAAAAACAAAGCAAAAAATCAATGCTTTATCATCATACCGCCGAACAAAAAGTGGAATAACACGCGATCAAAAAGACCGATATAAATAAATATGGTACCGCTGAAAAGTCATCTTGTCCCGCATAAAACGAGCCGCCATACAGCATCATCAGCGAAAAAATAAAAAAGTTATAGCTCGCAGAATAAAGCGATGCAAAAATAATTATTTTTTCTATAAAAAAAAATTTATTGTATAAAAGCGCCAAAATCTAAAAAAAATATAAATGAGGTATCGCCGTAATCGTACTGACCCAAAGAATAAAACTGCTTTATCAATTTTACCACACGTGGATCTGTATAAACGCCCCCCCAAAAGAAATTCATGAATTGCTGATTTTTGTTCATTCTAACCTCCCAAAAATCGAAATAAAAAGCGATCCAAAAATGTCACGTGCTCAAAAATGGTACCAATAAAAACATCAACTTGTACCGCAAAAAAATAAGACCTCACATGACTCTGTGAGCCAAAACATGCAAAAATTATAGCTCTCAAAATGTGGTGATGCAAAAACTATTTTTTGCAATAAAAAGCGTCTTTTAGCGTGACAGCTGCCAATCATAAAAACCCACTATAAATAGTAAATCAAACCCCCCTTTATCACCCCCTTAGTTAGGGAAAATAATAAAATTAAAAAAATGTATTTTTCTCCATCGCCTCATTGGGAGACACAGACCGTGGGTGTTATGCTGCTGCCACTAGGAGGACACTAAGCAATACATAAGCAAAAGAGATTAACTCCTCCTCCTGCAGTATACACCCTCTGTTGGCTCAATCCTGAACCAGTTCTTGCTTAGTGTCTGTAGGAGACACTAGGGTCTGCTCTCAGACCCCACTTTTTTTCTCAGTTTTTTACCTCTTTTTATTATTTTGCTTTCTTCACGCACGGATGGGCGACGGGACTTGTACGAAAAGTCACGATCTCCAAAAACCATCAACAGGCGGCATCGTGCGAGTGTCGCCTCCACGTACCCCTCCTGCTACGCTACCATGGGGCGACAGATCCCTTGAACGGGCCGCTCTCCCCATGAGATACCCCTCGATATGGGCGATGTGATTGGCGTGGCACCATGAATGGATACCCCCCTCCACCTCTCCTGAAAGCGGTGGCGGTCTGGAGGCATTTAAGATCCCTCTCCACCCCCCTATTGAAAGGGGTTGGTGGATTGAGGAAGTACCGCCATATCTGCCGTAGTCCCTGCGGAAGTCCCTTCCTTCTCCATCTTCGGGTCTCTCCCCGCAGTGAGTACATGCACCTGGATGCAATGTGTACCGGCTGTCTGTCGCCGCGGCCGCCTCTGCGTCGCACCCCGGCGCCTCTGTGTCGCGCCGCTTCAGCGTCGCGCCGCGGGCGCTTCCCGTTGCGCCGTGGCCCCTGTCTCAAATTTAGTCCCCGGCTTCGGCCCGGGTTAGGCCGCAACCTTAAATTTAGTCCCCGGCTTCGGCCCGGGATAGGCCGCAGCCAGAAATTTAGTCCCCGGCTTCAGGCCGGGATAGGCCTCGATGGGGGAGGGTCTCCTGGCTCTCCCCTGTGACTCCGCCCACGTCGCGCGCACTTTCTGCGGCCCAGGATTGGACAGGGCTCCTTCTTGGTCCCTCCTTACACTTTTTGGCGCTTCTCGTGGCATACGAGAAGCGCAATCCTAGTCTCAGGGCCATCTTTAACTGGAGACGCCTTCCTCTGCTAAGGGGCACAGTACCTGGGTAAGTGCCATAGCGCTTAACCCTTCTCCTGCCGAACCCCGCTTCCGCGTAAGCAGCTCCGCGTTCTGTGCGGCCCGAATTTACTCGCGGCCGCCATGTCTCCTCTCAGGTGGACCCGAGACATCTGAATTTTTTCTTTTTCCTGGCGGGCACGAACACGGGAACACGGGGTAAGTTTATAAATGGCTTAACCCCTTCCCTGCAGCAGTCTACAGGCTCGCTTAATTGCAGAATGTCACAATCCAAAAGCTCTAAGAGGACTGACAAACACACTCAGTTGTGTATGCCTGGTGTGCTTCAGGTGATACCTCGTTATAGTGAAGGCATAAGTCCAGGAGCCCCACGCGTCTCAGACTCCATAGAACGCCTGTGCGCCCCCACTATGTCACCACTGTCCAAAGTGAATGGTGATTGGCGGCTAATAATAAATAAATAAAAAAAATAAAAAAAAAACTCTCCACCTCCCTATCAAGGTGATGGTGGATTGAGGATACAATCTGTGCAGATAGTCACTAGAGGCTACCAAAAACCTCTCCACCTCTCTATCGAAGGTATGGTGGATTGAGGAGATAATCAGTGCGTATACTGACTGGAGACTAATATAATCTCTCCACCCCTCTATCAAGGGTATGGTGGATTGAGATAATGCGGATGCTGACTGGTGGCTAGCATAACCTCTCCACCCCCTTATCAAAGGTGCGGTGGATTGAGGAGATAATCAGTGTGGATGGTGAGTGGTTTGCAATCTCCTGTGACCTACGCTATTTGTCTGTCGCCGATAGGCAGTCTGCCGTCCCTGACCGGGCCGGACATATGGCCTTACAGCACTGACCGATACGGATAATGTCATTTTACCGCGGCGACTCTACACTTTAATATGAGTCGTTTGTGGGTATATCCGGATTCGCCAAACTATCAGTCTTAGCTCACTGATATCTTTAAAGGGATCAAACGTCTTCACGGGGTTTTTTACCAATCCCCCTGACTTGCTGACATGGGTCAGAGATACAGTAGTTGCCGGACAAAGATTTCTCGGAGCTAAAACCGTTTAATCACAGTGTCCTTTTTTGGCCACATTCTAGTACAAGCGGACGGAGTCTCCAACAATGGATCCTATACCACAGCTCGCTTACTAACTTCTACTGTCTCTGACGGTCTGTTTATTAAAACCCCCACTGACCGTCCAATTGGGCTGCGATCAGTCTTTATTCCTTCCGCAGCGCAGAGTCAATCGACCCTTTCGGTCTCAATACCAAGGTCGTTCCCAGGCCACTCGCCCCCCAAGGTTCAAGGACCCCGCAACTCCTTTTTTCTAAAGGCCTTGACATTCTTCGCACCAGCGGGGTCATCGTCCCAGTTCCTCACGAGGAAAGGTTCAAGGGTTTTACTCAAACCCCTTCGTGGTTCCCAAGAAGGATGGCTCTTTGCGTTCTATTCTGGACCCGGGAAAATTTAAAAAAAAAAAAAAAGAAATTTGCTAAACAAATTCATCAGAGGCCGCCATTTCAGAATGGAATCTCTCCGCTCTGTCGTCGCATCTCTAGAAAGAAAGGAATACCTGGCGTCAATCGACATCAAGGACGCGTATCTGCACGTCCTGATTTCCAGTGGCCATCAAAGGTTTCTGCGTTTTTTTGCAGTCGGAGAGGATAATCTTCAATTTGCCGCTCTGCTCTTCGGACTCGCAACCGTCCCCAGAGTGTTCACAAAGGTCATGGCGGCCGCCATGTCAATTTTACACTCTCGAGGTGTGGTGGTCCTCCCGTACCTAGACGGCGTGTTCATCAAAGGACCAACCTTTCCGGACTGCGCAGAGAGTGTCGGGATCACTATCGACACCCTCTCTCGCCTAGGTTGATTAGTCAAATTGGACAAGTCCTCTCCCATTTCTTCTCAAAGGATCCTTTTTCAGCAGCAGATGAAGGAAGGGAGACACACTAGTCATTACTAGTGGGTAGGCGGAGCCCACATAGGATAGAAACACCTCAGATTAAAAAAGTGTTGACCGCCCCTCCAGCTTATAGGGCTCCTCCTACTCCAGGTCTCCAGTCTAAAATTTGAGGTCACAGAGGATAGTCGCTGCTGGAAGCAGCTCCTCAGAAAAATTTTTTATTTTAGTCGGACAGAGACTTGGACCGCCAGTGGTCTAGAGGTCTCAGGGGTCTCAGCGCTGCTGGACCCCCACCTCTCCCTTGGCGGATCTGTAATACCCTGTAAGGTGGTCCCTGCAGAACCCTGCCGGCCCTGGGGGATGAGGATTGCTTCCCTGGCGGGGACGCAAACCGCGCTTCTGGGGTAACTGCGTTCCCCGCCCTGGGGGGAAGCTACGGGCACAGCGCCACAAGTCTCTGGGGGTCCCTGTGGCGCTCAGCTGGGTGAGTACTCCACATTTTGATGTGTTTGAGTGCTTCAGCGGCCGCTGCGGCAGCCGCTGCTACATGTATTCATGTATGGTGATTGTGTACTTTTGTCCGCAGGTGGGTGCCTGCAGGACATGGGAGCGGGAGCGGAGTGAGTCGCGTGCTTTTTTTGAAACCGGCGGGGGGCGTGGCATCGCGCTTTCCCATTTTTTCGCGGGCAGGAAGCGCTCTGAGCGCGCACTTTACCCTGCCTTTTCTCTTCCGGCTTCTCTCCTCTAGCGCGGCGGCCATTACTGACGGCCTCCTCGGGCTCCTCACTCTCCGCTCTCCCCGACCGAAAGGAACAAGTACACCGCGGCCAGCTAGGTGAGTCGCTTCTACCTGTCAGGGCAGAAGCTTGACCCCCTCACCCCCACAGCGCAGGGCATGTCACACGGAACGCGCTACGATCACGATAGCGACGCATATTTTTGAGATCGTTTTTTTGTGATCGTTTTTAATGTCGCTAGTAGCTGCCACAGTGGGCGATCTCATTGACGACGCATAAGTGGTTAGCGATCTCCTTAGCGACTTTGGCGGTCATTGCGATGTAAATTCAGCGCAATATGTTAGCGATCTCATTGGCGTTCTTGTTTAGTGTGGCATACCTTTGAGGCACTGTCCTGCAGCTGTTACCTCATAAGAGGCACCTGGGGCTCGCACACCCTTTTCATTAAACAAGGGTTGTGGGGAGTCTGCGAAATGAACCCCTTCTTTGGCGGTTAACCCTTTATTGGGAGACAGCTGGGGTAGCTCTCTCTTTAAGAGCTTTAACCCTTCAGCGTTCGTTTTGCCTTTGAAAACCACACTGTTCTAGTTGCTGACAGGTTTTGACCTGCCATATACTATGTGAGGGCATGTCGGATCAGGGTCCAGGAGGTGCGGACCGTCTCCCAGATCCGCTACAGGATCAGTCTCGCGTATCTGACACGCAGACCTCGACGGCGTCAAGCGCAGCGGTCGGAGGTGTCAGTGATGTCAAAATGGAGGCCCTCACTCGTTCTATTAATGGCCTTTCTGACCTTCTAGGTTATTGGGTGTCAGCTAGATCCTCTCATGGTAGGAAGCGACACAGGCCGGTGCCATCTTCCCCGCATAGCGACTCGGAGATCTCGGGCATGGAGGGTTCCCCTTCAAGCTCGGATGGGGAGATGTCCGATTCGGATAGGGAGGATCTGCAGGGACACTCTGCCTCTCTTTTGAGCCGTACAGAGGCTTTTATTGGAGCCATGAGGGAGGCGTTACAGTTACCGGAGGAGGTAACTAGACGTCCTGGTAAGTCGGCCCGGACGTTTCAGGAGTCGCATAGGTCGCGATCAGCCTTACCATCTCTGGACGAGCTTAATGGGGCAGTGGAGAAGGAACGCCTGTGTCCAGATAAACGTTTTCAGGGGACACGGTTTTTTTGAGCGACGGAGTTGATTGATAATTGGATTCCTTCTCCTGAAGTGGATGTCCCTTTATCCCAGCTTAGCAAATCCTCATTGCTCCCTGTTAAAGGGAAGGCGAGTCTGCAGGATCCGCTGGACAGAAAAACGGAGATGGCAGCGAAATCCATCTACGAGGCCGCGGGTCATGGATTCAGAGCAGTGCTAGGATCCATGTGTGCTTGTAAAGCTTCCCTGAGCTGGTTAGACCGTCTACGGACGGCGTGGCAAGATGGATCCCCACTATCCGAGGTAGAGTGGCTTTTCAAGTCATTGGAGGATGCAGCACGATATGGCAGTGATGCAGGTTTGGATACTGCCTCACTGCTGTCCAGGGCACAATCCTCGGCGATTACAGTCAGGAGAGCTCTGTGGCTTAAACAGTGGACCTGAGACGCGGTTTCCAAGCAAGGTTTGCTATCTTTAGCTTTCAAGGGTGGTCAGCTATTTGGATCTGACCTCACGGAGCTGATTGCCAAGGCAAAGGCAAAAGAAACGGCTTTACCGCAGCGAAGAGCTGTGACTTCTGCGTCTGGCAGGCATAGTGCCGGTAGTAGTCGGCGGTCCTTTCGGTCCAGGGGACGGTTCGGTCAGCCCTCCTGGGGATCGGGTCGTCCCTCTTTTTCAGGAAAAAAGAACTCTCAGAAATCCCGCACTCCCTGGAAACAGAGCTTCCGCCAAGACAAGCGGGAAGCTGACAAAAAGCCCGCTAAGGCGGACTGACGCCAGGGTCTCACTCGAGGGCTCTCGAGTGGGAGGTCGCCTGCTCCAATTCGAACCGACTTGGGCTTCCCGCGTGTCGGACGCTTGGGTGACACGGGTTGTGTCGGCAGGCTACTTCATAGAGTTTCTTTCTCGACCCCCAGACAGTTTTTGCCAATCCCGCATTCCGTCAGAGCCCGAGCTATTTGCCGCTCTACTGCGGGAGGTTGATTCCCTTCTGCAGAATGGTGTGGTGGTACCAGTTCCGCCGAAGGACCGGGGAAAGGGTTTTATTCCAACCTCTTTGTGGTCCCCAAAAAGGAGAACAAATTTCGCCCCATTCTGGATCTCAAAAGATTGAATCGGCATGTCCGCACCCGGAAATTCTGCATGGAGTCACTCCGCTCCGTTGTGGCGGCCTTGTCGCAGAACGATTTTTTGGTGTCAATCGACATTCGCGACGCTTATTTGCATGTTCCCATCAGAAGGGCCCACCAACGCTTCCTTCGTTTTGCCATAGGTCAGGACCATTACCAGTTTGTGGCCCTGCCATTCGGGTTGGCCTCAGCACCCAGAGTTTTTACAAAAATTCTGGCTCCTCTCATGGCGATTCTGCGAAGACAGGGGGTTACGATTCTTCCCTATCTGGACGACCTTTTGATTGTGGCGTCCTCAAAGGAGGAGGCAGTGACGGCTCGCAATCTATCCCTTCAGCTCCTGGAGGACTTCGGGTGGCTGGTCAATTGGGAGAAGTCGTCTCTGGAACCGTCGCAGTCAATCCTGTTTTTGGGGATGCATTTCGACACGGTACGAGCAATGGTGTCTCTGCCTCCAGACAAGCAAGCGAGTCTTCTTCGTAATGTGCAGGTTATGAAGTCTGCGACAGCAATGTCCCTTCGAAGGTGCATGCGCCTTCTGGGTTTGATGGTGGCGTCAATGGAAGCAATTCCGTTTGCCCAATTTCATTCCAGGGCTCTCCAAATGCTCATCTTGAACCGTTGGGATCGATCGCAGTTTTCACTGGATTGCAGTGTCATCATCTCCCACAGGGTGAGAGAGTCTCTAGAATGGTGGTTACGTCCGGAAGCGTTATCCCTGGGAAAGTCCTTCCTTCCTCTGAGGTGGTCGATCATAACCACCGATGCCAGCCTGACGGGCTGGGTGGGTGTCTGGAACGATCTCTGGATTCAGGGAGTATGGTCGTTGGAAGAGTCTGTCCTGCCGATCAACATCCTGGAATTGAGGGCAATTTTCCTTTGCCTCCAACACTGGACGGTCCCTTTAAACGGTCTACCAGTCCGAGTGCAGACAGACAACGCGACGGCGCTCGCGTATATCAACCATCAAGGTGGGACGAGGAGCTTCAGGCTCATGATGGAAGTGTCTCGAATCCTGGTATGGGCCGAGACCAGGGTGCCAGCCATCTCTGCGATTCACATTCCAGGAGTTCCGAATATCACAGCGGACTTCCTCAGTCGCGAAAAGATGGATCCCGGAGAATGGAGTCTTCATCCGGAAATTTTTGCACTGCTGTGCTCCCGTTGGGGAACTCCCCAAGTGGATTTGATGGCATCCAGGTTCAATGCCAAGTTACCGACATTCATGTCCAGGTACAAGGACACGAAGGCTGTGGCGGTGGATGCTCTAGTGGCTCCTTGGGACCAATTCGAGCTAATCTATGTGTTCCTGCCGATATCCTTACTTCCTCTGGTGTTGCGTCGGATCAGGCTGGAGTGAGTCCCGGCTATGTTGATAGCCCCAGATTGGCCAAGGAGGACGTGGTTCTCGACACTGGTGTCGCTTCTGGCAGCGCCTCCACTTCCACTCCCTCTTCGCCCGGACCTGTTAACCCAAGGGCCGTTCGTCACCCGGACCTGAAGTCTCTGCGTTTGACGGCGTGACTCTTGAGACCGAAATCTTGACCCGTCAAGGTTTTTCAGCCGAAGTCATTACCACTCTGCGAGCTGCCAGAGGTCCGGCTACTACTAGAATTTATCACAAGACTTGGGAAGCCTTCTTTTCGTGGTGTTCGGGTTCTTCTAGGAACCCGAGGATTTTTTCCATTCCCAATTTGTTGGCCTTTTTACAATACGGGCTGGACAAGGGTTTGGCAGTTAGCACTCTGAAAGGGCAGGTTTCTGCTCTGTCCTTGCTATTTCGGAAGGCTATCGCCTCGCGTAGGGACGTACGTTCCTTTTTTCGCGGGGTAACCCGTCAATTTCCGCCGCGGAAGGCGCTTGTGTCTCCTTGGCGGCTCAACCTTGTCTTGGAGGCTCTTCAACATGGGCCTTTTGAGCCTATGGACTCTGCTAATCTTTCCTTACTCTCTTGGAAGGTTGCCTTCCTAGTGGCGGTCACTTCTTTGAGAAGGGTTTCTGAGTTGGCGGCTCTTTCTTGCTCGCCTCCTTTTCTGGAGTTTCACCCAGATCGCGTAGTGCTTCGCACACGGGGCGATTTTCTACCTAAAGTGGTGTCACAGTTTCATGTTAACCAGGATATTGTGTTGCCCTCGCTTTGTCCGGAGCCAAGGATTACGAAGGAACGGGCCTTGCACACATTGGATTTGGTGCGGGCTTTGAAGTTCTATTTATCTATTACTCAAAGTTTTCGGAAGTCGGATTCTCTGTTTGTGATTCCAGCAGGTCGTCGACGTGGGCAACGAGCTTCCAAGGATTCTATAGCTCGTTGGATTCGGTCGGCCATTTTAGAGGCTTACCGACTTAAGGGCGAACCTTGCCCGATTAAGATTCAAGCTCACTCCACAAGGGCTGTGGGTTCATCGTGGGCTTTTCATCAAGGAGCCTCAGCAGCTCAGCTCTGCGGGGCGGCGACCTGGCGCTCCGTCCACACATTTACGAAATTTTATAAGGTGGACGTCAGTGCTTCCGCTGATGCGGCCTTAGGACGTAGGGTCCTGCAGGCGGCTGTAGTTTAAAGTTCTTGTGAACTTGTAGTTAGCGCTAGTTGCGCATTTATTTAGGTTGTTGGGTATCTGCCTCTTTTGTTTTGTTTTTTTTTGCCCACCCTTATTTTTGGACTGCTTTGGGACGTCCCACTAGTAATGACTAGTGTGTATCCCTTCCTTCATCTGCTGCTGAAACACGGATTTTGGTAAGAACTTACCTATAAAATCCTTTTCAGCGAAGAAGGAAGGGAGACACACATCCCTCCCATGGCAGAAGTGTGTTGTTGTGTTTTCAGATGCGGCGTGACCCTTCTCTGATAGCGATTATCTGGGCTGAGGTCGGCGCGCTAAGGCTCTGTTCCAGCATTGCCAGCTCATCGCAGTGGTCAGGTTCAGTGAGTGTACTGAGACTGTGTGGTTTTTTCTGTTATATGCATAACCTGTCTCCTTGTTTTTCTCTCTGAAGTCCTTCAGAAGGGGTTATGTTGCTCCACTGGTGATTTTTGCTCTTCCTTAGCTTGGGTACGACTGGAGAGCTGGAGTAGGAGGAGCCCTATAAGCTGGAGGGGCCGATCAACACTTTTTTAATCTGAGGTGTTTCTATCCTATGTGGGCTCCGCCTACCCACTAGTAATGACTAGTGTGTCTCCCTTCCTTCTTCGCTGAAAAGGATTTTACAGGTAAGTTCTTACCAAAATCCGTGTTTTTCTGGGAATGATTCTAGACACTTGCCAAGGGTTAGTGTCTCTCCCTCCAGAGAAGATCGCTTCTCTGAGGTGGGGAGTGCTCCTGTTGTCTCTAGCCCACTCTCACTCTCTGCGAGTCGCCATGCAGGTCCTGGGAAAAATGGTAGCCTCCATCGAGGCAGTACCGTTCGCTCTTTTCCATTTCCGACCTCTACAACAGGAGTTAATATCAGTCTGGGACAGGAACCCAGCGTCCTTAAGTCGCCGCTTTCATCCTTCTCCCACAGTCAGACGCTCCCTAAAATGGTGGACAATTGTTCATCATTGAATCAAGGGAACTCTTTTCTGCCCGTCCATTGGTTGGTGGTGACCACCGATGCCAGTCTCCTCGGATGGGGAGTGGTTTTCCTTCACCACATGGCTCAGGGCCGCTGGTCCCTTCCAGAGACCCGTCTCCCGATCATCATCCTGGAGATCAGAGCTATCAAGCTAGCTCTCTTGCATTTCCAGCATCTTCTGGCCGGTCGTCCCATCCGGATCCAGTCAGACAACGCCACGGCTGTGGCGTATATCAACCGTCAGGGATCTCGAGTATCACACAATCCTGCGCTGGGCAGAGAAAAACCGCTCGCCCATCCCGCAGTTCATATTCCGGGACTGGACAATTGGGAGCCGACTTTCTCAGTCGCCAAGGCTTAGACCAGGAGAAGGGGCCCCCGCACCCGAAATGTTTCAAATCATTTGCCAGCGTTTTGGTATGCGATGTGATCTCATGGCATCCAGGCTGAATACCAAAGTTCAGACTTTCATAAGTCCATCTCGCGATCCACTACCATCAGAATCGGATGCACTAGTCCTCCTTGGAGTCAATTTCGTCTTTCCCTTTCTTCTTTCCTCCTCTTCCGTTAATCCACAAGGTTATTCGAAGATCAAACGGAAGGCGTTCCTCTCATCCTGGTCCAAAACCGGACTGGCCTCGCCGTCCGTATAATGCGAAACTAGTACTTTTGCTCGCAGACGTTCCTTGGACTTTTCCCTTTTCCCCTACGCTTTTTCCATCGTGTGTGGAAAACATTCTTTTTCCTGGTGTAAGGATAAGGGTCGTCCCCTTTGGTTTTTTTTTATCCCTTTCCCTTCTGGGGTTCCCCAGGGGGCAGGGTTGA
>JARQOD010000002.1:366715896-366814740 GCA_033576555.1 Oophaga sylvatica | reverse complement strand
AACGACCACGAGCTTGTCGGAAATTAGAGTTACGACCCAAAAAATACGCTTTTTCTTGTGATCGAAAAATGAGGGTGCCCGGGGGGACTGCCCCCCCCAAAAAGTGACGCCATCTTAAAACCAACTTAAAATGCCAAAATTCCTTTCCCCGATATCAAAATCTTTCGGGGACGCAATTTTTTTGAAAAGAAAGCGCACGGATCCCTTTTTACCAGGGGCGGACCCTGGGACAATATAGCCCCCCCCCCTCTGCGCATCCACCTCCACAAAAAACCGAGATGCACTGGTTGGATAAAGGGGGTGCCAACAAAACATTTTTCAAAAGGAAAAGGTTTTTGGCAAGCTTTGTCCCTTTAAAAAATCCGTCCCTTTTTTGTCATTCATGGGGGGTTGAAAACAATGAGAAATTAAAAAAAAATTTTTCCGGGTATATTGCAAACCCCAAAAACGCTGCGGCCTTAAGATCCCTGGCTGATCCCATTCAAGCCGCTCTCCCTTTTTTCAGGGTCCATACGGAAACCGGGGCAACCCCAAAAACCCAAAAACTGAAGCCTTGGGGAAATAACACTTTTCGTTTCGTTAGTTTTTTGCCCCAAGACTGAAAACACCGTCTCACATGCCCTGGTAAAAAAAGATGGGGCAAAATTTTAAAATCTCCAAATATACGACCACAAACAGCCCCACCAATGAAAAAAAAATGTCTTAAAAAATTTGGGGAAAAATGCTGGTCTTAGTAAACCAAAAGGCATACAAGGTTCCCAATAATCCCCCCTCCCGGGGTTTTTTAAAACCAGTTTTCCATCACCCCTTTTTTACCCAACAATTATACGCCCCCTGAACCAAATTTAGGAACCATTTGGCCCAAAATTTTATAAGAGAAGGAATCAGAGGGGGGGGGGATGGGGATCTCGACATAATCCAAAAAAGTTCGGGGAAACCAAGAAAGGGGGCTAGGCCTCCATTTTCTTTTAAAAAAGAAGAACCCCGGGGCCAGGGGAAGATAAGGGGTCTAATACCCCTTTACCAACTTTCCGAAAAAAATTTTCATACCTGCCTTCAGGAAAAAGGTTTAAACCTAGCTTTAGGTAATTAGCTCGGAAGTAAATTAATAAGCAGCATACACACGATGGGGGCAACCCGACCCCCCCTCAAGAAAACCCCCCCAAAACCCCAAAAAAGGAGGAAAAAGGGGGCACGACCGACTGTGACGTGTCATGCATTTCTTTTGCAAATACCCCCTTGGGTTTTATCTCTCGGAGCCAATTAACAGGGGGTTATTTTAACCAACCCCAAGGGGAAGCCCCAACACAATAGGGGGGGGTAACCCAACAAAAAAACAAAATAATTTTCCCTATTATTGCCCCCCCCCAGGAAAATGTTATGAACCCTGAACAAAGCCCCCTTGGGAGGGTGGCGAAAATGGAGAATAGGGGGGAGGGTTTACCAATACACTAATTATTTGAGCCTGACAAACTGAGCATCAACCATTTTAGCCCGGACCCCACTATCAAGAAAAAGAAAATCCTCCACTCTGCCAACTACCACCTCCAGGGGTACAAAAATGAGAGAATAGCGGACGAAATACATACTCCCAGGTTGTCGTCCACCACACAACCTGGGATTAACAGTTTTCCGGCGACTTCTTGCTCAACAAGGCACGGGACGGACATCCCCCAACAAAATGTCCCTCTTTCCCGCAGAAGAAACACCTTCTAGTCCTGCGGCGTACCGCCAATCCCCTCCTACGAAATGATGTCCCTCCCAACTGCATAGGCTCCTCCGAACAGACAAGGGGAACCTCAACATAAGGGACTTTAGTAGTAGGTGGAGTAACAACAGGGGGCGGAGTTACCTCGCACCTCTCCCGGAGCCGTCTATCAGTACGGATAGCCAGGGCCATAGCAGCCTCCAGTGATGGAGGAGAATCATACTGAGCCAAAACGTCCTTTAATTTGTCAGAAAGCCCATGACAAAACTGGCTCCTAAGAGCTGGGTCATTCCACTGAGTATCTGTGGCCCATCTACGGAACTCAGAAGCAAATTCCTCCGCCGGACGATCTCCCTGCTGTATCTTACGTAATTTTGTCTCAGCAAGAGAGACCCGATCTGGGTCATCATATACCAAACCCAGGGCAGTAAAAAATCGATCTACTGACTGTAGAGCCGGGGATCCCGGAGGAAGGGAAAATCCCCAGGATTGAGGGTCCCCTTGTAGGAGTGAGATAACAATTCCCACTCTCTGCTCTTCACTCCCTGATGATCGAGGCCGAAGCCGAAAATACAATTTACATGCTTCCCTGAAGGTAAAAAATTTGTCTCGCCCACCAGTGAACCTGTCCGGGAGAGCAACCTTAGGTTCAACTCTGGTTTGCTCCAGGGGAGACAAAACTTTGGACTTAATGTCCGTCAGCTCCATGGATAATCCCTGCAACTGCAGAGCCAGCTGGGCTACTGGATCCATGGCAACTGGGAATAATTTTATAGGCCAGTGAAAATGTCACGCGGTCTTATGATATGTGTACGATGTCAGTAAACTATTCTTAAAAGAACAACACTCTATACAACATATAGATTAGCAACATCAGCATGTAAATATAGAATAGATTTACCTGACACGATATCCGTTGAACTCAGGATAAATCTTGAGGACTTGATACACTGTCACAGGAAAGAAGAGGACCGGGGGTCTAACCTGACCCTAAACTGGGGTCCTAACTAATCCCTCACCTTGGAGGTACTGATAATGGTTCAGAGGTCCAAGTCTCCAGCCTAACCCTGTCTCCTATCAGTCCCTGAACCCTGTAATCAGTCCTAAGAAGGATTCTGATTACCACCAAAGGGATATGGGCTGATCTCTGCTAAATACACAGATTAGAAATATAAGACAGACTGGAGAAAACACAGACTTGCATACACACTCAAACACAGAAGGAACATAAATGATCTGGGATATTAAACTCTAAGCAAGGTGAGCTTAAAACAACTAAGGAGCTCTTTAACTTAAGTCTATACAGATACAATCCTATCTGTGGTCTGCATGAAGAATATCACTGGCAACTCCCAAACAGACAACCAGAGATTTAAAGGAAACCAATCAACAAATAATTAATTGCAGCCGGGGAGAAACTGCACCCATTCCCAGAACTGAGCACAGACAGAATTAACTCCCTAACTGCCAAACACAAAGAAACAGCAACTCAGCTGTGAGAAGTCAGAATGTGCAACCGCGACGATCTTCGTGGCGATGCACACATGACAGTCACCCTGTGACGTAACGTCACTTCCGGTCCGGGAGTTCCACTTCCGGTCTGGCGCTTTAAACAAGCGCCTGTCAGCCATTCTCACTGCAGTCCAGCCACAGCAAGGCGCGGGAGCGCTGCTGATTCCAACACTGACGAATACCAGGTAGGCTGACCATCTCTATAGGGGACACTGACATTCTCAGACCGCTACCATATAGTAACGCTAATGCACTGCTGACTAATTACTCCTTCAGGTGGGAAACTTCCCTTGATCTCTGGGGCTTTTATCTGAAATAACTGACTGCCAGGTATGCTCTACAAAATTATCTGAACCTACACTTTGACCACTTATACAGGACTGTCCTGTTACTAAGTAACAGTACAGCTCTCAAATTTTTCAGGACAATAGAATTTCCTGACTTTGGGCTCCCATCTGACTACTATATAACAGGTATTCCAATAGCTCAATTGAGCTTCACCTTTAAAAGATACCACCAGTATATAGTTTCTCCATTGGGCATTTCCTATACCTTCCTCTAGATTGCCATTGAGGTTTCCTCCTCACTAGAGACATTGGATACAGGTACCAGGCAATCTATTTGGTTGTCTAACATGGTTTTATTGCATGTATCTAACACTATTACTGTTGCTTACAGCTATCCTTTATGTTTGGACACTTATCTCTCTATATACCTACTCACAAATTTTCCTTGGACTGAGGTAAAAATTTCCTTATTCTTATGTGATCATTCTCATTGGTTCCAATGTTCTATGAATTTAACATGAATGTATATGGCTGTTACTTTTATTATCATTGTTATTCTATGGCTGTATATATCGTCTATTCACTGGAGAGGTCTTTTTGTACCAATTTTTGTACCACCTTTTGTACCATTTATAATTTATGTTTTCCTACATGTTACTTATATGGTTCTTTTTGTTCACAGCGACTACATGATTAAGGTTCTGGATGAACCGAAACGTCGAGATATTAGTGTCGCTTTATGCTTATATTCCTGTTTTGCTTCCAAAAATTTGGTTATCCACAATAAATTTACACTTTGCAAATTGATCATTTCGAGTGTGCGGTAAATAGTTATTCTCTATTGTTGGACGTACGAGTCCATTGTACCAGCACCTCAACTATGTTGTAGACCTGAGTGCTCGCTAACTACCCTTTTGATATTGTCCAATATTGGCTGTAGCACCGGTCACCTCCCTATTTGCACATGTCTACTGACACGTTTGTTTACGATCAAGCCACTAGTACCAACATTCTATCAAAGGTCACTGGCTCCAATGAGTTTTTAAGAACCCCATCTCATGAGCTTAGGACCAGGGACTATGAGAAGGAACGACGCAAATTGATCTCCTATGACCTGCATTGTATAACGTTAGCGGAGTATCATAGGCAGAGTAAAATTCCTAGAGGGCTTAGGAGTAACCTCCGACCAACTCTCTTTTCGGATAATTCTGAATATTGTGAAAAATATAGAAACATCCTCAACAAATGTTCTCTTGATATCATTATCTTGACAATTGAATATCTCCAAAAATCTATAATTGAAACAAAGCAAAATATACAGACTATAGAGGCACAATTATCTACTGCTATTCCGGCTGCAGAGTGGACCACACTGAAGACAAAGACAGACAAAATTTTGTCTGATCATCAGAAAGCTCTTCAGGAAAGAAAACGCCAAAAATTCCAGCGTGACCTGGATGACTATTTTATGAACAGGATCTATAGATGGAGCGATACGCCCGGCACTTGGCGCAGGCCCCAATATCGACAAAACCAAGGTTCTTTCAGCTCAGGGAGCGACTCATCAACCCATTCAGGCAAGAATCGTTTTTTAGCCAGAGGCCGCAGGGGAGGACACACAGACCAACAAGGCGATCAAGGAGATCGAATGACGACTCGCTCTCAGGTGAGAGGTTGGACCTAGTGATCAATATATCTGATTACCTCCTCTCCCCTGCTGAACTTTCATTATTACAAAAGGGGCTATCCTTTTGTCCAACTCCAAAGTGGGACTCTTTTCAACTGGAAAAAGACTTGGAGAGGTTCTACCGGACTGTAAGACTGAAAACCCATTTTGGTCTAACACCTATCTCTGAAGATATAATACAATCACGTGATGAGCCCGCCCCCAAGTTGTCCATTTCGACGCTTGGTCTTCGTAACCAGAGCAGATTTTCGCCTCCACGTACTTACCATGCTACAGAAACGTTCATCTCGTTAGTTGACCGTGATATGAAATTGTTGTCCCATCAGGCACAGCTTGGCTTCTTTCCACCTCATGCTAATCTCTCTACCCTAGAAAAACAGGCTCTAAATACTCTCAGCAACAATAGGGATATAGTGATCAAGCCGGCTGATAAAGGCAGTGCAATTGTAGTCATGAACCGGATTGACTACAATAAGGAAGTACATAGACAGCTATCTGATCATAATACCTACCATCCTATCACAAGTGACCCTGTCTTCTCAATTTCCAATAAGATCAAAATTCTTCTCAAAATGTACTATGATCAAAATACCATAGATCAACAGACGGTTACTTTTCTTACTAACAGTCACCCCATTACGCCCGTCTTCTAAATCCTGCCAAAAATTCTTAAATCCCTTCATAATCCACCCGGTAGACCTATTGTAGCCTCAACTGATTCTGTATTATCACCATTATCTATTTTCCTAGAGAAGATTTTAACGCCACTCATTAAATTGACAAGATCCTATCTTCTTGACACAGGACACTTCTTGAGGGTGATTCAACAATTGGGGCCTATACCACCAGGCAGTATTCTTGTTACACTGGATGTTAACAGTCTTTATACGTCCATCTCTCATGATAAAGGGATTGAAGCAGTTAAAATTCTTCTGGAATCTTCTGATTTATCAGCAGATTCGATACAATTATGTCTTGATTTACTATACTTAGTATTACATGAAAATTACTTTCTTTATGAAGACACCTTTTACATACAGAAGTGCGGCACCGCGATGGGCGCGAATGTCGCGCCCGCCTACGCAAATGCTTTCATGAATTCATTTGAGACAACATATGTCTATTCTAATGATCTATTTTTTCGTTATGTACTTGGATACCATTGTTACATTGACGATATTTTCTTTGTGTGGACCGGTCCCGTTGATAATTTACTTGAATTTCATACGTACCTAAATTCAATTTTTCCAGAATTGCAATTCTCACTGCATCATGATACTGAGTCAATCCCTTTTCTTGATACCAGAGTTATACAGGATCTACAAGGTAACCTATCCACTGATCTCTATAACAAACCCACCGATAAGAACAACCTTTTGCATTATTCTAGCTGCCATCCTCGATCAACAAGGAATAGTCTACCTGGATCTCAACTCAACAGAGTATCTAGAATTGTATCTGACAAGGAGACATTGGAGACCAGACTTAATACAATAACGCAGAGATTTAGAGATAGGAACTATCCAGCCAGGCTATTACATAAAGAAAAGGCCCGTGCTATCGCACCGCCCTCTCCTCAGCCACCAACTTTTCCAAAGTCGAGGGTGCCTTTTGAGCATTCATTCCATCCCCTGATGCCAAAAGTCTAATCCATCATAAAGAAACACTGGCCGCTCCTCGGCAGAGCTTACCCTAACATTGCGCCATTTGAGACACCAGTCTTGATGTGTAAAAAAAGAGCACCCAACATTAGAGACAAGCTAGTGAGAGCAGACATGGGCAGTGCACTCCCTAGTGACAATCAAAGGCTCCTAGCCCCTCGTAGACACGGTACATTCCCATGCTTAAACTGTGCAGCCTGTTCGAATGTAATCCGTTCAGATAATAATAATAATAATCTTTATTTATATAGCGCCAACATATTCCGCAGCGCTTTACAGTTTAACAGTTTCAGAACACAAGTCATAAGTAACAACGTTAACAATACAATAATTAAAGCAATATAAGCCGCCTCTGCTCGTGAGAGCTTACAATCTACAATGAGGTGGGGGAGATACAAAGTACAGGTGTTTATATACAATGGTGTATTTACAATGATGGTCCAGCCATTTTGAGGGAGTGAGGGATGGATGGAGATAGTGAATGGGCTACACACACACTTACACATAGAATGACTTTGATTAGTGAATGTGATAGGCCGCTCTGAACAAATGTGTTTTGAGGGAGCGCCTGAAAACATGCAAATTGTGGATAGTCCTAATTTCTTGGGGTAGAGCATTCCAGAGGATTGGCGCAGCGCGGGAGAAGTCTTGGAGTCGGGAGTGGGAGGTACAGATTAGTGCAGAGGTTAGTCGAAGGTCGTTTGCAGAGCGCAGCAGTCGGTTAGGCCGATAGATAGAAATGAGGGAGGAGATGTAGGGGGGTGCTGCACTGTGGAGAGCTTTGTGGGTGAGAACCAGTACTTTGAATTGGATCCTATAATGAATGGGCAGCCAGTGTAAGGACTGGCGAAGAGCGGACGCGTCCGAGTACCGATTAGCCAGATGGATTACCCTGGCTGCTGCATTAAGGATGGACTGGAGAGGGGATAGTCGAGTAATGGGGAGGCCAAGTAATAGAGCGTTGCAGTAGTCCAGGCGGGAGTGGATCAATGCTACAGTGAGGGTTTTTGTTGTTTCCATGGTGAGAAAAGGGCGGATTCTAGAGATGTTCTTTAGGTGTAGGCGGCAAGAGCGGGCAAGAGATTGTATATGGGAGGTGAAGGAGAGATTGGTGTCAAACATAACCCCAGACAGCGAGCCTGCTGCCGGGGTGTTATTATGGTGCCGCCCACGGAGAGGGATATGTCAAATTTAGGGAGGTTAGTAGACGGCGGGAGCAGAAGAAGTTCAGTTTTGGAGAGGTTAAGTTTCAGAAAGAGAGCGGACATGATGTTGGAGACTGCGGACAGACAGTCGGTGGCGTTCTGTAGTACAGCGGGGGTAAGGTCGGGGGATGACGTGTATAGTTGTGTGTCATCAGCATAAAGATGGTACTGAAAGCCAAATCTGCTGATGGTCTGTCCAATTGGGGCCGTGTAGAGAGAGAAGAGAAGGGGGCCAAGGACTGAGCCCTGGGGTACATTGACAGTGAGAGGAAGAGGAGATGATGTGGAGCCAGAGAACGAAACACTGAAGGAGCGGTCAGAAAGATAGGAGGAGAACCAGGAGAGAACAGTGTCCTTAATACCTAGTGAGTGGAGCCTAGACAGTAGGAGACGGTGGTCAACCGTGTCGAAAGCTGCAGAAAGGTCGAGAAGAATGAGCAGAGAGTGGTCACCGTTACGTTTTGCTGTAAGAAGGTCATTGGTCACTTTGATGAGTGCAGTTTCAGTCGAATGTAGGGGGCGGAAGCCGGACTGTGAAGGGTCTAGAAGGGAGTAAGTGGAGAGGTAACGGGTGAGGCGGGAGTAGACTAGGCTCTCCAAGAATTTAGAGATGAAGGGGAGATTGGAGACCGGTCTGTAGTTGTTTGTGCAGGAAGGATCGAGAGCGGGTTTCTTTAGTAGTGGAGTAATGATGGAGTGTTTGAAAGAGGATGGGAAAATGCCAGAGGAGAGTGAGAGATTAAAGATTTTAGTTAGGTGAGTTGTGATAACTGGAGAGAGAGACTGGAGGAGATGTGAGGGAATGGGGTCGGTAGTGCATGTAGTCGGACGAGAGGAAGAGAGGAGTCTGGAGACTTCTTCTTCTGTGATGGGATCAAATGTGGAAAGTGAGCCAGGGGAACAGCAGGGTGGGATGGGAGTCACAGCCCTTGGTGGTTGAGAGCAGATTTCCTGACGGATAGTATCTATTTTTTCTATAAAATGGGAGGCCAGGTCATCAGCACAAATGTCTGCGATAGGGGCTTGTGCTTTTGGCCTGAGGAGGGAGTGAAAAGTGTCAAAAAGTTTCTTGGGGTTGTTGGCTAGTGAGGAGATCAGGGTGGTGAAGTAGGTTTGTTTGGCGAGGTGAAGGGCAGCATTATAAGTTCTTAACATGAATTTAAAGTGGATGAAGTCTTCTGGTGTGCGGGTTTTTCTCCAAAGGCGTTCAGCACTCCTAGAGCATCGCTGAAGAAGTTGAGTTTGTAATGTGAGCCAGGGCTGTTTTACTGTGTGTTTGGAAGTTCTGAGGGTGAGGGTGAGCGGTGCTACTTGGTCAAGGGTGCTTCTAAGAGTGTCATTGTAGTGATGAACAGCCAAGAAAAAGAGGAGAGTGGGGACAGCGATGAGTGTAGGGAGTCTGAAAGTGTCTGAGGGTTAATGGCTTGTAGATTTCTGAATGTGTGGTAGGTAGGAGTGCGCTGTGGTGGTCGAGGATTTGTGAGCGTGAAGGAGAGAATGTTGTGGTCAGACAGTGGAAGCGGTGAGTTATTTAGGTGGGAGATTGAACAGAGGCGGACAAAGACCAGGTCAAGGGTGTTACCATCCTTGTGTGTCTCAGAGGTTGAAAGCTGTGAGAGGCCTAGAGAAGTGGTTAGTGATAGAAGCTGAGATGCAGGTGTGGAAGTAGGGCTGTTAATGGGGATGTTGAAGTCTCCAAGGATAAGGGTTGGTAGTTCTGAGGACATGAAGTGCGGCAGCCAGGCAGAGAAGTGGTCAAGGAACTGGGTGGGCGAGCCTGGGGGGCTGATATATGACCGCTAATCTGAGGGAGAGGGGACGAAAGAGCCTGATGGTGTGGACATCAAAAGAAGGGAATGAGAGTGATGGAATTGGGGGGATGACCTGGAAAGTGCATTGTGGGGACAGGAGTATGCCGACTCCACCACCATGTCTGTTTGAGGGTCTCGGGGAATGGGAGAACTGTAAGCCACCATAGGAAATGGCAGCAGGGGAGACCGTGTCAGAATCCTGAATCCAGGTTTCAGTGAGGGCCAACAGATGAAGAGAGTTGTTCAGAAAGTAGTTGTGCAGGAAGGTTAGCTTGTTGCATGCAGACCGTGGATTCCAGAGGGCACAGTTAAACGAAGGAGATGAGGGAGTGCAAGTAATATTAATAAGATTATTATGGTTTCGATATGAGGTAGGGTAGGGATTGAGGTTGGGGGATGGTGGACCAGGGTTGGGGGAGATGTCCCCTGAAATCAATAGGAGTAGGAAGATAAAGAGCAGGTAGTTGTTGGAGTTGTAAGTAGGTTTTTTCTGTGATGTGTTTGGGCAAGATGGGCTGAGGTTTCTCAGGAAGGTGAGGAGTGCATGGGAACTGTACATGGGAGAGGGAAGTATGGAGGGGCTGATGTGTATGAGTCGTGATGGAGGGGGGATGGGGCGGTGAATGTGGATGGCAAGGGAACACAGGAGGATAGAGGTAATGTACATAATTAAAAAGAAAACAAAAATCAAGAAACAAATATCCTAAAATAAAATAAAAAATATATTGCAAAACATGCATGAGGTTGTAATAATATGTTTAAGCAAAAATAGTAATAATTGTTTGATATCCTTTTGGGATTAGTATGTAAATAGCAGCAATAGGATATATTAAAACTTAACATTTAATAACTAAAAAAGTTAAAATTGGACACTCAAATACAAACACCATCCTCAAAAAGTGTATAGATAAGGATATATGATATAATCAGAGAGAAAATTCTAGATTATGAGCAAATCAATAATCTCTTTTCTTTAAGGAGAATGACTACAAAAAGGGGGGTAAATAATACTCAACAACCTTGCACCGCTAAAGTTGCTACCCTCACTTAATAAACCATTGGTTTCTTATATATTAACCTCAAAGGGGGTAAATATTAATCATCAGCCTTGCACCGCTAAAGCTGCTACCCTCACTTTGTAAACAATTGGTTTTTTAATTATAACCATAGCAATAAATGAAGAATTAGAAACACATCATGGGGTCATTCAGAGATAAATTAGAACGCTCTCACCCTTAAAGATGTAAGTTTCAACGTCATCTCCTTATTAAAGAATCCGCACGATGTCATAGATTCAGAAAATAACAGGCCGTTTCCCAACGCGTTTCCTCCATAATGGATTCATCAGGGGATATGGCGAGATGGACAACAGTGCATCTAAAACATTATGGCACTGATAATACTCTCCTAAGGGATTCAGATAAACACCTCCTTATATCATTTAGTATGACACTCCCATTCACCACAAATCACCAACCAGTGCAAAAAACTAAACATAAAAACCAATCACCAGCGAAAGTGTTTAATTATAATTATAAAACATCTGTGAGTCGGGTGCACTATTGCGCCGGAAAGAACGCCGCACATGTAAACCCATTCACCTATATAGTCGGCGATGAGAACGCCTGCTTGAAAGTGACCTCTGCCACAAATGACGTCAGGCACATGCGCAATGTGTTCCAAATAACTCACAATCATGAAGAAAAAATACTTCCGGTTTAAACAACTAACCATTTCCTGTTTAATTCGGCGCATGCGCCGTATCAATTCGGATCACCATCTTGGATTCCCCAAACATGCGCCGTTTAATTGAAACACACAACATAACGCAAAGGGGAATATATTCAGATTCCTATGGGCATGCGCAGTTTAACCCGCCAGTTTTAGAATCAACCATAACACACAATATGGCATAGTTCGAAATATATGTTAACCATTTAAAGTAACATAATTCAAAATTTAATTAGGCAGGAAAATAGCATATTGAAATATGTATTATTAATCAACAGAGAAACAATACAAAGGAATACTTGTTATTTAGCCTAGGAGACTGTCAATAATCCTAGGACTCTTATTGCACAGAATTGACCAGGGAGTAACTATTAATGTGTGTCCCAAACAAACTACCATTTTAGTAAAAAAAATTTTTATACAAAAAATGGAAATATATAATACTGGAAAAATCCAGAAAAACAAAAAATAGAGCTTCGGCTGGACTCCAACACCACCAGAAAGAAAAGAAAATTGCGAGGAAATACTGTTATTATATAATTATTAAAATAGATAATTCAAAAGAGAGGGGGAGATTTATTATATTAGTGGGGAAGATGAAATGAGAGACCAGCACCTACAGATCATACAAGGGAAGGAAAACAAGGGAAAAGAAAAAAAGACAATAAAAAGCCTCATAATTTCCCTAATTATCCCTAAATTAAATGCGCCCTTCCTAACAGCGGAGGTTGGAGCCCTAAAGACCTGCGCAGGTGGCCCCCCGGTCAACGACGGCTTTCCCTCACTAAATGACCATATTACACCCTTCAGATATCAAAGAAAGCAAGCAAAGGAAAGTTGTTCATTCAATCCCTTCGGGGATGTAGAACGTAGACGATGAATCCACCTGGTCTCATGTTGCAATATCAATCTATCCCAATCACCCCCACGAATTGGTTTAGATACTTTCTCAATACCCATAAACTTAATCTCATTAGGGTTACCATTGTGGTTGGAGTTGATATGTCTAGCAATCGGTGTATCCATTTTTCTTGCAATGTCTCTCATATGTTCACCCACTCTCCTTCTCAGTTCTCTCTTCGTTTTACCAACATAAATCATGTCACATGTACAAATGGCTCTATATACAACTCCTCACTCTTACAGTTGATAAAGGATCTGATCTCGAATACATTTGATTTATCAGATGACAGAAATTTTTTTCCAACTTCAATGTTCTTACAGGCAATACAACCACCACATCTATAACAGCCAGTGATATTAGATTTTAACCAAGTTGTACCTTCAGAACTTGTAAAATGACTCTTCATGAGTCTATCTTTTAAAGATCTCCCTTTACGGAAGGTAATCTGTGGATGTGGTGGTAGTAAATCACCTATATCCTGATCCATTTTCAAAACCGGCCAATGATTTTTAAGAATTTGCCGGAAATCATTTGCTCCATTATTAAACGTAGTAATGAAGCGAAGGCCCAAAAATTCATCATCTTTTGTGGAGGATGAAGTCAATAATTCAGTTCTATCCTTGATTTTGATATCATTATAGGCACGTCTCAACACCGGATCAGGATAACCTCTGTCCAGGAATCTATTACGCAGATCATTGGCCTGATATTTAAAAGTGTTAACATCAGAGCAATTTCTACGAATCCTCGTATACTGACCCCTTGGTATACCTTTTTTTTGGGCCAGGGGATGACTACTCTCCCATCGCAATAAGGAGTTCGTAGCCGTGGATTTCCTGTAGGTGCTGGTGCTCAATGTTCCATCCTCCATTTTTTCAATCAGAACATCGAGAAATGAGAGTTTAGATGTATTCCACTCACATGTGAAATGAAGCCCAATGTCATTGATATTAAGACTCGTGACAAAATCAGTAAAGGTAACTCCTGTGCCTTTCCAAATGATGAAGACATCGTCTATAAAGCGTAACCACAAAAGAGCATTTTCAGCTCCAGCGATGCTTCTTTCACCAAAAACAATAGTTTCTTCCCACCAGCCCAGGAGCAAGTTTGCATAGGAGGGGGCACAAGGGCTCCCCATCGCAGTGCCCCTGAGCTGGTGGTAATACCTGTGATCAAACACAAAAAAATTGTGTGTTAACAAGTAACGCAAACAGTCACATGTAAATTTACTGTGTTCTTTCAGATGTAGACCTCTACTCCTCAAGAAATATTCAATCGCCTCCAAACCCTTTTTATGCGGGATTGATGAGTAGAGGGCTTCAACGTCAATACTCGCAAGAATAGTATCGGGTTCCATTATGACTCCCTCTATTTTGCTCAATAAGTCAGTGGTGTCTCTTGTATAAGAGCTCAGAGCTAGAACAAAGGGATTCAAGATTCTGTCCAAATACACCCCAAATTTTTGGTTAAACTTTCAACACCGGATACAATGGGTCTACCTTTCAATGGGGTCAGACCCTTATGTACCTTTGGGAGACAATAAAAAGTTGCCAAGACTGGAAATTTGGGTACAATAAAATCAAATTCATTCTTGTCTATGACTCCCATTGATAAACCATCCAATGCAATATTTCTAAGTTCGTTTAAATAATCCACCGTTGGATTAGAGGACAGAACACAGTAACATTCTCTATCATTCAAGATCTTAAGACACATCTGTTTATAATCAGGAGTATTCATCACCACGACGTTACCACCCTTATCTGATGCCTTGATGGTAATGCCGCGGTCATTTTCCAATCCATTTAATGCCTTCATTTCAGACCGAGTAAGGTTGTAGTGGGTGAAAGATGGATTTTCACCATATCTCTGAATATCCTGAGTTACCAAATTTAAAAAGACATCGATTGATGTTAAATCAGATTGAGGTGGTGGCATTTTTTTATTCTTACATTTAAGGTCCGTAAAGGGACCTTTACCCCTCAAATTAGGTTCAGTTTCAGAGAGATGAAAGAGCAACCTCACATCCTCCAACATTGAATCAGGAACACCCAATTCGTCACTGGTTCTCTTGTTAGCCTGTATATGAAACTTTTTCCATTTTAATTTCCGAATGAATAGATGTAAATCTTTAATCCCTTCAAAAGTATCAAAATCACTGGAGGGAACAAATGATAAACCTTTACTTAATACACACATTTCGGTCTCTGTCAGAGTTCTATCAGATAAATTTAAAACCTGAGGTTTTACCCTTGATGTTGAGTGCCTAAAGGGTTTAATCTGCTGCGTAGGGGGTAACTCTGCTCCAAAAAAGACGACGACGAGGAAGTAGGTACCGGTGTCGCAGAAAAGTTAGGTCTACGATCAAACCTCCTCCTACGGCCACCCCCTCTTCCTCGTTGTCTCCCCCTCTGCAATCTTTGGTGCCCTTCTATATCCGAAGTTTCAGTATCAGTCGATGTAAAGTCACCTTCAGGTGCTCTATTATCTCTGCTAGGAAAAACGTAAGCTTTGTTCTCTTTAAAATCTTGAAGATCACGTATGAATTGTTTATGTTTTCTCTCCTTTAAATGAAACTGAAACCGTTCCAGACTATTTTGTAGATTTAATTCCTTTGTGGGAAATTCGGTCTCAGAGGAGAATTTTTTTGTGATCTCAATTTGTTCCCTTAGACTTTCATTACATTTACCCAATGTTATGCGTTCATCATCAAGAAGAATCTGCATAAATCTAAGGGAACTGTTGGTAGCTTCCCTTTCCCACTTGGTCAATAAATCAGGATTCTTATATCTAAGACCTGGCACCAAAGATATCCTCAAGTGACGTGGTACAATGCCAGCTTTTATATAGGATTCAAGTCCCTGCACTTCCCACCAGGAAATAATCTGATTTTTATAAACCCTTGTTAGCTCTTTGAAGGCTGAGTTAAAGGATGGAGTATACTTCCTCTGCTGAAAGTCACGGTCTGAAAAAATATCTTTAACCTCGCTTAACCAATGATTAGTATCTATTCCAGTGGTGAGGAAACCAGCCATGCTCAGAAAGATTGAATATGTTTAAGCAAAAATAGTAATAATTGTTTGATATCCTTTTGGGATTAGTATGTAAATAGCAGCAATAGGATATATTAAAACTTAACATTTAATAACTAAAAAAGTTAAAATTGGACACTCAAATACAAACACCATCCTCAAAAAGTGTATAGATAAGGATATATGATATAATCAGAGAGAAAATTCTAGATTATGAGCAAATCAATAATCTCTTTTCTTTAAGGAGAATGACTACAAAAAGGGGGTAAATAATACTCAACAACCTTGCACCGCTAAAGTTGCTACCCTCACTTAATAAACCATTGGTTTCTTATATTTAACCTCAAAGGGGGTAAATATTAATCATCAGCCTTGCACCGCTAAAGCTGCTACCCTCACTTTGTAAACAATTGGTTTTTTAATTATAACCATAGCAATAAATGAAGAATTAGAAACACATCATGGGGTCATTCAGAGATAAATTAGAACGCTCTCACCCTTAAAGATGTAAGTTTCAACGTCATCTCCTTATTAAAGAATCCGCACGATGTCATAGATTCAGAAAATAACAGGCCGTTTCCCAACGCGTTTCCTCCATAATGGATTCATCAGGGGATATGGCGAGATGGACAACAGTGCATCTAAAACATTATGGCACTGATAATACTCTCCTAAGGGATTCAGATAAACACCTCCTTATATCATTTAGTATGACACTCCCATTCACCACAAATCACCAACCAGTGCAAAAAACTAAACATAAAAACCAATCACCAGCGAAAGTGTTTAATTATAATTATAAAACATCTGTGAGTCGGGTGCACTATTGCGCCGGAAAGAACGCCGCACATGTAAACCCATTCACCTATATAGTCGGCGATGAGAACGCCTGCTTGAAAGTGACCTCTGCCACAAATGACGTCAGGCACATGAGCAATGTGTTCCAAATAACTCACAATCATGAAGGAAAAATACTTCCGGTTTAAACAACTAACCATTTCCTGTTTAATTCGGCGCATGCGCCGTATCAATTCGGATCACCATCTTGGATTCCCCAAACATGCGCCGTTTAATTGAAACACACAACATAACGCAAAGGGGAATATATTCAGATTCCTATGGGCATGCGCAGTTTAACCCGCCAGTTTTAGAATCAACCATAACACACAATATGGCATAGTTCGAAATATATGTTAACCATTTAAAGTAACATAATTCAAAATTTAATTAGGCAGGAAAATAGCATATTGAGATATGTATTATTAATCAACAGAGAAACAATACAAAGGAATACTTGTTATTTAGCCTAGGAGACTGTCAATAATCCTAGGACTCTTATTGCACAGAATTGACCAGGGAGTAACTATTAATGTGTGTCCCAAACAAACTACCATTTTAGTAAAAAAAAATTTTTTACAAAAAATGGAAATATATAATACTGGAAAAATCCAGAAAAACAAAAAATAGAGCTTCGGCTGGACTCCAACACCACCAGAAAGAAAAGAAAATTGCGAGGAAATACTGTTATTATATAATTATTAAAATAGATAATTCAAAAGAGAGGGGGAGATTTATTATATTAGTGGGGAAGATGAAATGAGAGACCAGCACCTACAGATCATACAAGGGAAGGAAAACAAGGGAAAAGAAAAAAAGACAATAAAAAGCCTCATAATTTCCCTAATTATCCCTAAATTAAATGCGCCCTTCCTAACAGCGGAGGTTGGAGCCCTAAAGACCTGCGCAGGTGGCCCCCCCGGTCAACGACGGCTTTCCCTCACTAAATGACCATATTACACCCTTCAGATATCAAAGAAAGCAAGCAAAGGAAAGTTGTTCATTCAATCCCTTCGGGGATGTAGAACGTAGACGATGAATCCACCTGGTCTCATGTTGCAATATCAATCTATCCCAATCACCCCACGAATTGGTTTAGATACTTTCTCAATACCCATAAACTTAATCTCATTAGGGTTACCATTGTGGTTGGAGTTGATATGTCTAGCAATCGGTGTATCCATTTTTCTTGCAATGTCTCTCATATGTTCACCCTCTCTCCTTCTCAGTTCTCTCTTCGTTTTACCAACATAAATCATGTCACATGTACAAATGGCTCTATATACAACTCCCTCACTCTTACAGTTGATAAAGGATCTGATCTCGAATACATTTGATTTATCAGATGACAGAAATTTTTTTCCAACTTCAATGTTCTTACAGGCAATACAACCACCACATCTATAACAGCCAGTGATATTAGATTTTAACCAAGTTGTACCTTCAGAACTTGTAAAATGACTCTTCATGAGTCTATCTTTTAAAGATCTCCCTTTACGGAAGGTAATCTGTGGATGTGGTGGTAGTAAATCACCTATATCCTGATCCATTTTCAAAACCGGCCAATGATTTTTAAGAATTTGCCGGAAATCATTTGCTCCATTATTAAACGTAGTAATGAAGCGAAGGCCCAAAAATTCATCATCTTTTGTGGAGGATGAAGTCAATAATTCAGTTCTATCCTTGATTTTGATATCATTATAGGCACGTCTCAACACCGGATCAGGATAACCTCTGTCCAGGAATCTATTACGCAGATCATTGGCCTGATATTTAAAAGTGTTAACATCAGAGCAATTTCTACGAATCCTCGTATACTGACCCTTGGTATACCTTTTTTTTGGGCCAGGGATGACTACTCTCCCATCGCAATAAGGAGTTCGTAGCCGTGGATTTCCTGTAGGTGCTGGTGCTCAATGTTCCATCCTCCATTTTTTCAATCAGAACATCGAGAAATGAGAGTTTAGATGTATTCCACTCACATGTGAAATGAAGCCCAATGTCATTGATATTAAGACTCGTGACAAAATCAGTAAAGGTAACTCCTGTGCCTTTCCAAATGATGAAGACATCGTCTATAAAGCGTAACCACAAAAGAGCATTTTCAGCTCCAGCGATGCTTCTTTCACCAAAAACAATAGTTTCTTCCCACCAGCCCAGGAGCAAGTTTGCATAGGAGGGGGCACAAGGGCTCCCCATCGCAGTGCCCCTGAGCTGGTGGTAATACCTGTGATCAAACACAAAAAAATTGTGTGTTAACAAGTAACGCAAACAGTCACATGTAAATTTACTGTGTTCTTTCAGATGTAGACCTCTACTCCTCAAGAAATATTCAATCGCCTCCAAACCCTTTTTATGCGGGATTGATGAGTAGAGGGCTTCAACGTCAATACTCGCAAGAATAGTATCGGGTTCCATTATGACTCCCTCTATTTTGCTCAATAAGTCAGTGGTGTCTCTTGTATAAGAGCTCAGAGCTAGAACAAAGGGATTCAAGATTCTGTCCAAATACACCCCCAAATTTTTGGTTAAACTTTCAACACCGGATACAATGGGTCTACCTTTCAATGGGGTCAGACCCTTATGTACCTTTGGGAGACAATAAAAAGTTGCCAAGACTGGAAATTTGGGTACAATAAAATCAAATTCATTCTTGTCTATGACTCCCATTGATAAACCATCCAATGCAATATTTCTAAGTTCGTTTAAATAATCCACCGTTGGATTAGAGGACAGAACACAGTAACATTCTCTATCATTCAAGATCTTAAGACACATCTGTTTATAATCAGGAGTATTCATCACCACGACGTTACCACCCTTATCTGATGCCTTGATGGTAATGCCGCGGTCATTTTCCAATCCATTTAATGCCTTCATTTCAGACCGAGTAAGGTTGTAGTGGGTGAAAGATGGATTTTCACCATATCTCTGAATATCCTGAGTTACCAAATTTAAAAAGACATCGATTGATGTTAAATCAGATTGAGGTGGTGGCATTTTTTTATTCTTACATTTAAGGTCCGTAAAGGGACCTTTACCCCTCAAATTAGGTTCAGTTTCAGAGAGATGAAAGAGCAACCTCACATCCTCCAACATTGAATCAGGAACACCCAATTCGTCACTGGTTCTCTTGTTAGCCTGTATATGAAACTTTTTCCATTTTAATTTCCGAATGAATAGATGTAAATCTTTAATCCCTTCAAAAGTATCAAAATCACTGGAGGGAACAAATGATAAACCTTTACTTAATACACACATTTCGGTCTCTGTCAGAGTTCTATCAGATAAATTTAAAACCTGAGGTTTTACCCTTGATGTTGAGTGCCTAAAGGGTTTAATCTGCTGCGTAGGGGGTAACTCTGCTCCAAAAAAGACGACGACGAGGAAGTAGGTACCGGTGTCGCAGAAAAGTTAGGTCTACGATCAAACCTCCTCCTACGGCCACCCCCTCTTCCTCGTTGTCTCCCCCTCTGCAATCTTTGGTGCCCTTCTATATCCGAAGTTTCAGTATCAGTCGATGTAAAGTCACCTTCAGGTGCTCTATTATCTCTGCTAGGAAAAACGTAAGCTTTGTTCTCTTTAAAATCTTGAAGATCACGTATGAATTGTTTATGTTTTCTCTCCTTTAAATGAAACTGAAACCGTTCCAGACTATTTTGTAGATTTAATTCCTTTGTGGGAAATTCGGTCTCAGAGGAGAATTTTTTTGTGATCTCAATTTGTTCCCTTAGACTTTCATTACATTTACCCAATGTTATGCGTTCATCATCAAGAAGAATCTGCATAAATCTAAGGGAACTGTTGGTAGCTTCCCTTTCCCACTTGGTCAATAAATCAGGATTCTTATATCTAAGACCTGGCACCAAAGATATCCTCAAGTGACGTGGTACAATGCCAGCTTTTATATAGGATTCAAGTCCCTGCACTTCCCACCAGGAAATAATCTGATTTTTATAAACCCTTGTTAGCTCTTTGAAGGCTGAGTTAAAGGATGGAGTATACTTCCTCTGCTGAAAGTCACGGTCTGAAAAAATATCTTTAACCTCGCTTAACCAATGATTAGTATCTATTCCAGTGGTGAGGAAACCAGCCATGCTCAGAAAGATTGAATATGTTTAAGCAAAAATAGTAATAATTGTTTGATATCCTTTTGGGATTAGTATGTAAATAGCAGCAATAGGATATATTAAAACTTAACATTTAATAACTAAAAAAGTTAAAATTGGACACTCAAATACAAACACCATCCTCAAAAAGTGTATAGATAAGGATATATGATATAATCAGAGAGAAAATTCTAGATTATGAGCAAATCAATAATCTCTTTTCTTTAAGGAGAATGACTACAAAAAGGGGGGTAAATAATACTCAACAACCTTGCACCGCTAAAGTTGCTACCCTCACTTAATAAACCATTGGTTTCTTATATATTAACCTCAAAGGGGGTAAATATTAATCATCAGCCTTGCACCGCTAAAGCTGCTACCCTCACTTTGTAAACAATTGGTTTTTTAATTATAACCATAGCAATAAATGAAGAATTAGAAACACATCATGGGGTCATTCAGAGATAAATTAGAACGCTCTCACCCTTAAAGATGTAAGTTTCAACGTCATCTCCTTATTAAAGAATCCGCACGATGTCATAGATTCAGAAAATAACAGGCCGTTTCCCAACGCGTTTCCTCCATAATGGATTCATCAGGGGATATGGCGAGATGGACAACAGTGCATCTAAAACATTATGGCACTGATAATACTCTCCTAAGGGATTCAGATAAACACCTCCTTATATCATTTAGTATGACACTCCCATTCACCACAAATCACCAACCAGTGCAAAAAACTAAACATAAAAACCAATCACCAGCGAAAGTGTTTAATTATAATTATAAAACATCTGTGAGTCGGGTGCACTATTGCGCCGGAAAGAACGCCGCACATGTAAACCCATTCACCTATATAGTCGGCGATGAGAACGCCTGCTTGAAAGTGACCTCTGCCACAAATGACGTCAGGCACATGAGCAATGTGTTCCAAATAACTCACAATCATGAAGGAAAAATACTTCCGGTTTAAACAACTAACCATTTCCTGTTTAATTCGGCGCATGCGCCGTATCAATTCGGATCACCATCTTGGATTCCCCAAACATGCGCCGTTTAATTGAAACACACAACATAACGCAAAGGGGAATATATTCAGATTCCTATGGGCATGCGCAGTTTAACCCGCCAGTTTTAGAATCAACCATAACACACAATATGGCATAGTTCGAAATATATGTTAACCATTTAAAGTAACATAATTCAAAATTTAATTAGGCAGGAAAATAGCATATTGAGATATGTATTATTAATCAACAGAGAAACAATACAAAGGAATACTTGTTATTTAGCCTAGGAGACTGTCAATAATCCTAGGACTCTTATTGCACAGAATTGACCAGGGAGTAACTATTAATGTGTGTCCCAAACAAACTACCATTTTAGTAAAAAAAATTTTTTTACAAAAAATGGAAATATATAATACTGGAAAAATCCAGAAAAACAAAAAATAGAGCTTCGGCTGGACTCCAACACCACCAGAAAGAAAAGAAAATTGCGAGGAAATACTGTTATTATATAATTATTAAAATAGATAATTCAAAAGAGAGGGGGAGATTTATTATATTAGTGGGGAAGATGAAATGAGAGACCAGCACCTACAGATCATACAAGGGAAGGAAAACAAGGGAAAAGAAAAAAAGACAATAAAAAGCCTCATAATTTCCCTAATTATCCCTAAATTAAATGCGCCCTTCCTAACAGCGGAGGTTGGAGCCTAAAGACCTGCGCAGGTGGCCCCCCCGGTCAACGACGGCTTTCCCTCACTAAATGACCATATTACACCCTTCAGATATCAAAGAAAGCAAGCAAAGGAAAGTTGTTCATTCAATCCCTTCGGGGATGTAGAACGTAGACGATGAATCCACCTGGTCTCATGTTGCAATATCAATCTATCCCAATCACCCCCACGAATTGGTTTAGATACTTTCTCAATACCCATAAACTTAATCTCATTAGGGTTACCATTGTGGTTGGAGTTGATATGTCTAGCAATCGGTGTATCCATTTTTCTTGCAATGTCTCTCATATGTTCACCCTCTCTCCTTCTCAGTTCTCTCTTCGTTTTACCAACATAAATCATGTCACATGTACAAATGGCTCTATATACAACTCCCTCACTCTTACAGTTGATAAAGGATCTGATCTCGAATACATTTGATTTATCAGATGACAGAAATTTTTTTCCAACTTCAATGTTCTTACAGGCAATACAACCACCACATCTATAACAGCCAGTGATATTAGATTTTAACCAAGTTGTACCTTCAGAACTTGTAAAATGACTCTTCATGAGTCTATCTTTTAAAGATCTCCCTTTACGGAAGGTAATCTGTGGATGTGGTGGTAGTAAATCACCTATATCCTGATCCATTTTCAAAACCGGCCAATGATTTTTAAGAATTTGCCGGAAATCATTTGCTCCATTATTAAACGTAGTAATGAAGCGAAGGCCCAAAAATTCATCATCTTTTGTGGAGGATGAAGTCAATAATTCAGTTCTATCCTTGATTTTGATATCATTATAGGCACGTCTCAACACCGGATCAGGATAACCTCTGTCCAGGAATCTATTACGCAGATCATTGGCCTGATATTTAAAAGTGTTAACATCAGAGCAATTTCTACGAATCCTCGTATACTGACCCCTTGGTATACCTTTTTTTTGGGCCAGGGGATGACTACTCTCCCATCGCAATAAGGAGTTCGTAGCCGTGGATTTCCTGTAGGTGCTGGTGCTCAATGTTCCATCCTCCATTTTTTCAATCAGAACATCGAGAAATGAGAGTTTAGATGTATTCCACTCACATGTGAAATGAAGCCCAATGTCATTGATATTAAGACTCGTGACAAAATCAGTAAAGGTAACTCCTGTGCCTTTCCAAATGATGAAGACATCGTCTATAAAGCGTAACCACAAAAGAGCATTTTCAGCTCCAGCGATGCTTCTTTCACCAAAAACAATAGTTTCTTCCCACCAGCCCAGGAGCAAGTTTGCATAGGAGGGGGCACAAGGGCTCCCCATCGCAGTGCCCCTGAGCTGGTGGTAATACCTGTGATCAAACACAAAAAAATTGTGTGTTAACAAGTAACGCAAACAGTCACATGTAAATTTACTGTGTTCTTTCAGATGTAGACCTCTACTCCTCAAGAAATATTCAATCGCCTCCAAACCCTTTTTATGCGGGATTGATGAGTAGAGGGCTTCAACGTCAATACTCGCAAGAATAGTATCGGGTTCCATTATGACTCCCTCTATTTTGCTCAATAAGTCAGTGGTGTCTCTTGTATAAGAGCTCAGAGCTAGAACAAAGGGATTCAAGATTCTGTCCAAATACACCCCCAAATTTTTGGTTAAACTTTCAACACCGGATACAATGGGTCTACCTTTCAATGGGGTCAGACCCTTATGTACCTTTGGGAGACAATAAAAAGTTGCCAAGACTGGAAATTTGGGTACAATAAAATCAAATTCATTCTTGTCTATGACTCCCATTGATAAACCATCCAATGCAATATTTCTAAGTTCGTTTAAATAATCCACCGTGGATTAGAGGACAGAACACAGTAACATTCTCTATCATTCAAGATCTTAAGACACATCTGTTTATAATCAGGAGTATTCATGCACCAAAGATTGCAGAGGGGGAGACAACGAGGAAGAGGGGGTGGCCGTAGGAGGAGGTTTGATCGTAGACCTAACTTTTCTGCGACACCGGTACCTACTTCCTCGTCGTCGTCTTTTTTGGAGCAGAGTTACCCCCTACGCAGCAGATTAAACCCTTTAGGCACTCAACATCAAGGGTAAAACCTCAGGTTTTAAATTTATCTGATAGAACTCTGACAGAGACCGAAATGTGTGTATTAAGTAAAGGTTTATCATTTGTTCCCTCCAGTGATTTTGATACTTTTGAAGGGATTAAAGATTTACATCTATTCATTCGGAAATTAAAATGGAAAAAGTTTCATATACAGGCTAACAAGAGAACCAGTGACGAATTGGGTGTTCCTGATTCAATGTTGGAGGATGTGAGGTTGCTCTTTCATCTCTCTGAAACTGAACCTAATTTGAGGGGTAAAGGTCCCTTTACGGACCTTAAATGTAAGAATAAAAAAATGCCACCACCTCAATCTGATTTAACATCAATCGATGTCTTTTTAAATTTGGTAACTCAGGATATTCAGAGATATGGTGAAAATCCATCTTTCACCCACTACAACCTTACTCGGTCTGAAATGAAGGCATTAAATGGATTGGAAAATGACCGCGGCATTACCATCAAGGCATCAGATAAGGGTGGTAACGTCGTGGTGATGAATACTCCTGATTATAAACAGATGTGTCTTAAGATCTTGAATGATAGAGAATGTTACTGTGTTCTGTCCTCTAATCCAACGGTGGATTATTTAAACGAACTTAGAAATATTGCATTGGATGGTTTATCAATGGGAGTCATAGACAAGAATGAATTTGATTTTATTGTACCCAAATTTCCAGTCTTGGCAACTTTTTATTGTCTCCCAAAGGTACATAAGGGTCTGACCCCATTGAAAGGTAGACCCATTGTATCCGGTGTTGAAAGTTTAACCAAAAATTTGGGGGTGTATTTGGACAGAATCTTGAATCCCTTTGTTCTAGCTCTGAGCTCTTATACAAGAGACACCACTGACTTATTGAGCAAAATAGAGGGAGTCATAATGGAACCCGATACTATTCTTGCGAGTATTGACGTTGAAGCCCTCTACTCATCAATCCCGCATAAAAAGGGTTTGGAGGCGATTGAATATTTCTTGAGGAGTAGAGGTCTACATCTGAAAGAACACAGTAAATTTACATGTGACTGTTTGCGTTACTTGTTAACACACAATTTTTTTGTGTTTGATCACAGGTATTACCACCAGCTCAGGGGCACTGCGATGGGGAGCCCTTGTGCCCCCTCCTATGCAAACTTGCTCCTGGGCTGGTGGGAAGAAACTATTGTTTTTGGTGAAAGAAGCATCGCTGGAGCTGAAAATGCTCTTTTGTGGTTACGCTTTATAGACGATGTCTTCATCATTTGGAAAGGCACAGGAGTTACCTTTACTGATTTTGTCACGAGTCTTAATATCAATGACATTGGGCTTCATTTCACATGTGAGTGGAATACATCTAAACTCTCATTTCTCGATGTTCTGATTGAAAAAATGGAGGATGGAACATTGAGCACCAGCACCTACAGGAAATCCACGGCTACGAACTCCTTATTGCGATGGGAGAGTAGTCATTCCCTGGCCCAAAAAAAAGGTATACCAAGGGGTCAGTATACGAGGATTCGTAGAAATTGCTCTGATGTTAACACTTTTAAATATCAGGCCAATGATCTGCGTAATAGATTCCTGGACAGAGGTTATCCTGATCCGGTGTTGAGACGTGCCTATAATGATATCAAAATCAAGGATAGAACTGAATTATTGACTTCATCCTCCACAAAAGATGATGAATTTTTGGGCCTTCGCTTCATTACTACGTTTAATAATGGAGCAAATGATTTCCGGCAAATTCTTAAAAATCATTGGCCGGTTTTGAAAATGGATCAGGATATAGGTGATTTACTACCACCACATCCACAGATTACCTTCCGTAAAGGGAGATCTTTAAAAGATAGACTCATGAAGAGTCATTTTACAAGTTCTGAAGGTACAACTTGGTTAAAATCTAATATCACTGGCTGTTATAGATGTGGTGGTTGTATTGCCTGTAAGAACATTGAAGTTGGAAAAAAATTTCTGTCATCTGATAAATCAAATGTATTCGAGATCAGATCCTTTATCAACTGTAAGAGTGAGGGAGTTGTATATAGAGCCATTTGTACATGTGACATGATTTATGTTGGTAAAACGAAGAGAGAACTGAGAAGGAGAGTGGGTGAACATATGAGAGACATTGCAAGAAAAATGGATACACCGATTGCTAGACATATCAACTCCAACCACAATGGTAACCCTAATGAGATTAAGTTTATGGGTATTGAGAAAGTATCTAAACCAATTCGTGGGGGTGATTGGGATAGATTGATATTGCAACATGAGACCAGGTGGATTCATCGTCTACGTTCTACATCCCCGAAGGGATTGAATGAACAACTTTCCTTTGCTTGCTTTCTTTGATATCTGAAGGGTGTAATATGGTCATTTAGTGAGGGAAAGCCGTCGTTGACCGGGGGGGCCACCTGCGCAGGTCTTTAGGGCTCCAACCTCCGCTGTTAGGAAGGGCGCATTTAATTTAGGGATAATTAGGGAAATTATGAGGCTTTTTATTGTCTTTTTTTCTTTTCCCTTGTTTTCCTTCCCTTGTATGATCTGTAGGTGCTGGTCTCTCATTTCATCTTCCCCACTAATATAATAAATCTCCCCCTCTCTTTTGAATTATCTATTTTAATAATTATATAATAACAGTATTTCCTCGCAATTTTCTTTTCTTTCTGGTGGTGTTGGAGTCCAGCCGAAGCTCTATTTTTTGTTTTTCTGGATTTTTCCAGTATTATATATTTCCATTTTTTGTATAAAATTTTTTTTTACTAAAATGGTAGTTTGTTTGGGACACACATTAATAGTTACTCCCTGGTCAATTCTGTGCAATAAGAGTCCTAGGATTATTGATAGTCTCCTAGGCTAAATAACAAGTATTCCTTTGTATTGTTTCTCTGTTGATTAATAATACATATCTCAATATGCTATTTTCCTGCCTAATTAAATTTTGAATTATGTTACTTTAAATGGTTAACATATATTTCGAACTATGCCATATTGTGTGTTATGGTTGATTCTAAAACTGGCGGGTTAAACTGCGCATGCCCATAGGAATCTGAATATATTCCCCTTTGCGTTATGTTGTGTGTTTCAATTAAACGGCGCATGTTTGGGGAATCCAAGATGGTGATCCGAATTGATACGGCGCATGCGCCGAATTAAACAGGAAATGGTTAGTTGTTTAAACCGGAAGTATTTTTCCTTCATGATTGTGAGTTATTTGGAACACATTGCGCATGTGCCTGACGTCATTTGTGGCAGAGGTCACTTTCAAGCAGGCGTTCTCATCGCCGACTATATAGGTGAATGGGTTTACATGTGCGGCGTTCTTTCCGGCGCAATAGTGCACCCGACTCACAGATGTTTTATAATTATAATTAAACACTTTCGCTGGTGATTGGTTTTTATGTTTAGTTTTTTGCACTGGTTGGTGATTTGTGGTGAATGGGAGTGTCATACTAAATGATATAAGGAGGTGTTTATCTGAATCCCTTAGGAGAGTATTATCAGTGCCATAATGTTTTAGATGCACTGTTGTCCATCTCGCCATATCCCCTGATGAATCCATTATGGAGGAAACGCGTTGGGAAACGGCCTGTTATTTTCTGAATCTATGACATCGTGCGGATTCTTTAATAAGGAGATGACGTTGAAACTTACATCTTTAAGGGTGAGAGCGTTCTAATTTATCTCTGAATGACCCCATGATGTGTTTCTAATTCTTCATTTATTGCTATGGTTATAATTAAAAAACCAATTGTTTACAAAATGAGGGTAGCAGCTTTAGCGGTGCAAGGCTGATGATTAATATTTACCCCCTTTGAGGTTAATATATAAGAAACCAATGGTTTATTAAGTGAGGGTAGCAACTTTAGCGGTGCAAGGTTGTTGAGTATTATTTACCCCCCTTTTTGTAGTCATTCTCCTTAAAGAAAAGAGATTATTGATTTGCTCATAATCTAGAATTTTCTCTCTGATTATATCATATATCCTTATCTATACACTTTTTGAGGATGGTGTTTGTATTTGAGTGTCCAATTTTAACTTTTTTAGTTATTAAATGTTAAGTTTTAATATATCCTATTGCTGCTATTTACAGGTTGTAATAATAATAATAAGGGTATTTGCTAAACATAATTTTGATCACATTTTGTTTTTCATGATTAAAAAGAAAGCAAAGTGTGGACTACCTGATTCCAGCCCTGAAGATCACTTCACACATCCTAGGACTGGCAAATCATTTCCAATAAGAGGCTTTTTCACTTGCAACTCCAATTTTGTAATATACTTGGTCAAATGTCCGTGCGGCCTTTTGTATGTTGGGGAGACCACCCAGCATGTAAAGGACCGCATAGCCAGCCATAAATCCACCATCCGTTGTCAGAAAAATTGGCTCCCATTGCCAGATCATTTTACAAAATTTAGACATTCCGTGGCTCAATTAAAATTTCAGGTAATAGAAGGTGTTCCTCGCCCTAGGAGAGGTGGCGACCATATTAAACTACTAAGACAAAGAGAAACCTTCTGGATTCATAAACTTGATACTCTGGCCCCTAAAGGACTTAATAGAGATATTGATTGGCTATTGTAAAACCTATATTAATAATATTTATTTTCTTACAGACCCGATAATTCATCACCTCAAGGTGAGTTTACTCCTTTGCCGGGTTTCTGCAACTTGTCCCTGAATACCTAGTCCATTTACTATGACTGTAATACAATTATGTATTATTTATAACATTGATTATACTGATTTATTGTTACCCTTAGATTAGCACAATTATTACCTGGTACCCTATAATTAATTACTTCAGCCCACATTACCTATTCTCCATAAGAATATAAATATACACATATACATGTATACTGGATGACAACTACTTCAGTATAGTGCCTTTTATCTTTTTTATTATTTTATTATTTTTTTGCTGGCATCAGCCCCTTCTTTCAATTACACAGATGCTTGCCACCTATACTGGAGTAAGCTTAGTACTGGAGATTTACTACTTTCAGTGTAGCGCTTTTATACATCCAATTGCTGGCATTAGCCCCTCTTTCCAATCATACAGATGCTTGCCACCTATGCTGGAGTGAGTTCAGCACACTTACTGAGCCACTACGCATGTCTGAACACATTATGGAAGCGTCACCCTGTGACGTAACGTCACTTCCGGTCCGGGAGTTCCACTTCCGGTCTGGCGCTTTAAACAAGCGCCTGTCAGCCATTCTCACTGCAGTCCAGCCACAGCAAGGCGCGGGAGTGCTGCTGATTCCAACACTGACGATTACCAGGTAGGCTGACCATCTCTATAGGGGACACTGACATTCTCAGACCGCTACCATATAGTAACGCTAATGCACTGCTGACTAATTACTCCTTCAGGTGGGAAACTTCCCTTGATCTCTGGGGCTTTTATCTGAAATAACTGACTGCCAGGTATGCTCTACAAAATTATCTGAACCTACACTTTGACCACTTATACAGGACTGTCCTGTTACTAAGTAACAGTACAGCTCTCAAATTTTTCAGGACAATAGAATTTCCTGACTTTGGGCTCCCATCTGACTACTATATAACAGGTATTCCAATAGCTCAATTGAGCTTCACCTTTAAAAGATACCACCAGTATATAGTTTCTCCATTGGGCATTTCCTATACCTTCCTCTAGATTGCCATTGAGGCTTCCTCCTCACTAGAGACATTGGATACAGGTACCAGGCAATCTATTTGGTTGTCTAACACGGTTTTATTGCATGTATCTAACACTATTACTGTTGCTTACAGCTATCCTTTATGTTTGGACACTTATCTCTCTATATACCTACTCACAAATTTTCCTTGGACTGAGGTAAAAATTTCCTTATTCTTATGTGATCATTCTCATTGGTTCCAATGTTCTATGAATTTAACATGAATGTATATGGCTGTTACTTTTATTATCATTGTTATTCTATGGCTGTATATGACTCGCACCACAATTGTGGATACCAGGGCTATGGGGTACTCGGAGCCGAGCCCATAGATTTCTATGGGAGATGTCACTGGCAGCGGGACTCGGTCCGTGGCCCTGGCAGTCAAGCGTTGGGGGATATTTACAGGGGATTATTAGGATAGGTAGTTTGTGACGCCACCTGTGGTATCTGGTCAATTGTACCAGCGCTGCTGTAAGGGTCTTCACAGGGGATGTTATGGGGCAGCTAGATGGTGGGTCTCCCACAGGTGAGACTGGTCCCTGGAAGTCTATGGTGATGATGCAGGGTGTAGATAAGAATTCAGTCACACACAATGCAGCTTCTTTTCATACCTTTTACTGGTAGATGATTCAAGCAGATCCCGGGGAGCTGGTTGGGGTGGAGAGTGCACATTCGGGTAACCGCTGAGCAGGTTAGAGGCCTCCTTTACTTCAATATGTATGTGAGTCCAACTTGCCTGAAGCGAAGTTAACTCTGAATCTCCAGCTTTCTCAATAGCTGTACTGCCCGGCCAACATTGTGGTGGAGCCTTCTAAGTGGTGAAAACTAAGTCCTTACTTTTGTCGTGCACTTGACTCAAAGTCCCCGTTCTCCCTGACTCCGGTTACGTATTGACACTTAGGGCTGCTCTCTGCGACCTGTAGTCCAGATGCCTCCGGTTTTCTTGTTACTAAGCTTGAAACTGTAGCAACGCTTCGGACCCCGGTGTCCGGCAATTTAGTGCAGGTAATCCAATACCTGTGGCACTTCTCTAACTTCTCCACTGCGCCCTTCGCCCTGCTTCACGCTCTTAACATAAGCACTTGTGGCTTTTGTGGAAAATGTCAGCTTACTCCAGAGCTCGCTGCACAGCTCTCAGTTTCCTCCAAAGTCCAGACTGGACTGAGACTGAATGGCTGCTCTGTCCTTAGACAGAAGCTAACAGACTGAAGTTCGACTGAACACTACTCCCCAAAGACTGATCTCTGACAGGAAACACTCCCTCTCTGCCACGTGTCACTCCCCCTTATACCTCAGATGGGTGTGTCTGAAAGTGTGAGTGACAGTGAATGCATATCAAGCGTTGCTGTTACCTTCCTGTGCACTCTCCTGGATTTTATGTGTGCCTGCGTAGCTGGGCCACACATATATATCGTCTATTCACTGGAGAGGTCTTTTTGTACCAATTTTTGTACCACCTTTTGTACCATTTATAATTTATGTTTTCCTACATGTTACTTATATGGTTCTTTTTGTTCACAGCGACTACATGATTAAGGTTCTGGATGAACTGAAACGTTGAGATATTAGTGTCGCTTTATGCTTATATTCCTGTTTTGCTTCCACAAATTTGGTTATCCACAATAAATTTACACTTTGCAAATTGATTATTTCGAGTGTGCGGTAAATAGTTATTCTCTATTGTTGGACGTACGAGTCCATTGTACCAGCACCTCAACTATATTGTAGACCTGAGTGCTCGCTAACTACCCTTTTGACAATCTCAATTCCAGACAATTTTGGTTTGAAAAAGTCAAACGGCGCTGCTTCCCTTCCAAGCCCTGCCGGGCGCCCAAACAGTGGTCCCCCCACATATGGAGTATCGGCGTACTCAGGACAAATTCGACAACAACTTTTGTGGTCTAATTTCTCCTGTTACCCTTGGGAAAATAAAAAATTGGGGACTAAACGATCACTTTGTGGAAAAAATATGATTTTTTATTTTCACGCCCGGGCGTTATAAACTTCTGTGAAGCACTTGGGATTAAAAGTGCTCACCACACATCTAGATAAGTTCCTTTGGGGGTCTAGTTTCCAAAGGGGTCACTTGTGGGGGGTTTCCACTGTTTAGACATATCAGGGCCTCTACAAACGCGACATGGCGTCCAGTGGTTTACCACCACATATGGGGTATCAGCATGCTCAGGACAAATTGCACAAAAACTTTTGGGGTCTTGTTACCCTTGGGAAAATAAAAATTGGGGTGAAAAGATCGTTTTTGTGGAAAAAATATGATTTTTTATTTTCACGGCTCTACGTTATAAACTTCTGTGAAGCACTTGGAGGTTCAAAGTGCTCACCACACAGTTTCCAAAATGGGGTCACTTGTTGGGGGTTTCCACTGTTTAGGCACATCAGGGGCTCTCTAAACGCGACATTGGCATCCAGCCAATTCTGCGTTGAAAAAGTCAAATGGCGCTCCTTCCATTGCGACCTCTGCCGTGCGCCCAAAAAGTGGTTTACCCCCACATATGGGGTATCGGCGCATTCAGGAGAAATTGCACAAGAAATTTTCTGTTTCATTTTTTCTTTAACACTTGTGAAAATAAAAAAATTGGTTCCGAAGTAAAGTTTTTGCAAAAAAAGTTAAATGTTAATTTTTTCCTTCCACATTGCTTCAGTTCCTGTGAAGCACGTAAAGGGTTAATAAACTTCTTGAATGTGGTTTTGAGCATCTTGGTGGTGCAGTTTTTAGAATGGTGTCACTTTTGGGTATTTTCTATCATATAGACCCCTCAAAGTGACTTCAAATGTGATGTGGTCCCTAAAAAAAAAATGGTGTTGTAAAAATGAGAAATCGCTGGTCAACTTTTAACCCTTATAACTTCGCAAAAAAAAAAGTTTTGTTCCCAGAATTGCGCTGATGTAAAGTAGACATGTGGGAAATGTTATTTAATAAGAAATTTGTGTGACATATTGTTAGGGTCTGCGGAACGCACCTAACAGATATAATAGAGAGGTGCGTTCGCAGCCCGGGGTCCACCGTGCAGGCGAAGCCCGCTGCTAATAAGATGGCGAAAGTAGCGAACTCTGTTATCCCGCAGAGTCGCAAAAATAAACGCCGTAGCGCGTTGTGGCAGTAAGTGCGAACTCTGTTAATCCCAGAGCCGCTAACGGGATGCCACAGCGCTATATGGCGATAGGTGCGAACTCACTTAACTTCAGTGAGCCGCAAAGTAAAACGCTAGGGCGCTGTCTAGCATCTAAAGCGAACCCTGTTACGTCACAGAGCCGCTGAGAAAAAATACCGTGTCCTGTCAGGCTCTCAGGTACACGGTTAATTGCTAAGCGAGCATAATACGTGGTCATGCGCTAATGTCCTCGCGGGAGTCACCCGCTATCTATGGCGTCTGAACGCCAGACCCTGAATACGGCAATCAAACTCCTCACCGGTTATGCCGGTAATCTAGGGCATCTAGGACACCGACCCTGACCAGCTAGCACACCAAACTCCTCACCGATTAAGTCGGTATTCTAGTGGCTTATTTCAGCCGGGTCCCTAACCACACACACGCATGACTTTTTTTTTTTTTTTCTTTTTTTTTTCCCTCAGATGGGAAGTTCCACAGTCAGATAACCAAAACTATAAGGAACTCGACTCCCAAACAGCGTGTACACTTACATAATGCAGCAGCTGTTCCCATCATCATCGGAAAACCAACTTTATTTACAAGCACAAAAAAACACAAAACTAAGACACATTAACAAGATGTTTCCACTTTTTAACTTTCCAAATTCCCTCTGCGTCCTCCTCCCCCCTCTTCTCTTATCACACACAAAACAAAAATACAATTTTCCCAAAACAATTTTTAAACAATTTTTAACCTCAATCTCCTTCCTCTTAAACACATACACGTTCCTCACATCCCACAACACCTCTTTTATACATGCAAGCATCAACCACAACACTCTCTCCTTTTCTCCACACATACCCAACCCAAACATAAATAACTCAAACGTCAAAAAATTCACATCACACAACTTCTTACACAACGGGCCCAAACCTGAAATCACATTTCTAGCATACTGACAATTCCAAAACAAATGCACCACACTCTCTCTCCCACCACATCCCCTCCTCGGACACATCTCACTCCTCACTAAACCCCGGTTTCTCTGGAAGTCTCTCACCGGTAACACCTCATGCAATGACTGCCACACAATCTCGCTCTGTCTATTTGTCATACCATCCATACGTACCTTCTTCCATACCTTCTGCACATCACTTCCTCTCACCATATAGATACCACATTCCATCTCTCTACACTCAATCATCCTATATACCGCTTTCTTCTTCTCTAACAACCTCACATCCACATCACACAGTTCATACTTCACCAAAAATTTGTAAACCCACACATACCACACAGGCACCTCAAAAGCCACTGGGCACCTTAGATCCCTTTCCCGCCACTTCAAACGGAACAGAAAACTTCCAAACAAATACCTGCACATACATGCACACTTCCCATCCATCCTAATCACACCCAATACAAACACCATAATATTCACGCCAAAAAATACATTCAAATTTGGGAATCCCAGCCACCCCCTTATCCATTCTCTTCATCACAACCTCTCTCCTTGCACGCTCCATACTTGAACGCCAAAAAAATACAAACAAAACCCTATTTAATCTTCTAACACACATATAACCTGGTGGAAAAACCACCGCAACATGCAAAAAAATTGGTAACACCACACTCTTAATAACTAAAATTTTACCAAAAAAAGTCAAATCTCTCATCTTCCAAAAATTTAACTTGCGCTCCACTCTCTCTCTCACATCCACCCAACTTTCCTCTCCATCCAACTTCTCTGAAAATTTCACACCCAGCACCTTTATCGGTCCACTCACCACATTCACCCCAATATCATTGCTCAGAGTCCTCCCACCAAAAATCTTACATTCAGTCTTCTCCCAATTCACCTTAAACGCAGACGCTCCACAAAAAACGGATACCAACAACTTCACACGACGCACCGAACACTCTGAATCACACAAAACACACACATCATCCATGTAACCATTCACCTTCCACTCCCTCCCCCCAGCCCCCGGCACTTGCACACCCCGAATCACCTTATCTTTCCTCAACATACACAACAACGGCTCAATCGCGCAAATGAACACAACAGGGGACAATGGGCACCCCTGCCGTACACCGGAAAACACATTCACTCTCCTCCCTACATTCCCATTCAACAAAACACAACTATAAATATTTTTATACAAACTTCTCACTCTCTCAACAAACTCAGCCGGAAAACCCATCTTCACCAACACTCTAAACAGAAAACCATGCGCCAACCTATCATACGCCTTCTCAAAATCCAAACTCAACACATACACCCCCTTCTTACGGTTCAAACAGTCCCACAAACAATCTCTCAGCATACACACACCCTCATGTAACCGCCTTCCAGGCACCGAACAACACTGCTCCTCACCCACCACACTCCCAACCACATCACGCATCCTATTTGCCAAAAGCTTCGCATAGATCTTATAATCACAATTAAGCAACGTGATCGGCCTCCAGTTTTTTAGATTTTTCAAATCACCTTTTTTTGGCAACAGCACAACCAGTCCTGCACGCATACCATTCGCCACCTCTGCATTCGCCCACATATACTTACATACATCAACAAAATCCTTCCCAATCACATCCCACATCACACGATAAAATTCCACCGGGAGACCATCATCCCCCGGCGTTTTATTCAGCGCCATGCTACACACCACCTTCCATATTTCTTCACTCGTCACCTCCCCCATCAAACTCTCCCTTTCTGTCCCATTCAATCTATTTTCCAAAACACTCAGCACATCACTCTCCAAACCTTCATCCCTCCATTTCACTGCATACAAATCATCATAAAACTTTGCCACTTCCTCACATAAGTCCGCACCACTCACTTCATTTCCATCCACTCCATTCAAAACACTCATGCTCTGTCTTTTTCCAAAAACTTTCTTGAAAAAAAAACCGCAAACACTTCTCATTCTTTTCCAAGTTCTCTATTTTAGCCCTATACACAATACTCCTCCCTCTCTCTCTCAAAAACTCGTTCACTTCTTTTTTCACTCTCAACAAATCTTCACTGACATCCATCCCACCCTCTCTTAGCTTATATAACACACTCAATCTTGCATTCAACCCAGCAAACCTTTCTCTCTTAGCAGCTGCACACTTGTAACCAAGTTTTTTAAAAAAAACCTTGGTTTTCCATTTAACCCAATCCCACCAATCACACACATTACTGAATTCACTTCTGCTCTCACACCACTCCTTATAATGTCTCTCATACTCCTCTCTCACCTCCACCCCATCCAGTAAACTCACATTCAGCTTCCATATACCTTTCCCAGTTACCTCCTCAGTATGCACATCCACTTCACACTTCATACACACATGATCTGAAAACGGCACACTCTCCTGTGCATAACTAACAGCAATCAGGTTTTTTGAAACAAAACAATAGTCCAGTCTAGACGCCACCCTCCCACTCTCAGAAAAAAATGTATTTAACAATGGAGTTACTTTACACTCCCTCTGCATATCCCTCAAACCAAAATCTCTCACCATGTCCATTAACTCTTTCCTTGACACATCCACATTCACCTTTCCCACATCAACATTCATATCACCCACAATCACAACAGGCACTCTACCTGGAATAAAAAACTTAATTTTTTCAAATAAAACTTTATGCTCCTGTTTTTTCACAGGAGCATACACATTAATAACACTAAAACGAATATTTCTAAACTCAAAATTTGCTAACACGCATCTCCCAACCTCAATCACCATATAGTCACACAAACTCACATTACGCCCCTTCACCAAAAAACCAACACCGTCATTTCTATTACATGCACTCCCTGACCACACAGACGCACCATGAGGCCATTCACTCCCCTTCACACCATCCACAATCCCACACTCCTGTAAACAAAAAATTTCCGCATTTTGCGCTGCAAAAAACTCAAAAATGGCCGCACGCCGCAACTTATTTTTAAAAACCCTCACATTTTGAGATATAATTCTAACACCCATACTAAACACAAACCAAAAGGCTTAAAAAAAACACTTGTCCAATAAAGCCAAAAAAGGAAAAAAAAATACAAAAACAACCTACAGATATAACTTGACACACATTACATAAAACACACAAAAAAAACAGATAGCCATTGCTTAAAGAGCAAAGCTATGTACACAAAAAAAGCCTACCTGGCTACTGGAAAAGTAAAACGTACTTAACCAGTACCGCCACTGTCCTCCTCCACCATTTGTGCCGAGCAGCCTTCCGAGCCGCTGGCCTCCATATACTCCTCCACCCGTGCCTTTTTCTGCCCAGTCTTCCTCTGGGCCATTCCTTCTTCCACCACCTCAATGTCTCTGTTTTCCCCACCACCCTCCCTGTGACACTTTAACCCTCCTGAGTCCTCTTCCGAGGAGAAGGCACCAATATTTCTCGGATCAGACTCATGAACTAAAACCTCAGCCTCCTCCTCTGCCACAGATATATCGAAATCCATCAGGCATTCTGACCATGATTCAGCAACTGGGACTTCTTTTTTACTTCTTTTTTAGGCCATGAACGCTCCTCTCGCCTTATGGCCTTCCAAAATTCCTTGTCCTCCTTTTCCTCCTGTTGCTTCTCCTTCCTTCTCTCAGCTTCCTTGTCCTCCTGCCGCTTCTCCCTCCTTCTCTCGGCAGGAGTGGGTGGCGCCCTCACAACGCTTTGCAGCGCGGCGACTTCACCTTCCCTCCGCTTCTTCTCCTCCTCCCGCCTCTTAACCTCCTCCTCTCTCTTCCTTTCTTCCTCCCACCTCCGCTCCTCCTCACGTCTCTTTCTTTCCTCCTCCTCTCTAGTTGACCTCCTCGGCACACCAAATGGGCAGTCTCTATACAGGTGCTCTGAACTGCCACACCTGTCACATTCACGAGGCATCGGACACCTAGCCGCCACATGACCCTCTTGCTTGCAATTACGGCAAACCAACTCCTTGCTACACATGTTTAGCAGGTGCCCGAACTGAAAGCACCTCCTGCAGTATTGTGGCTGCCCTGGGTATGACAGGAAGCCCCTATGACCCGCCACTGAAAAGTTCACTGGTGGGTGGGTGAAACCTCCCAAACAACCTGGGTCCTTCTTCAATTTCACCCGAAACACATACTTGCAGTTGAAAATGCCCAAGACATTTTTCTGCTTCTCCCCTCCCTTCACGTATTCACAGTACCGCTCCAGGAACTGCTCCAGTAGTGCTACTTCTGTATAGGGGTTGTACACAGTCACAGTCACCACTTTTTCCATGAGCCCAAACAGGGCTCCACCCGCACTCCCTCCAGGCATGGATCACCTTCATTACTTCTGAGCCATTCAAAGATGGTCAAACAGCATCCCTCATTCACAAAGGTTACATCATATGTACCTTGACTCCGGAATTCATTGACGCTGTAGATATCCTGACGATGGGCTCCAGCCTTTCCCTCCAACAGGTCACGAACAACGTACACCAGGTTGTTTTTCTCACCACCTTCCACCACCACACGGATCGTATTCTTAATGAACATCCTCAGTCCAGACTGCCGGTACGAATACCGCAGTAGAAAATCAGCAGCACGCTGCCAGCAAAGCCCCTGGATCACTCCAGGAAAACTCGCACCCTCTGACCGCGACACACGATCGCAGCCAAAAGGCCGAGATCACACTGGCGCATAGCATACAATGATTGATATTAGCGCATGGCGGCCCAGCCATGCTACCCTTTTATAGTAACAGCAACAGGACCTTCCAGGAACAAGGACCAATGAGAAACCTGTTCCAGAAGACTAGTAGTAACAGGGCCTACCTGGCGGGCCAATAGGAGCTGCTGCAGTACCTGAGCATGTGACCCCTGATCTCCAATGAGAGATCTCACTCTGGGCATGCTCAGAAGGGAAAATGCAGTACTTTGTCCCAAAGACGTCTGCTCCAGCATTGGCTATAATAGCAGATCCAGGAAAGGCAGCAACAAGTCATTGCCCAGTAGTGGAGTGGGCAAGACGCCTGGACCGACGCCTCTGCTGAGCAGGCTCCACTGCGGCCGGAGATGAATGGGAGACCGCAGCGGGACGGGTTCGAGACTCCCCTTGTGCTGCAGCGGGAAATCGAACCCTAACACATATCTCTCTGATTTAAGGGCATAAAAATTTAAATTTTGAAAATTGCTAAATTTTCAAAATTTTCGCCATATTTCCGTTTTTATCATAAATAAAAGCAAGTCATATAAGAAATTTTTACCACTAACGTGAAGTACAATATGTCACAAAAAAACAGTCTCAGAATCAGCTGCATTCGTTAAAGCGTTTGTAGGGATCTGCTCTGGTAGGCAAGGGCCGGACCGCAGTTATGAGGCAACACACAGGCTTTTAGTCCAAAATCAATTGTTTACTTTCACGTTAATCACCAGGTAACAAAACATGACAGAAACATCAATGCATTCCATCTTTGCAAACTACTGTTCCCAGACGCACCCTTGCATGGGACGGGCTTGACTAAGCGGCTGCAAGCCAGCAGGGACCGCCAGGTGCCTTCCCGGGTGATCTGGACTCGCTTCCGGTGCTCACTGACACACTGTAACAGAAAGTCACTTCCAGGCTGACTCCAGCCAAACTCCTCAATAGAACCGCCTGGTTCTCAGTGTGGGACTGTCACAGGCTCCGCACACCCATGTGTCCTGTCCGGGTGCTATTCAGGACCCCCGTCCAACACCCCGGCCACCAAGTTCCAAGTCTCACCACGTGCTTCCAGGAATCCGATCCAACCCCTGGATCTTCCAAAACTGACAGACCTTCCAGGAACCTTCCAGGCAGCCCTATGCAGGACACACTCTCCACTGTCTCAGCCAGACTTCCAGAGACTTCTCAGTCTCCAACTCAATCTCAATCTCCATGTGCCCAACACTGCCATTCATACCTGTAGCCACTCCCCAAGCCAAGGTATGAAGCACATGGTCTGGTCACCTGTTCATGACCTCATCACAGGTCCTTCACAACACATACAATCACCAGTATGTAACATTCATTCTCCCACCACCAGTGGGCGGTGTATGTGTGGTTAGCATGTCCCACCCAGCTCACAAGCTAACCCTGTAGGTTCACCCTTAACAACAATCAGAACTCTTATGGGACTACAAGTCCCAGAACAACATTACTGACCTACAGCACAGAATAGCTCTGCGACACATACTTTCCATTTAGCACCATACCAGGGACTGGTTTCCCATCCATCTCATGCCTCCTTGCATAATTTGAGCAACTTATACAGCACCCCCTAGGTGCCACATACCTTCCCCCTCTGTTCAAGCTTGTGAGGTTGAACACCTGTTCCAACCCGAGGACCCCGAGACAGGTCACCCATGTCACCCTACTGTCATGGTTTACTGGGTTCTTGGATCAGGTAGTCGCAGGGTTAACTTGGTTGGCCTCTTTCTGGGTCCTGGGAGGCTTTTTATATCCTCACTGTGAAGCCAGCCTTTGTCATTTATACTCTGACCTTTGGCTGAGTGTGTCTGACCCTGTGCTTGTGCCAGTGCGTTGTGCCTGTGCTACGTTTTGTCTGTCTGGTTCTGATTTGGCGGTGTCCTTGTTACGAGTTTTGCCTGTCCCTTTTGTACTGCGTTGCTCCGTCTGTGTATGACTCCTTGGCTGTGTTCTGGTTATTCTCTGCCTGCTCCTTTTGTACTTCGTCGCCCTCTATGTGTATGACCTGGCTATCCTGACCATCCATTCTGTCTATGCCCCTTGGTAACTTTATTTCGTAGTTACCCTTCTAGGAGTTTTCCTTTACCTCCTAGATCTCTGGAGCTTAGGCCACACCCCTAGGCAGTCACGTGCCTGCAGGTCCTTCGGCCTGAAACATTCTCTACCTGATACTGCTGCCTCTGAGAGACGTGTGGCTGGCTCCGCCCCTTGGCAGTCACATGCTGCGGAAGGTCCTGTTCCTCAGAAACACACGTCTTCCCTGCTTCGGTTCTACTATACAGGTATCTTTGGGCACAGTTTGTTCACTCAGGACACACGCACTGGCTCAGTGAGCAAGTGCAGTGCGGTGTCCCTGACACCTGCCCCACAAGTCGAGGGGACCGCCTCAGTCGACCCTGGGCATCCTGCAACATTACCTCCTGGTTAGGCCTTCCCCGCCCCCAGCGGTCAGAATGTCGGCCTTGTTTTTCCGTCGGTGTCAACAGACCTCTCCAGTACCATCTCCTACGGTTGTTGCAGTCCTGAGTCCATCGTCCAGTCAAGCTCACTGGTTGATCTGAGTCGGACTCTCTATCTCTTTTTCCGCCACCGGGTCTCACACTTAGGTCACTCAGCCCTGAGCTAACCGAATCGTCATCTCTACCCCTCAGTGTTTCAGCTCGTCTACTGCCCGTCCCCAGAGAAGCCTCTTGTTTCTCTATATCTTGGGCTGGAAGCAGTCGCCATCTTTGTTTAAATTCCTGCAGCTGTTCCTTCATCTGCTTTCTTCCTGAGATCAGCTGCTCTACTTCTCGTAGGTACGTCACTCGATACTCCAGGAGTGTTCGGATGTTCTTCAGGCTCTCCACTGAGCCCACACCAATGAATGGAACCATGTCTTCTTCTCCAGCCCCCTTGATCTCACCATCAGCTGGTGTTGAGGTAGGATCTAAGTGACCCTTCACGGTTGACCTAGTGATTTCCAAATTAATTCATAGAACGTTGCTAGCAACATAAATAACCAAACAGACACGTGTTTCCGTCTGGAGGATCTAGCAAGATTCCTATCCCATGTATTACATCATCATCTTTTATAGTATTTAGTGAGCTTGTACTTCAACCAATAGTATAAAACCACACCTACAACATTTAACCAATGAAAATACAAGAAAATTGACCTATACGAATACAAGAAAATTAACCTATAAGAATACAAGAAAATAGGAAACTACATATATGGTCATATCCACGTGACCATAGAAGCGAACAATAACATACTAATTTCTCAAAGCATTCTACAGTGATAAATCCCAAGGTCTCATATCTTGTCCAAACTGGAGCAGTCTGGTTTTATCACAGCCCATAACCTTTACTCTACTTAAAATCAGAAAAAACTACTTGGCTCTTTACCAGCCAGAAACTATTGCCTAGTAACAGAATTTATCTCATAAAGACAAGATGGAGTTACAAGCACAAAATGGAGCATTCAGTTTTGATCTTTCTTAATTTAGTCCTTCACACTGGAATCCTCACTCTCCTTACACCGGATCTATCCACCATCTCCTGCATCACTTTTTCAAATCTTCCAACGACTGTCCCCACCAGATTTCTGGGTACCGGAATTACCTCTTCTACCAAGCCTAAGCCGATTTTGATCTTCCTTCGCCTGCTCCAGACGTCGAGCGGCTTTCATGTTACTCAACGTAAACATCTGTTTCGCGTGGAGACACTGCAGATGCATATCCTTCAGGACAGCCACCAGCTTCTCTGTGTCTTCCCCCTCTGCCAGGATCACCAACTCGTTCGTCTCTGGTGCCCAGTTCACACTATCGGCTTTTACCGCCTTTTTAAAGGCCTCATGCACCCCCTCACTGGCACAGGCTTCTCACATGTCTGCAGGTACGTTTATCACACACCTAAAGAGTGAAGCCTTCTCCTCTTCCTGAGACTCATGTTCTTCACGACCCCTTGCCAAGATGGGCACTGGCACTTCCGCCTGGTTATCACTCGGGCACAGCCGCTGTAAGTCTTCACCCACCAACTTCTCCTCCTGCAGAAGACCTCTTACTGCTTCTCCGAGCGCAATCACATATTCCCTTACGGTCTTATTCCCACTTTGCCACGTGGACAGGTGACCTCTGAGCTCAGAGACTTCCTTCTCCAGCTCATCCACTCTTTGTTTGGCAGTTTGTCTCAGGGCCTTTTCTTGTTCGATCTGCTCTTTAAGGGTCTCTAGTTCAGCAGACCTTTGCTTTTCACCAGACAACTTTTTAGCAATGTTCTGCTTTATGGCCGCAACCTCGGCCTCCAGGTGGCGCACCTGCTCCAACTGTACGGCGTTGCCGACTTCCGTATCTGGCCCCATCAAGCTTTCTTGAGGCTCCACCCTCTCCGGCTCTTCAGGGTCTGGAAGCGTACTCACATCTTGCACAATCGCATCAGTCATAGGTTTTTCTTTATTACCATCCTTAGTACATACATTGTGTTCCGGCGCCTTGCGCCCTTTGTGTCTCCGACTACGGGAGGATTTTTTCTCCTTGTGGGGCTTTTCATCACTGTACTCCCTTTCTCTATTAGAGTCACAGTCTGAGTCACCTTCCCCCTGGCACCCGTCAAGAGACTTCAGGTCTGTCCGTTGGGTAGCCGCACCCTTTCCACTTGTGTCAGCGTCTGCTACGTCACCGAGTTGGTCAGACCCGTCCATTTTGGGAGGTGTCACTGAACTACTCCCCACCATCCCAATAGTAGAGAGATCTCCCTCCTCCTGCAAGTCGGACAACAGTTCAGAGTCCCGTCCTATAACTACGGGACACGCCAAATTTGGGACTATAGTGACCTCCTGTTCCCTCATGTCCCAGCCTGTTCCCAACGTTACCCCGGCCACGGGATACTCCTTAGTGTTCCCATGAATGTAGGTGACCCCGACCTTTCTACTGGGTATTTGAGATCCCTTAGGTGCAACTCTCACTAAAGTGACCGGACTCCCCGGGTCGATCAGGCCAACCATATCTTCATTATTTATCGGCAGGTCACACCCCCGTAGCCTTGCACCAGGTGGATAGTTCATAAGACAAATTGGACACACATATATTTTCCCCGAGCAACCGTTCGGCTGCACCTCCAGGTACACCTCGACGTCATCTGATTTCTCCATTTCTGGAATTGCTGCACGCACCACTCTCCGGACATCCCAGCGTCCCTGGGCAGCTCCTGCTGTCTGCGGCGCTGTAATGTGCTGCATCAGTAGACTGTTGGTTTCCTGTTGCTGTCGATTAAATATTTGCTGCTGCTCCATAGCCTGCTGCTCCATAGCCTGCTGCCGCTCCATAGCCTGTTGCTGTATAGCCAGCTGCTGCTGCATAGCCTGCAGTTGCTGCTGCGCATCCAGCTGGTGCTGTCGCATGACCTCCACAAGCATTTCCACCGTGCTCTCCATCTCCGGACAGTTCTCCATCGGGTTACGGCCAGCCGCTTGTCACCTTCGTAACCCTGCCGAGTTACAGCTAGACGCTTGTCACCTTCGTAACCCCACCGAGTTACCGCCAGACGTCTTCACCTGGTTATTTGTCATGCAGAGAAACATCCAAAAAAAAACAGCCTGACCTCACTGCGTGTGCCCGCATTCTCCACCAAACTGTAGGGATCCACTCTGGTAGGCAAGGGCCAGACCACAGTTATGAGGCAACACACAGGCTTTTAGTCCAAAATCAATTGTTTACTTTCACGTTAATCACCAGGTAACAAAACATGACAAAAACATCAATGCATTCCAGCTTTGCAAACTACTGTTCCCAGACGCACCCTTGCATGGGACGGGCTTGACTAAGCGGCTGCAAGCCAGCAGGGACCGCCAGGTGCCTTCTCGGTGATCTGGACTCGCTTCCGGTGCTCACTGACACACTGTAACAGAAAGTCACTTCCAGGCTGACTCCAGCCAAACTCCTCAATAGAACCGCCTGGTTCTCAGTGTGGGACCGTCACAGGCTCCGCACACCCATGTGTCCTGTCCGGGTGCTATTCAGGACCCCCGTCCAACACCCCGGCTACCAAGCTCCAAGTCTCACCACGTGCTTCCAGGAATCCGATCCAACCCTGGATCTTCCAAAACTGACAGACGTTCCAGGAACCTTCCAGGCAGCCCTATGCAGGACACACTCTCCACTGTCTCAGCCAGACTTCCAGAGATTTCTCAGTCTCCAACTCAATCTCAATCTCCATGTGCCCAACACTGCCTTTCATACCTGTAGCCACTCCCCAAGCCAAGGTATGAAGCACATGGTCTGGTCACCTGTACATGACCTCATCACAGGTCCTTCACAACACATACAATCACCAGTATGTACCATTCATTCTCCCACCACCAGTGGGCGGTGTATGTGTGGTTAGCATGTCCCACCCAGCTCACAAGCTAACCCTGTAGGTTCACCCTTAACAACAATCAGAACTCTTATGGGACTACAAGTCCCAGAACAACATTACTGACCTACAGCACAGAATAGCTCTGCGACACATACTTTCCATTTAGCACCATACCAAGGACTGGTTTCCCATCCATCTCATGCCTCCTTGCATAATTTGAGCAACTTATACAGCGCCCCCTAGGTGCCACATTAGTCACTACACCACACGTTCCAGAGTTATAACCTCATAAAGTGACAGTGGTCAGATTTGTAAAAATTGGCCCGGTCATTAAGCTGCAAATTGGCTCTGTCACTAAGGGCTTAAATAAAGCTGCTTTGTTTTTGATACTTCCTGGTATTTGACAAAAGTTTACTGACATACTTAGTTGCGGATTATATGCATTTTTGATGCTTTTCCGCCACGGAAACGTGCTAAATCGACATGTGCGTTTCAACTCTTATTGGCTGGTGCTCTAGTAGGGTCCCATCCCATATAGTAGCAATACAGAAGAACTTGGCACTCGTAGAAAGATGCAAATTAATGTGTTTAATTTATATGTGCAATGCACAGTTCATAACGTTTCAGTCAGATCCCGGCCCTTCATCAGATGTACTGTATATATACAAAATGTATACACATATATAAAAAAAATTAATTGTCAGCATTGATTAGATTCAGAGTAGAAGACATAAAAATCCAATATAAGAGAAAAGCGGTATGTAATAGAGGTAAAGGTCTAGCAACTAGAAGAGAAAAATCGGATGTTGTGTTCGGATACAATGACATGGTAATCGCGATTAGAGAACCTCACCCTTATTATACATCAATCAAAGTATAGCTAAATATGTAACAGAGGTGTCCTGAGAAAATAAAGATGTACTATGATAGAATAGTATAGTATACCGTGTTTACCTGATAGCTTTTAGACAGAAGAGAAACAATGTACCAGGGAAAATGGCAGGGACTCTTCTGCCATGATAATAAAACTTTATTATTAACTGTCACTGTTCGCTTCTGTGGCACCCCACAGACCAGTGCCCAGGCATATGCCCTTACAGCCCCCCTCTGCCTACATCCCAAATCTGTATGTACCTATTTATATATACAGAAAATACAATATGTATTTACAGTGTGTGTACATAAATATATATATATGCACACTGCATATACGTATACACTATAAATATAAGCACGTCAAGGACACTGACATCAGTCCACTACACATGATTGACCCCACCACTGACGGACACAGACAGAAAATAGCCCCTGTGCAAGAACAATATACAGGCCCTTTCCAGCCCAAGAGATCCTAAAAACACAACATTGCACCTGCTTTGGAAATAGATATGGGCCCCTGTCTGGCCGAACATGTTGCACCAATGATATTTCTTCCCCTGGACCATATAAATATGATGCATACCCCCCATCGGACAGAAGTTTGGTGCTGTTCCCCCCACTCTGCCTAAACACTATAATAGTTTCCCATTTTCACTATGTCAGGTACAGAGCACTACAGGAAATACTTACATTTGGTTGTCTAGTCATGTATCTTATAATGGGTTAAAACACGGATTTTGGTAAGAATTTACCTGTAAAATCCTTTTCAGCGAAGAAGGAAGGGAGACACAGTCATTACTAGTGGGTAGGCGGAGCCCACACAGGATAAACACACCTCAGATTAAAAAAGTGTTGACCGGCCCCTCCAGCTATATAGGGCTCCTCCTACTCCAGCTCTCCAGTCGTACCCAAGCTTAAGGAAGAGCAAATATCACCAGCGTAGCAACATAACCCCTTCTGAAGGACTTCAGAGAAAAAACAAGAAGACAGGTTATGCATATAGCCGAAACAACCACACAGTCCAGATACTACTCACTGAACCTGACCACTGCGATGAGCTGGCAATGCTGGAACAGAGCCTTACCGCGCCGACCTCAGCCCAGATAATCGCTATCAGAGAAGGGTCACGCCACATCTGAAAACAACAACACACTTCTGCCATGGGAGGGATCTGTGTCTCCCTTCCTTCTTCGCTGAAAAGGATTTTACAGTTAAGTTCTTACCAAAATCCGTGTTTCAGCTGCAGATGAAGGAAGGGAGACACAGTCATTACTAGTGGGACGTCCCAAAGCAGTCCAAAAATAAGGGTGGGCAGGAAAGCAAAAAAAGGCAGATACCCACAACCTAGATAAATGCGCAAATAGCGCTAGCTATAAGTTCACAAGAACTTTTAAACTACAGCCGCCTACAGGACCCTACGTCCTAAGGCCGCATCAGCGGAAGCACTAACGTCCACCTTATAAAATTTTGTAAATGTGTGGACGGATCGCCAGGTCGCCGCCCGGCAGAGCTGAGCTGCCGAGGCTCCTTGATGAAAAGCTCACGATGAACCCACAGCCCTTGTGGAGTGAGCTTGAATCTTAATCGGGCAAGGTTCGCCCTTAAGTCGGTAAGCCTCTAAAATGGCTGACCGAATCCAACGAGCTATAGAATCCTTGGAAGCTCGTTGCCCACGTCGACGACCTGCTGGAATCACAAACAAAGAATCCGACTTCCGAAAATTTTTGAGTAATGGACAAATAGAACTTTAAAGCCCGCACCAAATCCAATGTGTGCAAGGCTCGTTCTTTCGCATTCCTTGGCTCCGGACAGAGCGAGGGCAACACAATATCCTGGTTAACATGAAACTGTGATACTACTTTAGGTAGAAAGTCGCCACGTGTGCGAAGCACTACGCGATCTGGGAGAAACTCCAGAAAAGGAGGCGAGCAAGAGAGAGCCGCCAACTCAGAAACCCTTCTCAAAGAAGTGACCGCCACTAAGAAGGCAACCTTCCAAGAAAGCAAAGAAAGGCTAACAGAGTCCATAGGCTCAAAAGGCCCATGTTGAAGAGCCTCCAAGACAAGATTGAGCCGCCAGGGAGACACAGGCGCCTTCCGTGGCGGAAACTGACGGGTTACTCCGCGAAAAAAAGGAACGTACGTCCCTATGCGAAGCGATAGCCTTCCGAAATAGCAAGGACAGAGCAGAAACTTGTCCCTTCAAAGTGCTAACTGCCAAACCCCTGTCCAGCCCGTACTGCAAAAAGGCCAACAAATTGGGAATGGAAAAACTCCTCGGGTTCCTAGAAGAACCCGAACACCACGAAAAGAAGGCTTCCCAAGTCTTATGATAAATTCTAGTGGTAGCCGGACCTCTGGCAGCTCGCAGAGTGGCAATGACTTCGGCTAAAAAACCTTGACGGGTCAAGATTTCGGTCTCAAGAGCCACGCCGTCAAACGCAGAGACTTCAGGTCCGGGTGCCGAACGGGCCCTTGGGTTAACAGGTCCGGACGAAGAGGGAGTGGAAGTGGAGGCGCTGCCAGAAGCGACACCAGCGTTGAGAACCACGTCCTCCTTGGCCAATCTGGGGCTATCAATATAGCCGGGACTCTCTCCAGTCTGATCCGATGTAAAACCAGAGGAAGTAAGGATATCGGCGGGAACACATAAATTAGCTCGAAATGGTCCCAAGGAGCCACCAGAGCATCCACCGCCACAGCCCTCGAGTCCTTGTACCTGGACATGAATGTCGGTAACTTGGCATTGACCCTGGATGCCATCACATCCACTTGGGGAGTCCCCCAATGGGAGCACAGCAGCGCAAAAATTTCCGGATGAAGACTCCATTCTCCGGGATCCATCTTTTCGCGACTCAGGAAGTCCGCTGTGATATTCTGAACTCCAGGAATGTGAATCACAGAGATGGCTGGCACCCTGGCCTCGGCCCATACCAGGATTCGAGACACTTCCATCATGAGTCTGAAGCTCCTCGTTCCACCTTGATGGTTGATATACGCGACCGCCGTCGCGTTGTCTGTCTGCACTCGGACTGGTAGACCGCTTAAAGGGACCGTCCAGTGTTGGAGGCAAAGGAAAATTGCCCTCAATTCCAGGATGTTGATCGGCAAGACAGACTCTTCCAATGACCATACTCCCTGAATCCAGAGACCGTTCCAGACGCCCCCCCAGCCCGTCAGGCTGGCATCGGTGGTTATGATCGACCACCTTGAAGGAAGGAAGGACTTCCCCAGGGATAACGCTTCCGGACGTAACCACCATTCTAGCGACTCTCTCACCCTGTGGGAGATGATGACACTGCAATCCAGTGAAAACCGTGATAGATCCCAACGGTTCAAGATGAGCATTTGGAGAGCCCTGGAATGAAATTGGGCAAACGGAATTGCTTCCATTGACGCCACTATCAAACCCAGAAGGCGCATACACCTTCGAAGGGACATTGCTGTCGCAGACTTCATACCCTGCACATGGTGAAGAAGACTCGCTTGCTTGTCTGAGGGCAGAGACACCACTTCTCGTACCGTGTCGAACTGCATTCCCAAAAACAGGATTGACTGCGACGGTTCCAGGGACGACTTCTCCCAATTGATCAGCCACCCGAAGTCCTCCAGGAGCTGAAGGGATAAATCGCAAGCCGTCACCGCCTCCTCCTTTGAGGACGCCACAATCAAAAGGTCGTCCAGATAGGGAAGAATCGTAATCACCTGTCTTTGCAGAATCGCCATGAGAGGAGCCAGAATTTTTGTAAAAACTCTGGGTGCTGAGGCCAGACCGAATGGCAGGGCCACAAACTGGTAATGGTCCTGACCTATGGCAAAACGCAGGAAGCGTTGGTGGGCCCTTCCGATGGGGACATGCAAATAAGAATCGCGAATGTCGATTGACACCAAAAACTCGTTCTGTGACAAGGCCGCCACAACGGAGTGAAGTGATTCCATGCGGAATTTTCGGGTGCGGACATGCCGATTCAATCTTTTGAGATCCAGAATGGGACGAAATTTGTCCTCCTTTTTGGGGACTACAAAGAGGTTGGAATAAAACCCTCTTCCCCAGTCCTCCGGTGGAACTGGTACCAGCACACCCTTCTGTAGAAGGGAATCGACCTCCCGCAGTAGAGCGGCAATAAGCCCGGGCTCTGACGGAATGCGGTATAGGCAAAAACTGTCTGGGGGTCGAGAAAGAAACTCTATGAAGTAGCCTGCCGACACGACCCGCGTCACCCAGGTGTCCGACACGCGGGAAGCCCAAGTCGGCTTGAATTGGAGTATGCGACCTCCCACTCGAGAGCCCTCGAGTGAGACCCTGACGTCAGTCCGCTTTAGCGGGCTTTTTGTCAGCTTCCCGCTTGTCTTGGCGGAAGCTCTGTTTCCAGGGAGTGCGAGATTTCTGAGTGCTCTTTTTTCCTGAAAAAGAGGGATGACCCGATCCCCAAGAGGGCTGACCAAACCGTCCCCTGGACCGAAAGGACCCCCGGCTACCACCGGCACTAGGCCTGCCAGACGCAGAAGCCACAGCTCTTCGTTGCGGTAAAGCCGTTTCTTTTGCCTTTGCTTTGGCAATCAGGTCCGTGAGGCCAGATCCAAATAGCTGACCACCTTTGTAAGCTAAAGAAAGCAAACCTTGCTTGGAAACCGTGTCTCCGGTCCACTGTCTAAGCCACAGAGCTCTCCTGACTGTGATCGCCGAGGATTGTGCCCTGGACAGCATGGAGGCAGTATCCAAACCTGCATCACTGCCATATCGAGCTGCATCCTCCAATGACTTGAAAAGCCCCTCTACCTCGGATAGTGGGGATCCATCTTGCCACGCCGTCCGTAGACGGTCTAACCAGCTCAAGGAGGCTTTACAAGCACACATGGATCCTAGCACAGCTCTGAATCCATGACCCGCGGTCTCGTAGATGGATTTCGCCGCCATCTCCGTTTTTCTGTCCAGCGGATCCTGCAGACTCGCCTTCCCTTTAACAGGAAGTAATGAGGATTTGCTAAGCTGGGATAAAGGGACATCCACTTCAGGAGAAGGAATCCAATTAGCAATCAACTCCGTAGTACACGGATACAACGTCTCAAAAAACCGTGTCCCCTGAAAACGTTTATCTGGACACAGGCGTTCCTTCTCCACTGCCTCATTAAGCTCATCCAGAGATGGTAAGGCTGATCGCGACCTATGCGGCTCCTGAAACATCCGGGCCGACTTACCAGGACGTCTAGTTACCTCCTCCGGTAACTGTAACGCCTCCCTCATGGCTCCAATAAAAGCCTCTGTACGGCTCAAAAGAGAGGCAGATTGTCCCTGCCGATCCTCTTTATCCGAATCGGATATCTCACCATCTGAGCTTGGAGGGGAACCCTCCATATCAGAAATCTCTGAGTCGCTACGCGAGAAAGATGGCACTGGCCTGTGTCGCTTCCTGCCATGAGAGGATCTAGCTGACACCCAATAACCTAGAAGGTCAGACAAGCCATCAATAGAACGAGCGAGGGCATCCATTTTGGCGTCACTGTAACCTCCGACCGTTGCGCTTGACGCCGACGAGGTCTGCGTGTCAGATACGCGAGGCTGATCCTGTAGCGGATCTGGGAGACGGTCCGCTCCTGGACCCTGATCCGACATGCCCTCACACAGTATATGGCAGGTAAAAACCTGTCAGCACCAGAACAGTGTGGTTTTCGAAGGCAAAAATGAACGCTGAAGGGTTAAGCTTCTTAAATAGAGAGCTACCCCTGCTTTTGTCTCCCAATAAAGGGTTAACCACCAAAGAAGGGGTTAATGTTGCAGACTCTCCACAACCCTTATTTAATGAAAAGGGTGTGCGAGCCGCAGGTGCCTCTTATGAGGTAACAGCTGCAGGACAGTGTTCAAAAAAAAAATGCCACATTAAACAAGAACGCCAAAGAGATCGCTAACATATTGCGCTGAATTGTATATCGCAATACCAAAGTCGCTAAAGAGATCGCTAACCACTTATGCGTCGTCAATAAGATCGCCCACCGTGGAAGCTACTAGCGACATAAAAAACGATCACAAAAGAAAAATGACCGCAAAACTGTGCGTCGCCATTGTGATCGCAGCGGGTGTGTTCTGTGTGACAATACCTTGTCCTGCGCTGAGGGGTCAAGCTTCTGCCGTGACAGGTAGAGGCGACTCACCCAGCTGGCCGTGGTGTAGTGTCTCCTTTCGGTCGGTCGGGGAGAGCGGAGAGTGAGGAGCCCGAGGAGGCCGTCAGTAATGGCCGCCGCGCTAGAGGAGATCTAAACCGGAAGAAAAAAGGCAGGATAAGGCGTGCGCTCGGAGCGCTTCCTGCCCGTGAAAAAATGGGAGAGCGCGAAGCCACGCCCCCCGCCGGTTTCAAAAAAGCGCGCGACTCACTCCCTCTCCGCTCCCATGTCCTGCAGGCATCCACCTGCGGACAAAAGTACACAATCACCATACCGAATACATGTAGCAGCGGCTGCCGCAGCGGCCGCTGAAGCACTCAAACACATTAAAATGTGGAGAACTCACCCAGCTGAGCGCCACAGGGACCCCTCAGAGATTTGTGGTGCTGTGCCCGTAGCTTCCCCCCAGGGCGGGGAACGCAGTGACCCCAGAAGCGCGGTTTGCGTCCCCGCCAGGGAAGCAATCCTCATCCCCCAGGGCCGGCAGGGTTCTGCAGGGACCACCTTATAGGGTAATACAGATCCGCCAAGGGAGAGGTGGGAGTCCAGCAGCGCTGAGACCCCTGAGACTTCTAGACCATTGGCGGTCCAAGTCTCTGTCCGACTAAAATAAAAAAATCTTCTGAGGAGCTGCTTCCAGCAGCGACTATCCTCTGTGACCTCAAATTTTAGACTGGAGAGCTGGAGTAGGAGGAGCCCTATATAGCTGGAGGGGCCGGTCAACACTTTTTTAATCTGAGGTGTGTTTATCCTGTGTGGGCTCCACCTACCCACTAGTAATGACTGTGTCTCCCTTCCTTCATCTGCAGCTGAAACAATAAATTGTCACACCACCTATTGCAATGCATACTGGTCCCCTCAAAGTCGCTGTACTTTCTAGTGCAGCGACGAATGACGTGACAACTGCAACCAATCACTGTGGCAGTAGTGGGTCACTGTTGAAACGTCATTGCTGTTTCTAGAGGTAGAGAAAGTGGCAGAAGATCCGGAAATGTTGGAGAAGAAGCATTAAAAATTAAAAAAAAATGAGTATAGCTTTTTTAAGCCATTCTGAACTTTTTTTTGATTCTTGGCTGGACAACCTGTTTGAAGGGAATCTGTCACTATGTTTTTGTTATGTATTCTTAGAGTAGCAGAGAGACTGATTCCGGTGATGTGTTACTTACTTGGCTGCTTGTTTTGCTTCAATAAAATCACTGTTTTATCAGCACGAGATTATCACTAGAGGACTAGGTGTCTTCTGCCACGTAGTCCTTCTGCTCTTTGTAACCAAGCTCCCACCAATGATTGGCAGCTTTTTGCCTATGCACAGTGTATACAGGAAGCTGTCAATCATGGTGTGGGCAGGGTTATACAGAGCTCAGCATTCAGAGAACTGACAGCTTGGCAGCAAAGAACATAGTAATTTTATCAAAACTACACACAACAGCCCAGTAAGTGATAAACTAATGAAATCAGGGTCTCTGTTCCTTTATCCTACTGCTCTCAGATAACTTAGCAAAACCCTGGTGACAGATTCCTGTTAAATTTGATAAGAAGTGTTGCAAATAATGTGTGTAGGTTGGAGGCTTTTGATGAGCATTCTGATACATTTTTAGCATTCAATGAGATAAAAAAGATCTGATGATCACATTTACCTGTGCAGGTAATTCCTGCATCTTCAGGATACACACAGTTATGTTTACCCATCCCTTGACTGGAGCAGTTGCACAGATATGCTTAGTTTGGGAGACAATATGTATAATCCAAAACAACAGGCCCTTTTCCTTGGCCAAAGTGGGTAGTTATGTGAAAGGAGATGGGCGGGCCACAACCAACTTTATGGCATACCACTTCTGCATCACTCATTTCCCAAAGGTCAAATACGGAGAAAAAAGACAAAACAAAAAATGGTGTGCACACCTGATGCAAAGTATACATTAAATACACATATAATTTTATTGGAATCTTTGGACATACATAGATTGTACATTAAAACCATCTAAAAACATCAATAACACATGATAAACAAACAGCACCCCCGGACAAAAACCATATGGGACGACTAATATGTGGAGCTCCAGTAAGATATATATGTGAGCCAAACATGAGAAATATACTTCATGAAGTCATATACATGGAATGTAACATGCAAAGACATGAATAATGACACATAATAAACCACTTTAAAATATAATACACCTGTACAGAGATGTCCAAAGGCTGGAGAAATCCCCTAACCAAGAGATGGTGGTGTAACGTATATGTGTAAGGAGGTGGCAGGTCCCCTCAGTTGCGTCTTCCCCCCCTTCTGTATGACCCCCGTGCACTTGTATGTACCTATAATGTTTTATGCGTCACTATGTTGTATATGTATTGTAATGTGAAACATGTCCTGTAATGTAATGTTTACAATGTTCCCATATGTGCACTGTAGTAGAGTTAGGGACAGGCAATAGTTAAAGATGTGGGCTGGGCCAGCTGCAGCAAAGGCAGGAAGCTGCTGCTTCTGAGAACTGCCCAGGTAATTCCTTCAGGGCAGATGTTTACTACTGGAGGGGCACTGCCAGACCCCCTGGACAGGAGAGCTCTGTTGCCCCGGACCAAAGACTGAGCACCAGGACCAAGGACTACAACACAGGCCCGCAGGACTTTGTAAGGGCCTTCGCTGAAGGGGTCTCAGGTGCCCAGATTCCAGCGATTGGATTTCTTTGAACTTCGGCCACTACGGCCATTGTGGGTCACCCATAGCAAGAGTCAGGGAGAGAGCAGGAAGCCAGTGTTGAAATTGTCTCTTTTGTCCTCCTTCCATCCTTGTTCAATAAAAGTTAATTTCCCTGTTGGAGAGCTGCTGCATTCCTGGACCCTTTATTTCCTGGACTGCTGAGACAAAAGGAAAAGAAGGTAACTTGTGGGGAAGAACTGTGTCAGACCTGTCCATTTATGTACAAGGGGCTGGGGGGAATCGGGAGGAGCGGGAGGACTCCGGGGGCTGCCAGAGGGTAAGTATATCCCTATTTTTTATTTTATTTCTATTTTTTACAGGAATATGGTACCCAGGGCATGGAGGAGAGTCTCTCCGTCCTCCAGACCCTGGGTACCAACCGCACATGAAGCGCTCACTTTACGCATGGTTATCATGGCCACATGCGTAAAGTGAGTGTTTCAATGCAATCCTATGGCGGATTTTACAGCGATGCGATTACATTCCGGAAAAATACACAGCATGGGCACAGCAATTGCGGGATCCCATAGGATTGCATGGAATGCGTTTTGTTAGCGTTTTTAAGTGTTTATGCTGCAGAAAACCGCGACAAAAATGCTTTGTAGGAGAGGGATGATGCTAGCGGACCAGGGCGCCCACTGACCCCCCGTGTCTCCACATGTTTCATCAAACATTTTTAGGTCATAAGTGTTAGAAGTTACAATATTCTTAGGCTATGTTCACACGTTGCTTTTTAGCTGCTTTTTCTCTGCATCCAAAACCTGATCTCTTAGCAGTAAAAAAGCTGCAGACAAAAAGCAGGTTTTGGTGACTTTTTGCTGCTTTTCTTGCTGCATTTTTTCACTTTGTTTTTCAGGATTCCACAGTTCAGCTTTGCTTCCACCAGAGAAGCATGAACAATGCATGAACAATGCAAGGTGTTAGGGCACCAATGCAAGACATATGTGACACCATAAAACATTTTAGGAAAAAAGGGCAATTTGATCACATTATTTAGAGGAAAAAGATTTTTTGTCTGAAAAAATACTGACTATACTGAGCAAAAAAGATTATTTTAAATATTGCGCTTGCGCATTTAATATTGTGTTCTTTGCAAAAAAAAAATGTAACTCCAGCAAGATGGCGCCGGCGCATGTGCAGTGGCATCTATTGGCAAGCAATGCTCTCATCCTGTGCAAGCGCCACCCACTACACACAAATCGGATTACAAAAATATTTAAACACAGGTATTGTAACAAAATAGGTATGAATACTTTTCCATCCAATTATGACAAGAGCATTCTTAAGGTGATACCTTTATTGGCTAACCAGAAAATTATATGTTCGCTAGCTTTCAGAGCTCAAGGCTCCTTCTTCAGGCAAGATTACATTTGGAATAAGAATGCTCTTGTCATAATTGGATGGAAAAGTATTCACATCGATTTTTCTGGCTAACACGGTACCACAATATAATTTATTATTGTACACCAACAAAATAGGTAAAAAGCCAAAGGGGTGAACCCTTTTGCAAGCTATTGTAGATGATTTATGCGTTAAAGTAAAAATTCGCTTCCAATGATCCTTCATTAGAGTAAAGCCCTTCCCATTGGGTTTTGACATTTGTTTTAGGTTGGTCTGGGAGTTCGATCATCAGGGAGTATAAGAAGGAAAAGTGTGTCTCAATGGTCCCTTGTCTGAGCATGCAACTTCAAGAGGCATCTTGACATTCTAGGAGGCAGTGAATGGTAAAAGTGGGAAAGCTGACCCACTCTCCAGGTTCCCAGGGGGGAAGGAGTAGAGACGCTGAACATATGAACGTGTTTTGAGCAGAAGCAAGACTCTTGAAGAAGGAGGAGGGGACACCAGTTGGAAGAACTTGAATAACATACAGAATCCTTGGAAGGATATTCGTCTTAAAGATTACGATTCTACCAAACCATGTAAAAACATTCCTTGTCTATCTTGAGCAGTCCCTCTGTACTGATTGAGGAAGTTCAGGGAAATTAAGAGAATATGTCATGTTTATGTCTCTAGGTAATGATATAGAAGGGTTAATGTTTTCCTCTCTGTTCTAGATTTTGTTTTTATATTACCCAGCCTTATAGTCTAATAGTTAAGGATTTTATACTTCTTATCTCAAATGCAATGTTTTTAAGATTCTTCAAAAATATTTAATGGGTACAAGATAAATAAAGTAATCGTGACCGGGATAACAGTGTAACGGGGCTGGGGGGGCGCTACATGAATTACATTGAGTTACATTACTTGTAAATGTATTGAAAAAGTTCCAGTAGAGCATCATAGCTTTTGTATGCTAATTAAATTAATTATGCCCACAATATTAGCAACTCTATCAGACATGAAAATACAAAGAACACTGAGTCCATGCTACTTAATACAAATACTGACCTACAAGGCCATCTATAACCTGCCTCCTCCATATATCTCTGAACTAATCTCCCGATATCTTCCCTCACGTTATCTCCGGTCTCCCAAGACCTCCTTCTCTCCTCCACACTTATTCGCTCCTAACCCAACCGCCTCCAAGACTTCTCCCCAATATCCCCCATCCTCTGGAATTCTGTGCCCCATCACGTCCGACTATTAACCACATTCAGATCCTTCAGACGGAACCTTAAAACCCACCTCTTCAGGAAAGCTTACAGCCTGCAATGACCCTGCTGCCTCCTCACCACTACTGGAGCTACCGCCTCACCAACACCGGAACTGCTGCAACCCCCCAACCTACTGTCTCCTTCCCCACCATCCTGTAGATGGGGCGGCGCCTGGAAACCCGATGTGTACCTTAGATACCAGCGCGCTGATGCAGGGGAGCTGGTAACCAAGGTACACGGTGGTTTTCTAAGCGCCGAGCGGTGCCTAGAAACCCGATGTGTACCTTGGTTACCAGCTTCCTGCACCAGCGTGCTGGTATCTAAGGTACACTGCCGGTAACTAAGCAACGTGCGTCGCTCAGCAGCGATCATATAGCGACACACCAGCGATCCTGACAAGTGCATATCATTGTCCGGAACGCTGGTGAGTCGTTATGTGTAACGGGACCCTTAGAGATGATCTGCAAAGAGGAGTGGACCAAAATTCCTCCTAACATGTGACAGTACCTCCCTTCCTCTACAAAGCCAGTGACTCTGTCACAATATGTTAGCACCATGCCGGAGTCCTGCTCTGACAGACAGGGTCTCCGGTGTGTCACTTCACTCACCCGTGCAGCGGTTGGTGCTTCCCTTCCCTATGCTTTGCATGCTTCCAGCAGAACTTCCAGCCAGGTCTCTAGCCATGTCCTTAGAGCACACACGCATGCGCTCACGCCCTCTTAAACGGCCAGCATGTGCACTTGCTATTTCCTCCCCAGCCAATGGCTGTGGGGCAGTATGTATATATTGCTTTCTCCCCACTGGGGATGTGCCTGAGCAACCTTCCTGTTTCGGGCTATGTTGAGTAAGGTCGCATCCCAGCACAAGTCCTGTTTGCTATACTCTAGTGCAAATCCTGCTTGCTGCACTCTGATGCAAATCCTGCCTGCTGCACCCTAAGTGCAAATCCTGCCTGCTTCACTCTGATGCAAATCCTACTTGCTGCACTCTGATGCAAATCCTTCCTGCTGCACTCTGATGCAAATTCTGACTGCTGCACTATAGTGCAAATCCTGTCTGCTGCACTCTGACGCTAACTCTGCTGCACTCTGACGCTAACTCTGTCTGCTGCACACTGACACAAACTCTGCCTGCTGCACTCGGATACGAACTTGGTCAGTGCACTCTGATGCAAGCTCTGCTTGCTGCTCCATCCAGCCTGTCCTTCTGGTTCCAGCTGCTGCATGACCGTTGGTCTGTCCTGGAGTGACACCTGGCGTTCATCGGGAGCCAAGTCTAACCTCACCATCAGAGGCTCTAGTGAACAGTCAGGTGATCGCTAAGTCACGCCCCTCCAGGCTCTCCATAGTCCGTGGCACAGTGGTTCCACAAACCACGTCCGTGACACAATATATTGTAGGGATGTGGTCTCGCTTGTGTGCGACCGGAGGTAAGCAGGAGGGGACTCTTCCTGGTTCTTTAAGCAAGTTTATTAAGACTTCATAAACTTGCTGTCAAACAGAAAACAAAACAGCCTTCTCTGGCACAAAGTAACAAAAAACAGCTATAACGTCCTGGCACTCTAACTGAGTAGTCTCTTCAGCACACACACTGGAGGTCTCCTCAGAACTCCACACTGGAAGTTTCCACACCTCCAGCCACTCACACCTGTGGTCAGCAGTAGGCTCATTTATATCGCAGACATCCAGATAACACAGACCACATGACTGGTCATGTGGCAATGACCTCATCACAGGTCCTCAAACCCCATACAAAGGTATAGTGATGCCCTTCTCTCCCATCTGTCTATGTGTTCATAATATCGCTACATACCTCCCCCCTCTGCCTAAAGCCGTGGGCTTGGCACATTTCATTCACCGACTAGAAACTCTTTTCAGTCGTCTCCACAATTAACCGGTCTGTCACAGTTTGGCTTAGGTCACTGAGTCCTGAGCTAATTGAGGTGTCACTGCCTCTACCTCTCATTTCAGGCCATCTATGTCCTGTCTTAGTTCCACTTTGATGACTTTCACTCTGAAGCGAACTTCTGCGCCTCTCTATATTGCGGGTTGAAGGTGGCTGCCTTTTTTCCCCCAACTCTTGCAGCTGTCTGTTGATCTGCTCCTCCTCAATTCTTAGCTGTTCTATTCTTCCCTGGTGCACCTCCAGTAGCATCCGGATCTTCCCAAGGTTTTCCACCAACCCCCTCCGACTTGGAGGTTTTCTTGTTGGCTCCGACGTCTCTGCTTCTCGCGGAGGCCATCTGGGTGTCGGTTCCCTTGCTGACTTTCTTCCTCCGTTGAGGCCCCTTCTTTGGTCATTTTCTCCAGTTCACTCTCCTCCCATACGCTCGGACCAGGAGAGCGCAACCGTTCGGTTTCCCGGACTGTCGTGGATTTCCTGAGTTGGGCATTAGCTTCCTTCTCTATTTGGAGTTCTTTGAGAATTTTCTCTTGCTCCTCTGCCCAGCAGCGGTACTCCTCCTCTCTCCGTAGAAGTTCCTGCTGATGCTTCTCCTGGGCCGCTCTGAACATCTCCGTATCTTTCACTAGGATTTGGTTCGCCATCTGGCACGCTGACAGTTGACCTTGGACTTTAGAGACTTCCTTCTCCAGGTCCTCCACTCGTTGCTCAATCCTTTGTCTCCGTATTCTTTCTCGCCCGACTGTCTCTCTAAGCAGCTCCATCTCATGGACTTGCTCTCTTTTATCCAGTACAGGTGGCACCATCCTTTCCTCCTTATTTCTCTTCTTAGAGCGTATAGGCTGTCTGGCCTTCCTGCAGCCCCTGCGGTGAGGAGGAGAACTGCCACTTGTACCCGACTCCACCTTGCTGCAATCGCTTTCACTTGCGGTTAAGTTACAGTCTGCATAGGATTCATTCCCACTCCCCCTGTCATCTTGGAACAGCAAGTCCCCACTTAACCAGGGGTCGGCCCCTATTCCTGGAGCTACCCAGTTTCCTTCGGTCCTATATTTGGTCACCCCAAAGTCCCCACTTTGGTCTGAGCCACACTTTCTTACGGTCACCAGGCACTGGGTATCTTTGACTTTAGGGGTTGCTACCTCTGTTTTTCCCACCACACTATCAGCAACCACTACAGCCGCCTGCAGGGATGGGCCTCTCCTAGGGTCATTCTGGTTCCCTTCTGCGCAATCAGCCAGTCCTTCGTCCCATACCTCCCAAAACCGCTTAAAATCCTGGCCTATTATTATAGGGTATGGTAAGTCGGAGACTACAGGGACATCATGGGTAGAAATAATAGTGGACGTCTCAATGATTACCCTGGATACCGGATACTCCCTAGTGACCTCATGAATGCAAGGGACTTCTATCTTCCTTCCGGGAATCAGATAGACAGGGAGTGTGTCGCTCAGCAGAGTCACCTGGCTTCCTGAGTCTAGAAGTCCACTCACACACTCTCCATTCACTATTAGAGAACAGTTCAGTGCCCCCGGTCAGATGTAAAGTCAGTACACCATTCGCGACATACGCTGTTCAAACCCTGAACCCGGCAATAGTTCCTTGGCTCATCCGCCGCCACCTCTTTTCTCCTCATCGACTCAGTTTGGGACTCCGCCCCTTCTGAGTGTGGCAGTAGTTTGTTAGGGTTTACTGGTTCCCCATTCTTGCTAGGGACCTCAGAGCCTTTTCTCCACAGATCCCAAAACAGACAGAAATCCCGGCCTATAATTATAGGACGCACCAAGTCCCGAACGACGCCTACTTCATGGGACTCAGTGCCATGCGTCGTTTCAATGTCCACTCTGGCCATAGGGTAGTCCTTTACATCACCATGTATGCATTGAACACCGACTTTTTTTCCTGGTAGTATGTTGAGAGGAAAAGTGGCCCTAATCAAGGTCACTAAGCTTCCAGAGTCTAGCAGCGCCGTTACTGCTTCACCGTTCACCTTCACGGGACATACTTGAGGACCCTGATTGGGGAACGGGTTTCCACTGCAGGCTGGATATGCATACCATGAAATACGGTGTCCTATGCTGCAGTCCATCTGCTCAGTGGTCTGCGGACACCGGGCAGCTATATGTCCTGGCTCGCGGCACCTCCAACAAATAATATCACCCGCAGTGACCTTGGGCACCACCTCCCCCCGCCATTTTGACCTTGGGCGCTCCACCCCTTTTTGGGACTCTGCCCCCTGTTGGGGCCACCAGTACGTAATGGGCTGCTTCCCCAAGGATCCTTCCATCCCCTGGTACCTCTCGACCAGTCCGACCAGTTCATCAGCATTCCGGGGATCACCCTGGGCAACCCAGGTCTGCAGGGGCTTTGGCAGGGAGTGCACAAACCGATCCATTACTACTCTTTCTACCATCTGGGCCGGTGTAGCAGACTCTGGCTGTAGCCATTTCTGGACCAGGTGTAGCAGGTCAAACATTTGGGAGCGAGGCGGTTTGTCCCGGTGATAAGCCCAGCGGTGCACTCTCTGTGCCCTGACAGTCATTGTTACCCCCATACGTGCGAGGATCTCAACCTTTAGCTTAGGATATTCCTGAGCATCCTGCAGTCAAATCGTAGTACGCCTTCTGGGGCTCCCCTGTCAGGTATGGGGCCAGTACCTCTGCCCACTGCTCTGGGGGAAGTCTTTCCCTCTCAGCAACCCTTTCAAATACAGTCAGGAAGGCCTCCACATCATCCCCGGGGGTCATTTTTTGTAACGTGCGTCTTACCGCCTTTCTGACGTGGTTGTCATCAGCCAGACCTGGGGTTGGGGCACTCGTCCTGCCCTGGATGGCGGTTGTCAGAAGCTGTATCTGCTGCCGATGCTCCTGCTGGCTCTGCTGCATCTGCTGTTGGTGCTCCTGCCGGCTCTGCTGCATCTGTTGCAACAGCATCCTGTTGACCTCTTGCTGCTGCACCTGTGCCTGGACCAAGTGTTTCAGCAGGTCCTCCATTCTCTCCGGCAATGCAGGCTGGCTTGCTATAGCCTTGACCCACAATATGCAGTAACCAGTCCCACTTCTCTGCTGGGAACGCTGCTCGCGCGTCTCCACCAATTGTAGGGATGTGGTCTCGCTTGTGTGCGACCGGAGGTAAGCAGGAGGGCGACTCTTCCTGGTTCTTTAAGCAAGTTTATTAAGACTTCATAAACTTGCTGTCAAACAGAAAACAAAACAGCCTTCTCTGGCACAAAGTAACAAAAAACAGCTATAACGTCCTGGCACTCTAACTGAGTAGTCTCTTCAGCACACACACTGGAGGTCTCCTCAGAACTCCCACACTGGAAGTTTCCACACCTCCAGCCACTCACACCTGTGGTCAGCAGTAGGCTCATTTATATCGCAGACATCCAGCTAACACAGACCACATGACTGGTCATGTGGCAATGACCTCATCACAGGTCCTCAAACCCCATACAAAGGTATAGTGATGCCCTTCTCTCCCATCTGTCTATGTGTTCATAATATCGCTACAATATATATATTATATAGCCCATTCACGTTCTCTGAACATAACTCTCCATCAAACTCCACTGCACCCAAAAGCACCACACATACTGGATGGTGACAACCTCATGGAGCCTTTATCTATCCCCACTCCCTAAAGATGGCTGGACCATCATTGTAAATAAGCCCCTGTACTTTGTGCCCCCCCACCTTATTGTAAATTGTAGATTGTAAGCCCTTATGGGCAGGGTTGTCATTATCTTTGCTTTAAGTATTGTATTATCTTTAACGTTGTTACCTATGACTTGTATATTAACTGTTAAATTGTAAAGCATTGCAGAATATGTTGGTGCTATATAAAGATTAGTATTATATGGAAGAATATCTGGGGCCCATATACAGTATGGATGAATATCTGGGGTCCATTATACTGTATGGATGAATATCTGGGGCCCATTATACTGTGTGGAGAAATATATGGGGCCCATTATACTGTATGGAGGAATATCTAGGGCCCATTATGCTGTATGAAAGTATCTGGGACCCATAATACAGTGTGGATGAATATTTTGGGCCCATTATACTGTATGGAGGAATATTTGGGGCCAATAATACAGTGTTGAGGAATATCTGGCACCCTTTATACTGTATGGAGGAATATCTTGGGCCCATTATATTGTATGGAGGACTATGTGGGGCTCATTATACTTATTGGAGGATTATGTGTGGCCCATTATACTGTATGGAGGACTATGTAGGGCCCATTATACTTTCAGGAGGACTATGTGGGAGCCATTATACTATTTGGAGAACTATTATACTGTTTGCAGGGCTATGTGAAGGGGCCGTTTATCATAAAGTTGTGTCGTTACTTTGGAAGACCTGGAGTTAGACGGTCATGTCGGGAAATAAATTGCAGGTCTTTTTTAGCGATGGTGTGATTTGTGACCCATATTAAATGGATTTAGTTTCTTATGGTGCTGAAGAGGTTAATGACCCTATGCTGGTCATAAACATGCTGCTCCATTTCAGTTGCTTCTGATCTGGTCATTACCTCTTCCTATTTAAAGTGGTCAGACCTTCTGATTCCTGCCAGTGAAAGATTTGTCTTCCTGTGCTGTGTGCTATAGCTAAGCGGTTGGAGTAGAGTTGTTGTAGTAGTGATCAGTGGTTTGCTGTAGTACATGTGTTTATCTCCTGGTCCCTGCTCCCATTTAATTTATTCCTCCCTTTTCCTATCCTCCTCTTTATTGTTGGTTAGTGTTTTAGCATAAAAGGTGTGTTCTGTTATTACTTTTATGTTTTGTCTTTGTGTCTTGTTTACATTACATTTCTGTACCATGCCTCATTGGGTAGGGGAGGGACAGATCAGGGTTTAACAAGAGCATAATAAGGTTGAAAACTCAGGCCTCGCTATCTTCAAGGGTACCCCCGGGATAGGTATAGTTAGGGTCCCAGTTCCAGGGACAGTTTGAGGTTCCCCTTCCTTACTGAAGACCATCACAGCATGACACTTAAACTGTTTGCAGCTCTATGTAAGGAGTATGGGCATTATACTGTATACAGGTATATGTGGAGGGCCATTATACTGTTTACAATTATACAGCGTGAAGGTTTTTGTCTGGTCCATCATGCTGTGTAGAGGGCTATGTAGAGGCCAGTATGCTGTTTTGAGGGCTGGGAGGGGGCCATTATACTGTTTGAAGACCTATTGGGCACCATAATACAGTGTGGATGGATAAGATGAGGCCATCATACTGAGTGGAGCGGTGTGGGGGCCATTATACTTTATGGCGGCCTATTATATTGTATGGAGAGCTGTGTGGTTATCACAATTAGGGCATCATGCTGTGTTGGGAGACACCATACTTTTTCAGGGGAGCGGGGTACACTAGGGTCATCATACCGTGTGTCTGGAGGATGCTGTGTAAGAATTCACTGTGGGGGTATCATACTGTGCTTTAGGGGGATACTATTATTGGCATCATACTTTATGGGGGAAATGAAAGAGCAATTTAGGGGCTTCAAAGGGAGGAAAATGACTTTGTAAGGGTGCAAAGTTGTGAGATATACTCTTCTGTGACCCTGCTGAATATTAATTTTTTGTTTTTTTTTGGGTGGGGGCTATTATAACTTCTGGTATAATTGCTATGATTTCTATGTACACCCCTGGTCATGGGTCTTCCAGCAGAACAATGACCCCAAACATACTTCAAGAAGAACCCAGAAATGGATGGAAGCAAAGCGCTGGACAGTTCTGAAGTGTGGTCCAAAATTCGGTTGAGAGGTATAAGAAATTTCTTGATGGCTATAGGAAGCGACTGATTGCAGTTATTTATTCCAAAGGGTGTGCAACTAAATATTTAGTTGAGAGTGGCAACAATTTTGTCTGGCCCCTTTTGGGGGTTTTGTGTGAAATTATGTCCAATTTGTCTTTTTGTCTCTTATTTTGTGTTTTTCCAATACACACAAAGGAAATAAACATGTGAATAACAAAACATGTGTAATTGCAATAATTTTCTGGGAGAAATACTTCATTTTTTGGAACAATTTCATGAATGCCAACACTTTCAACAATACTGTAGGGTCCAATAATAATAAATTCATGCAACACAGCTAGTCCAGGCATTGTGCTGCCCATCACCCCTCCAAAAAAAAAACCTATAACAATAACACCAATAGATCAGCTATCGCATTACGCACAAAATAGTTTTATCTTACAGAAAAAGAGGAGATCTTCTGGATATACTAGCTTCAAACCATATCCCTCCTTTTGGCCTGAATGAGATGACTGAAGCGATTCTGTATCAATGATTGACAAGAATTGACATATTGACAAACAGTGTAACCTCTGGCCAGAACATGATGATCGTAGCGATCCTCTTTAATGAATTAATGAATTAATTTTTTTTTTAATGATTTTGTTCTTTTTTTCTGGGGTCGTTTTAGATCAGTAGTCACTGAGTCATGAAAGGTTTTAGGAAATGGCCTTGATTTTCAATAGGATAAAAAGAAAAAAAGAGAGAAATACAATCATTAAAAAATAGCGACAACCTTGTCTTCAGAACTGCAGACAAAGGCGGAGGAATAGTGATTCTCAATAAAAGTGATTATCATAATAAAGCGGTAAGAATCCTCTCTGAAGAAAAATACTATAACTCACAACCCGTTCCCCAAAGTGTAATCTGACCGAAAAAAAAAAATCGTACTTAATACACATGCAAACAGGATATTCAATAAAAAATAAAAGATTTTTTAATCCTTCCATCCCCAACAAAACCATACTGTTATTTCCCAAAGACATACAAAAACACAGATCATCTGCCAGGAAAATCAATTATGTTTATTGTGAATTCAGCCACTGGTAATTTATCACATCTCCTTCACCTTCGAGAGTTTGTAATTTTTTAAAATGTGGTGCACAGAACTAGACACAGTATTCCAGATGAGGCCTGACCAAGGAGGAATAGAGGGGGATAATTACTTCATGTGATATAGACTCTATGCTTCACTTAATACATTCTAGTACTGTGTTTGCCTTTTTAGCTGCTGCACCACACTGTTGACTCATGTGCAGTCTGTGATCTATTAGAATGCCCAAGTCTTTTTCACACTTGCTGTTGCTTAGTTCTATTCCTCCCATTCTGTAAATGTAGTTTTTGTTTTTCTTGCCCAGATGTAGAATCTTGCATTTCTCCCTGTTAAATAGCATTCTATTAGTTGCTGCCCACTGTTCAAGCTTATCTGGATCCTTCTGAATCCTTTCTCTGTCTTCTCTAGTGTTAGCTATCCCTCCTAGCTTTGCATCGTCTGCAAATTTGATTAGTTTACCTTCAGTTCCCTCATCTAGATCATTTATAAAAATGTTGAACAGCACTGGGGCCAGGCCATAGCTGTTGTGAATGGGTTTGAGATGAGTTCTGAGCAGAGGCTCCCTCTGGTGGTTACAAGCGGTACTAGTGAGGATTGTGAGGACTGGGAATCAGGTGTTACTGATTGGTCTTATTTAAGGGAATCATTTTCCCATCAGGGTTGCCGGTGATCAATTGTTCTGGTCTGAATCCTTCTTTCCAGTTTCCCTTGTAGCCTGCTGTGTCGTGTCTGCATCTCCTGCTATCAGATAAGACAATTTCTTATTTTGTGTTTTTGCTATATTTTTGCATTTGGTCCTGCACTTCTGTGGGGGCCTTCTGGGTCCCCTCCGGGGGCTTTTGCCCTCTCAGTTTAGTTCAGCCACTTTGTTTTGTACTTTTGCTTTTTCCAGTTTTTTCAGTGGCTGCTGTTTTTGTTACACCAGAGAACTAATTTAGGTGGTAGAGGTCGTGTGATCTCAGGTGATTTTGAAATTAGTAGAGTTGGTGTTTTTCAGGGTTTTCTGGGATTGCAGTAAGTACCCTTCCTGTCCTTTTCTATTTAGATAGTTTGGGCCCCAGCGTTTGCTCATACTATTTTCTTTCTGTGTCAGTATTTCCTCTTGTCTAACCGCCATTACATGTTTGGGGGCTTTCTATTATCTTTGGGGTTCTGCTACGGGGCAGATAGCTTTCCTATTTCTATCTTTAGGTGTAGTTAGTTTCTCAGGCTGTGACGAGGCGTCTAGGACCAACGTAGGAATGCTCCACGGCTGCCTCTAGTTGCGGTGGTTAGTCAGGGTACTGCAATCTCATAGATTCCAACTGCTCTGGTGTATTTCCTTTTTTGCTTGCACTCCTCAGCTACCGTAACATAACACATAGCCTTTTGGTACTCCACTTGAAACACTCTTCCAATTGGATGTACAACCATTTATCACCACTCTTTGAGTATGATTACTGAGCCTGTCATGAATCCACCTAACAGTAGCCTTGTCAATCTCATACTTCGTCATTTTTTCAATAAGGATAGTATGAGATGCTTTATCAAATGCTTTGCTGAAGTCGAGATATACTATATCTACCACATTTCCCTGATCCACCCATCATAGAAGGAAATTAGATTAACAGTGTACTCAGGATAAATTACCCAACAAATTTTATGGACTGTTTTCTCCTGTTACTCTTGTGAAAATGCAAAATTTGGGACTAAATCAACATTTTTGAAGGAAAAAGTAAAATTTTTATTTTTCCTCTCACGTTGCTTTAATTCCTGTGAAGGGTTAATAAACTTATTGAATGTGGTTTTGAGGACTTTGAGGTGTCACTTTTGGGTATTTTCTGTCACATACAGTGGTGTGAAAAATTGTTTGCCCCTTCATGATTTCAAAATTCTTTTGCATGCTTTTCACACTTAAATGTTTCACATCACCAAAACAAATGTAAATATTAGACAAAGATAACACAAGTAAACACAGAATGCGGTTTTTAAATCAAGATCTTCATTATTATGGGAAAAAGAAATCCAAGCCTATAGTGCCCTGTGCGAAAAGTGATTGCCCCCCTTAAAACATACATTGACTGTGGTTTATCATATCTTTGGGAAGCTGAGTTTAAATTCCCTTGCCACATTCTGATTATTGCCACACCTGTTCTCAATCAAGAAATCACTTAAATAGGGCCTGACAAAATGAAGTAGACCACAAGATTCTAAAAGGCTAAACATCATGCAGGCATCCAAAGAATTTCTGGAACAAATGAAAAATAAAGTAATTAAGATCTATCAGTCTGGAAAAGGTTATAAAACCATTTCTAAATCATTGGGACTCAAGCAAACCACAGTGATAGCTATTATCCACAAATGGCAAAAACATGGAACAGTGGTGAACTTTCCCAGGAGTTGCCTGCCGATCAAAATTATCCCAAGAGCGCAGCAACGACTTATCCAAGAGTTCACAAAAGACCCCACAACAACATACAAAGAACAGCAGGCCTGATTTGCCTCAGTTAAGGTCAGTGTTCATGACTCCACCATAACAAAGAGACTGGGCAAAAATGGCCTGCATGCCAGAGTTTCAAGACAAAAACCTTTGGTGAGTAATAAGAACATAAAGGCTAATCTTAGTTTTGACAGAAAACATTTTGATGATCCCCAAGACTTTTGGGAGAATACTCTGTGGACTGACGAGACAAAAGTTGAACTTTTTGGAAGGTGTAAGTCCTATTACATCTGGATAGAAGTAACACAGCATTTCAGAAAAGGAACATCATACCAACAGTAAAATATAGTGGTAGTATTGTGATGGTCTGGGGCTTTTTTGCTTCTTTGGGACCTTGAAGACTTTTTGTGGTAAATGGAACCATGAATTCTGCTGTCTACCAACATATTCTGAAGGAGAATGTCCAGCCATATGTTCGTTATCTCAAGGTTAAGTGCCCTTGGGTTATGCAGCTGGACAATGATCCAAAACACACAACAAGTCCACTTTTGAATGGCTTAAGAAACACCAAGTTAAGACTTTAGAGTGGCCTAGTCATGCTTGGAAACCCTTCTATATGGTTGAATTACAACAATTCTGCAAAGATGAGACGGTCAAAATTCCTCCAGAGTGTTGTAAAAGACTCATTGCCAGTTATCACAAACACTTGATTCCAGTTGTTGCTGCTAAGGGTGGCCCAACCAGTTATTAGGTTTAGAGGGCAATCATATTTTCACACATTGCCCTATAGGATTGGATTTCTTTTTCCCTTAACAATGAAGACCTTCATTTCAAAACTGCATTTTGTGTTTACTTGTGTTTTCTTTGTCTAATATTTAAATTTGTTTGCTGATCTGATTCATTTAAGTGTGACAAACATACAAAAGAATTGGAAATCAGGAAGAGGGCAAACAATTTTTCACACCACTGTAGGCCCTTCAAAGTCGCTTCAAATGTGATGTGGTCTCTACAAAAAATTAGTTTTGTAAATTTTGATCGAAAATTGAAAAAATGATGATAAACTTTTAACCCTTCTAACTTCCTAACAAAAAAAATTATATTTAAAAAATTATGCTTATGTAAAGTAGACATGTGGGAAATGGTATTTAGTAACTATTTTGTGTGATATAACTATCTGGTTTAAGGGCATAAAAATGTAAAGTTTGAAAATTGCAAAATTTTCAAAAATTTAGCCAACATTCCCATATTTTCACAAATAAATGCAAAAAATAACGACCTAAATCTACGAGAAAAAAAAAATCTCAGAATCAATGGGATATGTTGCACCGTTCTAGAGATGTTACTACATAAAGTGACAATGGTCAGAATTGTAAAATTTGCCCTGGACAGGAAGGTGAAAACAGGCTGGGTGGTGAAGGGGTTAAACACAGACAGCACTTGGATAGCACACATGTTTTGGACATGTCTCTATGAGTTTTGCACAGACACACACCTCATGAAAAAAAATGGACATGTAAACAGCCTCATAGACTATAATGGGTACATTGTATCCATGAAAAACACAAAACATGTACGTGCAAAACGGACGTCTGAATGAGGCCTAAAAGAGATGATTGGAAGGGAAAATAAAAGATGAAAAAAAGGAGGTCGGAGATGCAAAACAATATTCTAATAAAATCTCTGAGTAATTATGGTGACAGTACAAAGCTTGCATTCTGCTTGAAGAGCGAAAAGGGACCCAATTTTAACCCCTTTCTTCCATCAGACGTACTATTCCGTCCATGTGACCTGAGACTTAATTCCCATGGACGGAATAGTACGTCATATGTGATCAGCTGCGTTCCCAGGGGGAGCACAGCTGATTGCAGCCGAGTGGCAGCTGGTTATCAAAGCTGACACCCGGCACTATGTGCCAGGAGCTGTCATGGACCGCTCCCGGTGCATTAACCCCCGTCACACTGCGATCAAAGATGATCGCAGTGTTCAGGCGGTACTGGGAAGCATCGCGCAGGGAGGGGGCTCCCTGCGTGCTTCCCTGAGGCCCTCAGAACAGCGCGATGTGACCGCGCTGTTCTGAGGGCTTCCTCCCTGCAGGACACCGGATCCAAGATGGCCGCACGGTCCTTCCGGGTCCTGCAGGGAGGCGGCTTCCTCAGTGCCAGCTGAGAGCAGGCGCTGAGAAAGCCTGCAGCACTGTCTGTGAGATCGCCGATCTGAGAGAGTGCTGTGCACAATGTCAGATCGGCGATCTGACCTTATACAGTGATATCCCACACTGGGACAAAGTAAAAAAGTTAAAAAAAATAAAAATAACATAAGTTAAAAAAAAATCCTAAATAAAGAAAAAAAATATTCCCCAATAAATTCATGTCTTCATGTAAATAAAAACAAAACAATAACAGTACACATATTTAGTATTGCCACGTCCGTAACGACCCGCCCTATAAAACTGTCACACTAGTTAACCCCTAAAGTGAACCCCTTAAAAAAAAAGGCAAAAAAACAATTATTTATCATAATACCACCGAACAAAAAGTGGAATAACGCGATCAAAAAGACGGATATAAATAAACATGGTACCGCTGAAAACGTCATCTTGTCCCGCAAAAAACGAGCCGCCACACAGATCATCAGCGAAAAAATAAAAAAGTTATAGCTCGCAGAATAAAGCGATGCAAAAATAATTATTTTTTTATATAATCGTTTTTATTGTATAAAAAAATGATATAAATGAGGCATCGCTGTAATCGTACTAACTCGACGAATAAAACCACTTTATCAATTTTACCACACGCAGAAATTCATGAATTGCTGGTTTTTGTTCATTCTGCCTCCCAAAAATCATAATAAAAACCGAGCAAAAATTGTCATGTGCCCGAAAATGGTACCAATAAAAACATCAACTCGTCCCGCAAAAAATAAGACATCACATGACTCTGTGGGCCAAAATAAGAAAAAATAATAGCTCTCAAAATGTGATGATGCAAAAACTATTTTTCGCAATAAAAAGCGTCTTTTAGCATGTGACAGCTGCCAATCATAAAAACCCGCTATAAATAGTAAATCAAACTCCCCTTTATCACCCCCTTAGTTAGGGAAAAATAATAAAATTTAAAAAATGTATTTATTTCCACTTTCTCATTAGGGTTAGGGTTGGGGCTAAAGTTAGGGTTAGGGTTGGGATTAGGGTTAGGGGTGTGTTATGGTTAGGTTTGTAGTTAGGGTTATGATTAGAGTTGAAATTAGGGTTAGGGGTGTGTTGGGGTTAGGGTTGGAGTTATAGAATTGGGAGGTTTCCATTGTTTAGGTACATCAGGGGCTCTCCAAACGTGACATGGCGTCTGATCTCAATTCCAGCCAATTCGGCGTTGAAAAAGTCAAACGGTGCTCCTTCCCTTCCGTGCTCTGCCATGCGCCCAAACAGTAGTTTACCCCCACATATGAGGTATCAGCGTAGTCAGGACAAATTGCACAATAACTCTTGGGGTCCAATTTCTTCTGTTACCCTTGGGAAAATAAAAAATTGGGGGTGAAAATATCATTTTTGTGGAAAAAAAATATGATTTTTTTATGGCTCTACGTTATAAACTTCTGTGAAGCACTTGGGGGTTCAAAGTTCTCACCACACATCTAGATAAGTTCCTTTGGGGCAAAAAAGGAGAAGGACAAGTCCACTACAAAAGTACAAATTTTGTTCAAAAAATACAGACACATATGAGTAAGACGGGCTGTGAAGACATTACATACACAGAGTGACTATAAAAGCATGCAAGACACAACCTGGGAGTGCAAAAAATGACCTGGTGTTAGTCCAGACAGTCCAATGTGAGCTATAAAGGGCAGGGCAAACCAAATCCACCAAAAAATCTGTAACTCGGATGGAAAAAAGGAGTAATGCTAAGACACCCACAATTGTAAAAAGTGCAGAGAACAATACAGAAATCATGCCAATGGGCAAGTTCCAGACCATAGAAAGCAGCAGTAACCAATAAGTGGGTGTACATAGATACATTAACTCTATGAATCGGCGCAAACAGTACACATGTATACAAGTCCCATGTGGGAAAATCAAAGATATCGCCGCATGCAGAGTTACACAAAGAGCTCATCCAATGAGCCCTGAAAACATGGATCAGTGGAGGGGAGAGCCCTTACCCATAATGCGGCAGACTGGGACACACTGTTAGGGTTCGAGTTCCCGCTGCTGCACAAGGGGAGTCTCGAACCAGTTCCGCTGCGGTCCCCCATTCATCTCCGTCCACTGTGGAGCCTGCTCAGAAGAGACGTCGGTCCCAGCGTCTTGCTCATTCCAATACTGTGCAGAGACTTGCTGCTGCCCTTCCTGGATCTTCTATTATAGCCAGTGCTGGAGCAGACGTCTTTGGGACGAAGTCCTGCGTTTTCCCTTCTGAGCATGCCCAGGGTAAGATCTCTCATTGGAGATCAGGGGTCACATGTTCAGGTACTGCAGCAGCTCCTATTGGTCCGCCAGGAAGGTCCTGAAACTACATGTGTTTTGGAACAGTTTCTCAATGGTCCTTCTTTCTGGCAGGTCCTGTAGCTGTTACTGTAAAAGGGTGGTATGGCTGGGCCGCCATGCACTAGTATCAATTGCATTATGTGCTTTGCGCCAGTGTGATCATGCACGCATGTGGTTAGGGCTCGGCTGAAATAAGCCCCTAGAATACCGGCACCTCCGGTGAGGAGATTTGAGTGCACGTGGTTAAAGCTTGGCTGAAATAAGCCCCTAGAATACCGGCTTCTCCGATGAGGAGATTGCTTGATTGCGTTGCTGTCTGCATGATCACGGACTGCTGTCCGCACAGCAGTTGTCTGTGTATCCCTGTGGTGTTGGCAGGACACAGTCTTTTTCTCAGCGGCTCTGTGACGCAACAGGGTTCGCTTTATAACGCTGGTTCAGCGCCCTAGCGTTTTACTTTGCGGCTCACTGAAGCTAAGTGAGTTCGCACTTATCGCCATATAGCGCTGTGGCATTCCGTTAGCGGCTCTGGGGATTAACAGAGTCGCACTTACTGTCACAGCGCGCTACGGCGTTTATTTTAGCGACTCTGCGGGATAACAGAGTTCGCTACTTTCGCCATCTTACTAGCAGCGGGCTTCGCCTGCACGGTGGACCCCGGGCTGCGAACGCACCTCTCTACTATATCTATTAGGTGAGTTCCGCAGACCCTAACATAATACTAGCGCCAGGGTCTGGCTAGTAAAATGGCGGACGACCAGCGTCTACAGCAGTACATCCAGCAGCTGGAGGGTAGGTTGGTGGTCCTTGAGCGCACAACCTCAGCTGTGGATGTTACCGCAGTCGTTGTTCAGGCTGCTAGCGTAGCTGCAGCCAGTTTGTCCCCGCTACCTCTGCTCCGACATTATCCCACCTCCCACTTCCAGACAAGTTTACGGGTGACAGTAAACATTGTCGGGGATTCGTGAGTCAGTGCTCTATACAGCTTGAGCTTCTGGCAACACGTTTCCCCACGGAACGGGCACAAGTGGCTTTTATTGTGTCTCTTCTGTCGGGCAGAGCATTGGAGTGGGCAACGCCGCTGTGGGAGCGCGACGATCGTGTGGTGCGGAGTGCTCCTCGGTCTTTGGAGGCTCTGAAAAAGGTCTTTTTAGGACCTCAGGTCATGCACGATACGGCACTCCAACTGCTGGCAATGTCACAGGGCTTATCCATGGTCAGCCAGTTCTCAGTCCAATTTCGGACTTTGGCCTCTGAATTAGAGTGGCCAGATAAAGTTCTTATTCCAGTGTTCTGGAGAGGACTGGCAGACCATGTAAAGGACCCTTTGGCTACTAGGGAGATCCCTGCCACACTGGAGAAACTCATTTCTATATCTACCCGCATCGACCTCCGTTTTCACGAGCGGAAGTTAGAGCAGACCCAGTGTAGGCAGAGGTTTCGGCTGGCACCCACCTTTGCCAAACCTCTTGAATTTCCCGTTCGGGCGTCCGACTCCCCAGAGACCGTGGAGACTACTCGAGTGGGATCTAAGTCTCGGACCACTCGAGTATCCGTGGTCTGTAGAGTGTGTCAGCAGCCAGGACATTATGCCAACCGATGTCCCCAGCGAATGAGTAAACGGTCATGTTCCGTGACCATAGGTGCAGGGTCATTAGACGCGAGGGATTTTGTTCCGAAAGTGCTCCTTAAAGGGTTAATCTCTCTAGGTTCATCCACTCTTCCCGCCAAGCTTTGTGTGGACTCTGGGGCAGAGGGGAATTTTATTTCCTCCTCCTTTGCCTCTCGCCATTCCATACTGCTGGTGAAGCTCGCCGAGCCAATATCGGTGAGAGTATTGAATGGAACAATCCTGCCCTCACAAATCACCCACCAGACTGTCTCTCTACCTTTGTCTATGTCCCCTTCTCATCAGGAGAATATATCCCTTTTTGTTCTTCCTGAGGAAATAGATGAGGTTTTGTTGGGATTACCCTGGCTTTGCCACCACTCTCCCCATATTGAGTGGTTCTCTGGGAGAATACTGGGTTGGGGTGATCATTGCAGAGACAGATGTCTCAGAGAGGACGTTCAGGTTTCCACAACGGAGATACCCATAGATCTTGCTTCTCTCCCCAAGGTTTATCGGTCATACGAGGACGTATTCTCCAAAAAGGCAGCGGGGACTCTTCCGCCTCATCGCCCATATGACTGTCCTATAGACCTCTTGCCTGGAACGGAGCCTCCTCGGGGATGAGTGTATCCTCTCTCTCTTCCTGAGACGGAGGCCATGTCACAATACATCCAGGAAAATCTGGCAAGAGGGTTTATTAGGAAGTCAGTGTCACCAGCAGGGGCAGGTGTTATGTTAGGTAGCTGAGGAGGACAGGAACAACAGTCGGGCAGCCGAAAACCTGAGATGTTGGTAACTAATGGGTTGCAGATTCCTAAACTAACCACACAACTAGATGTAGCCGTGGAGCGTTCCTACGTTGATCCTAGACGCCTCGTCACAGCCTGAGAGATAACTACACCTAAAGGCAGAAAGATGAAAGCTGTCTGCCCCGGAGCAGATCCCCAAAGAAAATAGGAAGCCCCCAAACATGTAATGGCGGTTAGACAAGAAGAAAGCACGAACACAGACAGAAAATAGAATGAGCAAACGCTGGGGCCACAAGCTGACTAAATAGGATAGGACAGGAGAGATTACTTTCTGCAACCCAGAAAACCCTACAAAAATCCAACAATTCTGATTACAAAAATACTGAGATCACACGATCTCGCCACCCACTAAATCAGATCTCAGTATGAACAAAACCAAGCCGCAGCCACTGAAAAAACAGGAAAAAGAAAATGAACAAATAACAGTGGCTTCAGATAAACTGAGAGGAGCACAAGCCACCCGGAGGGGACCTGGCTGACCTCCACAAAAGTGCAGGGAACAATGCAAAAAGCAAGCACAAAAATAAAAGCAGAAAATATCTTATCTGATAGCAGAAGATGCAGGCAAGACTCAGAAAACTTCCAAATGAACCAGGAACCTCAATTGAGACAAGAACAATTGATCACCGGCAAACATCATGGGAGGGAACCTCCCTTATATCAGACCAGTCAGTGAACCCAGATTGCCATTCCTCGCTGAAAGGTTCAGTACTGTCTGTAACCACCAGAGGGAGCCTCTGCTCAGAAACCATCTCTAGCACATTCATAACAGGCAGGATTTTTCTTTGTGCACAAGAAGAATGGAGAATTACGACCGTGTATAGACTATAGGGGTCTTAACGCCATTACCGTTAAGAACAAATATCCTTTGCCCCTAATATCTGAGCTCTTTGATAGGCTCCGGGGAGCAAGGGTATTTACTAAGCTGGATCTTCGTGGTGCCTATAACCTGATCCGCATCCGTGAGGGGGACGAATGGAAGACTGCGTTCAATACCAGAGATGGACATTATGAATATCTTGTGATGCCCTTCGAGCTCTGTAATGCTCCAGCCGTCTTCCAAGATTTCGTAAATGACATCTTCCGGGACATGCTTGCCACCTCTGTGGTAGTCTATCTGGATGACATTCTCATCTTTTCTCCAGATATGGACACCCACCGGAGAGATGTTTGCAGGGTCTTCGACCTCTTGCGGGCAAATTCCTTATATGCGAAGTTGGAGAAGTGTGTGTTTGAGCAGGAGTCTCTGCCATTCCTGGGCTATATCATCTCCACTCAGGGATTGGCTATGGATCCTGCCAAACTACAGGCTATAATGGATTGGCAAGAACCCCACTCTCTTAAAGCGGTGCAGCGCTTTGTGGGGTTCATTAATTACTATAGCCAATTCATTCCCCACTTCTCTACTTTGGTTGCTCCCTTGATAGCCCTCACCAAGAAGGGAGCCAATCCCAAATTGTGGTCAGAGGAGGTCTCCAAGGCCTTTACTTCAATCAAGTCCCATTTTGCTAGCGCTCCTATCCTACATTGTCCCGAGGTTGATAAGCCTTTTATATTGGAGGTAGATGCCTCGTCCGTTGTGCTGGAGCAGTCCTTTTTCAAAAGGATGCTCAAGGTCGTAAACATCCTTGCTTCTTCTTCTCCAAGACCTTCACACCAGCGGAGAGGAATTATTCCATTGGGGATAGGGAGTTGCTAGCCATGAAGTTGACCTTTTCCGAGTGGAGACATCTCCTGGAGGGGGCTCGCTTTCCCTTTCAAGTGTTCACTGACCACAAAAATTTGGTCCTTGTTCTTCTACCGGTTCCATTTCACCCTCCATTTTCTCTCCGGGGAGAAGAACATTAGTGCCGATGCTCTGCCTCGCTCCGTGGTGTCCTCTGAGGAGGTGGAGGAGGAGCCTCAGCTGATTGTCCCCACAGAGAGCCTAAGAACTGTGGCCCTGGTTTTGCTTGAGTCTGTGCCTCCGGGCAAGACTTTTGTGCCCATCAATTTGTGACCGGAGGTACTCTCTTGGGCACACTCGTCCAGGGTGGGTGGACATTTTGGGGCAAAGAGGACATCTGAGTTGCTGGCGAGGACATACTGGTGGCCACATATGGTCCGTGACGTCAGGGAATAAGTTCAGGCGTGCGTCTCCTGCGCCAAGTCTCCTCGACAACAGCCAGCTGGGTTACTTTTCCCTTTACTGGTGGCAGACAGGCCCTGGGAGATGGTTGGGATGGATTTTGTGGTGGGCTTACCCAAGTCTCGGGGCTGCACCATCATCTGGGTGATAACCGACCACTTCTCCAAAATGGTGCACTTGGTGCTGTTACCATGGTTACCGTCTGCACGGGCCTTGGCAGCATTATTCATCAGGCATATTTTCCGCCTACATGGTATGCCAGACAAAACTGTCAGTGATCGAGGTCCCCAGTTTGCGTCTCGGTTCTGGAGAGAGCTGTGTCGTTTACTCAGCATTGAGTTGAATCTCTCCTCTGCATACCATCCCGAGACGAATGGGTTGGTAGAGAGGGCCAACCATACCTTGGTCACATACTTGCGACATTTTGTCTCTGCCAGGCAGGATGACTGGGCATCCTTGCTACCGTGGGCTGAGTTCGCTCTAAATAATGCTGTGGCTGACTCCACCGGACAGACCCCATTCCTCCTGAACTACGGTCAGCATCCATGGGTACCAGTGCCCATGCCTGTGTCTTCCGCCGATTCCAGGGTGGCAGACTGGGCTGTGAAGGCATGGGACATTTGGGACCGCACCCAGGATGCCATTCAGGCCTCCAAAGAGAGGATGAGGTCTTTGGCCAATGCCCATCGGCGCCCCGCTCCTACATTTGCTCGGGGTGACCTAGTGTGGCTTTCTGCCCGAAACATCAGGCTACGTGTAGAGTCCACCAAGTTGGCACCTTGCTTTTTGGGCCCTTTAAAGTTCTTGAGCAGGTGAACCCGGTGGTTTACCGCCTAGCCCTTCCGCCTCGCCTTGGTATCACCGACACCTTTCATGTGTCTCTCCTGAAACCCGTGGCCATTTCCCGGTTTTCGAGTCATCTGACGGGACGTCGGGTTCATCTACCGACGATCATGAGGTGAACGCCATTGTTGGGTGCAAGGTGGTACGAGGCAAAAAAATTTTATTTGGTGGATTGGAGGGGTTATGGGGCTGAGGATAGGTCCTGGGAGCCTGCCGAGCATGTTCACGCTCCGCAGCTCATTGCTGCCTTTGAGCGCAGCGAGGCCCAAAGAAGGGGGGGCCCTAGGAGGGGGGGTAATGTTAGGGTTCGAGTTCCCGCTGCTGCACAAGGGAGTCTTGAACCAGTTACGCTATGGCCCCCATTCATCTCCGTCCGCAGTGGATCCTGCTCAGCAGAGACGTCGGTCCCAGCGTCTTGCTCATTCCAATACTGTGCAGAGACTTGCTGCTGCCCTTCCTGAATCTTCTATTATAGCCAGTGCTGGAGCAGACGTCTTTGGGACGAAGTCCTGCGTTTCCCTTCTGAGCATGCCAGGGTAAGATCTCTCATTGGAGATCAGGTGTTATGTTTCGGTAGCTGAGGAGGACAGGAACAACAGCAGGGCAGCCGAACACCTGAGATGTTGGTAACTGATGGGTTGCAGATTCCTAAACTAACGACACAACTAGAGGTAGCCGTGGAGCGTTCCTACGTTGATCCTAGACGCCTCGTCACAGCCTGAGAGATAACTACACCTAAAGGCAGAAAGATGAAAGCTATCTGCCCAGAGCAGATCCCCAAAGAAAATAGGAAGCCCCCAAACATATAATGGCGGTTAGACAAGATGAAAATACAAACATAGGCAGAAAATAGACTGAGCAAACGCTGGGGCCACAATCTGACTAAATAGGATAGGACAGGAGAGATTACTTTCTGCAACCCAGAAAACCCTACAAAAATCCAACAATTCTGATTACAAAAATACTGAGATCACACGATCTCGCCACCCGCTAAATCAGATCTCAGTGTGAACAAAAACCAAGCCGCAGCCGCTGAAAAAACAGAAAAAAGCAAACGAGCAAACAACTTTGGCTGCAGAAAAACTGTGAGGAGCTCAGGCCCCAGGCAGGGACCTGGCTGACCTCCACAAAAGTGCAGAAAACAATGCAAAAAGCAAGCACAAAAAGAAAAGCAAAAAATATCTTATCTGAAAGCAGGAGATGCAGGCAGGACTCCAACAAACTTCAAAATGAACCAGGAACCACAATTGAGACAAGAACAATTGATCACCGGCAAACCATCATGGGAGGGAATCTCCCTTATATCAGACCAGTCCGTGATTCCAGATTGCCACTCCTCACTGAAAGGTTCAGTACTGTCTGTAACCACCAGAGGGAGCCTCTGCTCAGAAACAATCTCTAGCATATTCATAACTATCAGGGGTCACATGTTCAGGTACTGCAGCAGCTCCTATTGGTCTGCCAGGAAGGTCCTGAAACTACATGTGTTTTGGAACAGTTTCTCATTGGTCCTTCTTTCTGGCAGGTCCTGTAGCTGTTACTATAAAAGGGTGGCATGGCTGGGTCTGTTGTGAATGGGCTTGAGATGAGTTCTGAGCAGAGGCTCCCTCTGGTGGTTACAAGCGGTACTGGTCTGTCCAGTGAAGATTGTGAAGATTGTGAGGATTGGGAATCAGGTGTTACTGACTGGTCTTATATAAGGGAGTCACCTTCCCATCAGGGTTGCCGGTGATCAATTGTTCTGGTCTCTATCCTTGATTCCTGTTTCCCTTGTAGCCTGCTGTGTCGTGTCTGCATCTCCTGCTAACAGATAAGACATTTTCTTCTTTTTGTTTTTGTGCTTGATTTTTGCATTTTGTCCTTCACTTCTGTGGGGGCCTTCAGGGTCCCCTCCGGGGGCTTTTGCCCTCTCAGTTTAGTTCAGCCACTGATGTTTGTACTTTTGCTTTTTCCAGTGGCTGCTGTTTTGATTTTGTTACACCAGAGAACTAATTTAGGTGGTAGAGGTCGTGTGATCTCACGTGTTTTTGAAATTAGTAGAGTTGGTGCTTTTCAGGGTTTTCTGGGATTGCAGTAAGTACCCTTCCTATCCTTTTCTATTTAGTTAGTTTGGGCCCCAACGTTTGCTCATACTATTTTCTGTCTGTGTCAGTATTTCTTCTTGTCTAACCGCCATTACATGTTTGGGGGCTTTCTATTATCTTTGGGGTTCTGCTCCGGGGCAGATAGCTTTCCTATATCTATCTTTAGGTGTAGTTAGTTTCTCAGGCTGTGACGAGGCGTCTAGGACCAACGTAGGAACACTCCACGGCTGCCTCTAGTTGTTGTGGTTAGTCAGGGTACTGCAATCTCATAGATTCCAACTGCTCTGGTGTATTGCCTTTTTTGCCTGCACTCCTCAGCTACCGAAACATAACAGTATCACCGGCCCAAAATTTAAAATTGTATGGTACTCACAGAAGGGAAAAAATTTGTGAAAGAAAAAACGGTTGTCAGAGTTGTCAGAGATATTTTTCTGTTTGTTGCATTTTTTTTTTTTCCCTCTGTATCTCTGGGTGCTGGGGAGGATTTTTTCTCTCAATGGAGTTTGCACAGTTGTCTGGCCGTGTGGATCAGCTTGCCACTGAGGTTCAGAGTATTGCTGCATATCTTGCTAGGTTGCCTGTTGTGGAACCTAGGATTCCCATGCCAGATTTGTTTTTAGGGGATCGGGCTAAGTTTCAGAATTTCAAAAATAATTGTAAATTGTTTTTTGCCTTAAAATCTAAGTCCTCAGGGAACGCAGCGCAGCAGGTTCAAATTGTCATCTCTCTCCTGCGCGGCGATCCTCAGGATTGGGCTTTTTCCCTGACACCTGGGGATCCTGTTTTGAGTGATGTTGATGCATTTTTTCAGGCTTTGGGGTTATTGTACGATGAGCCTAATGTCACTGATCAAGCTGAAAAAGCCTTGTTGGCATTAAATCAGGGGCTTGATGACGCTGAGTTATACTGTCAGAGATTCCGTAGGTGGGCAGTCCTGACCAAGTGGAATGACGACGCTTTGGCGGCCCTTTTTCGGAAGGGTCTGTCAGATAATGTGAAGGATGTTATGGTGGGATTCCCTGTCCCCTCTGGTCTCAATGATTCTATGTCATTAGCGATTCAAATTGACAGACGTTTGCGTGAGCGGAGAAGTATGCGTGGAATAGTGTTGCCTTGTGAACCTGCTTCTGAATCCATGCAGTGTGATAGAGTGGTGTCTGGGGCACAGCGTCATGAGTTTCGAAAGCGCAATGGGTTATGTTTCTACTGTGGTGATGCCTCTCATGCTATTTCAGTCTGCCCTAAGCGGGGAAGATGCTTTTGCACGCTCAGTTGTCTTGGGTAGTGTTCAGACTAAGTTTTTATTAACTGTCACTCTGATATGCTCTCTGTCCTCATTTTCTGCTCAGGCTTTCGTTGATTCTGGAGCAGCTATTAACCTGATGGATTATGATTTTGCTAAACGTTGTGGGTTTCCCTTGATACCCCTACAGAAGTCTATTCCCCTACTGGGGATCGATTCTACCCCTTTGGCTGAGAATAAACCTCAGTTCTCTACTCAGGTGATAATGAGGGTTGAACCTGATCATCAAGAGTGCTGCAAATTTTTGGTTCTGTATAATCTGCATGATATTATCGTATTGGGTTTCACCCTCGATTTTCTTCAGGACAGACGGAGGCTTCTGTCTGTCCAGGTGTTGACTCTGTTGTGGAGCGTATGCAACAGATTTGGGACCAGGTAGTGGAGAGGTTGTCCCTCTCTCAGGAGAGGGCCCAGCGGTTTGCTAACCGGCATAGGACTGATGGTCCTCGGTTTAAAGTAGGGGACTTGGTCTGGTTGTCCTCAAAAATATTCCTATGAGAGTAGCATCTCCTAAATTTAAGCCTAGGTTCATTGGACCTTATAAGATCATGGAGATTCTTAATCCTGTTTCTTTTCGTTTGCTTCTTCCAGGGACATTTAAGATCCATAACGTGTACCACAAGTCCTTGTTGAAGAGGTTTGTTGAGCCAGTGGTTCCTGCTGCTGTGCCTCCTGACCCTGTTTTGGTTGAGGGCAATCTGGAGTATGTGGTTGAGAAAATATTAGATTCTCGTTTTTCTAGACGGAAACTCCAGTATTTGGTTAAGTGGAGAGGTTATGGTCAGGAAGACAATTCTTGGGTGTTTGCTTCGGACATCCATGCTAGGAGACTCATCCGTGCGTACCATAGAACTCATCCTGACCGACCTGGTTGCTCAAATGAGGGTTCGGTGACCCCTCCTCAAGGGGGGGGTACTGTTGTGAATGGGCTTGAGATGAGTTCTGAGCAGAGGCTCCCTCTGGTGGTTACAAGCGGTACTGGTCTGTCCAGTGAAGATTGTGAAGATTGTGAGGATTGGGAATCAGGTGTTACTGACTGGTCTTATATAAGGGAGTCACCTTCCCATCAGGGTTGCCGGTGATCAATTGTTCTGGTCTCTATCCTTGATTGCTGTTTCCCTTGTAGCCTGCTGTGTCGTGTCTGCATCTCCTGCTAACAGATAAGACATTTTCTTCTTTTTGTTTTTGTGCTTGATTTTTGCATTTTGTCCTTCACTTCTGTGGGGGCCTTCAGGGTCCCCTCCGGGGGCTTTTGCCCTCTCAGTTTAGTTCAGCCACTGATGTTTGTACTTTTGCTTTTTCCAGTTTTTTCAGTGGCTGCTGTTTTGATTTTGTTACACCAGAGAACTAATTTAGGTGGTAGAGGTCGTGTGATCTCAGGTGTTTTTGAAATTAGTAGAGTTGGTGCTTTTCAGGGTTTTCTGGGATTGCAGTAAGTACCCTTCCTATGCTTTTCTATTTAGTTAGTTTGGGCCCCAACGTTTGCTCATACTATTTTCTGTCTGTGTCAGTATTTCTTCTTGTCTAACCGCCATTACATGTTTTGGGGCTTTCTATTATCTTTGGGGTTCTGCTCCGGGGCAGATAGCTTTCCTATATCTATCTATAGGTGTAGTTAGTTTCTCAGGCTGTGACGAGGCGTCTAGGACCAACGTAGGAACGCTCCACGGCTGCCTCTAGTTGTTGTGGTTAGTCAGGGTACTGCAATCTCATAGATTCCAACTGCTCTGGTGTATTGCCTTTTTTGCCTGCACTCCTCAGCTACCGAAACATAACATGGGCCGCCATGCGCTAGTATCAATTTCATTATGTGCTTTGCGCCAATGTGATCATTCACGCATGTGGTTAGGGCTCGGCTGAAATAAGCCCCTAGAATACCGGCACCTCCGGTGAGGAGATTTGAGTGCACGTGGTTAGGGCTTGGTTGAAATAAGCCCCTAGAATACCGGCTTCTCCGGTGAGGAGATTGCTTGATTGCGTTGCTGTCTGCATGATCACGGACTGCTGTCCGCACAGCAGTTGTCTGTGTAACCCTGTGTTGTTGGCAGGACACAGTCTTTTTCTCAGCGGCTCTGTGACGCAACAGGTTTCGCTTTATAACGCTGGTTCAGCGCTCTAGCATTTTACTTTGCGGCTCACTGAAGCTAAGTGAGTTCGCACTTATCGCCATATAGCGCTGTGGCATTACCGTTAGCGGCTCTGGGGATAAACAGAGTCGCACTTACTGCCACAGCGCTCTACGGCATTTATTTTAGCGACTCTGCAGGATAACAGAGTTCGCTACTTTCGCCATCTTACTAGCAGCGGGCTTCGCCTGCACGGTGGACCCGGGCTGCGAACGCACCTCTCTACTATATCTATTAGGTGCGTTCTGCAGACCCTAACACACACCAGGTCAGTCCCCAACGTACGTTTCACGAACGGAATGTTCGCTTCTTCAGGGGGCGTGGCTTCACAAGGGACTCACTGCCTCTAAATACGCCCAAAACTCCGGTCACCTGGTCAGGAACGGACCAATAAGGACCGTCCTACTCGAACATGCGCAGTAGGTGCTGAACCATGCGTCACTGCCAGTCAGACGCCACTCATGAAGCAATCATGCGCAGCAGTCGGCGCCAGACCGTGGCACAGGACCGCCCACAGCAATGCTGAGAGGCAGAGACGCAAGATGTCAACAAACACCAATAGCAGTGTGCGTACATCAAAAAAATCTGATCATGAAGAGACCAAAGGTGACCAAGAGGAACGGGCGAAAATGGCACATATAAAATTTATAATAAACCTACAAAGGGGCAGTCAAACCTATCCACAAATACAAGTAGAAAAAATAAAAAATAATAAGGAATGAAAATCATTAGACATGTACAAACATGATGCCAAACAATCAAATCAAAAATTGTATAATAGATTATACAAAAGGATGCGAGCACAATACTATTATATCATGGATTATGTATAATCAGGACATAGAAAGAGACACATCCAACATGGTATACAATGTAAATCCCAATGGGAGAAATATCCCAGAAATCTCTATCCAGTCCACGATGTCGCATCCACAGAGTACCAGGTAAGTTGCCGGGAAGAGAAGAAAAGACAAATCTGTCTACAGAGAAATTCCCAATGGATGCTGTATGGTAAGTGGTAAAATCTGATTCTATCACCCAAGGTTCCCGGACAAAAAATTAGAGGGCTCTAATTTTTTGTCTGAGAACCTTGGGTGATAGAATTTCTCTGTGGACAGATTTGTCTTTTCTTCTCTTCCCGGCAACTTACCTGGTACTCTGTGGTCTGTGGATGCGACATCGTGGACTGGATAGAGATTTCTGGGATATTTCTCCCATTGGGACTTACATTATATACCATGTTGGATGTGTCTCTTTCTATGTCCTGATTATACATAATCCATGATATAATAGTATTGTGCTCGCATCCGTTTATATCATCTATTATACAATTTTTGATTTGATTGTTTGGCATCATGTTTGTACATATTTAATGATTTTCATTCCTTATTATTTTTTATTTTTTCTACTTGTATTTGTGGATAGGTTTGACTGCCTCTTTGTGGGTTTATTATAAATTTTATATGTGCCATTTTTGCCCGTTCCTCTTGGTCACCTTTGGTCTCTTCATGATAAGATTTTTTTGATGTACGCACACTGCTATTGGTGTTTGTTGACATCTTGCGTCTCTGCCTCTCAGCACTGCTGTGGGTGGTCCTGTGCCGCGGTCTGGCGCCAACTGCTGCGCATGATTGCTTCATGAGTGGCGTCTGACTGGCAGTGACGCATGGTTCAGCACCTACTGCGCATGTTCGAGTAGGACGGTCCTTATTGGTCCGTTCCTGACCAGGTGACCGGAGTTTTGGGCGTATTTAGAGGCAGTGAGTCCCTTGTGAAGCCACGCCCCCTGAAGAAGCGAACATTCCGTTCGTGAAACGTACGTTGGAGACCGACCTGGTGTGTCCCAGTCTGCCGCATTATGGGTAAGGGCTCTCCCCTCCACTGATCCATGTTTTCAGGGCTCATTGGATGAGCTCTTTGTGTAACTCTGCATGCGGCAATATCTTTGATTTTCCCACATGGGACTTGTATACATGTGTACTGTTTACGCCGATTCATAAAGTTAATGTATATATGTACACCCACTTATTGGTTACTGCTGCTTTCTATGGTCTGGAACTTGCCCATTGGCAGCATTTCTGTATTGTTCTCTGCACTTTTTACAATTGTGGGTGTCTTAGCATTACTCCTTTTTTCCATCCGAGTTACATATCATTGCTTCCATGATGGGGTTTACATCTTAACCCTTAGTATTACTGTGGATTTTTTGGTGGATTTGGTTTGCCCTGCCCTTTATGGCTCACATTGTTTGGACTGTCTGGACTAACACCAGGTCATTTTTTGCACTCCCAGGTTGTGTCTTGAATGCTTTTATAGTCACACTGTGTATGTAATGTCTTCACAGCCCATCTTACTCATATGTGTCTGTATTTTTTGAACAAAATTTGCACTTTTGTAGTGGACTTGTCCTTCTCCTTTTTTGCCATATATTTCTAAGTCCGTCCTACGATTATGGGGATTATTTCTGCACACTTGTGTTTTATTTGATGTGTTTAAATGCAGCTCTGTAGTATTTTTGCAAGTTCCTTTGGGGGTTTAGTTTCCAAAATGGGGTCACTTGTTGGGGGTTTCCACTGTTTAGGCACATCAGAGGCTCTCCAAAGCGACATGACACCCGCAGACCATTCCATCAAAGTCTGCAATGCAAAACGTCACTACTTCCCTTCCAAGCCCCGACGTGCGCCTATACAGTAGTTTTCTCCCACATATAGGGTACCAGCATACTCAAGACAAATTGGACAACAACTTTTGGGGTCCAATTTCTCCTGTTACCCTTGGGAAAATAAAAAACTGGGGATTAAAAGATCATGACTGTGGAAAAAATATGTTTTTTTTATTTTCACGCACGGGCGTTATAAACTTCTGTGAAGCACTTGGGAGTTCAAAGTGCTCACCACACATCTAGATAAGTTCCTTTGGGGGTCTAGTTTCCAAAATGGGGTCACTTGTGGAGGGTTTCCACTGTTTAGGCACATCAGGGGCTCTCCAAACGCGACATGACACCCGCAGACCATTCCATCAAAGTCTGCATTACTAAACATCACTACTTCTATTCCGAGCCTCGACGTGTGCCCACACAGTAGTTTTCTCCAACATATAGGGTATCAGCATACTTAAGACAAATTGGACAACAACTTTTGGGGTCAAATTTCTCCTGTTACCCTTGGGAAAATAAAAAATTGGTGACTTAAATATCATTTTTGTGAAAAAAAAAATAGGATTTTTTATTTTCATGCCCGGGCATTATAAACTTGTGTGAAGCACTTGGGGGTTCAAAGTGCTCACCACAGATCTAGATAAGTTCCTTAGCAGGTCTAGTTTCCAAAATGGGGTCACTTGTGGGGGGTTTCCACTGTTTAGGCACATCAGGGACTCTGCAAACTGAACATGACACCCATCAAAGTCTGCATTCCAAAACGTCATTACTTCCTTTCCGAGCCCTGCCGTGCGCCCATACAGTATTTCTCCCCCACATATGGGGTAGCAACGTACTCAGGACAAATTGGACAACAACTTTTGGGGTCCAATTTTCTTGGGAAAAATCAAAATTGGGACTAAAAAATCATTTTTGTGGAATTTTTTTTTCACACCCAGGCATTATGAATAGTGTTGAGCGATACGATAATGCAAATATCGGCTATCGGCCGATATTAGCTCTATCGGCCTTTCGATAATTCGTTTCGATATTTTCGTCTTATCGAATAAAGGAATCGGATTTGTCACTGTCACTGTGAGTGTCCGTCGGTCGGGTCTGTCAGGAGTCAGCGGCACTTACCTGGCAGAAGATCTCGGCGGTCACGTCCTGGACTGCTTGATGCCCGCCATTATCTTCTCCCTGGCGGTCACATGCAGTTTTTCGCGATAACTGCAGTGACTGCAGGGTAATCCCGGCCGTAAACCAGTCCGATGACGTCACCGCCGGGGAAGCAGGTAATCAGCTGTGCTGCGCCGGGATTCTGATGTAGCAGAGCTGGATCGTCGTGGGACACTCGTTACTATGGACTGCGTCGGTCAGGTGGTATACTTTTTTTTTTTTTTCATTTTTTTACAGGAGATCGATGGCGTCGCAGGATGAGACTGTAATAAAAGTAATGAAAACTGTGTTTTTTTTTTTTTTATTAAATTAAAAAACTTTTTTATAAACATTCACCCGTCCGGGTACATAAACAATTTAACTATTTATCAACAATTTAACTATTTACATACAGGGACCCTGTCCGGGTTATTTATACTTCTTTGGCAGGGGTGTTCCAGGTACCACCTGGTACTCTTCTGATGCTTGCCAAACATCCGAGGCACCAAGGACCACCAGGACCTGATGACGTCGTGTGGCCTGTACAGTCAAGTCGTGACCCGCTATCTGGGTCTGTGTGGCCACCTCTTTCATCTCCCTCCGGGTCTGGAACCCTATGTCCCGGACTGAACGAACCCCAGGGGGCCTAACAGGCGCCGGGTACGGGCCAGCTATACTTATCATGTCCATAGCTGGGGCTACTGAGGAGACCACTGAGGGAGGCTTGGGAGATTTACGGCGTGGGGTGGGCACTTTTGCAGAGGCCTGGATGTGGGAGGCTGAAGGCTCCGAGGGTCTCACAGGTTCCTGACACACTGGGGAGTAGGGGTCGCACCTGGTAACATTTAGGGCATACCAACCATTGTAACCCCAGTGTCGGGTGTAAGTCACCAAGTCTCCTGGCAACAGGTCCCTCCCCGGGTGTCCTTCTGGGAGGTGAGCCTCCACGTCCCGCCGGTTCACAAAGACTTCTAAATAAAGTCCAGGCTCCTTGATGAAGCCCCAACCACCTTTCAATTTAAAGCTCCGTACTGCACCCTTACGCCGCGGCTCACACAGGGTTCCTTTATCCTTTCTCATCCGGTCCTTATCTGCCCGGTCCTTCTCCAGGTGACGTTGGCGAAGTTTTAGGGTTTCTCGCTGCTCCCTTTGTCGCTCTGCTTCCCGCTCCCAACGTCTCCACTCTTCCTCCTGACGCCGGTTGTAATTCTCCTCCACCAGCTGCTCCATGTCTCCACCACTCCACTGCAGCTTACAGTGTCCGGTTTGCGGCAGCTCTCCTGTCGCCCCCCAGTCCTGGCGGCGCTCCCTGCGGAGGAAGCAGACGGCTCTAAATCAGATGACAGTCGGGGCTCCGTACAGGCAGGTAGTGCTCTGGTGCCTTCGCGGCCTCCTCTATGAGGACGGGTGTCGCTTCTTCTGTCTCAGCGACGGGGGCAGACAGCGGGATCTGGGGTGCTGACGGTGCTGCGGTTTTTGCAGGAACGGGTGCCTCCACTGCGACAACGTCAACCGGATCACATTGCAAGGACTCCTCTACTAGAATGGGTGCCACACCTTCCGGTACAGACACTTCAGGTAAGAGGGATTGGCGCCGCTCCAAGTTTAGTTTTAGGGCACGCCAGCTCGCTTCCATCCTGGCGACCTCCTCCCGGTGCCGGGCCAGGCCTCTTAGGGTATCCGCCGCTTCTTGCAGCGTAGGAGGGTTTCCAGGCCGGGTGCCCAACGGTGGTTCCGTGGCGATCGGGTCGCTTCCGTGGGGGAGAGCTCTGACTGCTCCATCCCTTCACACTTCTGCTCGTGTCCATTAGCCATCTGTCACGCTGTCTAATGATATGAATACAATGTCAGTAAACTATTTATACAGGAACCACACTCTATACAACATATAGTTTAGCAACATCAGAATGTAAGTATAAAATAGATTTACCTGACACGATATCTGCAGAACTTAGGGTAAATCTTGAGGACTAGATGTGCAGAAACGATTTCTGTTTAACTCAGGGTTAATCTTGAGGACTTGATGAGCTGTAACAGGAAAGAGGAGGACCGGGGTCTAACCTGACCCTACACTGGGGTCCTAACTAATCCCTTACCTTGAGGGTACTGATAATGGTTCAGAGGTCCAAGTCTCCAGCCTAACCCTGTCTCCTATCAGACCCTGAACCCTGTAATCAGTCCTAAGAAGGATCCTGATTACCACCAAAGGGATATGGGCTGATCTCAGCTAAATACACAGATAAGACATATAAGACAGACAGGATAGCACTCACTTGCATACACACTCAAACACCGAAGGAACATAAATGGTCTGGGAAATAAACTCTAAGCAAGTTGAGCTTAAAACAACTAAGGAGCTCTCAACTTAAGTCAATACAGATTCATTCCTATCTGTGGACTGAATGAAGGATTTCACTGGCAACTCCCAAAGCAGACAACCAGGAATTTAAAGGAAACCAATCAACAAATAATCAATTGCAGCCGGGAGAAACTGCACCCAGTCCCAGCACCGAGCACAGACAGAATTAACTCCCTAGCTGCCAAACACAAAGAAACAGCAACTCAGCTGTGAGAAGTCAAAATGTGCAACCGCGACGATCTTCGTGGCAATGCACACATGACAGTACCCCCCCTTCTACGAGGGGCCTCCGGACCCTCAGGGCCAGGCCTGCCCGGGTGAGTTCTGTGGAAGGTCCGAACCAAACGATCTGCGTTAACATCAGATGCAGGGACCCACGTCCTCTCCTCCGGACCATACCCCTTCCAATGCACCAAGTACTGAAGGGACCGGCGATTCAGACGTGAGTCAATCATTTTTGATACTTGAAATTCCAAGTTGCCATTGACCAACACTGGAGGAGGAGGTAGAGGTGACGATATGACTGGTGCCACATACCTTTTAAGTAAAGACTTGTGGAACACATTATGAATTTTAAACGTAGGAGGGAGTTCCAGACGAAATGCCACAGGATTAATTATGGAACTGATCCTGTACGGCCCGATGAATCTGGGACCCAGTTTCCAGGAGGGCACTTTAAGTTTTATATTCCTGGTAGACAACCATACCAGATCGTTCACATTCAGATCTGGACCAGAAACTCTCCTCCTATCAGCCATACGTTTGTAACGGTTCCCCATCGCACTCAGATTATTCAATACACCTCTCCACACAGAAGCAAGTGACGACGAGAAACGCTCCTCCTCAGGAACCCCAGAAGGACCCCCCCCCATTGAAAGTACAAAACTGAGGATGAAAACCATATGCCCCAAAAAACGGGGACTTACCAGTGGACTCGCTCCGCCTGTTGTTAAGAGCGAACTCTGCCAGAGGCAAAAAGAAGACCAGTCCTCCTGGTTCTCCGAGACAAAACACCGGAGATATGTCTCTAAACTCTGATTCAGACGCTCTGTCTGACCATTGGTCTGCGGATGAAAAGCCGAGGAAAACGACAATTGCATCCCCCGACGTAAACAAAATGCCCTCCAAAATTTGGACACAAACTGAGACCCCCTATCTGACACCACATCAGAAGGCAACCCATGAAGTCTCACGATCTCCCTAATGAACACCTGCGCCAGAGTTTTAGCATTAGGGAGTGCAGGAAGAGCAACGAAATGTGCCATCTTACTGAACCTGTCAACAACCACCAGTATGACAGTATTCCCTGACGACGGAGGAAGGTCCGTAATGAAGTCCATAGATAAATGAGTCCATGGACGCTCCGGAAGTTTCAAGGGTAAAAGGGTCCCAGACGGACGGGTATGAGGGGTTTTAGAGTGAGCACAAACCCCACAGGACGCGACAAAAGTTATAACATCTTTATTGGCGTTAGGCCACCAAAATCGGCGAGAAAGGAGATCTAAAGTAGCCTTACTCCCTGGATGTCCTGCTAAAGCAGAATTATGATGTGCCTCAATAACCTTTTGTCTCAACTGATTCGGGACAAACAGTCTCCCTGGAGGTCCTGCAGGGGCGTCCCCCTGAGCCTCTAACACCTCCTCCTCAAGCTCAGAACATACAGCCGACACTACCACCCCCTCCTGAAGGATAGGAATCGGGTCATCCGTTTTCCCGGCCCCTGGGAAACTGCGAGACAAGGCATCAGCCTTTACATTCTTAGACCCCGGGCGATAAGTGACGACAAAATTAAACCTGGTAAAAAACAACGACCATCGAGCTTGTCTGGAATTCAGACGCTTAGCGGATTCTAAATACAGCAGGTTCTTGTGATCAGTAATAACGGTGACAGGGTGGACTGCCCCCTCCAAAAAGTGACGCCATTCTTCAAAAGCCAATTTAATGGCCAAAAGTTCCCTATTGCCGATATCACAATTCCTTTCGGCGGACGACAATTTCTTAGAAAAGAAAGCGCACGGATGCCATTTACCAGGGACGGACCCTGGGACAATATAGCACCCACCCCTACGTCAGACGCGTCCACCTCAACAATGAAAGGCTGAGATACATCTGGTTGGATGAGAACGGGTGCCGAAGCAAAACATCTCTTCAAAGAGGAAAAGGCTTGGCAAGCCTTGTCCGACCACCTAGAAAAATCCGTCCCTTTTCTCGTCATGTCAGTGAGAGGTTTGACGACAGACGAGAAATTACAAATAAATTTCCGGTAGTAATTAGCAAACCCCAAAAAACGCTGCAGAGCCTTAAGATCCCCTGGCTGATCCCATTCAAGCACTGCTCTCACCTTTTCAGGGTCCATACGGAAACCGGAGGCTGACACCAAAAAACCCAAAAACTGAAGTTCCTGTACGGCAAAAACACACTTCTCCAGTTTGGCGTATAGTTTATTGTCTCGCAAGATCTGCAACACCTGTCTCACATGCTCCTGGTGAGACACAAGATCTGGCGAGTAAATTAAAATGTCATCCAAATATACGACCACAAACAGCCCCACAAGGTGACGAAAAATGTCATTAACAAAATGTTGGAATACTGCTGGTGCAGTAGTCAGACCAAAAGGCATGACCAGGTTTTCATAATGTCCCTCCGGCGTGTTAAACGCCGTTTTCCACTCATCCCCCTCTTTTATCCTAATCAGATTATACGCCCCCCTGAGATCCAATTTAGAGAACCATTTGGCGCCAACAATTTGATTGAAGAGATCAGGAATAAGAGGGAGTGGATACGGATCTCGAACAGTAATCCGATTAAGTTCGCGGAAATCCAAGCAAGGGCGTAGGCCTCCATCTTTTTTCTTCACAAAGAAGAACCCCGCGGCCACAGGGGAAGATGAAGGTCTAATATGCCCTTTGGCCAGACTTTCAGAAATATAATCTTTCATAGCCTGCCTTTCAGGACCAGAAAGATTATACAACCTAGCTTTAGGCAACTTAGCATCAGGAAGTAGATTAATAGAGCAGTCATACACGCGATGAGGAGGCAACTCCCGACACCCCTCCTCAGAGAAAACATCCCCAAAATCCTCCAAAAAAGGAGGCAATGTACTAGGCACGACCGCACTGATGACTGTGTTCATGCAGTTGCTTTTGCAAAACTCACCCCATTGGCTTATCTCTCTGGACTGCCAATTAATCACAGGGTTATGTTTAACCAGCCAAGGAAGTCCCAACACAATGGGAGTAGGTAGACCCTCCAACACATAACAAGATAATTGTTCCCTATGTATTGCCCCTACCCGAAGGTCAATGTTATTAACCTCATGAACAAAGCTACCTTGGCCGAGAGGCCTGGCGTCAATGAAGAAAATAGGGATCGGTTTGACCAATACACTCAGATGCATACCTTGAGCCTGAGCAAACTGAGCGTCAACCAGATTAGCCCCGGAACCACTATCCAGAAGAACAGACAATCTCTTCACTCTAGTACCAACCACCACCTCCACTGGTACAAGGAACTGAGAAGAACCGGCGGATGAAATACATACTCCCAGGTTGTCGTCCACCACACAACCTGGGATTAGCAGTTTTCCGGCGACTTTTTACTTAACAAGACACGGGATGGACATTCTCCAACAAAATGTCCCTCTTTCCCGCAAAAAAAACACCTTCTAGTCCTGCGGCGTGCCGCCAATCCCCTACTACGAAAAGATGTCCCTCCCAACTGCATAGGTTCATTCGAACAGACAAGGGGAACCTCAACATAAGGGACTTTAGTAGTAGGTGGAGTAACAACAGGGAGTGGAGTTACCTCACCCCTCTCCCGAAGCCGTCTATCAGTACGGATAGCTAGGGCCATAGCAGCCTCCAGAGAAGGAGGAGACTCATACTGAGCCAAAACGTCTTTTAATTTGTCAGAAAGCCCATGACAAAACTGGCTCCTAAGAGCTGGGTCATTCCACTGAGTATCCGTGGCCCATCTACGAAACTCAGAAGCAAATTCCTCCGCCGGACGATCTCCCTGCTGTATCTTACGTAATTTGGTCTCAGCAAGAGAGACCCGATCTGGGTCATCATATACCAATCCCAGGGCAGTAAAAAATTGATCTACAGACTGTAGAGCCGGGGATCCCGGAGGAAGGGAAAATGCCCAGGATTGAGGGTCCCCTTGAAGAAGTGAGATAACAATTCCCACTCTCTGCTCATCACTCCCTGATGATCGCGGCCGAAGCCGAAAATACAATTTACATGCCTCCCGGAAGGTAAAAAATTTGTCTCGCCCACCAGTGAACCTATCTGGGAGAGCTACTTTAGGTTCAACTCTGGTTTGCTCCAGGGGAGACAAAACTTTGGACTTAATGTCCGTCAGCTCCATGGATAATCCCTGCAACTGCAGAGCCAGCTGGGCTACTGGATCCATGGTAACTAGAGATAATTTTTAAGGCCAGTGAAAATGTCACGTTGTCTAATGATATGAATACAATGTCAGTAAACTATTTATACAGGAACCACACTCTATACAACATATAGTTTAGCAACATCAGAATGTAAGTATAAAATAGATTTACCTGACACGATATCTGCAGAACTTAGGGTAAATCTTGAGGACTAGATGTGCAGAAACGATTTCTGTTTAACTCAGGGTTAATCTTGAGGACTTGATGAGCTGTAACAGGAAAGAGGAGGACCGGGGTCTAACCTGACCCTACACTGGGGTCCTAACTAATCCCTTACCTTGGAGGTACTGATAATGGTTCAGAGGTCGAAGTCTCCAGCCTAACCCTGTCTCCTATCAGACCCTGAACCCTGTAATCAGTCCTAAGAAGGATCCTGATTACCACCAAAGGGATATGGGCTGATCTCAGCTAAATACACAGATAAGACAATAAGACAGACAGGATAGCACTCACTTGCATACACACTCAAACACCGAAGGAACATAAATGGTCTGGGAAATAAACTCTAAGCAAGTTGAGCTTAAAACAACTAAGGAGCTCTCAACTTAAGTCAATACAGATTCATTCCTATCTGTGGACTGAATGAAGGATTTCACTGGCAACTCCCAAAGCAGACAACCAGGAATTTAAAGGAAACCAATCAACAAATAATCAATTGCAGCCGGGAGAAACTGCACCCAGTCCCAGCACCGAGCACAGACAGAATTAACTCCCTAGCTGCCAAACACAAAGAAACAGCAACTCAGCTGTGAGAAGTCAAAATGTGCAACCGCGACGATCTTCGTGGCAATGCACACATGACACCATCTCTGCAAAGTCACATGTGTCATTAGCATCTGGAGAGGGCCCCTCTTTTGTAGGGAGGCGGGACCTTCGTGTTAGTTTCCACACACTGAGGAGGATGAGGAGGCGGAACTGAAGAGCTGTGGGGCACGATCTTACATTGCAGTACCATTTAGAGCCATCGTTTTCGCGTCACTGAGTGAGTGTACAGTACACCCATGAAGAGCACGCCCTTCTTCTTCACCAGTGCCTCGTCGTGACGCAGATATGGCGGAAAAATGGCAAATACATTCTCTGATGATTTTAGCAATTCTCAAGCACAAAACCAGTTCAATTCAGGCACAACAGGACTCGCTTATAGCGAGCTACAGAATCCTGTTTGTGACGCCCAAGTTGAGTCGCACAGAGCCAGAGGTTTTGGGGGTACTCGGCACCGAGCCCGTCGACTTCTATGGGGTATGTCACGGCTTTACCCGGCAATTGAATCAGAGTCTATTTTACTATGTAGAAGTGTATAAACTATAAATATATTTATATATATGTCACAATGACATGTATATATATATATATATGTATTCTATGTGTGTATATTTTGTGTTTACAACGTAAGAAAGGGTTTTTTTTGTTGCGATATTTTGTTCCCATAGACTTACATGGGACTTCCGCTATCGAAATCGGATATCGACGATATTTAGTGCTATCGGCGATACAATTTCGATACGATATTTTTAGATATCGAGCACTATCGCTCAACACTAATTATGAACTTTAGTGAAACACTTGGGGGTACAAAGTGCTCACAACAGATCTAGATAAGTTCCTTAGGGGGTCTAGTTTCCAAATTGGTGTCACATGTGGGGGGTTTCCACTGTTTAGGCACATCAGGGGCTCTCCAAATGCGACATGGCATCCAATCTCAATTCCAGCCAAGTTTGGTTTGAAAAAGTAAAACGATGCTCCTTCCCTTCCGAGCCCTGCCGTGCGTCCAGACAATGGTTTTCCCCCACATATGGGGTATCAGCGTACTCAGGAGAAATTGCACAACATCTTTTTCTGTCCATTTTCTCCTTTTACCCTTGTTAAAATAAAAAAAATTTTTGTAAAAGATCATTTTTGTGACTAAAAAGTTAAATGTTCATTTTTTCCTTCCACGTTGCTTCAGCCCCTGTGAAGCACCTGAAGGCTTAATAAACTTCTTGAATGTGCTTCAAAGTGACTTCAAATGTGAGGTGGTCGCTAAAAAAATGGTTTTGTACAATTTGTTGTAAAAATGAGAAATCGCTGGTCAACTTTTAACCCTTATAACTTCGTAACAAAAAAAAATTTTGGTTCCAAAATTGTGCTGATGTAAAGTACACATGTGGGAAATGTTATTTAGTAACTATTTTGTGTGACATATTTCTCTGTTTTAAGGTAATAAAAATTCAAAGTTTGAAAATAGAAAAATTTTCCAAATTTTCGCCATATTTCCATTTTTTCATAAATAAACGCAAGTTATATCAAATAAATTTTACCACTATCATGAAGTACAATATGTCACGAGAAAACATTCTCAGAATCGCTAAGATCCGTTATGGCGTTCCAGAGTTATAAACTCATAAAGAGACAGTGGTCAGAATTGTAAAAATTGGCCCGGTCATTAACGTGCAAACCACCCTTGGGGGTTAAGGGGTTAAGGGGTAACTAAACGTTAATTTTTCGATTTTTTTATAACTTTGTCCAACATGTAAACTTATGAAATTTTACAAATCTATTGGGGGATTTGTCTTAATTTCTGTATAACAATTGCATGTAATTGTCTTCCAAACCCTTTCTTTTTCCAAGATTATTAATATTAAATGATTCACAGGAATAATAATTACTAAGGTAAGTAGAAATGCCAGTAGCATAGTTACTATAAAGGAAAATTATAATCCAAAAAATGAAAGCGGAAGAAACTCCATATATATAATTTAACAAGTACGGTATATTTAAGGAGTGCTGACTTCATAATATAATGCAAAAAAATTAAATTTATTGAAGACAATTTACAAACAGTTATACAATACATATTCAATCAGGGGTGAACAAAGAAGGATTCATATAATCACCCTGGGAATATAATATTAAATAGAGGGTTTATATTGATCATATATAAAAAAAAAACATTTGTATTCAATTATCCTGGACTATTCCAATGGCTAAACATGAAGTGAAAAAATAGTAATAAAGTGCAAAGTGCATACGCCACATAGTCTCAATGCTCAGATCAATATAACTTACTCATCGTGATATGTTAGTGCACTATCCGCAGGGGAGCCCCGGAAGTGCGTTTCGTGTATAGCTTTTTCAACAGTCTGCCCCTTTTATACCATAATTTTTTCCTTGCGGAGAATGTCTAGCATGTGATAACATGAACGGAAGTACTCATTTCAGTACTTTTGATGGGCAAAAAAATTTGAAATCAAATGTTACATGTCCTGTAGCTTGACCTTTGTAGTGTATTATGCTACTTGTGCGTGTAAAAAAATCTATGTAGGTCTTACCTCACGTCAACTCTGGGTGAGAAAAAGAGAGCACGTACGTGACATTGCTAATGCACAAAAGGTCGAGGACATATCAACACTAAAAACCTTACCAAAACACTTTAGGATCCATCATGGCTATAATCCAAGGAGTTTACAAGTACGGGGCATAGATTGTGTCCATGGTGAAATCAGAGGTGGGGGATCTCAAACGCACCCTGGCACAATTGGAATGCCAATGGATTGTCACCATGGACACAATGGCCCCTAAGGGTCTGAATGAGAAGCTAAGCTTCATTTCATTCCTGTAAGATCTTAATGTATAAAATAGTTGGCGTATTTGTTTCTAATTTCTCTTTTTTTCTTATTTTATTACTGTATTTTTCAGATATAAGACGTACTTTTTTCCTCAAAATTTTTTTGGGAAACTGGGGTGCATCATATAGTCGGAATATACTGTACTTACAATTAGCGAGGTGGTAGCAGGAGTCGGGGGATTCTTCTTATAGGCCGACGCTGCAGGAAGATGATCTCACTCCTATCCCGATGCGGCAGGTGCAACAGGCCAGGCGGTGGTGCGGTGGGCTCCGGCGACATTTTGTGAAAGCCCGGAGCCAGCGCACTTAAATTGCCTTGATGCTGTGGCCTCCGAGAAAATGGCTGCCGGAGGCGGCGCATGGGCAGATTGAGAACTCGGCAATGAGATCTCCTCTTCCGAGATCTCAATCTACGCATGTGCCACCTCCGGTGGCCATTTTCCCGGATGTCACAGCATCGAGGCAATGGAAGAGCGCGGACTCCGGGCTTTCACAAAATGTCGCCGGAGCCACCCGAACCATCAAGCACTGCTGAGCCTGAAGCACCAGCCTTGGGATGGGATTTCCCGGAGATCACCGCATTGCAGCAATGGATGTAAGGGAGGAGCTCCGGGCTTTCACAAAATGTCGGCCGAGATCCCG